>CM066034.1:406580504-407180504 GCA_033557465.1 Ichthyophis bannanicus | reverse complement strand
AATCAGCCATGAGAAGGATCAAGAGTGCAAAGAGGCATGCCTCTAATCCTCCAGGACGTGAGTGTAGAAACTTGGATGGCTTTGGACGTCGTACTTTCCAGGCTTCCATGCTTTCTTCCAGGATCAGTTCCTATATTTTATATATGGGAATGTTCCTTAAAGAAGTCAAAGGAGATTTAGAGGTTCTGAGCTCTCTTCTTCCTGAAGATAAGAGGCAGGATTTTCTCACTCTGGTTAAACATGTCCAGGATGTTTCCAAATTTGTCAATCGTGCAGCTTTTGACTGTTTTGAGTGCATAAGCAGAACCTCTGCCATTGCCATAGGTGCACGTAGAATTGCCTGGCTCCAGGCATTCGATTTGGAGCTCTGGGTGCATGACAGACTGTGCAATATCCCTTGTACAGGTGAGAATCTATTCGGCAAAAATTGGCAAACGAAAGCCAATGAGTTGGATGCTGACAACTCCACTTTGGATAGGTTATCCAAAGCCACAGCTGATCCTGCAAGGAAGAAATCTTTCAAGAAACCATTCTTCTCAAAAAAGGGACGTTCCGCAGGTCAGCCTGCTCGGAAGAGTCAGCAACCATTTAAACAAAGGAAAGCAAAGACTGCTAAGCTTCAACCGTCCCAGCAGTCTCAGCCTCCACAAGGCCTTTGACTTTCATCTAGAGAACTTAGCCTTCCTGGGTCTCAATGGACCAGAGCCTTCCACCATTCTAGGAAGGTTGTGTCACTTTGCCCCCAGATGGGGGCAGATAACAGCAGAACATTGGACTCTATTATAAAAGAGGGGTACAAGCTTCATTTTATTTGCATTCCCCCTCCCACAATGGTAAGACAGTTCAATTCTCAAACCTCTCTCATCAATCTGTTAGATCAAGAGGTCACTATGCTTCTTGCCCAAGGGGCAATAGAAGAGGTACCCATTCCTCAACAGGGTACAGGGTTTTACTCCCCCTATTTCCTTATCCCAAAGAAAACAGGGGGACACAGACCTATTCTAGACCTCAGAGAATTGAACAAATTCCTGTTCAAAGAGAAATTCCAGATTTCTCTGGGAACTCTGCTGCCATACCTTCAGAGTCAGGATTGGCTTTGTTCTCTAGATCTCAAGGATGCGTACACTCATGTTCTCATCCATCCAACTCACAGAAAGTTCCTTTGGTTCCTTGTCCAAGGAAAGCACTACCAATACAGGGTACTTCCTTTTGGCCTGGCCTCAGCACCAAGGGTGTTCACGAAATGCATGGCTGTGGTAGCAGCATTTCTTCGCACTCTAGGAATATTTGTCTTCCCCTACTTAGACGACTGGCTCATTCGAGCCCCATCAGAGTCAGAGGCCAGGATTTTTTCTATCTTGCACAATGCGTATCCTTCAGTATTTGGGTCTGGTCATAAACATCCCAAAATCCAGTCTAACTCCCACTCAGTCTCTAGAGTTCATAGGAGCTTTGCTGGATACCAGAAAAGCAAGGGCCTATCTTCTCCAGGCCCGTTGCCTTCGCATGGTGCAGTTAGCTTCTCAGGCAGTGTTAAAGCCTTATCTCACTGCTCGTTAAATGTTACAACTATTAGGCCACATGGCATCTACCGTGCATGTGGTTCCTTATGCTCGCCTCCATATGAGAGCAGCCCAGTGGACTTTATCCACTCAGTGGACCCAGGCATCAGGGTGCCTGTCAAACAAAATAGCAAACACAAATTGCCTTATTTTGTCCCTCCAATGGTGGCAGTCCACTCAAAACATGTTGCTGGGGTTCCCATTTCAACAACCCTTACCCCAGGCAACTCTCACAACAGATGCTTCTCCAGTGGTTTGGGGAGCTCATCTGCAAGACCTCTCCACCGAAGGCACTTGGACTCTACAGGAGACTCATCTACACATCAATCTCTTGGAGCTCAGAGCAATCTTTCTTGCTCTGCGAGTGTTCCATACCCTGCTCAGCTACAAGACAGTCCTCATTCAGACAGACATTCAAGTAGCTATTTTCTACGTGAAGAAGCAGGGAGGAACAGGATCTCTGTTGCTTTGCAATGAAGCTTTGCGACTATGGGCCCTTGCCAGAGAGCATCAGATTCATCTCCTGGCAGTGTATCTTCCATGTATCCAGAACTCTTGGGCAGACAGACTCAGTCGAGTTCTGCTTCCACACGAATGGTCTCTGCATGCAGACCAGGTGGCCAAGATTTTTCAAATTTGGGGAACCCCGGACATAGACCTCTTTGCAAGTCCGTTGAATGCCAAACTTCCCCGGTTCTGTTCCAGAATTCCGGCTCAGGGCTCTCAGGCCAGGGATGCTTTCCTCCTTCATTGGGGTCAAGACTTCCTGTATGCCTTTCCACCCATTCCCCTGATCCCCAAAACCCTGTTCAAGCTTCATAGAGACAGAGGCCGTATGATTCTCATAGCTCCACATTGGCCACGGCAAGTGTGGTAACCTCTGCTTCTACATCTCTCTTAAGCTCCTTCTCTGGAGTTAGGCTCTGCTCCAGATCTCCTGTCTCAGGAGGACGGAATGTTATGGCATCCCAATCCCCAGTCTCTGCATCTCAGGGCTTGGTTGCTGAAGGCCTAGATCTTCAGGATCTTAACCTTCATCAGCAAGTAAAGGATATCCTTTATGCTTCTAGAAAACCTTCCACAAGACGCTCTTATGCTTTCAAGTGGAAAGTTTTTACCATATGGTGTTCGCAGAAGGGTCTTAACCCTCTTGCGATACCTCTGGAGTCTTTACTAGAGTATCTCCTTCATTTATCCAATACAGGACTTAAAACTAACTCAGTAAGAGTCCATTTAAGTGCTATTGCGGCTTCTTTCAAGCCTTTAAATCAGTGGTTCTCAACCTTTTTTGTACCGTGACCCCTTTTACCGTTGGTCAACTTGTGATGACCCCCAATGATAAAATCAAATGCGTCTCTCTTCCTTTACTGTTAACGCATTGTCGCTGTAATCATTTGTTGAATTATTAATATATTATAGGCCTTTGCAATATGTTTTATTTATAAAACACTTATTTAAACCACAATAATTAATCACAAGTAACAATATTTGATTTCAAAATTATGATGATTTTGTAGTCAAATCACTAATATGAAATAAAATTATTTTTTCTACCTTTGTTGTCTGACCAATTTATTCTCTGATCATGCTGGTCCCGATCTGAGGCTTCTGCTTTCCTGTCTTCTCTTAGCTCTCTTTCTGTGGTCTATGGTCCATCTGCCATTTCTTATCTCTTCTTTCGTTTTCTTCACTTCTTTCCATCAGCCTATTTCCAGTCCCAGTAACCCTCCCCAGTATCAGCCCCTTTCCAGTCCTCACTCCCAGTACCTTCCAATGTCAACTTGCATTCCCATGACTGCCACTGGTGTCCATTCCCTTCCAGTCCCCCTCCTTCCCCACTGACCAGTCCCTTCTAGTACAAATACCATGGCAGCCCCTCTCAGATCCACTCCCTTCCAGTTCCATTCTCCCATCCCCTTGTATCAGCCCACTTGTAGCCTTAGCCCCCAGTTTTCTTCCAGGGCCAGCAGCTCTATCCTCCCTCCCCACAATCAGCCCATTCCCAGTCCAAGCCCCCAATCAGCTCACTTCTAGTGCTAATCCCCCCTCAACCCCATTACCAGTGCTAGCCTCCCCTAATCAGCCCAATACCAATCCTACCCCCCCATCAGCTCATTACCAGTCCTAGCCTCCCCTAATCAGCTCATTTCCAGTGCTGGTCCCCCCCTCAACCCCATTACCAGTGCCAGGCTCCCATAATCAGCCCATTTCCAGTCCTAACCTCACCGATCAGTTCATTTCCAATGCTAGACCCCCATCAGTCCATTACCAGTCCTACCCCCCCCCTTGATAAGTCCATTCCCAGTCCTAGCCTTCCCTAATCAACCCATTACCAGTCCTAGCCCCCCCCCCCATCTGCCCATTACCAGTGCTAGCTCCCTCATCAGCCCATTATAATCCTAACCTGCACTGTCTCTCGCCTCTGTCCAGCATTTATCCCGTCTGTCCAGTATGTCCCCCTGTCTCTCCCCTTTGTCCATTCCAGCCCCCTCCCTCCATGTCAGCCCCATCCTTCCATCTGTCCATGTCAGCCCCCCTCCCTCCATCCATGTCAGCCCCCATCCTTCCATCTGTCCATGTCAGCCCTCCTCCCTCCATCCATCCATCCATATCAGCCCCCTTCCTCCCACCCACCCACCCTCCAACCATATCAGCCCCCTTCCTCCCTCCCTCCCTCCATCCATGTCAGCCCCCATCCTTCCATCTGTCCATGTCAGCCCTCCTCCCTCCATCCATCCATCCATATCAGCCCCCTTCCGCCCTCCCTCCCTCCATCCATATCAGCCCCCTTCCTCCCTCCCTCCCTCCCTCCATCCATGTCAGCCCCCATCCTTCCATCTGTCCATGTCAGCCCTCCTCCCTCCATCCATCCATCCATATCAGCCTCCTTCCACCCTCCCTCCATCCATGTCAGCCCCCATCCTTCCAGCTGTCCATGTCCGCCCCCCTCCATCCCTCCATGTCAGCCCCCATCCTTCCATCTGTCCATGTCAGCCCCCCTCCATCCCTCCATGTCAGCCCCCATCCTTCAATCTGTCCATGTCAGCCCCCTCCCTCCATCCATATCAGCCCCCATCCTTCCATCTGTCCATGTCAGCCCCCTCCCTCCATCCATATCAGCCCCCTTCCTCCCTCCCTCCATCCATGTCAGCCCCATCCTTCCATCTGTCCTTGTCAGCCCTCCTCCCTCCATCCCTCCATGTCAGCCCCCATCTTTCCATGTCCATGTCAGCCCCCCCCATCCCTCCATGTCAGCCCCCCCATCCCTCCATGTCAGCCCCCCTCTGCCGATGTCAGCCGTTTTGCAGGTTCCCTGCCCCTCATCCCCTCTCCTCATGTCTGCCTCTCTTTTAATGCAGCCGCGGCTCCCTGCCTCTTAGGGAACCGCGGCTGTACCTGTAAAATCGTTGCGGAGCCCTTCCTGTCTCGACGGGCTCCGTGCAGCATTGTCCCGCCTCCAAAGGAAGTTGTTTGCCACTTCCTTTGGAGGCGGGACAATGCTGCACGGAGCCCGTCGAGACAGGAAGGGCTCCGCAACGATTTTACAGGTACAGCCGCGGTTCCCTATGAGGCAGGGAGCCGCGGCTGCAGAAGAAGGCAGTGAGTTTAAAGGAGTTTGCCGCTGCTGAGAAGCGGACTCGGCAGCGGCAGCAACTTGTGCGCGTTTTTTTAAAACTTGGTGGAGGCTAAGCGACCCCCGCCAAATCCTGTGGCGACCCCCGTGGGGGTCGCGACCCACAGGTTGAGAACCGCTGCTTTAAATGGACAACCTATTTCCTCCCAACCTCTCATAGCAAGATTTATGAGAGACCTTCTTCTAACTAAGCCTCCCATTAAGCCACCACCGGTGGCATGGGACTTAAATCTGGTTCTTGGCCAGCTCATGAAGCCACCTTTCAAACCCTTAGCTACTACCTCCTTGAAATTCCTTTCTTGGAAAGTTATCTTTCTCATTGCAATCACATCGGCATGTCGCATCAGTGAGTTGCAAGCACTAGTGGCTGATCCACCTTATACAAGGTTCCATCATGACAAGGTAGTCCTTAGGACTCATCCACACTTTATGCCAAAGGTGGTCTCGCCTTTTCATCTTAACCAAGCGGTCTACCTGCCTGTGTTTTTTCCAAGGCCTCATGCTTCAAATGCAGAAAGGAATCTTCATACTTTGGACTGTAAAAGAGCTTTGGCCTTTTACTTACAAAGAACACAGCAACATAGAAAGTCCTCTCAATTCTTTGTTGCTTTTGATCCTTCTCATTTGGGACTTCCAGTCTCCAAGAGAACACTGTCCAACTGGATTGCACAGTGTATCTCCTTTGCCTATCAGAGTAAGAACCTTCCTCTGGAGGGCCATGTCACAGCTCACAATGTGAGAGCCATGGCAGCTTCAATGGCTCATCTACACTCTGTGTCTATCGACGACATCTGTCGAGCAGCCACTTGGGCCTCGGTTCATACCTTCACAGCCCATTACTGCTTGGACAAGGACTCCCGCCGGGATGCCTTGTTTGGTCAGGCTGTTCTCAAACACTTGTTCCATACCTAATGAACTCCTACCCACCATCCCTAGTTGGATGTCAGAGATCCATGGGGGGAAGTGGAGCTCTTTCTCAGGGACACACAACTTCTGGGGTCTCTCCCTGGCAAAGGAGTCCCCATATGTGAAGACTACATTCCTGCTTGTTCCTGGAGATAGCATAGTTACTCACCTGTAACAGGTGATCTCCGGGAACAGCAGGAATCTAGTCTTCACAACCCACCCACCTCCCCTTGGAGTTGTATCTCTCTATCTATCTCTTTCCCTCTTTCTCTCTCTCTTTGAGCTTTAAACTCAACTGGAGAGAGGCAGTTGGAAAAGGCGGGAAGGCAGCATGCAGGCGCTGTGGGATGCTCCCAAAAGCTTTCTAATTGGACGCTGGGGAGCATTCCAGCGCAGGCTCCGTCGGTACCGACGATACCCATATGTGAAGACTAAATTCCTGCTGTTCCTGGAGATCACCTGTTACAGGTGAGTAACTATGCTTTCTTGGTGGCACTCACCTCGGCTCGGCGAGTGAGTGAGCTTCAGGCACTGGTATCCGATAGGCCTTTTACAAGGTTCTATAGGAACAGGGTGGTGCTCCACACTCACCCCAAGTTCATTCCGAAAGTGGTCTCTTTGTTCCTCCTCAACCAGGAGGTAGTACTGCCTACTTTCTTTCCCAGACCATATGCCAGTCGGGCAGAGACAGTTCTGCATACCCTGGACTGTAAGAGGGCGTTGGCCTTCTATATTCAGCATACACAAGGCCATAGAAGGGCTTCTCAGCTCTTCATATCCTATGACTCCAGTAAACTGGGGATGGCCGTCTCCAAACGTACACTGTCCACCTTTGTAGCGGACTGTATTGCCTGGGCATACAGGGTGGCCGATCGTCCGTTTCAGGGTTGTGTTACCGCCCACCAGGTTAGGGCTATGGCGGCATCAGTGGCTCATTTCTGCTTTGTTCTGCTGGCGGACATCTGTCTGGCCGCCACCTGGTCTTCGGTTCAGACTTTCGCAGCCCATTAATGCCTGGATAGGGGGTCCCGATGGTACAGTGCTTTCGGCTAGGCTGTAACTTTTTCGAAGTCTAGGCAACTCCTACCCTCCGACCCTTTGGTGTCAGGCTACTAGAGTGTTACTCTCTCAGTTAGATTCCTGTTGTGGCTGCTTGCGGGTCTCATAGAGGGAGCCTATTTTTCAGCTGTGGGTTCTCAGTAGCCTATAGCTGGGGAGTCCGATACGTGAGGACTGACTTCCTGCTTATTCCTGGAGAAAGCGTAGTTACTCACCTGTAACAGGTGTTCTCCAGGGACAGCAGGAATCAGTCCTCACAATCCTCCCTCCTCCCCTTGGAGTTGCAGTCCTACTATTATTATTATTTTATTACTTTTGCTGTCTTTTTAGCTATGTCATTTGACTGAGCAAGGTGCCTTCCTTGGGCGGGAAGGGGACCGCGCATGTGCGATTCAATTCCAAAAAGCTTTCTTAGAAAGCTGGGGATTTGCTCCGCATGAGTGCTCCGTCTGCGCCGACGTCACCCATATGTGAGGACTGATTCCTGCTGTTCCTGGAGAACACCTGTTACAGGTGAGTAACTACGCTTAACTGTTCCATTTCATTCTGCTGGACTAATGCAGGCAAGTTCATTGGGTTCCTCTTACAACAGATGAGTGGAGATAAAGAGCCAATGAAATTCCCCGTTATCTCCAGGAACAAGAAGGAATGTAGTCTTCATATGGTGACGTCGGTACTGACGGAACCCGCGCAGGACCGCACCCCAGCGTCCATTTGGAAAATCTTTGGGAGCACGCCACTGTGCCTGTCCGACTGTCTTCCCGCTTTCCCAGGTCCCTCTCTTTAGGTCATTTTTCTTGGAGCCAGAAGGAAACAAATGTCACCACAGAGGAAACTTCTCATTTTGTGGCTAGTGCCTCTGCCTTCCTGTCGACACCGACACCAGCACCATCAAAGACATTGTCGGTTTCCTTATTCTTTCCTTTTTTCTTTAAACTAGTTCCCCCCCCCCCCCAAAAAAAAAAAACCCACCCCCTGGCGTCTTGACACCCTCTTAGGCCTTAAGCCTACCATAGCCTTCCAATCCTTAGAAGGCATGGAGAAACCAGCTAGTGGTTTCAAAAAATCTTCTAAGTGTGCCAGTACCATCTCAGCGACTGATGCACATAACTGGTGTTTAAAATGCCTCGGCCCAAATTTCTGGTAGCACTGTCACACTAAATGGATGCAGCTTAGTAAAGCTCCATCTAGTCTCACCCTGTAGTGGTGTCAAATGGCATTTTAGCCCTGCGAGCAAATGTGGATCGTAGCCGGAGAGTCAGAATGTTGACTTGGAAGTGTCTGTAGGAATTTCAATCTAAATTTTATTTATTTTTATTTATTTTACTTTCTTATATACCGCACTCTTTAGTATCAGCACGGTTTACATGGAACAAGGAACCATAAGTAACAAATATCAGTTTTTACAGAGAACAGGGAAGTACAACTTGGATAACTTAGGGAAACATGCAAAACAACTATTTACATATATAACAGTAAGCTTTGAGGAATAGCTTATGAACAATCTACGGATAGGCACTAGGATACGAAGGTTTCTAGAGGAGGGGTGTGGCTATGGTGGATTATGATTGATCTGGTAGTATTGTATAAATAAGTAGTGCTTGAGTGCCTTCCTGAATTGCATGAGATCGGTGATGGCCGGATTTCTGGTGGCAGTGTATTCCAACACTTGGGAGCATAAAGACTGAAAGCTCTGTTGGATGTTGTTAGTGTGCATTTTGTTGATGCACTTGGTATAATTAGGGTGTTTGCTGATGTGGATCTTCTGGATCTGTTGAGCGGAGTGGGCTGAAGTAGATTGACTAGTGTTGAAGCGGTTATGCCGTGGATGGCTTTAAAGGTAAGTACTAGGGTCTTGAATATTATTCTTCCGTGTGTTGGGAGCCAGTGGAGCTGCAATAAGATGGGTGTGATGTGGTCATACCTCGCTGCTCCAAATAGAACTCTAGCAGCGGCGTTCATGGCAAGTTGTAAGGGAGTCAATGTAGACTGTGGGAGCCCTTGGAGAATGGCATTGGCGAAATCAAAATGGGGTAGGATAAGGGCTTGATATACAATAAATATGACCAGAGAGCAGTTCCGGGTGCGGAGTGCTCAAGGGCTTCTTATGGCGCGGAGGTATCTGCGGATGGGGAAACTGCACAGCGGCAAGGTGAGAGGAAGTGATGATTTAAATCATTGGCTGCAGGAATTTCAGCAGGAAGTGAAAGCAAACAGCGCCCTACGCTTGGATTTGAAATCTGCCTGGCCACGCTACAGCAGGACTTGACGGAGCTCGGGGACCAGGTGATAGAGGCAGAGGAGCATGTGGTATGCCACACAGCGGAGCTGGAGGAGATGGCATGGGGATGGGAGAGCTTGCGGCAGAGCCAGGAGCAACTCCATGCAAAGCTGGAGGATATTTGGAGGACAGTGCCCACCGCTGCAAAATGAGTGTGAGGGGTGCTGGAAGGTGAGAGATAGGACTGTATGGCAGCAGTTGTTCGCAGCTCATACTGGAGCTTGATAAAGCAGATGAGGTGGACGCTCCTCTTCCCATAAGTGTGGAATGGGCACAACGGAGCCTAGGGTTAATAGGAGAGAATAGACTTTAGGATATAGTGGTTTGTCTGTCCTCCTTCCCTATAAAAGAACAATTACTGAATATTGCCTGCAAATATGGCCGCATCAGGTGGCAAGAGCAGGGGGTCGAACTGTTTCAGAACCTTTCACAAGGGATACTGATGTGTCGCCACCAGCTTCGAGAAGTGACTGCATACATGAGGAGGGCAGAGATCTGCTATTGGTGTCTCTTCCCGTTTGACATGCTGTAATCTCCAGAAACAAGCAGGAATGTAGTCCTCACATATGGGTATCATCGGTACCGATGGAGCCTGCGCAGGAATGCTCCCCAGCATCCAGTAGGAAAGCTTTTGGGAGCAACCCACTGTGCCTGTGTCGCTGCCTTCCCACCTTTCCAACTCTGCCTCTTTAGTTTTTCATTTTCCATGGAGCTGACAGGCAGCAAACCCTGTCCCAACAGAAAATGTTTTTTTTTTTTTGTGGTTGCGTCTGCCTTCACCATTGACGCCTATACTGGTACCACTGGTCTTGGTTTCAAAAAATGTTCAAAGTGTAGCGGTACCATCTCTGCTACTGACACCCATGACTGGTGTCTTAAATGTTTAGGTCCTGACCATTTACCATTGGAGTGTGTCCTCTGTAGAAAGATGACCAAGGGAGACCTGCAGAACAGAGCTGCAAAACTTGGCACCCTCTTCACCGCAGATGCGATGTCCATTGCATCGACGTCTTCCAGGACTTCATCTTCCTCCCATGGATCTCAGTTAACTAAACCCAGGTCTTCCAAGACCGGCTGGTTCTCAAACGGTAGATCTCCTTCGAAGCATCGAGATGGTACTAGCGTTGCCCTCGAGGAAAACATACCGGCAAAACAGCTCCGGTGGGAGGCCCTGGCCTCCAAAGCATTAACGGGGCTCCAGGATGTTCCCGAAGCTTCCACCTTGTGAGAACTCCTGGTGCCATGTTATGTTTCACTGGTACCGACATCTAGGCATCGGCAGGGGCAATGGATCAGCGCATCCTGGCCATCGAACGCAGCCTAATGGCCCTCTTAGCTGCCTCGGTACCGCTAAGGCCGCTTCAAATGGTTCCGCAGTTATCGATACCAATACTGGTACCTACTGCACCTGCTTTAACCAATGTGCTTCCCCCATACCGGCTTTTGAATCAGTATCCGGTATCGAGGGTACGGTATCGAGACAGTCCGATGTCGACTTCGATTGATACCGGCGTCAAGCAATGCAAGAACACCCTGCACGTTCCTCTGATTCTGATGACTTTGCTTGTACTGGAGTGAGTCTTCCGGAGGATTCCTCTCCTTCTCCTCAGCGTAAGATATCTCCTCCAGAGGACATGTCTTTTCAGGATTTCATACATGATGTAGCACGAGGACTCTCCATCACTGTAACCCCTGAGAAGGAACCGAGAGCAGAAGAATTAGAAATTCTTCAGTACCTGGCAGCTCCTAAAGAAGCAGCTACCCTTTCCATTCACTGAATCTTGCATGATCTCTCATGCTAAGAATGTGGGAAACACCTTTAACGGTGTCTCCACACTCTCAGAGACTCGATACCATGTATCGAGTTCCACAATGCCCTGGTTTTCAGAAATCACAATTACCACACCATTCAATGGCTGTGGAATCAGCGATGTGTAGAATCAAGAGTGCTAAAATGCATTCGTCCAATCCTCCAGGCCAGGAAGTGAGGACACTCGATGCCTTTGGGCATCGATGCTTTCAATCCTCGATGCTATCAGCCAGGATCAGCTCCTACATTCTTTATATGGTAATGTTCCTTAAGGAGGTTACAAGGGATCTAGAGCTCATGGCTCCACTTCTCCCCGATGATAAAAGAACAGACTTCCTCACTCTGGCCAAACATGCCCAGAATGTGTCTAAGTTTATGAATCGTGCACAACCTTTGATTACTTTGAGTGCATTAGCAGAACCTCTGCTATTTCCATCGGTGCACATCGTATTGGCTGGCTTCAGGCATCAGATTTAGAACAATGGGTGCCAGATAAGCTGGGAAATATTCCTTGCACAGGAGAAAATCTTTGTGGCAAGGATTGGCAGGACAAGGCTAATCATCTTGAGTCTGAAAATACCACCTTGAATAGATTATCAAGGGCCACAGCCAACCCATCAAAGAAAAAGACAATTAAGAAACCCTTTGTCAACAAGAAAAAGAAATCCTACCCATCTTACACCCAGGCTGTCCACTGTCCAGTTCATGCTCCCCTGAGGGGGCAACAGCAACCCAGACAGCAAAAGAAGGCCCAGGTCCCCAGAGCTCAAGCAGCTCAGCAGACTCAGCCTCCTCAGGGGCTTTGACTCCTTCCTAGAGAACTTGGTCATCCTGCCCCTGAAAGGTCCAGAGCCTCTCACCATCCCCGGCAGACTTTGTCACTTTGCCAGAAGATGGCAACAAATAACATAAAAAAACTGGACTCTTTCCATTGTAAGAGAGGGGTACAAACTCTATTTTCACAGTATGCCCCTCCCACTATAACAGTTCAATTCTCAGGGCCTTTCCACCACTCTCTTGTGTCAGGAGGTCACCTTACTACTTGCTCCAGGGACAATAGAAGAGGTACCCATATCTCAACAGGGCATAGTTTTCTACTCACCCTACTTCCTCATTCCAAAGAAAACAGGGGGATACAGGCCCTACACTGGACCTCAGAGTTGAACAAGTATCTGTTCCGAGAAAAATTCAAGATGATCTCCCTCGGAACACTTCTTCCTTACATTCAGAGTCAGGATTGGCTATGTTCTCTTGATCTAAAGGATGCATACATTCATATTCTCATCCATATAGATCACAAGAGGTTTCTTTGATTCCTTTTTCAAGGAAGACATTACCAGTACACAGGGTTCTACCCTTCGGACTAGCTTCTTCCCTGTCTTCACAAAATGCATATATCAAAAAACAAACTCCTAAAATAATGGTAGTCCTATTATAAACAAATCACCTCAAAGACACCGTATAGATCCTCTTTTACATAGTTAATTCACATTTTTTTGTCGGCCATAAATCGTAAAGGAAAGGTACAAGAAACCTCCCCTAAACACGATACATGACCCTTTTATTCAAAATGGAATAAAAAAAAAACATTATTCGTGCATAAATAATCATGCTACTAAGTCCTTGTCACTTAATTGTTTATAATAGGACAACCATTATTTTGGGAATTTGTTTTTTGATATATACATCGGATTTTCCCGAACAATGGCTACAGACATTTTCCCCTATACTGACGAGCAATTGGATGCTTTATGCCGTCGCCCCACACTCTTTGATGAAGCTGACACCACGGACGATTTGGCTGGGCCTTCTTGGACGGAGTTCAAGGCTCTTCGTAAGCGGTTGCTTTGGGCCCAATATCATGGAGCTGCTATGACTCGTTATTTGAAATCCCGCATAATTCCGCGGGGATTGAGTATGACAAGCACCGAAGATGTTTTTGTCAGATACGGGTTTTATTTCCAAGTGGAATCGTATCTGCAATAAATGCAGCTTTGATCCTTGAACGGACCCTCCAGGAGGAGAAGTCCTTGGATGGCTTAATTTCTGAGTCGAAGGAGGCACTTCAAAAATCTGTGGATGTCTCTGTTTTCCAGCTGAAGGATGAAGAGATTTCTCGACAACTGAAAGGTTTTCTGACTATTTGAGAGCCTTCAAGATGAGAAAATTTATGCGTGATAAGACTGATTTTGATTCTGGCCGTGTGTATTATTGGATGTTTGAACCTGAGGGTGACACTGGCGATAATACCTGTAAAAGGGTTTCCTTTGAGGTTTCTTTGGATGACATGGAGGAGGAAACACCTTCCACTGGAAGGGCTAAGACACAGCAGGTTTTTCGGACCGGAGGGACTCGGAGATATCGCACACGTCAGAATGGGGATTACGTTCAACAGATGGACCCTCCTATTATCCGGCAACGGGCCAAACAATCCCGCAATCTTTAGTGGTGAATTTGACTGCTCGCCCTTTGGATCCTGCCAGTGAAAAGATACTTAATTTGGGTCTGTCATTCATACCCACGGTCAATTACAACCCCTTTGATATGCGTGTGGCTTTGCATAAATTCTTTAAGAAATTGCAAGTGCTACATTATTTTCAGGACAAGCCGTTGGAAGCTGGGGTTGAGACAGTTGTTAAACCGGTGTCTCGATGGTTGCTGCCGAGTGCGCCGGATCCGGTGGTTACCACCTTTCAATCTTTGGTGCTGAAGGAGTTGGA
Organism: Ichthyophis bannanicus; assembly: GCA_033557465.1. Taxonomy (NCBI): domain Eukaryota; kingdom Metazoa; phylum Chordata; class Amphibia; order Gymnophiona; family Ichthyophiidae; genus Ichthyophis; species Ichthyophis bannanicus. Next base: position 407,166,532 of record CM066034.1, on the reverse strand, counting down.
TATCGTTGAGAATGGGTTTTCACATTGGCGTCCTAATGTTCAACGTTCTGATCGACAGCTGCTGTATCAACTGTCTCGAGACCCCTCTGTGACTATCCGCAATGCTGATAAAGGGGGTGCAATTGTCCTCTGGGATACGGATGTATATTTGGATAAGTTACGGTCACATGTCTCTGATCCACGGGTTTATATGAAATTGAGCAGTGATCCTACTTTAGCTCTGAAGGGGGAGATCCATGATTTACTTATGGGAGTGTTTTCGAAGGGGTGGATCACTTCGAAGGAATTGCGGTTTTTGGTAGTTATGCACCCTAAGATACCGGTGATATATCTTGTCCCCAAGATTCACAAATCTTTAACTGACCCCCCCAGGCAGACCGATCATTTCATGCCGGGGGTCTATTTTAGAACCGTTGTCAAAATTTTGTGATATATTTTTACGCAAGGAAGTAGCTGTGGTGAGATCATTTATTCGGGATTCCACTCATTTTTTGGCCTTTCTGCATCAAATTACCCTACCCGATTCTCCAGTATTTTTGGTGACGCTAGATGTGGTGGCACTATACACGAATGTAGACCAGACTGAGGCTTTGCAGTTGTTGCATCACTTGTTTGCAGATGTTCTTTTACGTCTTCCTTGGTCCTTTTTGATGGACTTGGCGACCTTGGTACTTACCGGCAATTATTTTTTATTTGAGGGGAATTTCTTCCAGCAGATATTTGGTATTGCCATGGGGGCAACGGTAGCCCCTTCCATTGCCACATTGTATATGGCCGCAGTGGAGGAACAACATATTTGTTTCGTCGTACTTTTCCAATGTCCTGCTCTGGAAGCGGTTTCTTGATGACATATTTTTTGTCTGGTCATCGGATTTGACTTCTCTACGGGAATTCTTGGCTTGGTTGGATACGTTGAAGGCTTATATTAAATTTACGGCGCATATTGACCCTGAAAGGGTTGAATTTTTGGACATGACAGTTTTTTGTGATGGGATTTCCTTAGTTACTACTTCATACCGCAAACCGGTCCAACGCAATAGCTTGCTGAATTTTAACAGCTTTCATCTGGAACCTTTGCGAAAGGGGTTGCCTTATGGACAATTTCTGAGGATATGCTGGTTATGTACATCTGTGAGCCAGTTTAAACATCATGCACATGATTTGAGTCTCCGATTGTCTCAAAAAGGTTATCCCAGATTGGTTATTTCTTGGGCATATCACAGAGCTTTATATTATCGTGAATGGATGTTTGATTCGGAAATTGCTTCTTCAGATACAAAGACTGATGATACAGTAACAGGGGTGTTGCCATACATGTGCAATTCAGCTAAAGTGGTGCACATTTTGAGAAAATATTGGCCACTCCTATCACTACATCCTTGTTTTAATAAGTCTTTGCGAATAGCATATTTACGGGGAATTGATCTTTGAGACACTCTGGTACATTCTGCTACGATTAGAGATTGCCCTGAACAACCTTTAGAAGACAGTGGGATTCATGCACGTTGCCAACAATGTAGTTTTTGTGCTACCACAATATCTGGGTCGTTTTGTACGGATCAACATACTGATCGTATTTTTTTATCGCCGATGGCACACACCATGCATCTCTACGTATGTGGTGTATATTGTGGAATGTGCTTGCCCATTGCGGTATGTGGGAAGCACTACTCGCAAAATAAAGGTCAGGCTGGGGGAGCATGCTTCACGATTTCGCAAGTCGGTGCTGACGGCTCCCATGGTCCAGCATTGTCTTGAGCTCAAGCATAGCTTTGAGCAGTTAAAATGGACGGTTATTGATCACGTCCCAGTAGACCCTAGAGGAGGAGATTGTGCTTTTAAATTACAAAGGCTGGAACAACGTTGGATTTTCAACCTGCGGACGGTTTCTTCTACTGGCATGAATCGCGACATTGATTGGTGGGGGCTGAGCTGATGAGCACCTTTTCATATTAGGGACTCCGTTGATTAGTGGGGATTCCCTTTGGATGATTGGTGCTTTGAGTTGATAGACAGTTGATAGTTAGCCAATCTGGAGTTAGCATCCTCTTTTTACCATCTTTGAGTTTGGCGTTTTTGAGTGGTTGTTGAAAGTGTTTGAACTAATTGGATCGCAGTTTGAGTTGGGGGTGCTTGATACAGGGGGATAATCCCCCGAAACATGCATGTCGCGCATGCAACCATCAGATAAGTGACAAGGACTTAGTAGCATGATTATTTATGCACAGATGATGTTTTTTTTAAAATTCAATTTTGAATAAAAGGGTCATGTATCGTGTTTAGGGGAGGTTTCTTGTACCTTTCCTTTACGATTTATGGCTGACAAAAAAATGTGAATTAACTATGTAAAAGAGGATCTATACGGTGTCTTTGAGGTGATTTGTTCACAAAATGCATGGCAGTGATAGCAGCATTCCTGAGAACTCTGGGGATCTTCGTCTTCCCCTACTTAGACGACAGGCTCATCCAAGCATCAACAGCTCCAGAAGCCAGCTTCGCACTCTCCCGCACAATGCAATTCATAATAAGTCAAAGCCTAGCAGCAGCAAAGAGCTGTAATTTAAATCAAATCAGAATATAACTTAGCATAAAAGGCAAAACAGGGTAAGTACTCTTTGAGCAACAAATACAAAGAAGCCTTCTACCTAGGAGGCAAGAGACCTGTAAAACTTTTTCAGTAGGTGTTAACACCAGGTGGCATGTCAAAAGGCCATTTTGAAAGACTCCTTCTATCCAAGCAAGGACTGTTAATCACTCAGGAAGATGGTCACAGCTTACCTCAGCAGCACAGGACAGGTACTGTTTAGCAGCCCTCTTTTAATAAGTGTTATTTCCCTCCCTCCGTCCCTCCCCTACACCCACCCACCCCTGGATTAATCGTAGCTTTATATGTACTTACACATCTTAAAGGAAAGGAGGTGCTCTCAGGTGAAGCTCATTATCCAAATCAGTCATACACTAAGGACCTGAGATTAGTTAAGCTTCAGGTGAACAAGGTATATTAACTGTATTAGGTACAGTTTTATTAGTATAAATATCCATAGCAACCCTTAGTAAGTAAAGAACTTAAAGATCTAAACACAAGCTTTAAGATGCAGACAGCAGTCCAGCAGCAAGATGGGGGCTTTCCAGTCTTTTGCATTGAGTGTCACATGTATGATTTTCTCCCAGTTGGTGAGAGGTCTTCTCCAGGACCAAGCAGGAAGTCAGTCCTCACATATGGGTGACGTCGCCACCGACGGAGCCCCATGCGGAGCATTTCCCCAGCTTTCAAAGAAAGCCTTTGGGAATGCAGCCACGCATGTGCGGTCCCCTTCTCACCCAAAGGTGCCATCTTTCTCAGTCTTCTTTTTTACGCGGAGCCCTACGGACGTGTGTCCTTGTCACCCGTGGAAAAAGTGGATTTTTCTGCGTTGAGACGAGTTTTTTTTCTTCGGTTCGACATCAGTTCCCTTTCCCGCCTGGACTCGGTACACCGGTGCTGAGCACGAATTTCTTTTTCGGTTTTTGTCCTTAGACACTGCGTTAGCGCCACTTTTTTCTTTCCCTGGCAGCCCGATTTTTTGATCTTGCAGGGGCCCTTTTTCCCCTGATGGCTGCCAGTGGCTTTAAGAAGTGTGATCGGTGCAAGAAACTGATGTCTCTCACCGACACACATGACTGCTGCCTCCGGTGCCTGGGGCCTGACCATGATCCTAAGGTCTGTAGTCCCTGTGGCAAAATGTCACCAAAGGCATTGAGGAGCCGTCAGCACCAACGTGAGAGGATCTTTTCCGACTCTGCGTCTGGACGGGTCCAGACCTCGTCAGAGGCCTCGACGTCTCGGGAGTCAGACCCCGAGCATTGTCGGGGCTCCTCTGAAAGGGGGTCCCCCTCGAGGGAGCACCGAAGGAAGAAGAAACCTACGAGGGCGGCATCAGTGGATGCTCTTGGCCCCTCGAGGGCCAGATCGCATAGCCCCGATCGCCGTTCCGGGTCTTCGGAGTCAGAGAGGCCTGAAAAGCATCCTCGTGTAGAGTCGGAGGCCCTGAGTCACGTGAGTACTGTAGTCCTCGTGGACTCTCCTCCTGGGGAGCCCACGTTGGGCCTGACGCTGTTGGGGCCCGAGTCGGCGGCTGCTGGGTCTCCTGAGCTTGAACTCAGGTTGACGGCCTTGGAGAGCAGATTGTCTGACTTCATGGAGCAGCAGCGGGTGCTGATCGCCGGCCTCACCGGCGCATCTGTGCCTACCACCGGGACTTCGACGTCCAAGTCGACCCCGGAGGCCGAGCCGATCCTCGAGACCATGCGAACTCGAGTCGATCCTCGGCCGAGGTCACCCTTGGCCTCCCGTTCGGGACCAAGGTCGTAAACGCCGGTACCCTTGGCGTCAGGGCGGATGGCGTCGGTGCCCGCCCACTCGGAGCCGCTCGATTCCTCCACGGAGGAATCGGCATGGGAGACTGAGAAAGAGGAGTCCCCGGACACCTTCCGGTCTCGGTGCGTCCCTTCGGACTCACCTGGATTCGAGCCTCGGACAAGATCCCCCCCCCGGAGGATACCCGGTTCTCGGATTTCGTACGGGACATGGCCAAGGCCTTGGCTTTCCCGGCGGACCCCGAGGAGGAGCCTCGAGCCGAGGAGCTCGAGGCCCTGCAGTATGACTCTCCTCCCAAGGAGGCCTTTACTGTACCGGTTCCTCCGATGCTGGAGCGGTTGCTCTTCCGCATGTGGGAGGCGCCGGCCTCGATGCCAGTTCTAAGCAAGCGGGTCTATTCCATCTATCGAGTCCGCAAGAGCCCCAGGTTCCAAAAGGCACAGCTACCGCACCACTCCATGGTTGTGGAATCGGCCATGCATCGCCTGAAGAGTCAGAAGATGCACTCCTCGGTGCCTCCCGGCAGGGAAGCCCAGAACCTGGATGCCCTCGGTAGAAAGTGCTTCCTGGGCTCTATGCTTGCTTGCCACGTCCAGACCTACCAGCTGTACATGGGCATGTACCTTCGAGAACTGGCAAAGGAGATTGCCGGGTTCTCTGCTGGTCTGTCCAAGGAACCCTTGCAGAGGTTCAAAGCCTTGTCTTCTGGTATTCGAGAGTGCTCGAAGTTTATCTTTCGAGCAGCCTATGATGGATTTGAGGCTTCGGCCCGAGTAGCAGGGGCCGGTATTGGTGCACGCCACCAGGCCTGGCTACAATCCTCGGATCTCGAGCCATGGGTACAGGACAAGTTGGTCGATGTCCCCTGCCAAGGTGAAAACCTCTTTGGCAAGCCCATGGCCGAAAAGGCTGCAGAACTCGAGACCGAGACTCTTGCCCCGGACAAGGCTGTCCAGGAAAACCTCTGCCCCTTCTCAGAAGAAAAAGGGCTTGGGGAAAAAAGGCCTTTTACCCGAGGAGGACCACTGCCTACAAAACCTACCCTCACTACCAGGCCTCTGCAGCTCCCCAACAGGTCCAGCAGGCCAAGGGGCGGGGTCATGGACCCCGTAGGCAGAAGGCTCCCAAGCCTCCTACTCCGGCTCCTGCTCAGCAGGGAGGGGTTTTTTGACTATGCCAGCATAGCCTCCCCTCCTCTCCAGGGCACAGGAGGTGGCTGACCCTGTACGCAGAAAGGTGGCCAGCCATCACAGGGGATACTTGGGTGTTAAACATCATCAAGAGGGGCTATCAGCTCCACTTCACCCAGATACCCCCCTCCTACTTTCCAGGGGAGCCTCCAAGACCCCCTCTGCACAGAAACTTACTCCTTCAGGAGTTGGAAGGTCTGCTACAGGACCAGGTGGTGGAACCAGTGCCTCACCATCTGGAAGGGCAAGGCTTCTACTCGAGATACTTCCTGGTACCAAAAAGAACAGGAGGTCTCAGACCCATCCTAGACCTGAGAAATCTGAACAAGTTTCTGGAGAGGGAAAAGTTCAAGATGCTTACCCTTGGAATCTTACTGCCCTACCTCCAGCAGGGAGATTGGCTATGCTCCTTAGACCTGAAGGATGCTTATACTCACATCCTCATCCATCCAAGTCACAGGCAATACCTCAGATTTGTGCTGGGAGAGAACCACTTCCAGTACAGAGTGCTTCCCTTTGGCCTCACCTCTGCCCTCAGGGTCTTTACAAAGTGCCTGGCGGTGGTCGCGGCCTACCTCAGGAACCAGGGGATCTTTGTGTTCCCTTACTTGGACGACTGGCTAATCAGGGGCCAGTCTCCACAGGAGGCCAGGCAGGCCACCTTCAGAACCATATCCTTGCTTCAGCACCTGGGGTTCGTTATAAACTTCCCAAAGTCCACTTTAGTCCCCTCACAGGACGTGGAGCTCATAGGGGCAAGGTTGGGTACCATCCATGCAAAGGCCTATTTGCCTGTGGACAGAGCTCACAGGCTGATAAAGTTGACCGGCCAGTTTCGGGCGAACTCTCTGGTCTCTGCCAGACACTTCCTCCGGCTCTTAGGTCACATGGCTTCCACAGTGCATGTCACCCTAAATGCCCATCTGCACATGAGGCTGGCTCAGTGTTGCCTCAGGGCACAGTGGGTACAGGCCACAGGGAAGTTGTCAGACAGGATACAGGTGTCCAAACCCTTGCTGGACTTCCAACACTGGTGGAGGCATCTCCCGAACCTGGTCAGGTGCGTTCCTTTTCGAGCCTCCCCACACACTCAGGTACTGACAACTGATGCTTCCCTGCAAGGCTGGGGGGCACATTGCCAGGGGACCTGCACCCAAGGCTTGTGGTCTCCGTGGGAGGCCGCCCAGCAGATCAACCTGTTGGAATTGAGGGCCATTCGACTAGCCTTACGGACTTTCGGGTTCTCTCTCACCAGTCTGTCCTCGTTCAGACGGACAGTCAGGTGGCTGTGTTTTACGTGAACAAGCAGGGAGGCACAGGATCCCGACTCCTGTGCCTGGAAGCACAAGCTCTCTTCTCCTGGGCTATCCATCAGGGCATAACCCTCAGGGCGGTCTACCTCCCAGGCCAGGAAAACTACCTGTTGGACAGGCTAAGCAGACTCCTGCAGCCTCACGAGTGGCAGTTGGATCCTCGGGTAGTCCAACAGATCTTTCTGAAGTGGGGACTTCCAACCATGGATCTTTTTGGCAGTCCGCTGAACAGGCAACTACCCAAGTTCTTTTCCAGACAACCGCATCCTCTGAGGGCAACTGCAGATGCATTTCTGATCCCCTGGTCCGAAGGCCTGCTGTATGCGTTTTCTCCCACACCTCTGGTGGCCCGGACTCTATTCAAAACCCAGCAGGACCAAGCCACGATGATCCTGATAGCCCCCAGGTGGCCCAGGCAGCAGTGGTTCCCTCTTCTGCAGTTGGCAGTGGATGCTCCACTTCCTCGGGGGCTGCAACCCGACCTTCTGACTCAGGATCAGGGGTCGCTCTTGCATCCCAACATCAAATCCCTAAATTTGATGGCCTGGCTGCTGAAAGGCTAGTCCTCACTCCCTTGCTCCTACCAAAGGAGGTTGAAGAGCTGGTGTTGGCCTCCAGAAAGCATTCCACTCGGAAGGCCTATGCTCTGAAGTGGCGTAGGTTTTCCACTTGGTGTTCTCAACAGCAGGAGGATCCCTTCTCCTGCTCGGTCCCGGTGGTACTGCAATACCTGCTCCACCTCTCCAACCTGGGACTTCAGTCCAACTCTGTCCGGGTCCACCTCAGTGCCTTCTCAGCTCACCACTCGCCGGTGGATGCACCTTCTCTCTCGGGCCACCCTCTGGTGTCTGGCTTCCTCAGAGGCCTGCTTCTGCTCAAGCCTTCTATTCGTCCACCGGCCACTGAGTGGGATCTCATTGTGGTCTTGCAGCAACTGACTCGCCCACCTTTTGAGCCGATGGCTACCTGCCACTTATGTTTCCTATCCTGGAAGGTGTTGTTTCTTGTGGCACTCACCTCGGCCAGGCGTGTGAGTGAACTTCAGGCCCTGGTCTCGGATAGGCCGTATACCAGGTTCTTTAAGAACAGGGTAGTCTTGAGGACTCATCCTAAGTTCCTTCCCAAGGTAGTGTCCTCTTTCCACCTCAACCAGGAGGTGGTGCTTCCGATGTTCTTTCCCAGACTGCACGCCAGTACGGACGAAACTGTCTTGCATACCCTGGGTTGTAGAAGGTCGCTGTCCTTTTACCTAGAACATATGCAGGGGCATAGAAGGGCTTCTCAGATCTTCATTTCCTTTAACTCTAATAAATTGGGGTTGCCTGTCACTAAGGGTACGTTGTCTATCTGGGTGGCAGACTGTATCACCTGGGCATACAGGGCAGCCGACCTCTCCCTGGAGGGTCGAGTCACGGCCCACCAGGTCAGGGCTAAGGCCGCATCAGTAGCTCACTTCCATTGTGTTCTGTTTGCAGACATCTGCTGCTTGATCTTCAAGCCAGACTTTTGCGGACCACTACTGCCTTGAGAGGGGAGTCCCGTAGGGACAGTGCTTTCGGGCAAGCGGTACTCCATAATCTCTTTGAGGTTTAGGCAACTCCTACCCTCCGGCCCTGGTGTTGGGCTACCATTCAGGTGTGGTCTCCGAGAAGATTCTCTCACTGTTGCTGAGGCTCTAGAGGGAGCTCTATTTTTCAGCCTGGGTTCCTGGTAGCCCAGAGCTAGGGAGTCACCCATATGTGAGGACTGACTTCCTGCTTGGTCTTGGAGAAAGAGTAGTTACTCACCTTTAACAGGTGTTCTCCAGGAGCAGCAGGAATCAGTCCTCACGACCCTCCCTCCTCCCCTTGGAGTTGCAGTTGTATGTAGTTTATTTTCTTTTTGTGCTGTCTTTTAGCTATGTCATTAGACTGAGCAAGATGGCACCTTTGGGCGGGAAGGGGGCCGCCTATGCGTGCCTGCATTCCCAAAGGCTTTCTTTGAAAGCTGGGGAAATGCTCCGCATGGGGGCTCCGTCGACGCCGACGTCACCCATATGTGAGGACTGATTCCTGCTGCTCCTGGAGAACACCTGTTACAGGTGAGTAACTACTCTTTACTTGGATTTGTTACGAACTGGGGAACATTCTAGGGAAAGGAGGGGCTCTTCCGAAGGGATGGGCTTCACCTTAACCGGGATGGAACCAGGCTGCTGGCATTAATCTTTAAAAAGGAGAGAGAGCAGCTTCTAAACTATATAATAGGGGAAAGCCGACAGTCGCCCAAGAGCGCATCGTTCAGAAGAATGTATCCTTGAAGGACAGTACCAAAAGCAGAGATGTTCCAAAAAAGAGTAAAGTATCCTAAATGACCTAGAGTATGGAGCAGACAGAGCTTAAAGATCCAAAGTTACCCGTGCCTACCAATAGCCAGATTAATATGAATAAAATACAATCTCCAGGAACAAGCAGGAATGAGTCTTCACATATGGGTACGTCAGTACCGACGGAGCCTGCGCGGGAACGCTCCCCTGCGTCCAGTCAGAAAGCTTTTGGGAGCATCCCTCAGCGCCTGCGTGCTGCCTTCCCGCCTTTCCAACTGTCTCTCCTCAGTTTTCGTTTTTCCGCGGAGCCGGCAGGATGTCGTCCTGTCACCGCAGAAAATCTTTTCTTTAATTCTTTTTTTCTTGTGGTCGCGGCTGTTTCCCTGTCTCCACCGGTATCGCCGGTGGGCTTTTTTCTTTATTTTTCTCAAACTCAGGGAGAGTTTTTCCCTCAGTTTCTGTCTTAAATTTTTGAGCCTGTAAGGCCTCTCCATCATGGAGCCTTCTTCTCCTAAGAAGTGCCTTAACTGTGGAAATACAGTTTTCTTTTTAGACTCCAATAACTGGTGTCTAACCTGTTTGGGTCCTGACCCTTTTCCTCCGGAGCCATTAGGCTACAATTTTATGAGAAGAGATTCGCCATTTCGAGTTTCCCTCGATACCGAGTTCCCTTCCAGTGTCAGGGCACCGACCATTTCTTCTCTACAGGATCAGGTAACCCACAAACAGTCTGTTAAGACTAGCCAATCCTTGAATGGTAGGTCTCATGCCAGGCATGATGACGACTCCGGCCTTGCCCTCAAGACCCTATTGGCTTCCAAGCCCCGGCGGGAGTCTTCGGTCTCCAAAGCCTTTCAGGGGTTTCAGGTTGTTCCTGGGGCTCACCCCTCTCAGAACATACCTGAGCCATGCTCGGTGGTGGCATCCGCTTCGAGCAGTACTGATACCCCGGCATCGGCACTGGTGTTGAGTGATCCACTCTTCACCAGGGATCGTCATCTGGCGTTCTCGGTACCTTCGGGACCGATCGATACGTCCCAGATTGACTTTCCAGTATCGGCAGCATCGCCGATACGACCACTGACGTCGGTACCCTCTAGACATGCATCGATAGACTCGCTTCCTTCGATGCCGAGTCTGGAATCGATATCTAGTCTGGAAGACTGGGTACCGACGCGTCTCGGAACCGACGCTTACCGATTCCGGATGCGCGGTACCGAGGATACTCACCAAGGGTTTTTGGTTGCCTCGGTACCGCTTGAGCAGCCTCCGATGACTGCTTCGATGTTGGTATCGCCTCCGATTCCGGCACAGCTACCGGTATCAGTATCGATGCCGGTTCCTGCAATGACATCGGGACCAGCTACTTCTATGCCTTTTTCACCAGGATCGCTCCTTTCTATACCTAGTTTGGAGTTGATACCTGGCATGGACGATGCAGTACTGACTATCTCAAGTCATAACCGCCAGTACCAGTATCCATCCATTAGAGCTCCTTTTCTGCACCGGACCAGTACATCCTCCGGTGCCCAACCTAGTTCTTCAACTTTAGCCTGTCCAGGGATGGTTCCCATTGGAGATGCTTCTTTTCAGAAATTTCTCCTTGACATGGCAGCATTCCTTGCTATTCCTATCCCTGGCTATGATCCTACACAAGGCTCTTCTGGGGAAAAGGAAAATATAATGCTTCCTTTACATCATTCTTTGCAGGATCTTCTTCTGAGAATCTGGGAAACACCTTTAAGGGTTTCCTCACCTTCTACAGCAACTGATCTTCTGTATCAGGTGCCCCCTCTCCAGGGTTTCAAAAGACTCAACTTCCCCATCATTCCATTGTAGTGGAATCAGCAATGAGGAAGGTAAAAAGCAAGAAGAAGCATTCTTCTTATCCGCCAGGTCGTGAATCTAGAACACTGGATGCCTTTGGACGTCAAACCTTCCAAACATCTATGCTGGCAACAAGGATTATCTCTCATATTTTTTATATGAGTCTATCCCTTCAGGAGGTCACAAAGCAATTATCTCTTTTGACTCCTTTTCTATCAGAGCCCAAGGCTGCAGACTATTCCTTCTTAGTCATAGCCAAAATATCTCTTGGTTTCTTTCTCGTGCTTCCCTAGACTCTTTTGAGTCTGTTAGCAGAACCTCTGCTATAGTCATAGGAGCACGACGTAGAGCCTGGCTCCAAGCTTCAGACTTGAACAGATGGGCACAACAAAGACTGGGTAATACTCCTTGTACTGGAGAAAATCTCTTCAATAGGGAGTCTTTACGTCAGGTTGCTCATTGCTCCACTGACTTCCCTGTTTCTGAGGGCTATCCTAAACCTTCTCCTTCCCCAGTAGGTAGGAAATGCCCTACCAAACCTTCTTTCCCTAAAAGAAGAAGGTTTTATTCTTCTCCTGCCCATCATACGGATGTTCCCAAACAAGGGAAACCTCGCTCTGATCTGAAGAATCCAAACTCAAGCCAGGAAAATTAACCCTCAATAGGGTTCTAATTAATCTTTTTATAACCTACAGTTCACTTCTTCTCAGCAGATGTTTTTTCACTGTTTTTTCATTAAAACTCTACACATGGATTCCTGTTTTCCCAGGACATCCACTTGCTCTTAGGTAGGCTGAGCTGTCAGGATTTTCATGTCTATGGGTCACAGGATTTTCCTCCTCTTTCTACCATGAAGAGAGGTTTACCAACTATCTCATGATAGTTTTCTCCTGTACCACCATGAATTTTTTCCTTCTGCAGACTTACTATATGGCAAGTCTCCCTCCAGCTCCTATTTTTCTTTACCCTCTTTTTTAGGGCCTCCCCTGTAAGTGCTACCATACCACTGGAAGGCTTTCTTGGCCTTTCTAGTCTTCCTGTCCTTTCTAGTGTAGAGTTTTCTCTGGAGTAACCTCCCTGCTTTCATTGGGCAGCTCATCAGACATGATCAGGATTTTCTCCTCTTGTTCTGTCTGTTCTCTCTGTTACAAACAGAAGGATTCTCTCTGCTGTTCTTTTCAGCAGCTGCCCATGCAGGAGTTCCAGTCATTGGACTACTGGTACTTTTCTTCGAGTTCCAGTCTTGTCTTCCACTACTTTTTCTCTGGCCTTAGTAGTGATTCCAAGATAGTGCTCATCTATCTTGGATAATCCTTATCGCTTCTTTCTGTCATCTCCAAATCTCTGGAGTTGGCAGCATAACTGAAGTGGCAGCTGGTTTTCTCCAACAGCCACTTTTATTTCCCAATTCTCCTGCATAGTGCTCTCTGCAATCCTACTGAGAAGCTTTCCACTGTGGGCCCTTGCTAGAGAGCATGGGGATTTTTTCTTTAATTACTATCCTTTATGGTTGAAAAAGGCTTCCTCAGTCATTCCTCATGACTGTAGGGGTTCTTTACACCCTTTTATTTCCTTTTAATAAAGGACATAAGCCTTCTCTATGTGACAGTCTAAAGAGTTACCCAGTTTCTACAGGAAATATGCTCTTTTTCCTTGCAGCTTGTCCTCATGGTATCCTCTTCCTTCATGGACAGCACATATTTAATTAAACAACGCATGATACCCCCCCCCCCTTTGTCCCTCAAGTGGGTCAACCTGGTATCTCATCCTCTGCGTTTCTGTCCATTCACCATGTTGGATTTCTACCGGACTCAGGACTTGCTGTTTACAGACTGATATTATCTTCTGTTTTTTCCACGCAACCATCCTGGTTATTTCACTGGACAGCATTCCTGCTCCATCTTAACCAGGGGAAACAGATTCTCTATATCTTCTCAAGTAGGTTCCACCTTCTTGTTATTAGATGAATCTTTCCTCTTCACATCTTCCATGTGAATATTCTTATGGGCATATCCCTTATCTGCTTAATTGCAGATATTTATCTTTAGACATATATATATTCATGTATGTATATATCTCTATATACTTCTCTACAGATACATATGTCTGTAAGCTGCGTGTGCATATGTTCTGCCCCTCCAGATCTCACTATAGACACATATATATACCCTTAAATATATATCTATATATACATATATATATATATATATATATATCTACATATATGTGTATCTGTCGAGATGCTTCCTTATAGGTAGATATGTATTTACATACTTATCTCTCTAACTGTCTATGCTTATGAAGGTTTACCTTCCTATAGGTTCCAGACAGTGGGCTTGCATATGTTCATACTGTCCCACAGTATGTCTGGGGTATTATGCACACAACCACTGCTGTGGTACTGACAGCTCCTACCTTAACCCTAGGTTTAGGTATCCCTGAAGCTCCATGCTCCAATATATTTCCTTTCTCTCACCAGTTAGGAAAGACAGGGTGGATCTTCAGTAGATCTGAGGTTTCATCCCTTCAGACATCTGTCCTTGGGAATACGGGCTTTTTTCCCATAACCCTTCTTCCCTCCAGGACTGGGCTAGTTTATCCAAATCGGTTAGTCTTCCTCTTTTGCTCCTAACTGTGAGTAACTCTGTAGCCAAAAGAGTTCCCAGCTTTTACCATAAAGCTTTCCTAAAGACCTACCGTTTTTTGTACTACCCCAGTTGACAACTGGATCACCTGTCACTTCCGGATTTGGACCTTCACCTTCAGTTCAGTGAGGTCACCTTGAAGATTCCTCTACTGGATCCCCAGTAGACTCCATCAGCCTCTCTACTTCCTGCAATCCAGTAGGTGAGGTCCATATTGTGATTGTTCATTTCCATATTTTTTCATGATAATTATCATACATACAAGGACTCCTTACCTGTAGTTCTATTTTAGGTTAGCTGTTTTTTCCCTACAGCTCCTCTCTTTTCAACTCCTACCCTCCATCCTCAGGATGCCTGGCCATATGGGGTGTAGCATGTTCCAATCCCCGCCATGCAGGGCTCCAGGCATCCTAGCTTGGGAGTCCCCATATATGAAGACTCATTCCTGCTTGTTCCTGGAGATAGCACAGTTACTTACCTGTAACAGGTGATCTCTGGGAACAGCAGGAATAAGTCTTCACAACCCACCCACCTCTCCTAGGAGTTGTATCTCTCTATCTATCTTCCTTTCCTCTTTCTCTCTTTTTGTCTCAGCTATAAAACTCAACTGAGGAGAGACAGTTGGAAAGGCGGGAAGGCAGCACGCAGGCGCTGAGGGATGCTCCCAAAAGCTTTCTGATTGGACGCTGGGGAGCGTTCCCACGCAGGCTCCGTCGGTACCGACGTACCCATATTTGAAGACTTATTCCTGCTGTTCCCAGAGATCACCTGTTACAGGTAAGTAACTGTGCTGTCTCTAAAATGCTTGTATGCAAATGCTAGAAGTCTAAAAAAAATAAGATGGGAGAGTTAGAATACATAGCACTAAATGAGAGGTTAGATATGATTGAAATATCAGAGACATGGTGGAAGGAGGACAACCAGTGGGACACTGTGATACCTGGGTACAAACTATATCGTAATGATAAAGCTGATCAAATTGGTGGCGGGGTTGCGCTCTATGTTAGAGAGGGCATTGAGTCACAAAGGATTAAAGTTTTGCAGGAAACAAAATGTGCTGTAGAATCTCTATGGATTGAAATCCCATGTAAAAAGGGGAAGCCGATGGCAGTGGGGTGTACTATCGACTGCCTGGCCAGAATGAACAAATGGATGATGAAATGCTCAAAGAAATCAAGGAAGCTAACAAAAGTTACAGCACAGTAATAATAATGGGTGATTTCAATTACCCCGGTATCAACTGGGTCAGTGTCACAGCAGGACATGCTAGGGAGATAAAGTTCCTAGATGAAATAAATGACTGCTTCTTGGAGCCACTGGTTCATGAACTGACCAGAGGGGAAGCCATATTAGACCTAGTCCTTAGTGGAACACCAGATCTAGTGCAAGAGATAAGGGTGTTGGAGCTACTTGGCATGATCGTATTTGATTTAATTAGTGGAGGGGAGGGGATAGTAAGGAAATCCACAGTACTACCTTTTAACTTTCGAAAGGGAGACTATGATAAAATGAGGAAAATAGTTAAGAAAAAACTAAAAGTAGCAGTTGCAAAGGTTAAAGACTTACATCAAGCTTGGGTGTTGTTGAAAAATACTATCTTGGAAGTCCAGACCAGTTGTATTCCACGCTTTAAGAAAAGTGGAAGTAAGTCCAAAAAACTGCCAGCATAGTTTAAAGGAGAGGTCAGAGAGGCTGTTGTTGCCAAAAAAGCATCTTTCAGGAAATGGAAAAAAGAACCAAACAACGAAACCTGGAAACAGCACAAGCACTGGCAAGTCAAATGCAAGGCATTGATAAAGCAGGCAAAGGGAGAATTTGAGAAGAAGCTTGCTGTGGAAGGAAAAACGCAAAATAAAGACTTTCTCAAGTACATTCGCAGCAAAAAACCTGTGAGAGAGTCAGTTGGTCCATTAGATGATAGACGGGTTAAAGAGGTACTAAGAGGCGACAAGGCAATAGCGGAGAGACTGAATGAATTCTTTGCTTATGTCTTTACTGAGGAAGATGTAGGGATGTTACCCATGACTGAAGTGGTATTTAAAGGTGCGGAAGAATTGAAGGAAATATCGATACATCGGGAAGATGTATTACAACTATTAGATAAACTGAAAAGTAGCAAATCACCTGGGCCGGATGTTATACATGCAAGGGTGTTGAAAGAACTGAAATATGAGATTGAAGACCTGCTATTAGTAATCTGTGAACTTTCATTAAAATCATCTGTAATACCTGAAGATTGGAGGATTTCCAATGTAACGCCGATTTTTAAAAAGCGTTCCAGGGGTGATCTTGGAAACTACAGACCGTGAGCCTGACGTCCGTGCTGGGAAAAATGGTAGAAACCATCATAAAGAATAAAATTACTCAGCATGTAGATAGTCATGGCCTAATGGGAGACATCCAACATGGCTTTAAACAAGGAAGATCTTGTCTTACTAATCTGTTGTGTTTTTTTGAAGGTGTGAATAAACAGGTGGAGAAAGGTGAGTTGGTTGATACAGTGTATCTGGACTTTCAGAAAGCCTTTGACAAGGTCCCTCATCAGAGACTTTTGGCAAAACTAAAGAGTCATGGGATAGGAGGCAGTGTACTATTGTGGATCAGGAATTGGTTAAAAGACAGAAAGCAGAGGGTAGGGCTAAATGGCCAATTTTCCCAATGGAGAAAGGTGAATAGTGGTGTACCCCAGGGATCTGTGCTGGGTCTGCTGCTTTTTGACATATTCATTAATGACCTGGAAAAGGGAATAACGAGTGAGGTTATCAAATTTGCAGATGACACAAAACTATTTAAAGTTGTTAAAACCCAAGAGGATTGTGGAAGATTGCAAGAGGATCTTGATAAATTGGAAGATTGGGCATCAAAATGGCAGATGAAATTTAATGTGATCAAGTGCAAAGTTATGCACCTAGGGAAGAACAACCCAAACTATGGTTATACGATGCAAGGTTCCACATTAGGAACCACCACCCAGGAAAAAGATTTAGGCGTCATTGTGGATAACATGTTAAAACCCTCAGCCCAGTGTGCAGCGGCGGCCAAGAGAGCAAATAGAATGCTAAGTATGATAAGGAAAGGAATGGAAAATAAAGCAAAAGATATTATAATGCCTCTATATTGTTCCATGGTGAGACCGCACCTTGAATATTGTGTGCAATTCTGGTCGCTGTATCTTAAAAAGGATATAGTGTTAGAAAAGGTTCAGAGAAGAGCCACCAAAATGGTAAAGGGGATGGAAGGATACTCCTATGAAGAAAGGCTAAAAAGGTTAGGGCTCTTTAACCTGGAAAATAGACGGCTGAGGGGAGATATGATATAAATTAATGAACGGAGTGGAATGGGTAAACATAAATCAGTTGTTTACATTATCAGAATATAGAAAGACTAGGTGACTTACAATGAAGCTACAGGGTAAACTATTGAAGACTAATAAAAGGAAATATTTTTTCATTCAACGTGTAATCAAACTCTGGAATTTGTTACCGGAGGATGTAGTAAAGGCTGTTAGTGTAGCTGGGTTTAAAAAAGATTTGGACAAGTTCTTGGAGGAAAGATCCATAAACCATTATTAAGAAGGGACCCAGGATATCAATGCTTGACCCACTACAAGTATTGTGGAACCTGTGTCTTTTGGGAAACTTTTAGGTACGTATGACCTAGATTGGCCACTTTTGGAAACAGGATACTGGGCTTCATGGACCTTGGTCTGACCCAGTATGGTATATCTTATGTTCTTATGAGCTAGAGGGGAATCACTTTGGTACTTCAGGAAACTCATTTGAGGGTCAGGGATTAGGGGCAGTTGCATCATCTCTGGTTTCCAGAACAGTTCTTCTCGGCGCCCCCGGATAGGGGTGGGGGGGGGGGAGTGAGGGTTGTGATCCTGAATAGGCAGGTGTTGAATTTTCAGCTTGAGGGATCCTTTGTCGATAAGGAGGGGCAGGTAGTGGGTGTTAGAGGATAATTGGTGGGAACCGATCACGGTAGTGTGTACCTATGGGCCTAATAGCACCCAGGGGACCATCTGGAGGGGAGTGGTTGATCTGCTCGAGGGCCAGGTTCAGGGGAAATTGGTAGTGAGGAGAGGATATTAATCTTACCCTCCAACCAGCACAGGATAAGAATTCCTAGATAAGCGATGTGGGGAGAAGTAGCTGCCAGGTGTTGAGGAGGATGATGATGAGGTTTCACCTGGTGGACGTCTTTAGGGAGGCTAATCTGCAGAGTAGGGAGTACTCCTATTATTCAAGGGTACATGATAGCTTTAGTAGGATTGATGTGATCCTAGTGGATGAGCTGAGGGCAACAGAGGTGAAAGAGATGAAGATTGGCCCCATGATGTGGTCAGACCACAGTCTGGTTTGGGTGGACTTGGGGATTTAAGAAAGGGGGTGGGGCAAGCTTTTGGAGGCTTAATGAGAGCTTTCTGAAGAAACAAGGGGTGGTTGCAGATGTGAGGGCACTTATTAGGGAATACCTTCAGTTAAATGACCAGGGGAGTTGCGCCCAGCCATAGTTCGGGAATGCCTGAAGGTTGTGGTGCGGGGGAAAATTATTATGTGGGCATCATACTATAAAAAAACTTTGCTTTCAACGAGAGCAACAAATAATGGGGGAGCTTAAGGATACATTATTAGCTTATCAGAGGACGGGGGCACTTGGAAGAGGGTGGGAAGTTTGAGGACGGAATTGCAGGAGTTGCAGGCGGACTAGATAGCTTTTAATTTGCAGCTGGTGAAATAAGTCTATTATGAATGGGGGAATAGGGCTAGTAGGGTACTAACTCGGAAACTGAAGTGGCAGGTGATGAGGTCTACAATTAGGCGACTTCAAGGGAGCGATGGGAGTATCTGCTCGCATGATAAAAATATTATGGAGCAATTTGCAGCTTTCTACCAGACCCTGTATGCAGGGCAGGAGGGGATTGGGGAGGAAAGAGTGCAGCATTTCTTTAGGAAGGGGGAGAGTTGCCACCAGCAATGATCATGGTGGGCATCACACTGATCTCCAAGGAAGGGAATGACCCACTGCAGTGTGGTTCCTATCTGCAGATCTCCCTCATTAAAGTGGATGTATAAGTTCTAGCTAAGATCTTGGCAGCCCGGTTGGCCCCCTGATTGGGGAGGTTGGTCCAGCCAGACCAGACGGGCTTCATCACAGGGCAGCAAGCCGCGGATATTATACATCAGGTAGTAGAACTATTGTGGGCTGTGTTAAGGGAGCGGGAGGAGGTTATGCTCCTTTTGATCAATGCTGAGAAGGCCTTTGATAAGATGCATTGGCCCTTCTTATTTGCAACTATGGGAAAAATGGGGTTTCATATAACTTCCTGGGCTGAATATGGGGGCTGTATAGGGAACTACAGGCTCGAGTAAAGGTGAATGGGCGTTATTCGGAGGACTCTCTGTTAACTGAGCAAGAGTTCTGATCCAGCACTGCAAAGCTAAGTTTTTCTAAATTTACTATTTTGGCTGGTTTTGATATAAAATTTCTCTGCCTATTTAACACCTGTTTGTATTCTCTTAGATTTGAGAGTGTCCCCAGTTCATAGAAGGTCTACTGACTAGGGACACTTAAATGCCCAACCACACCACACCACACCACCCTATCCCTCACCCCACCCACCCCAGGGTTGAATTGCCCATATAGTCGTCATAGGAATTGACATCTCTCTTCAAATTAGGTGTAACACCCACCTTTTCTCCTTGTCCTAGAACTGCTTTATAACCATCTTAATCAGCATGTTGTGTATTCAATGCAGTAGTTGTGGTGCCTTCATTCTAAGAAGAATCATTTGGAGCCATGCATAAAGAATTGATTCTATTAAGGGAAGAATTAGCTGCAATTAAACACACCTCCTCTAGGGTCCAAATTGAAAAAAATCCACCACCACTCCCACAAAGAATCAAGCAGCTCAGGAACAAATGGATCACAGTGGGCTCTGGTAGGTTGCGACCTGTAACACGGAGACACCCTTGCCATCAAGAGATATCCCTGCATAATGCCTTCTCTGCCTTGGGAAATATAAGTGCCCAATTAGTGGAAACTGAAGTGCCCTTAAATGAGAAAGTTAATGCCCAATCTACTGATAATGCCCTGTATATGAAGAAACTGACACAAAAGAGGAAACTACTATTACTTGGAGATTCCATCATCAGAGGCACCAACTAAAGAACACAGTTGAAAGGGGAGATGATGGTCAAATGCCTCCCATGCTCTTCAGCCAGCAGGAATTCAAAGCAAATTGCTGGCATAGTTAGTGCAGAAAGTGAGCACTCCAAAATTGATGTTATCATCCACTTGGGTAGAAATTACCTGGATGGAAACAGTGCCTCTACAGTTCAGGACTTCCAGATTCTGGGAGAGATACTCAAACCCATTGCTAACACTATAGCATTCTCATAAGTTCTACCTGTTCTTGGTAAGGGGGCAGAAAGGCTGTATAGCATAATCAACATTAATATATCGCTCCAAACCTGGTGCAAACAAGGATTTAGATATATAAGCAATTGGGGAAATAGATGGAACAACAAGAGGTTATATTGTATTGATAGACTACATCTCTCTTTTGCAGGGAAAAGGATCCCAAGTGCAAAATTATACGGACAGGCGTTTAAACTAGGGAAAGGGGTGACGGATGGAAAACAGCAAGTTCAGAACATCACTCCCAGCAAAACATAATAACATTGGAAACGGCCGCAATATTAACCCACACATCAATGCCAAGTGGGAGAGGCATATAAAACAAAATCAATGCAAAATACAGGCAAGCCAGTCATCAAATCCTGGAAAGCAATGAGCACAAAGGCTCGAAACCTAGCCAGCAAAGTTCCTGACCTGGAATCCCTAATGGTGGAAATGGACTTGGACATTCTGGCCATTACAGAAACATAATTTAACGAGTCGCATGAATGGGATATACCCATAGCTGGCTATAATCTATTTAGAAGAGATAGAGAGGGTAGAAAAGGCGGTGGAGTAGCTCTATATGTCAAAAGCAGTATTAAAGCTGTTGAAATGCAGGGGACATGTGGAAAAGAAGCAGGCGCTGTGGATTGTGTTGGAAAGAGTAGATGGCACTGCTATCCATACTGGTGTAGTCTACAGGCCTCCAACTCAAACCGAAGAAATGGACAGCGAATTGATTATTGATATTGCAAAGATAGCCATGAAGGAGGAAGTGATCATATTGGGTGACTTTAATCTACTGATGTGGACTGGAGTATTCCTACTGCAAATCTGTAAAGAAGTAAAAAAAATTGTGGATGCCTTCCAATATGCATTATTTAGAAAAATGGTAATGGAACCAACCAGGGAAAGCTTGATGCTGGATTTAGTACTCACCATCGGAGATAGCGTGCCGAATATCCGTGTGGGTGCCCATGTGAGCAGCAGTAATCATCACACGGTGTGGTTTGAGATAAAAGTCAAAGCGAAGTCCAATCACAGCAAGCTCAAAGTCCTAGACTTCAAAAATGCTGACTTGTACCTGAAGGAGGAGTTGGTAGAATGGGAGGGGATAAGGGACGTGCCATTGCAGTGGGCTAAACTAAATGAGACAATAAAAGGGGCCAATAGATAGATATATAAGGAAAGTAAATAAAAACAGGAGGAAATGGAAACCTATATGTTTCTCCAAAGAAGTGTCTACATAAATAAAGGCACAAAACACAGCTTTCACAAAATTCAGAAGTTCGTAAACAGAGGAACACAGAAAAGAAAACAGGATAAAACTAAAAGAGACAAAAAGAGAAATAAGGATAGCAAAATCCAAGGCAGAAGAAAAGATGGCTAGAGATGTGAAGTGTGGTGACAAAACTTTTTTCAGGTATA
The DNA here is from genome assembly GCA_033557465.1 of Ichthyophis bannanicus. Classification (NCBI taxonomy): domain Eukaryota; kingdom Metazoa; phylum Chordata; class Amphibia; order Gymnophiona; family Ichthyophiidae; genus Ichthyophis; species Ichthyophis bannanicus. Next base: position 407,145,065 of record CM066034.1, on the reverse strand, counting down.
TTTTGAAGAGGAGGAAAATCAGAGGTGGAATTGCAGGACTCAAAAGTGCCTGGAATGGATTTGTGGAAAGTGACATTGAAAAAACGAAAATGCTAAACAAATACGTCTGATCTATTTTTACTAAAGAAAATCCTGGAGAAGGTCTACCTGTGATTGACAAATATACAAATGGGAATGGAATAGATAAAACACCATCACCTTATAACCTTCAACATCCACTCATCCCACTAATGAGCACTACTACCCACACACCAAATAGCCAACCACCCACAAAACGCTTCACCCCATTCAATAAAGAAGCCTTTCTTCATAACGTCATCCCCCAGCTCTCAAAGGTCAATACAGACACAACCACCTCTCTAAACACCTGAAATAGCACTATACAAAAGGCAGCATCCCCACCCCCCCATCAACCATACAAATCATGCACCTAAGCGCGCGGAAAAGTGGTACACCCCAGAACTCCTAAAACTTAGGAGGCAACTGAGGAAACTCGAAAAGAAATGGCACATATCACAAACACAACAGAACAAACTCCATTACCTCAACTTACTCACAACCTACAATGACACAATCAACAGGACCATAAAAGAACACGACACTAAAATCATAAATCGCGCCCTAAACTGACCAAGAGAGCTGTTTGCCATTGTCCGGTCCCCCACCAAAAATAATCAAAACGACTCAGACATGAGCAACATAGAACCCTGCACCCTCGCCAACTACTTTGCTGACAAACTAAAAAGCAAAAACCACAACTTCACCTCCCCCCCTGCCCGACCCCTCAACGAACCCCAATGCCTGGACCACATTCTGCACGTTGGACCAAGAATACCTCTTAAAGATAATATCCAACATCAATACAACCACCCTCCCCCCTAGATTCATGCCCTGTAGCATGGATCAAAACCACCAAAACTGAGCTCGCCCCATATCTCCTCCAAATAATTAACCAATCCCTACTCCAAGGAGATATGCCCACTGACCTAAAAACGTCGTCCATTCGCCCCGTACTAAAAAAACAAGAATGGAAGCAGAAATGAGCCTAACTCATAAAGGCCGATAGCAAGCATCCCATTTGTTGCAAAAATAATTTAAAAAAAAAACCATCCTTAACCAACTCCAAGACTTCCTAGACACCATTGCCCCCCTAGACACCCACCAATATGGATTTTGCCCACCACGGGGTTGAAACCCTGCTCCTAGCCCTAACTGACAACCTTATCCGCGGCATGGACAACTCCAACCGCGCATTCCTCCTAGATGTCGCATCAGTGGTTGACAACATAAACCATAAAACCCTCATCGTGAGACTGGCATATCTCGACCTGGGCTGCTTAGTTCTACTCTGGTTTAAATCCTACAACACAGACCACAAGCTCCGGATCCAAATAGGAGAAGAACCTCCAAACACCTTTCAAGAAGAACAAGGCATACCGCAAGAATCCACCCTTTCCGCCCTCCTATTCAACCTGTACCTTCAACCCATCACACATGTATTCAGAAAGCACAACATCCAATACTACATCTATGCAGACGACATTATGTTGTCACTCCCAATAGATATAAACAATCCCACCTACAAAAATCTAGCTGACTGCATTAATGAAACTGACTCCTGGCTAACATCCAACAACCTCAACCTGAATTACAAAAAGACGGAAGCGCTGCTCATCACAAGGAGCCAAGACACAACCCTACCCCAAACCATCACCATTAACAACACCATAATTCATATCAAACAAGAAGTTAAATACCTTGGTATAATCCTAGATACATCTCTCAGCATGATACCCCACCTGAAATGATCAGCCAGAACAATCCTATACAAGCTTAAGTCCATACAACATTTAAGACCCATCCTAGAAGATAACAACTTCAGAGCAGTCATTCAATCCATCATCACCCCCTACTTCGACTACTGCAACAGCCTACTTACTGCAGGGTCTACCACTAAAGAGCCTTCGCATACTCCAACAAATGCAAAACATCACAGCTAGAGTCACCTGCAAAGCCAAACTAACTGACCATATCACACACCTTCTATATGGCCTACACTGGCTCCCAATAGAAAGCCGGATAAGATATAAGCTATTCGTAACAACATTCAAACTCATCAACAATGTTGCCCCATCCTTCCTCTCAACCCTCCTCCTCACCCCAGAAAACACCAGATCCTGTAGAAAGAATGCTCTCCACTCCTTAACAATTCCGCCCTCCATCTGCAAAGCAAAACAAAACAAGCCACCAGCTCCAGAGCATTCACATACACTGCCCCCAGCATCTGGAACTCCCTCCCACTACACATCCGTGCAATCAAAGATCTCAAATAATTCAGAAAGCAACTCAAAACCCACCTTTTTACCATGCACTATGGAATGGACAAGCCGCATCCAAACACACACACACCAAGACAGCTCATCAGCTAATACAACCAGGACAAGGGCTATTTAAGGCAAACCCTGTTCACATGCACGTGAAGACTTCCTGTATATAGTTAATCCCTACTTAGTTCATTTTTAATTCTTAAATTACTGTTCCTACCTTCAAATCAAGTTGTATGTAAAAAAAGTGTATTCCTGTTCTATGTAGCATGTTCTTGGTTCCTTGTAAACCGCCCCTAATCTCTGGAAGGGACGGTATAGAAATGTAACAAATAAATTAATTAATTCACAGAAGATGATGTGTTAGAACAGTTTGCAAAACTGAAAATGGACAAGGCCATGGGACCAGATGGGACACATCCGAAGATACTGAAAAAGCTCAGAGAGGCTCTTGCAGGGACATTAAAAAGATGTTTTTAATAGATCCTTGGAGACAGAAGAAATTCCACAGGACTGGAGAAGGGCTGATGTGGAACCTCTTCACAAAAGTGGTAATTGGGAAAAAGTGACAAACTGCAGGCCGGTAAGCCTTACCTCTGTGGTGCAAAAAGCAGTGGAGGCGTTCCTGAAAGAGAGAATAGTGCACTTTCTCGAAACCAACAGGTTGCATGATCTGAGGCAATATGGTTTTACCAAAGGACGATCTTTCCAAACAAATCTGATTGAGTTCTTTGACTAGGTGACCAGAGAACTAGATCAAGGGCATGCAATTATTGTGATCTACCTAGATTTCAGCAAAGCCTTTGATAATGTTCCTCATAGGAGGCTTATCAATAAACTGAACAGCCTGGGGATGTTCCCAAGGTGGTGAACTGGATCAGAAATCGGTTGACCGGCAGATGACAGAAGGTGACGGTAAACGGAACTCACTCAGATGAAAGGAAGGTGATTAACATTGTGCTCCATGGTTCGGTCCTGGGGCCAAGACTGTTCAATGTATTTGAGTGATATTGCTTAAAGACTGAATGGAAAAGTCTGTTTTGCAGATGACACGAAAATTTTCAACAGAATGGACTCCCCTGAGGGAGTGGATAACATGAGGAAAGATCTGCAAAAGCTGGTAGAATGGTCTGATGCTTGTCAGTTAAGATTTAATGTGAAGAAGTGCAGTGTCCATGCCCTTGGGAAGCAGAAATCCAAGGGAATTGTATGCGATAGGGGGCGAAAGATTGAGGTCCTCGGAGTGATTGTTTCTGAGGATTTCAAGGTGGCAAAACAATGTGACAAGGTGGTGGCAAAAGCCAGAAGAATGCTGGGTTGCATAAAGAGAGGAATTACCAGCAGAAAGGAAGAGGTACTAATGCCAATGTACAAGTCCGTTGTTGAGGCCCCACTTGAATATTGTGTTCAGTTTTGGAGACCATATCTCGCAAAGGATATAAAAAGACTGGAAATGGTTCAGAGGAAGGCGACCAAAATGATTCTGAGCCTGCGTCAGAAGACATACTAGAACAAACTTGAAGACCTAAATATGTACACTCTGGAGGAGAGGAGGGATAGGGGAGATATGATTCAGACCTTTAAATGTGTATTAATGAACAAACAAACCTCCCAAAGAGGGGGAAGCTGTAAAACTAGAGGGCAAAACATGAAACTGGAAGGGGGTAAACTGAAAGGTAATGTCAGGAAATACTTTTTCACTGAAAGGGTTGTGGATACTTGGAATGCCCTCCCAATTGGAAGTTTCGGGCATATACAGTGACGGAATTCAAAATGGCATGGGACCGTCACGTGTGGCATTAAAAAACCCTCATGCATATTTAAATGTCAGGAGACCCAAGAAACCTCTCCTACTCACACTATTTCATCAAAACCAGATGTTTGAATTGTTATTAGATACATCTACACCATGCTACAGACTATTTTAATCAATAAGGATTCATACTTATTACACCTTCACCTCCAGACATATCCTTCTAATATCCTGAACATATAAATGTTATTATTGATCAATACATTCTCCAAACATACTAAATAACCCACAACTAATACTAACAAGAAAAATTATTATAAAAATTACAATAAATCCATAAATCATTATCGGAGAGATTATACTGAATGAAAAGGCAAAATAACACTACCACAGGACATCTCTACTTTGTCTTTTCATTCAGTATAATCTCTCCGATAATGATTTATGGATTTATTGTAATTTTTATAATAATTTTTCTTGTTAGTATGCATGAGGGTTTTTTAATGCCACACCTGTATATATCCCGTGAGAATAATGGAAAATGCATAGCGCATCCTTTCTGAAGATATAGTGTGAGTGGGAGAGTTTTTTTTGGTTTTCCTGATATTTAAATATGTATGAGGTTCTCTATAAGGTTACACGTGTATTTCTCCCGCGAGAGTAATAAAGATTGCATAGCGCAAACGCCGGCGTTCAGTGTGCTGTACCGGCGGGAATAATGAACGCGCTGATATTGAACGCTTCAACTTATTCTGTAAGTTTGTTATATTGTTTATTCTCAGGGCTGGATGATAGTTTACACTCTTGGTAGTGTATAATTTGGAATATCTTGTTTTTTACTATTGAGATTTCTCTCTGCATGAATGTTGCACTGACGGTGGCTTTAAGCCACGTAGTTGTTTTAAAATCGTAGAGCTTTTAGAAGTTGCATGATCCTCTGAAGCACATTAATACTGAGTTTCAAATGGGTACAATTTTCAGTTTGTCCATTAAAGATAATCTCTGAGTAAGAATATAACAGCGATGGTGTGGTTTCCAAATGATGTGGGCAATTTTGGAATTTACGTTGATCCCCACGAAAGATAGATTCGCTTGTATGTTTGAGTACTTGAAAGTTACCCTTACCGTTTTTTTAAAATGTAGTTTTTTAACATTAGGTTTGCTGATATTAGGCTTCTATTTTCTATTTATATCACTATTAGAAACAGCATTTAATGAGATTATAAAGTTGGAAGACTGATGTCCCGCTTTACAGGTACATGTACCTCATTTTTTGAAATATTTTGTGATGATCGCGTTGAGAGAGGTGGTTCTCTGTTTTCCCCTGTTTCCACTGAGTCCTTCTCTAGTATGTTCATTTTTTAGGTTATACACATTTCGTTTTAATCCATGTACATGAATACACATAATATCCCCCTTTTAAAAATTTGTGATGATCACGTTGAGAGAAATGATTCTCTGTTTCCCCTGATTCCACTTGTTTTTTAATTTTGCATATCGTTTATTATTGCATGTCTATTTTTAGATGTGTAATTTTAATCTAAGCATATGAATACATGCCATACAACCTTTGGAGCCTCTTTTAAAGTATAATTCTATGGAAATTTTTATTCTCTTATCTTTGTTTTTATATGTTTATCATCAAAATTTCTTATTGTATATTTTATCATCATTTTTTATAATGTGTATTTTGTTTATGAATAATGTATTTATTTAATTTATTATCACGTTCCTCTTTATTGACTGTGCTAGTCAAAGGTTTTCTGATTAAATTAGATATATGCAATGAGTATAGGGTACAAGTTTTTATATTTTTATGTGTATGTATTTATAGACAATAACATACGTGTTATTGATTTTGATATGTTATTTATTTACTTATTGATTTTGATTTGATGTAATTTTAACACTCTTGGTGTTTTTTTATGGTGGTTTTACTTATTTATGTTTTTATTTATGATGTTATTTATTTGTGATTTGTTATGTTTTTAGTTTAGCCTGCCCCTGAAGAAGGTTGCGAAACATGGCCTGTGTCGGGCCATAGGCTAAAGGTGACCAATAAAAGAAATTCCTTCCCTACTGCTGTCCACAGTTTGTTACTGGGTTCTACATAGCACGTGGATCTGTGCTTCTGTGTTGGACTACTGTTGTTGGGCTTATCCTCTAAGCCATAGGTTTTTCTTCAAAACCTACTCCAGTAACTAGTTTTCATACAGAGTTTTCTCCCCTTTTTGCAGTTCATCTCCTTCTCACATATCTTTTTAAGGCAGCTGTTCGGACAGAAATTGGGTATTACTACTCCAAATTATGTCTGTCGGTCCTCTCCAACCTATGGGACCTAACTTTTATGCTGCCTTAATAACAGATAAGTCCAAAGGAGATCCAGAACTCATTTGGACTATTTATTGTTGCAGGCATCCGGCCTGTCTACTATTCTTAGCCAAGTTCAGTTCTCTTGGCTCCAACAGATTAGATTAGGTTGCACACTGGCAATTCAACAGCCAGATCTAAGCAACCTATAACATGCTCTCTGCAATTCTACAACAAAGCTCTGCAACTGTGGGCCTTTGCCAGAGAGCCTCAGAGCTACTCCTAATAGGTAGCTGGCCAGATAGTTAATAAGGGCTTCAGCTGGTAGACTCTACCAGTCATGTTCCTGCATGACTGTTTTTTTCCTGCTTTTACCATACTCCTTAAAATTTCCTTTTAAGGAAAGGTAACCAGGATTTAGACCACGTGAAAGTGTAGAAAATTGCAAAATTCCCTGTTTGTTCCACATCTCACTGGAACTTCCTCAACAGGGATGCATCTTTTTCACTGCAGTTGGTCCTTATCCACTCTCTCCTTCTAATTTCCTATACTTCATGGTAGCTTATGTTAAACAGGAGAACGCATGATACTCATATTGCCCTCATAAAGAGGCAAACATGGTATCCCTTTATATTGCGTCTTTTTCTCCAGCTACTAATTGAAATTGTAGAAGGATCCAGACTTGCTGTCTTAAGACTAAGGATCTCCTCTGCATTCATTCACGTACGTCTCGAGACCTGGTTATTCAGGGGCTAGATCTTTTCAAGAAGTCTAATCCTATCCCTGTAAGTGAAGAACATATTACCAGTTTCCATGAAACTTTCTCTATAGTTCTTCCATAATTAACCACACAGAGATTCTCCATCAAGCTTCTCAAGTAGGTTTTAATCCTCCTTGTTGCGTCAATCTCTATACATCATCTGACTTTGAAAGATTTGTCTACTGTCCATATTAATACTGCCCCAGCATACCATAAACTCAGTAGACAACCAATTTCTATGGTATTTTACCGTTACCGTTTAGGTTACGTCACACCTGAAGCTCTATATGTAAAGTCTTCATCATAAGTGACATCACTTACAAAGACTTTTACTGATCTTCAAAAAATTGGAGGCTCAACGCCTAGTACAAATATCTTTCTCTTCATTGGAATAAAGAGGGTCTTAAAGACCTATCCCCTTTTTTCTGCAAAGGGTATTTCTACCTTTTCATCCAAACCAGTCAGATTATCTCCACTCTTCCTAGGACCTTATTCGGCTCCAAGGACAAGAAGTTCAATTTTTTGGACTTTACAGAAGCTTTACCTATTCTCAAAAGTCCAACCTCATTGAACTCCCCAGTACTTCTTCTAGGGGTTAGTTCTGGCTATGAGGACTTCTAATCTCTTCCTGTATTGCAAAATTATTTTTTTCCTCTCCTTCACATTGGGGGAATTTCTCTGAGGATAATAATCTGGCTCTCAACCACAGAGTCTTATTACCCTCAACAAATATTTTGCAATATTTTTGAGTGAGATCCACATTAGATAATTAAGACTCAACATTTTTCTAATATTATCATTTACACAAGGACTCCCCTCTGGATACCTTGTTTAGTTAAGCTGTTTCACAGCATCTCTTTTTCTTTTCTAGTTCAACTCCTACCCTCCATCCCTTGGATGCCTGAGGTTTTAAGGGATAAGCATGGCCCATCTTTAGATTGCAACATGCTGGGGCCTCCTTCAGGCATCTTAGCTTGGGAGTCCCCATATGTGAAGACTCATTCCTGCTTGTTCCTGGAGATAGCACAGTTACTTACCTGTAACAGGTGATCTCTGGGAACAGCAGGAATAAGTCTTCACAACCCACCCACCTCCCCTAGGAGTTGTATCTTTCTGTCTATCTCTTTACCTTCTCTCTCTCTCTCCCTTTGTCTCAGCTTTAAAACTCAACTGAGGGAGGCAGTTGGGAAAGGCGGGAAGGCAGCACACAGGCATGGTGGGATGCTCCCAAAAGAGTTCTGATTGGACGCTGGGGAGCGTTCCCGCGCAGGCTCCGTCGTTACCGACGATACTCATATGTGAAGACTTATTCCTGCTGTTCCCAGAGATCACCTGTTACAGGTAAGTAACTGTGCTTTATCTACATACATGTATACCTTCACAAGCAAAGATTATATAGCGTCACGGGTTTACAAATGGACACTATATATATATATATATATATATATATATATATATATATATATATATATATATATATATATATATATATATATATATATATATTTGGATTTCGGTTTCCAATATATTTACAGTCACATTTCGAATGGGTCTTTGTTACATACAATGTTATTATCATTATACCCCAGGTCATTCATTTATCACAGCATTATTCACAAGGTCTATATGTATATTTGAATGTTTTCTTATTAAACATGGTTTACCTCTTCTTCCCCCCCCCCTTTTTTTTCCCCTTCCCCCCTTTCCCCTTATTCCACCCCTCTCCCCACCCTCCCCTTCCCCTTCTCTCCCTCCCCCCTTCTCTCCTTTTGCCCACCACCTTTTGAACTTGACAAGTATCCTGTTTCATCATTGTTTGATTGTTATTTTTTGGTACAACAAATGTTAGTCTTTGGTTCTAACTTTCATATACTATTTGTCTTTGAAGTATTATAACATTCATCTTATAATACGTCCTGTATGTGTTCAACTATACAGACAACCCTTGTAAGTATTTATTTTCTTTTATAAGCCTCTATTTATTATGTTTTCTAAGTAATGTAGTTTTTATCCTTTCTTGCTGCCCTGCGTTTTTACTCATTTTTTGGTTTATCAATGTATTGCATTGTCCATTATGGTTTCTTTGTATGTATATGTTTGACATTGACAAACGTTATAATTGTTTTTAATTGTTTTAATTAGTTTTAATTATTTTGTTTAAGCTGTATGCCCTCTGAGGAAGGCGTTTGCCGAAACGCGTTGGGGTCCTTTTCAATAAAATCATCTTTGACCACCATACGTCTTTTGCTCCTTGTGACTCCCTGCACCGGTGAGAACTTGTTTGGCAAACCCATGGCCGACAAAGCGGCTGAGATAGAAGTTGAGGTGGTGACCCGCCAGAGGATCTCAAAGAAGACCTCTTCCGTTTCCTGCAAAAAACCTTCAGGGAAAAGTCCCCTATTCCTGGGGAAAATGGGGCCCTTCCAACAGGACCGCCAATACCAATCCTTCTCGGGCCATCAGGGTTCTCGCTCTTAGAGGCAGGGCCAAGGAGCTCAGAAGACCAAGACTCAGAAGCCTCAGGCCCCGGCTCCAGCCAACCAGGGGGAGGAGCTTTTGACTCCCAGGGCAGGGCCTCTCCTCCCCCGGAAAACCTTCACCAGCCTTTAGCCTGCCACTCTTTGCCCACGTAGGCCAAGGTCACCTCAGACTTGTGGGTGCTGCAGGTGGTAAAGAAGGGATACCTCCTCCACTTACAACATATACCACCCAGGTTCTTTCTAGGAGAGGCAGTGTGACCTCTCCTTCACCAGACCCTTCTGCTCTGAGCTCGCAGGTCTGCTCAGGGACAATGCAGTGGAGCCTGTACCCAAGCATCTGTGGGAAAAAGGCTTCTACTCAAGGTGCTTCCCTGTCCCCAAAAGAACTGGGGGCCTGAGGCCCATACTAGACCTGTGAAACTTAAACAAGTTTATGGTGAGGGAGATGCTCTCCCTTTATCTGTATTTGTTTCTTTATATACCGCCCACACCAAAGGCACCAGAGCGGTTTACAATAAGTAAAACTGATCCAGATAGACTACTGGAAAAGAAAGAGAAAGGAAACACAACTCCATTAATATGATAAGAAAGGGACAGAATCAAAGATAAAGAAAAGGCAAGAGAGGAGCAGACAAACCAAGACAGAAGGCTTAAGGGGGAGGCTGTGGGGAGGGGGGGGAAGTGGGAAGTCGAAGGCGGTACAGAAGAGGTGGGTTTTTAAGCCGGCCTTAAATTTGGTAAAGGACGGTTCAAGGTGGAGGGCAGGGGGCCAAGGAAGAAAAAGGCAGTGGAACGGGTGGATTCTAGGCAGGCAGAGATGGGGGAGGGGAGGAACATGCAGTTGGCGTGGACGGAGTGGAGGGAGCGTTGGGGGGCATGGAGGCGGACCAAGTTGGAGAGGTAGTGAGGGATACCAGTGTGCAGGACCTTATGGACAAAAGTGAGTACTTTAAACTGGATCCGGAAGGGTATGGGAAGCCAATGGAGACCAATGAGGAGGGGGGTGACGTGGTCGAAGCAGGAAGCATGCGTGATGAGCCGAGCAGCAGTGTTTTGGATGAGCTGTAACCTATGCAATTGATATTGGGGGAGTCCGGCAAAACAGACATTACAGTAGTCTAGGCGGGAAAGAGCGAGTGAGAGGAGCAGAGTAGTCAGGGAAGAAACAGGGAAGAAACAGGGAGAAAAGGACGGACAGCACATAGTTGTCTGAGGGAGAAAAAGGAGCGTTGAACTACCAAGAAAATGTTTATGAAATGACAGAGCAGAGTCTAAGACGACGCCAAGATAACTCAGAGAGGGGTCAACAGGAATGGGAGAGGAGGAGAGTAAAGGGGAAATAGAGGGGATGGAACCGCCGAGAGTGAACCTAATGGCCATGGTTTTGGAGAGATTGATATGAAGGAGATTAGTAGACATCCAGGAATCAATGGAGGAAAGACAGGAATTAAGTGGAGAGATATCTGGTGAGGTAGGGTCAGTGTGGTGGAGGAGGAGAATATCGTCTGCATAATACATAGTATGCGGAAATGCCAAATTGCTGCACCAGGACAGTGAGAGGGGGCTAGAAAAACATTGAACAGGAGAGGCGCCAGGACAGAACCCTGGGGGACACCACAGGTGAGCGAATGAGCAGATGAGGATGAGGAACAGAGAAAGATCTGTTGGTCAGAAAGGAATGGAACCAGAGGAGAACAGAACCCGAGATCCCAGCCTCATGGAGATGAGAGAGTAAGGTGCAGCCGTCAACAAGATCAAAGGCAGAGGACAGGTCAAGAGAAACTGTGACAGAAATGGAACTATGGTCATGTGCGGTGTGGAGTTCATTCAGGACAGAGAGGAGGATAGATTCTGTGCTATGACCAGGACGGAAACCAGATTGACGGGGATGAAGGGAATGGGTGGCATCAAGGTGAGAAGAGAGTTGAGAAAAGTCCAGTTTTTCCAGGAGCTTGGAGAGAAACGGGAGGTTAGATATGGGACGCCAGTTTACAAGGACAGAGGGATCCAGGGTGGTCTTTTTAAGAATGGGACTAATTAAGGCGTGTTTCCAAAGGGATGGGAATGAACCAGAGAGAAGACTGGAGTTGAACATAGAGAGAATGAGGGGGACAAGGGCCAGAGAGGAGTCAGTGAGCCAGGCGGAAGGAGTAGGATCGGAAGGACAAGTTGTCTTACAGGTGGAGGCTAAAGTCTTAGTTAACTCCGGGAGAGTGATAGGACGGAAGGATGACCAGAAATGGGAGAAGATGGGGCCTCTATGGTCAGAAGAAGGGGAAGTGCTTGGAACACTGCTGCCTTACCTCCACCAGGGAGATAGGCTGTGCTTCTTGGGCCTAAAGGATGCGTACACTCACATCCTGATCTACCCCTCCCACAGGCATTACCTAAGGTTTGTGGTGGGAGAAGGGCGCTACCAATACAGAGTGCTGCCCTTCAGCCTGGCCTCCTCGTCAAGGATCAGAGTGCTTGGCAGTGGTGGTTGCTCACTTGCGCCTGCAAGAGGCATTTGTCTTCCCCTATCTGGATGACTGGCTAATCAGGGGCAGTTCGACCTCAGAGGTCAGGCAGGCTGCAGACAGTACAACACTCCTACTGCAGCACCTGGGGTTCATCATCAACTACCCCAAATCCCATCTCTCTCCAACCCAAAGCTTGGAGTTCATAGGGGCACAATAGGACACATTGCAGGTCAAGGCCATCCTCCCAAGAGAAAGGGTAGACCTCCTCATACAGCTGGCAGGAGAGGTTCAACGCCGATAGTCAGTACTGGCCCACCACCTCCTCCGCTTATTGGGCCATATGGCCTCAACGGTCCATGTCACACCCTTTGCCTGCCTACACTTGTGAACAACCCAATGGTGTCTGTGCTCACAGTGGACTCAGGCCACGGGCAGACTACGGGACAGGGTCAGAGTCACTCGCCAACTGATGGAGTCCCTCATTTGGTGGCAAAACCTGTGCCACCTCCAGGGGGGAATGCCATTCCAGGCACCCGCACCAGGCCCCGAGAACAGACACCTCCCTCCTGGGTTGGGGGGCACATTGCGGGGAACACCATACACAAGACAGCTGATCCCAGGAGGAGTCACTCCTGCAGATCAGTCTTGTAGAACTCAAGGCAATCTTCCTGGCCCTGCAAGCGTTTCGCCACTGCCTGCGGCACCAATCTGTGCTGATCCAGACGGATAACCAGGTGGCCATGTTTTACATCAAAAAGCAGGGGTGCACAGGCTTGTACTCCCTCTGCCAGGTGGCGGTGGCCCTCCTTTCCATTGTAGTGAGCAACAGCCTGCTCCTGCAAGCAGTATATGCCAGGCACCTTCTCTAACCCTCTTCAAATTCAGGCTGAAAACTCACCTCTTTGCTGCTGCTTTTGGATCTTGACACACCTGATCTCCTTTTTCTTTCCCCTTGCTTTAACCCTGCCTACACCTTCTGTGTTTGTCTTGACTAGATTGTAAGCTCTGATGAGCAGGGACTGTCTCTTACATGTCTGTGCAGCACTGCGTATGACTTGTAGCGCTATATAAATGCTCAGTAGTAGTAGTAGGCCAGGGCAACTGCTTAGCGGACAGGCTGAGCAGAGTCCTTTGTCCTCCTGAGTGGCACTTGAACCCCATGGTAACAAAGCACCTCTTCCACCACTGGGACAGGCCTATGATGGATATTTTTTCCTCCCCAGACAACGCGCAGCTTCTGAGTTTATGCTCGCGCCAACCACAGCTGGGGAGAGTGGCAGCAGATGCTTTCCTAATCTCGTGGTAAGAGGGCCTACTTTATGCTTTCCCACTGACCCCTCCCTTGTTGCCAATACCCTCTTTAAGGTCCAGAGCGAGGGGGTGTCAGTTATACTGATCGCATCTAGGTGGCCCAGGCACCCCTGGATCCCTATGTTGTTCTCCCTGTCGGTGGCACATCCATTCCCACTGGGCTAGGCCCCGGACCTCCTGTCCCAGGAGGGGGGCTCCCTTCTGCACCCCAACCTGGGGTCACTAACGCTGATGGTGTAGTTGCTGAAAGGGTAGTGCTGGCCCCTTTCGACCTTCCAGAGGAAGTCAAGGAGGTCCTACTGGCCTCCCAAAAACCCTCCACCTGACGGGCTTAGGCTTTTAAGTTGAGAAGGTTCTCTGTGTGGTGTGCAGTGAAGGAGGAGAATCCCTTCTCGTGTTGTGTGCAACTGATTCTTCAGTACCTGTTACACCTCTCACATGCCAGGCTGAGATCCAACTCTGTAAGGGTGCATCTGAGTGCCATAGCCGTGCACCACCACCCTATTGAGGGAAAGCCCCTCTCTAGGTTCCTCCAGGGCCTCCTGTTATCCAAGCCCCCCTCCGCCCTCCAGTGGCTGACTGGGACCTCATTATAGTGCTCTCCCAGCTCACTAAACCGCCATTCAAGCCCCTAGCCACTTGACAGCTGAGATACCTGTCTTGGAAAGTGGCCTTCCTAGTGGCCCTCATGTCCGCTCGAAGGGTAAGTGAACTCCAGGCCCTGGTGTAGGATCCACCATATACAAGGTTTTATAAGAATAGAGTGGTGCTTCGCGCACACTCCAAATTATTCCTGAAGGTGGTATCTCCTTTCCACCTCATCCAAGAGGTGGTCCTCCCCACCTTCTTTCTATGGCCTCATGCCGTTAAGGAGGAAATAATCCTTCATACACTAGATTGCAAGTGGGCCCTGTCCTTCTACTTGCAACAGACTCAGACCCATCAAAAAGGTCCTCAGCTTTTCGTGTCTTACAACCCCAGTAGACTGGGGCTCCCCATGACTAAGCAAACTCTGTCCACTTAAGTAGCAGACTGTATTGCCCTTGCCTATGAGCGAACTGGGCTCTCACTTGAGCACTGGATCTCAGCACATCACGTGATGGCGATGGCCACATTGGTGGCCAACCTTTATTCAGTGCTGGTGACGGAGATCTGCAAGGCTGCCACATGGTATTCTATTTTTTTTTTATTTATCAGGTTTTTTTATACTGCTTTATCATTTCAGTCAAAGCGTTTTACATTGTAACTTAAACTTGGTAGTAATATACATTAAACAGGGACATTGATAACTTGGATTTATCTCCAGGAACAAGCAGGAATGAGTCTTCACATATGGGTACGTCGGTACCGACGGAGCCCGCGCGGGAACGCTCCCCAGCGTCCAATCAGAACGCTTTTGGGAGCATCCCACCATGCCTGCGTGCTGCCTTCCCGCCTTTCCCAACTGCCTCTCCTCAGTTTTCGTTTTTCCGTGGAGCCGGCAGGACGTACTCCTGTCACCGCAGAAAATTCTTCTTCTATTTTTTTGTTTTCTTGTGGTCGTGTCTGCCTTCCCCGACGACACCGGTACCGCCGGTGTGTGTTTCTTCTTTTTTCTTACAAAATTTCCTTTCTGAGGAATATTTTTTTCTCTGTTAGTTGTTGTTGTTAAGTGCCGTCGAGTCTGAGTCGACTCATGGCGACTCTCTGGATAGCTATCCTAAACTGTGTTTGGTCTTCAGTCAGGCGGCTCATTGTTGACAGACTGGTACCCGTAGCTGATGTTATTGTATCGATCCATCTCATTGCTGGCCTTCCTCTTTTGCGTTGACCTTCTATCTTGCCAAGCATAATGTCTTTCTCTAATGATCTCTCTCTTCGCATGATGTGTCCAAAGTATGAAAGTCGAAGTCTTGTCATCTGAGCTTCTAAAGAAAGCTTAGGTTTGATCTCCTCTAGTACCGACTAGTTTGTTCTTCGGGCAGTCCATGGTATACACAGTATTCTCCGCCAGCACCATAATTCAAAGGCATCAATTTTCTTCCTGTCTATCTTTTTCACTGTCCAGCTTTCACATCCATATGATGTTATTGAAAATACCATGGCTTGAACAAGTCGAATCTTTGTATGGAGAGAGACATCTCTGCTCTTGAGAATCTTATCTAGGTCTTTCATAGCCATTCTGCCAAGAGCAATGCGTCGTCTGATTTCTTGACTGCTTGTTGCTTCTTTATTGATAGTTGATCCAAGTAGGTTAAAGTTGTTTACAATTTCAATTTCTTCTCCTTCAACGATGAACCTGTTGATTATGCCAGTTGTCATGATCTTTGTCTTCTTTACATTAAGGTGCAGGCCCATTTTCAGATCATCTTCACTTTCAGCCAGTAATGTGGTATCATCAGCATAGTCTCTGTTAGTACCTGACGGTTTTTTAGGCCTGCTAGGCCTACTCACTCTCTTTCATGGAAATACCAGCCACTAACCCTAAGAAATGTTTAAACTGTGGCGGTACTAAATTAATTGTAGACACTCATAAATGGTGTCTACCCTGTCTGGGTCCTGACCACCATCTGCTGGAGTGTTCCTTTTGCAGCGGTATATCCAGAAGTCTTTAGCATCGAGCATGTCTTGATACGCGGTCCCCATTAAACTTCACGGTACCAGCCAACGCTCCTTCTTCACAGGATCAGGTAACCCAAAAACAGTCTGTTAAGACTGGCCAGGCCTCGAGTGGTAGATCTCATGCTCAGCATAGAGATGCCTCCGGCGTTGCCCTCGAGAACACCTTGGCATTAAAACCCCGGTGGGTTTCAGGTTGTTTCGGGGGTTCTCACCTGTACGAACATACCTGAGCCATGCTCGGTGGCGGCATCCGCTTGGTGCGGTACTGATACCCCGGCATCGGCAATGGTGTTGGATGAAACATTCCTCACCAAAGATCGCAGTCTAGCGCTCTCAGTTCCTTCGGGGCCGACTGAGCCGCTGCTGACCGATCTTCCAATATCGGTATCGATCCCGATACCGGTACTGGTATCGACGTCGGTACCCTCCAGTTATGCATCGATAGACTCGCTTCCTTCGATGCCGAGTCTGGAATCGATCTCTAGTCTGGATGACTGGGTACCGACTCGTCTCGGTACCAACTTCAAACGGTACCGAAGACATTCTACCGATGATCAAGGTCTGCTACGTTCGGTTACTTCGGTACCGATACAGCTATCACTGACTTATCTTGATGTAGCAGTATCAACGACGGTACCAGTCTCGGTACCGGTATCGACATCAGCATCTGTGTCAGTACCTCCCATGCTCGTTTCAACCGGCTCGCTTCCTTCCATACTGAGTTTGGAATCGATCCCTAGCATGGACGATTTGCTACCGACGGGTTGCGGTACCAGCTTCCAGCGGTACCGACAACTATCCTTCAAGGACAATCTGATGCTCCATCCCTTCGGATCTTCTATTCTAGAGAATCTGAATGAACCGGTGGGTACTAGAGCTAGTTCTTCAACAGATCTAGTTCTTACTCCTCTTTCTAGAGGACTCCCCTCTGGGGAGATTTCTTTTCAAGCATTCTTGCTTGACATGGCAAAATTACTTGCCATTTCTATACCTGGTCAATATCCTGCACCAGGGGATCCAGAGCCTCTGCAAATCCCCTGCAATCCAAAGGAAGCATTATGTTTCCTTTGCATCAGACCTTGCAGGATCTCCTATTTAGAACGTGGGAAGCTCCTTTAACGTTATCCCCACCTTTTAGGGCAACTGATCTTCTATACATAGTGCCCCCTTCTCCAGGGTTTCAAAAGTCTCAGCTCCCTCATCATTCTATTGTTGTAGAATCAGCAGTGAGGCGTGTTAAGAGTACTAAGAAACACTCTTCTTATCCGCCAGGTCGTGAGGCTAAGACTTTAAATGCCTTTGTACGCCAAACCTTCCAGGCATCCATGTTTTCAGCAAGAATTCTCTCATATATTTTCTATATGGGATTATCTCTTGAGGAGGTCACAAAGAATTTACTACTTTTGACCCCTTTCCTTCAAGAGCCTAAAAGAGCAGATTTTTCTATATTAGTCAGTCATGCTCAGAATATTTCTAGGTTCCTTACTCATGCTTCCCTGGACTCTTTTGAGTCTGTTAGCAGAACCTCTGCTATAGCCATAGGAGCACGACGTAGAGCCTGGCTCCAAGCTTCAGACTTGGACAAATAGGTACAAGATAGACTGGGAAATACTCCTTGTACTGGAGAAAATCTCTTTAATAAGGAGGCTTTATTCCAAGCTGCTCAGTTAACTACTGACACTATTGCTTTCAGAGGCTTGTCTACGCCTTCCTCTATCCCAGTTTGTAGGAAATCTCCTAACAAACTTTGTTCCCTTAAAGGGAGAAAGTTTTATTCATCTTCTACCCATCATACAGATGTTCCCAGACAAGGGAAACATCCAACCAGGCTAAGCAAACCACAACCTCAACAGGTTCAGAAAACCCAGCATCCGCAGGGCTTCTGATATATTATTATTACATCTTTCTTTCCTGTTTGGGGTTTAGAGCCTGTAGTCTGCTTCTTCTTAATAGAAGCATCTTCACTGTTTCCATCCTAAACTCTAGACATGGATCTCTTCTCAACAGACAGCCCTTCTTTTGTTCTATGAGCTCTCAGGATGATCATGCTTATATAAGTAACAGGGGTTTTTCTCTTCCTCCTGGGAAGGAAAAGAAGTGTAACAACTATCAATAGGATAGTTTCCTGTTCCAGCATGTATCATCATACCTTTCCAGGGACTTACCATTTTGTAAGTCTCCTTCAACTCTGTCTTTACCTGCCCTCTTACTGAAACATTTTGTCTGTAAGAGTGGTACCATTTAGCTGGACGGGTTTTTTCTAAAATCCCTGTAGGTCTCTACCTATTCCAGTAAGGGGTTTCCTTTTCAGAGTTGTCCCCCCATTTTCAATCTTACTTGGGTCAGCTTATCAGTCAGTAAGGGAGTCTTGCCACTCCTTATGTCTGTTCATTCTTTTCTGCTGCCTTGGTAATAACTGCAACAGCAGGACTTCCTAGTGGATACCTACTGGTTCTATTTACCAAGTACCCAAGGTTTGTCCTCCATTAGCAATCCTTTTTGGTCTTAGTAGTAAGTCCAAAACAGGTTATTGACCTTTGTTTTTGGAAACTCTCTTACTACAGGCCTATCGGTTTCATTTCTATTCCTCGCCATCTCCAATTCTTTGGACATTGGCAGAATGGTTTTAAGTTACGTACTGGCTTTTAGACAGCCAGTTTTTTCTTCTAACCAACCTGCAGCATGCTCTCTGCAACTCTACAGAGTAGCTCTGCACTATGGGCCCTTGCTAGAGAGCGTTTGCATCTTCCTAGCGGATAATCCTAGATGGTTAGGAAGGCCTCATCCAGTCATGCCCCCTCATGACTGGTAGGGTTTTCCTACCTTACCATCCTTCGTAAGGTCTCCTTTTAAAACGAAGGACACATGCCTTACATCACGTGAAAACCTAAAGAATTGCTCAGGTCCATGGTTTCATCCACGTCTCCACTGGACTCCTTACCAGGGATATTTTTCTTTTTTGTACAGCTCATCCTTATATGGTTTCCATTTCCAGTTACCATACTACAGTTCTAGAAGAACCTGGACTTGCTGCCTGCAGACTGAACATATCATTTGCACTTTTTTCACGTAAGCCATCCTGATTATTCAAGGGCTAGAATTCCTAAATGAATCTAGACTGCTCCTTCTCAGAGAGAGCATTCCCCTGACTCTGTCAATCATAACCAGGGAGCAAGGTTTCCTTACATCTCTTCAAGCAGGTATTACCCTTCTTGTTATTAGATGCACCTTTCTCTCTCTACATACTCCTATGAGGGTATATTATATGGACATGTTTCTACATACATATCTACATAGTATCTAGGTACATATGTTAAGACATATCGTCATAGGTAGATATGTACCTAGATACTATCTATCTATCTGTCTAGGTTCATATATACATATATTCCTATATGACTGACAGTTGGGCACTACCCTTATGAATGCTATGCCAGCATGCATAGGGTCCTACATATGCAACCAATTTCTTACCATAACCCTTCAGGTTTAGGTACCTCTGAAGCTCTCCATGTATCATTATCTTTCCTACCTTACATCAATTAGGAAAGATGTTACTGATCTTCAGTTAATGACAGGCTATAACGCCTCGGGCATCTGTCCTTATTTCTCATCGTATACAGGGGTCTTCTATAACCCTTCTCTCCTACAAGGACTATTTTTTCTATTTGTCCGTCCAAATTGGTCAAACGTATCGCTTTTTGGTCCTAGGATTATGCTATTCTCGAACCCAAAGACTTAAGCCTTGTCTGATACAGCCGCCTGTGTTTCCCGCTGAAGTCCTTCCTCATTACACCACCCAGTTTTTTCCTGGGGCTACTCTCACCCTTGATGGTTCTAACCTTCACCTGTCTTTCTACAGTTTGGTTACCTCTACTTCACAGTGAGGTACTCCTTGAGGGTTTTCTACTGGTTCTTCTAACAGATCCATATGACACTCAATAAACTTTTTACAATACCTTCAGGTGAGGTCCATATTCGAATATGACTCTCCAATCTTTTCTTATTATGATCATTTACACCTAGACTCCCATCCAGAAGTCCTGGTTTAGTTTAGCTGTTTTCACAGCATCTCGCTTTTTATTTCAACTCCTACCCTCCATCCCCAGGATGCCTGAGGTTCTAAAAAAAAAAAAAAAAAAAAAAGCATGGCTCATCTTAGATTCGCAACATGCTAGGACTCCCTCCAGGCATCTTAGCTTGGGAGTCCCCATATGTGAAGACTCATTCCTGCTTGTTCCTGGAGATAGCACAGTTACTTACCTGTAACAGGTGATCTCTGGGAACAGCAGGAATAAGCTTTCACAACCCACCCACCTCACCCAGGAGTTGTATTTCTCTATCTCTATCTTTCCTCTCTCTGTCTCTCGCTCTCTCTTTGTCTCAGCTTTAAAACTTAACTGAGGAGAGGCAGTTGGGAAAGGTGGGAAGGCAGCACTCAGGCGTGGTGGGATGCTCCCGAAAGCGTTCTGATTGGACGCTGGGGAGCGTTCCCACGTGGGCTCCGTCGGTACCGACGTACCCATATGTGAAGACTTATTCCTGCTGTTCCCAGAGATCACCTGTTACAGGTAAGTAACTGTGTTTTCTGCAGCAATGGAGGGTTAAGTGACTTGCCCAAAGCCACAAAGAGTGCTAGTGAGAATCAAACCCTGGGCTCTTGGTTCTTTCGTTCGCAGCTCATTACTGCCTGGAGAGCGAGTCCCACAGGGACAGTGCCTTTGGCAAGGTAGTACTCAGTAATATTCTCGGGGTGTAGGCAACTCCTGCCCTCCGACCCTTCTGTGTTCAGGCTACCAGAGTGATAGTGTCACTGGATGCTAGGGTCTTGCAGAGTCTCTCAGTGGGGTCTCACCTTCTGTAACCCATGGCTACCCAATTGGTTGCCATTGGTGCTGTTGTGGTTCGGTCCTTAGCAGCCTGAAGCTAGAGAGTCCCATATGTGAGGATTGACTTCCTGATGTTCCTGGAGAAAGCATAGTTACTCACCTGTAACAGGTGTTCTCCAGAAACATCAGGAATCGGTTCTGAGAGTTGCTTCCCTACCTTGTTTCAGTTTTTACTGCCATTCTAACTATGTCATCTGACTGAGCGAGATGGCACCCTTGGGTTGGAAGGCGACCACGCATGCGTGGTAGCATGTCCCAAAGGCTTTCTTTGAAAGCTGTGGAAATGCTCCGCACGGGCTCCGTCGGGGCCGACGTCACCCATATATGAGGACTGATTTGTGCTGTTCCCGGAGAACACTTGTTACAGGTGAGTAACTACACTGTCTATGCACCCAAAGCAAGTCAAACGGGATTTTATAAAATTCTGGAGAACAAGCTGTTGGACTTTGGGAATGGTCTCTTGGTGATGGGGAAGACTAAGACTAAGAAGAACATTAGGCGTTTGAAGATAAAAGAGATGAGCTCTCTGTCAGTGGAGTTGTCCCAAAGTCTGATGGACTTGAGAAGAAAGTTGCAGGCATTTCAGACCAAAAATATTCATGATGAAATGGCCTTAGCTGAATAATTATTTTGAGGATGGAAATTTAAAAAAAAAAAAAAAAAAAAAAAGGTAAATCACTGGCCTCTCAGCTTAGGCATCTGAGGATGAGAAACCATATAGTAGGTCTCCAAAAGGATTTGAGTAATCTTTTAGTGAATAAAGAGGAACTGAGTTTGCTGCATATTATCATCAGCTCTATATGTCTGAATTTAGGGGGGGGGGGGCACAGTGAAGGTGAAGTTCTACCTTTTGCCCATTCTCTCTCAAAATGAAAAATTAGTTAACTCGAATGCTGAAATCTCCACTAAGGAAGTGCTTGAGGCTATTGCTGCCCTTAAAACCTGGAGCTGACTGTGGTACAGATCACCACTACTAGTATACAAACTCAAGCTAAAGTTGAAAAAGAGCAAGCCACTCAGGAATGTAGCAAAATATGACCTTGAGAACATACCACTGGAATTTAAAGACTGCCTGCAAAATTGATTTGCTGCTTTAGATAGAAATGACAGAACTCCAAAACATTTATGGGATGACATCAAGAAAGTTGTGTTGGAAGAAATTGAGAAGTCTCTACAAAAGATGGAAAAACAAAAACTGCCAAGATGGATGATCAAAGAAACTCTGAAAATTGCCCAGAAATGCAGAGAAGCAAAAGCCAGAGGAGAAAGAGGCAATCGCAGAACTCAACAGAGATTTCCAACATGCAGCAAGACAAGACCAGGATAAGTACTACAATGATGTATGCAAGGAAATAGAAGCAGAAAACAAGATCAGCTTTCCTAAAGCTACGAGAACTAAAGAAAAAATTCCATCTTTGAATTGGAATGTTAGAAGATGCTCAAGGATCTATGTTGAATGATGCTGAGAAGATCAAGAAAAGGTGAAAAGAATATACAGAGTCATTATACGATAAAGTTGAAGTGGACAGTCGTTTCAACCTGTACCTTATGGTCAGGAACCAATGGTGATGAAAAAAGAAGTTGAAGCAGCATTGAAAGCCTTATCAAAGAACAAAGCACCAGGCATTGATGGCATTCCTATTGAAATATTACACCACTGATGCAGCTGTTACCATACTTACAAGGCTCTGCCAGGAAATTTGAAAGACGTGGCCCACTGACTGGAAAAGTTCTGTGTTTACCAATACTAAAGAAAGGTGATCCAACTGACTGTGGAAATTTTCGCACAGTCATTCTGATCCCACATGCCAGCAAGATTCTACTCAAGATCATTTAGTAGAGACTACATCCATACCTGGAACAAGAACGGCCTGAAGTGCAAGCAGGGTTCAGGAAAGGGCGAGGAACGAGAGACAAAATCGCAGATGTCAGATGGATCCTTGAAAAGACATAGATATCCTTTTAGTATTCTTTAATGTGTTTTATTGACTACAGCCAGGCGTTTGACTGTGTAAACCATTAGAAACTCTAGGTCACATTAAGAAGCATGGGTATACCAGATCATATGATCGTCCTCTTGCATAACCTTTACATTAATCAAGAAGCAACAGCTCAAACGGCGCAAGGAGAAACAGAATGGTTTAAAATCAGCAAAGCTGTATGACAAGGCTGCATACTTTTCCCCTATCTGTTTAATTTATATGCAGAACAAATCATCAGAGAAGCAGGACTGTATGAAGACAACCGAGGTGTGAAGATTGGTGGAAGACTCATCAACCACCTTTGTTATGTTGAAGACTAGGGGAAGGATGTCCTAGTGGTTAGGACACGATACTTCAGGTCAGAGGGCTGGGAGTTCAAGTCCCACCTGGGGACAGCAATCTCAGGCTGGAGGGACTGGAGTTTCTAGTCATATAGGCACTCCTTGTGGCCTTGTGCAAGCCCTTAACCCTCCCTTTGGGGACAAGGGAATGTATCCAGTACCTGTTTGTAGTGATTTCATCTTGTACTAACCCAGAACATAGCAGCAAGGATAATAATGAATATAAAATCAACAGAACATATCACACCGATCCTGGCTGAACTTCATTGGCTACCCATTTACTGCAGAATAAAATATAAAATTATTTTAACCACATTTAAACTAATAAATAACTTAGCACCATCTGTACTCAATACGCTCATTAACATAGAATCAGATAAACGATCACAAAGGAGCAGAAACACAAACACTATAGCAGTTCCAAAAGATTACACAAAAGCAAGAATACAAACCAACAAGAGGGCCTTTTCCCATTCGGCACCTTTTTTATGGAATACGCTGCCTGACAACATTCGCCAACTATCAGACTTAAAAGAATTTTAAAAAAAATTAAAAACCCACTTATTCTCTCTACACTACAATACACTACCTAATCAGAATACACAAAGAGACACAGGTTAGCAACCATACCACAATACTACAAAACACACAAAATATATTTACACATCACAATTTTGATGATATAATTTGTAAATACCCATAATGTAAATACGTTCTAACTTTTTACCGTTCAAATGTTATATTGTTACTTGTAAATAGTTCTACCTGTTCTATGTAAAACGACTAGGTATGTGTTTCCACATACCATATAATTTACTGTTCATTGTAAACCGCACTTGATACTTGGGAAAGTGCGGTATAGAAATAAGTGTTAAATAAATAAATTTCATAATGTAAATCGCTTTGATTGAAGGATAAGGCAGTATAGAAAATTGGTTAAATAAATGAATCTGAAACATTTGCTTCTCAAGATCAAGGAACATAGTTTTAAAATGGGCCTGACAACTGGCAAAATCAATAAGTTAATCATTGATGGAGAAGAAATTGAAATAGTGGACAACTTTAATCTACTTTGATCAACTATCAGAAAAAGAAACAACAAATAGTCAAGAAATCCGATGACGCATTGCAATTGGCAG
This sequence comes from Ichthyophis bannanicus, assembly GCA_033557465.1. Lineage (NCBI taxonomy): Eukaryota > Metazoa > Chordata > Amphibia > Gymnophiona > Ichthyophiidae > Ichthyophis > Ichthyophis bannanicus. The sequence continues at coordinate 407,120,713 of CM066034.1, read as the reverse complement.
AATGGCTATGAAGTAACTAGACAAGATTCTCAAGAGCTGAGATCTCTCTCTTCATACAAAGATTCAACTCGTTCAAGCCATGGAATTTCAATAATGTCATATGGATGCAAAAGTTGGACAATGAAAAAGATTGACAGGAAGAAAATCCATGCTTTTGAATTATGGTGCTGGCAATGAATACTGTGTTTACCATGGACTGCCCAAAGAACAAACCAGTCAGTTCTAGAGGAGATCAAACCTAAGCTTTCTTTAAAGCTCAGATGGCAAGACTTAGATTTTCATACTTTGGACACATCATGCAAAGAGAGAGAGATCGTTAGAGATTGATGACATGCTTGGCAAAGTAGAAGGTCAACGCCAAAGGGGACGGCCCAGCAATGAGATGGATCGATACAATAAGAGTAGCTATGGGTGCCACTCTATCAACAATGAGCCGCCTGACTGAAGACTGAGCGCAGTATAGGACAACTATCCAGAGGGTCGCTATGAGTTGACACCGACTCGATGGCACTTAACAACAACAAGCCAGGGAAGGCTTCTAAACTGGTTGGCCTCTTCTCCAGATTCTCTATGAGGTTTGTGGATCATCTTGTGCCCTATTTAAGGGACTAAAGTTTTTTTCGGGAGAGTGGGAAATCCCTCCATCCATATAGGAAGGTAGGGATTAGAGTAATTCATAAACCAGGCAAAGATCTGGAGTTGTGCTCATAGGCCGACTTTGCTTTTAAATCTGAATGTGAAGCTACAGGCATGTTTTTTGGCAGAGAGGTTAAGCCAAGTATATTGGACAAATAATTCATGAAAATCAGTTGGGTTCTATCAGCGGTCGATTAACTGGAGGTAATTTTAGGAGAATAGTGAATGTCATTGCTTTGGCCCAGTGGACTTTTATACATTCTACCTTTAGAAGATCTCCAGGAACAAGCAGGAATAAGTCCTCACTTATGGGTACGTCGGTACCGACGGAGCCTGCGCGGGAAAGCTCCCCAGCTTCCCAGAAGGAAGCTTTTGGGGCCTCCCACTGCACATGCGCGCTGCCTTCCCGCCTTCCTGACCAGCTCTCCTCAGTTTCTCTTTTTCCGCGGAGCCAGCAGGTCGTGTTCCTGTCACCGCTGAAGAAATTATTGTTTTAGTTTGTTTCTTTAGACCGCGTACCTGCCTTCCCCATACCGAAACCGGTACCGCCGGTCTCTCTTTTCTTTAAAAAAAAAAAAAAAAATCTTTATCTTGCACAACTTGGTGACTTCGGTTAGGCCTCAGGCCTACACAAATTCTCCTCATGGAGAAACCAGCCCCTGGTTTCAAGAAGTGTACCAAGTGTAGTGCTGTTATTTCTGTCACAGACACCCATGAATGGTGTCTTAAATGTTTGGGACCTGACCACTCCATTCCGGACTGCCCATCCTGCTCCCAGATGTCTAAACGTGGTTTGCAGAACCGGGCCAACAAATTCCATGTGCTGTTTGCTTCAGATAATCCAGCATCACAGTCATCCAGGTCTTCCTCTCCGGATGGATCTCAGGTAACCAAACCTTCTTCGGGCAGGTCCTCAAAGAGCAAATCTCCTTCAAAGCATCAAGAGGCTCTCACTTTTGAATCTGAGGATCCTGCCCCAGCCAAACAACCCCGGCGGGAAGCTCTGGCTTCCAAAGCACCATCTATGGGGTTACAGGTTGACATCGATGGCACGGCCTCGACTGATCACCTGTTAGACTGCTCTGGGGTACCGGCCCATACCGGTATCGACATCCAGGAAGCAGTGGCGCCTATGAGCAATACTGTTCAGACCATGCAGCAGGCCATGCTGGCTTTTATTACAGCTGCGACGCCCTCGGTACCGCGTTCAGCGGTACCGGGTCCGGTTCCGGTATTGTCTCCCATACCGGAACCGAGACCATCGACTTCCAAACGCAGATCGGTTCCGCATGCCGGATCCAGGTTTTCACCCGATACCGATCCCATACCTGATACGCCTGATGTCGATACTGATCGGTATGCGTATCGTGCGTTGGAAGCAAATAGAGAATACTCTGATTCTTCTGAGGATTTTGACTCCTCTGAGGACTCTGATGAGCTGTCTCTAGTTCTTCATGAAGACCCTTCTTCCCCAAAGAGGAGAATGTCTCCACCAGAGGATTTGTCCTTTCAAGACTTCATTATAGAGCTAGCTAAAGGACTTTCTATTACCACATCCTCTGCAAAAGAACCTAGGTCAAAGAAATTGGATATTTTAGGATACCTTAAGGTTCCTAAAGAGGCAGTCACCCTGCCTATCCATGAAATCCTTCAAGAACACTTGATGGACTTATGGGAGGCTCCTCTAACGTTGTCTCCTTACTCTCGTAGGTTGGACACCATGTACCGGGTCCCTCCTTCTCCTGGATTTCAAAAGACTCAGCTGCCTCACCATTCCATTGTGGTGAAGTCTGCGCTGAAAAAGATTAAGAGCACCAAAAGGCACTCTTCTTCCGCTCCAGGGCGAGAATGTAAGACCCTAGACTCTTTTGGCAGGAAATTTTCCAGGCTAGTATGCTTATAGCCAGGATTAATTCTTACAGTCTGTATATGGGCATGTTTCTCAGGGAACTTGCCCTAAAGGTACGGCATTTTGCCTCCTTTATCCCTGAGGATAGAAAGGAGGAGTTCATTTCTCTGGTGAAACAGCTTCTAGATGTTTCTAAGTTCTCCAACAGAGCAGCTTTTGATTCCTTTGAGGGTGCCGGTAGAGCTTCGGGCATTGCTATTGCAGCCCGACGACTTGCTTGGCTCCAGGCCTCTGACCTAGAACCCTGGGTCCTGGATGGCTTACGGAATCTGCCCTGTACAGGTGAGAACTTATTTGGTAAGGACTGGCAAATTAAAGCCACTCAAATGGACGCAGAAAATGCTACATTAGATAGACTTTCTAAGTCTACCTCTACTCCTGCCAAGAAAAAGTCTTTCAAGAGGCCTTACTACAAGAAGGCCAGATTTTCCACAAATACTGGCCAACAATCTTCTCAGCCTCGCTTTGCTGCTAAACGTCAGCAACCTAAACAGGCAAGGTCAAAGCCTGCAGCGTCTGCCACTCCTCAGCAGGCTCAACCCCCTCAGGGGTTTTGACTTGCCCCTAGAGAACTTAACATTTCTGGCTCTAGAACAACCAGAGCCCCTCACCATTCCCGGAAGGTTAGCTCACTTTGCTCCCAGATGGGGCAAATTACATCAGAGCACTGGACCCTCTCTATCATCAGAGAGGGCTACAAACTTCATTTTTCCAACCTTCCTCCATATACCATGGTGAGGCACTTCAATTCTCCCCCATCTCTCCTGGGCCTGTTGGATCAGGAAGTCTCTTCTCTCCTTGCCCAAGGGGCAATAGAAGAGGTTCCTCTTCTTCAACAAGGGACAGGATTCTACTCCCCTTATTTTCTCATAACAAAGAAGACAGGGGGATTCAGACCTATCCTAGATCTGAGAGAATTGAACAAATTTCTATACAAGGAGAAATTCAAAATGCTTTCTCTAGGCATTCTCCTTCCATACCTTCAGAGTCAGGATTGGCTTTGTTCTCTAGATCTCAAGGATGCGTACACACATATACTCATCCACCCATCCCACAGAAAATATCTAAGATTTCTGTTTCAGGGAAAACATTTCCAGTACAGAGTACTTCCCTTCGGTCTAGCCTCTGCTCCAAGAGTGTTCACCAAATGCATGGCAGTGGTTGCCGCATTTCTAAGAGGTCTGGGAATTTTTGTATTCCCATATCTGGACGACTGGCTCATCCGAGCTCCATCTCAGTCAGAGGCCCAGATTTCCATGGACCGCACAAGGCACATTCTGCAGTATCTGGGACTGGTGATAAACCTTCCCAAGTCTCAACTTACCCCTACTCAGTCTCTGGAATTCATAGGGGCCCAGTTGGACTCCACCACTGCAAGGGCCTACCTACCTCAAGACCGGGGCCAACGTCTGGTGTGCTTGGCCTCCCAAGCTCAGTCCAGCAGTCACTTGACAGCCAGAGAAATGCTGCGACTTCTGGGCCACATGGCCTCCACGGTACACGTGGTGCCCTACGCTCGTCTTCATATGAGAGCAGCTCAATGGACCTTGGCCACCCAGTGGACTCAGGCATCAGGAGCGCTCTCCGACCAAATACTCATCTCAAAGCTTCTGTTTTGGTCCCTCCAGTGGTGGATGTCCACCAAGAATCTGTTGTTGGGGGCCCCCTTCCAACCTTTGTTGCCCCAAACAATCCTCACAACAGATGCCTCCCAAACAGGGTGGGGAGCCCATCTTCAACACCTCTCCACTCAGGGTGCTTGGTCTCCACAAGAGACCACCCTTCACATCAACCTCCTGGAACTGCGAGCAATCTACTTTGCCCTCAAAGTCTTCCATACCCTCCTAGTCAACCTGACCGTCCTAGTCCATACAGACAATCAGGTGGCCATGTTCTACATAAACAAACAAGGAGGGACAGGCTCTCTGTCGCTTTGCAACGAAGCTCTCAGATTATGGGCCTTCGCCAGAGAGCATCAAATTCATCTTCTGGCAGTGTATCTTCCAGGGGTTCAAAACTCTTGGGCAGACAGACTCAGTCGAGTTCTGCTTCCACACGAATGGTCCCTACATATGGACCAGATAAACAGAATCTTTCAGGAATGGGGAACCCCGGACATAGACCTCTTTGCAAGTCCGTGGAATGCCAAACTTCCCCGGTTCTGTTCCAAGACTCCGTGTCAGAGAGCTCAGGCCAACGACGCCTTTCTCCTACATTGGGGCAGGAATTCCTATATGCCTTTCCACCCATTCCTTTGATTCCCAAGACTCTGTTCAAACTCCAGAGGGATCACGGATCGATGATCCTCATAGCTCCACGCTGGCCACGCCAAGTGTGGTTCCCTCTACTTCTGCATCTCTCCCAGGGACCCTCCCTGGACCTGGGAGCTGCTCCAGACCTTCTCTCTCAGGAGGAAGGGACTTTGTGGCACCCAAACCCCAAGTCCCTACACCTCAGAGCTTGGTTACTGAAGGCCTAAGCCTTCATGACTTCAATCTTTCTCAACCAGTGAAAGATATCCTTGATGCCTCTAGGAAACCCTCCACGAGGCGTTCCTATGCTTTCAAATGGAAACGCTTTTCCATTTGGTGTGCTCAACAGGGTCTTGACCCTCTAGCACTTCTTTTGAATTCTCTACTAGACTATCTCCTGCATCTTTCTAATGCAGGCCTTAAGACAAATTCAGTAAGAGTCCATTTGAGTGCTATTGCAGCATCCTTAAAACCTATAAATGGACAACCTGTCTCCTCTCATCCGCTTGTTGCAAGATTCATGAGAGGCCTGACTCTAACTAAGCCTCCCATCCGACCTCCTCCGGTAGCATGGGACTTGAACCTAGTTCTGGGTCAGCTTATGAAGCCACCTTTTGAACCGTTGGTTTCTACCTCCTTGAAATTTCTTTCCTGGAAGGTCCTTTTCCTTATTGCAGTCACTTCGGCTCGCCGTATCAGTGAACTACAGGCCTTAGTGGCTCATCCACCTTATACCAGGTTTCATCATGATAAGGTGGTCCTTAGGACAAATCCCCACTTTATGCCCAAAGTGGTCTCGCCTTTTCATCTTAATCAAGAGGTATATCTACCTGTCTTTTTTCCAGCTCCTCATGCATCCAGTGCAGAGAGGAACCTTCATACTTTAGATTGTAAAAGAGCTCTTGCCTTTTACCTCAACAGGACTCAGCCACATCGAAAGTCTTCCCAGCTTTTCGTGGCTTTTGATCCTTCTCATTTGGGACTTCCAGTCTCCAAACGTACACTTTCCAATTGGATTGCTCAGTGTATTTCCTTTGCTTACCAGAGTAAAATTATTTCTCTGGAAGGCCATGTCACAGCTCACAATGTGAGAGCCATGGCCACTTCTATGGCTCATCTTCACTCTGTATCCATAGATCAGATCTGTCGAGCCGCCACATGGGCCTCGGTTCATACCTTCACAGCCCATTACTGTTTGGACAAGGACTCCCGCCGGGATGCCTTGTTTGGTCAGGCTGTCCTCAAACACCTGTTCCATACTTGAACAACTCCTGCCCACCTTCCCAGGATGGATGCCTGAGATCCATACGAAGATGGCGAACCCTTGGAAGGGGATCTCCCAGGCATCTTAGCTAGGAAGTCCCCATAAGTGAGGACTTATTCCTGCTTGTTCCTGGAGATAGCACAGTTACTTACCTGTAACAGGTGATCTCTGGGAACAGCAGAAATTAGTCCTCACAACCCACCCACCTCCCCTAGGAGTTGTATCTTCTATCTATCTTCCTTTCCTCTCTCTATTGTCTCAGCTATAAACTCGAACTGAGGAGAGCTGGTCAGGAAGGCGGGAAGGCAGCGCGCATGTGCAGTGGGAGGCCACAAAAGCTTCCTTCTGGGAAGCTGGGGAGCTTTCCCGCCCAGGCTCCGTCGGTACCGACGTACCCATAAGTGAGGACTAATTCCTGCTGTTCCCAGAGATCACCTGTTACAGGTAAGTAACTGTGCTTTATGGGTTTGAGCCCTATTTTTGATGGTGAATAGGGGCATGCTGTATTTTAAGCCTATAGTATGGGCCTGTGTTAAGAGGATATTCTGATGTTTTTCCCTTGGACCCCCAGGGTACATGCTAGGGTTACCCTCTATATTACCTCTGCTTTTCGTTCTGGTAGTGGAACCCCGTACTATTGCAATAAGAGCAAATGTGGATATTTAAAGAAATGGAAATGGGCCAATCTCTTATTTTTAACCAGTGAATGAAGTTCTTGCACAAAACTGCTTACTTTTAAACTCAACATTTCTTGAAATAAAAACTAATGTTTATGATAGGAATTCAAACCCTTTACATTCAAAGTAGCAATCTTTAAAGAACCCATATCCGTGTCAAAGATTGAGCCCAACTGTGCCTCCCAACCTTTTCCCTCATTGCTTTTAATCCTTCCCCACCTTTCAAGCACTCCAACTATATATCGTCCCCACCTGCCCTGCCATCCCTACTTATTCCCTCCATCCTCTTCTTCCCCCTACCCCATATTCACCGCAAACCCTCCCTTGATCTGTCCCTCAACACCCTTAGTAGTTTCATTCCTTCAAATCATCCCTTTAAGTACTCCAATGGCATCACTGGAGAAGGGTGTACTAATCCTTCAGCATGCACATGCACATCTCCAGTCCCCACATACATGCTAATGCCAGACACATTAATCCCAGTCCTCTCCTTTTGCTCCTCTGGACTACTAGTGCCCCTCAGTGCTTCATGTCTTATCTCATATACCATTTACTCTGCCACTCAATTTCCAACAAATCAAGAGCCATCCCAAAACACTTGAATCACGCACCTTCCCATACATTCTATAATCCATCTTATCCATTCAGTCATTTTCCCAGATATCCCTTAAAGTAGCCAGTGGCTTCTCTGAAATTACCAGTCCCATAATGCAGCTGCTTCCTGAGCATTCACAGAAGCCTGAGCACAAGTTGTTGCCTACAACTTCTTCGAAAGCACAGGAGAAAGGAAACGTCTGTGTTGAGAATGCACCTGTGTACAGAATTGACTGTTAGTTCCAACACATTATACTGTTCCATTCACCTGAACAAGAGCAGCCGAAGAGCTGATTAGGCCCATCATGCTGCCTCTCACAAACTACCTGGGCAATCCCAGGATATACCTCATTGTGTCATCTATTTGCTTGGATGCCCCTATGTAGCTTTGCTGCTTCTTCTGGAGCAACCTCAATCCTCCTTGCAAAGGTTGTTCAATAAGTTCATGAAGGGGTATTGTAAAGAGCTACCAGATATTCACTATCAGGAACCTAGTGCTGTGCCTCCCTTAATCTGCTGGTATAAACCCTGTGCAGAGAGAGACGTGATTCTCTTGTTTCTACTTCACATTCTTCAGGAACAAGCAGGAAGTTAGTCCTCACATATGGGTGATGTTGGTTTCGACGGAGCACTTGTGGAGTATTTCCCCAGCTTTCAAAGAATGCATGCATGCGTGGTCCCCTTCCCAACCTAGGATGCCATCTTGCTCAGTGTCGATTTTTCCACGGAGCCCAACGGATGATTGTCCTGTTTCCCCGGAAAAATCTCTCTAAAACTATCCTTAAAAGGTTTTTTTTTCTGGCTTGCATACCAGTTTCTCTTCCCGCTTCGAGGCAGCAAATACCTGGGAGCTGTTTCTCAGCTCCATCTTTCTTTTTTGATAGAGGCTTGCCTCGACCGGTGTTCGCACCCTTTTTCCCTGGGGGTCGTCTACCCAGGCCGGGTGTCTCCTACCATGTCCCCTGGTGGGTTCAATATATGTGATTGCTGCAGTCAGACCATGTCTGTCACAGACACCCATGACTGCTGCCTATGTTGCCTGGGCTTGGACCATGATAGCAACCTCTGTGACCTGTGCCAGGTCATGATCCCAAAAACCATTAAAAAATGGTTGGCATTGCAGGAGAAGATGTTCCCGAGGTCCGAATCAGCTCCGACTTCCCCGATGTTGAGCTCCAAACCCATGAAATCTGGTTTTCCTTGGAGTCGTGCAGCGACGGCTCCTCTGAGAAGATCCTGGAAACCGAGAAGAAAAAGAAATTCTTGAAGTCAGTTGAGGTTCCACCGGTGAAATCTTTAAAGTTTCACAGAGGGGCAACTCCAAGCAGCGCCCCTAAAGTCTCTAAGAAGGAGTCTTCAGCCAGCAGAAACTGTGCAAGGCTCCTCTATTCTGTGTCCTCATCGAGGATGCACTCGCGAGAGAGCTCGCATTGGGCCTGAGACCTTTGGTGCCTACTCCAAAAGCTGCGGAGCCCTTCTGGCTTGAATGGCAGCCATGGAGCAGAATATCTTTGCTATCCTGGCCCTGCAACAGGCAGTGATGGCAGGTTCATCCGCATCATCACCGAATCTGATTGTTCAATGTAAATGTATACATCGGTGTACAATTGTTAAAATGTTCCTTGTAAACCGCCCTTGATCGCTGGAAGGGGCGGTATAGAAAAAATATAGATAAATAAAAAAAAATAAATAAATCATCTGCTCCGACCACCGGGCCCCCAACTGTGGGGGAGTCCCCCTCGGGTGTCGAGCCAAGCCCCAATGCCACCGGGCTTGGGTGAGCCCTCGGCACCAAACCCAGTCCCGGTCCTCGGGTATCCAGTCCTCCCTGGCCAGTTTCTGGGAGTCGGACCAGAGTTCCTCCGGGGGACCCCGTTTCCTCGGGGCCAGTCTTGAGGCGTGGGATCCCTGAGCCTCAGAATCACCGACACCCTGCGACTCTGAGGTAAGACATTGAGGCCTCCCTGGAGACCATGACACGGTGACGTTCCCTCGGAGCTGTCTTCCCTGGCGCCTCGGCACCATTCCCCTTTTGAGGATGTGGCCTTTCACAACTTCGTCCGGGATATGGCCCAGGCCCTGTCAGTCCGACTGAGTCAGAGGAGGACCCGTGCACCAAAGAACTGGAAATGCTCCAGTATGAGCCCCGCCAAAAGAGACTCTCATGGTGCCGGTGCAACCGATCCTCTAACAGCTGCTTTTGCGTATGTGGGAGATCCCGGCCTCGGTGCCAGTAGTCAGCCGATGCCTCAATGCCTTCTACCACATCAAGAAGGGTCCTGGCTTCCACAAACCTCAGCTCCCACATAATGCCATGGTTGTGGAGTCATCCATGCAAAAGCTCAAGAGCCAGAAGAACTATTCCTCTGTCCCCCCAGGCAGAGAGGCTCGAGCCCTTGACACCTTGTGTGCAAGTACCTACCAGGATTCCATGCTCGGCTGCCATATGCTAGCCTATGAACTATACATAGGCATGTACTTTAAGACCCTCATCCAGGAGCTTCTCTGTCTACTCGGCTGGCCTCACCGAGGAACCCATCCAGCGGTTCCAATCCCTTACAGCTGGTATCCAAGACTGCTCAAAGTTCTTATCCCAAGCTATCACTACTGGCTTTGTCAGCATCCTGAGTGGCAGCAGCCGGCATCAATGCCTGGTGCCAGGCCTGGCTGCAAACCTCGGACCTTGAGCAGTGTGTCGAAGAGAAACTATGATGATCCCTGCACTGGGGAAAACTTGTTTGGCAAACTTATGGCTGACAAGGCTGCTGAGATAGAGACCAAGATAGTGACCAGGCAGAGGCTCTCGAAGAAGACCTCAGACCCCCCTCCCCCCGCAAGAAACCATTGGGGAAAAGACCCTTTTTCCTGAGGGAAGTGGTCCTTTCATCAGAGCCACTACCAGCCATTGTTAGGCCAACATCAGCAGGGCTGTCAGCCTAAGGACCATGGCCGTAGCCCAGAAAACCCAGAACTCTAAAGCTCTAAGCCCCAACTCCCACCCTCCTCTGCCCACAGGGGGCCACTTTGCACTCTTTGCCCACAGGTGGGCCGGAGTCATCTCGGACTAGTGGGTCCTGCAGGTAGTAAAGGAGGGGTATCTCCTCTGCCTTCAGCAAATACTCTGGGTTTTTTCCCAGGAGAGGCTGTGCTGCCTCTCCTTCACCGGACCTTGCTCCTCTCAGAACTCGCAAGCCTGCTCAGGCACAGGGCACTGGAGCCTGTACCCAAACATCTATGGGGAAAAGGCGTCTACTCCAGCTACTTCTTTGTTCCCAAAAGAACTGAGGACCTCAGGCCCATAATAGACCTGCAAAACTGGAACACGTTTCTGGTGAGAGAGAAGTTCAAGATGCTCTCCCTTGGAACACTGCTGCCCTATTTCCTTCAGGGAGATTGACTATGCTCCTTAGATCTGAAGGATGCATATATCCACATCCTGATCCACCTCTCCCACCGACAGTACCTAAGGGTCGTGATAGTAGGAGAGCACTACCAGTACAGGGTCCTTTCCTCCAGTCTGGCCTCCTCGCCAAGGGTTTTCACAAAGTGCCTGGTGTTGTGGCCACCTACCTGTGCCTACAAGGGGCCTTCGTCTTCCCCTATCTAGCCATTGGCTCATCAGAGGCACTATGGCCCTCGAGGCCAGCCAGGCCACAGGGCGGACAGTCCGCCTCCTGCAGCACCTGGGGTTTGTCATCAACTACCTCAAATCCCATTTCTTGCCAGCTCAAGGCCTAGAGTTCATAGGTGCTCACTTAGACATGCTACAAGCAAGAGAGTTCCTCCTGAGAGAAAGGGCAGCATGTCTCCAGCAGCTGGCAGGAGAGCTACAGCACTGCCGGTGAGTCCCAGCATGCCTCCTCTTCCACCTCCTGGGCCACATGACCTCGACGGTCCACATCACCCCCTCGGCCTGCTTTCACATTTGGACATCCCAATGGTGCCTACGCTCACAGTGGTTTCAGGCCACAGGCAAGCTGAGGGACAGGGTCAAATTCACCCGCTGGTTGGTGGACTCCCTCAACTGATGGCAGAACCTGTGCCACCGCCTGGTGGAAATGCCTTCCAGGTGCCTGCACCACAGAGGATCCTGACCACAGACCCCTCCCTCCAGGGTTGGGGATCATATTGCGAAGACCTGTGCACGCAAGACAGTTGGTCTCTGGAGGAGTCCCTCCTACAAATCATTCTCCTGGAGCTCTGGGTGATATTTCTGGTTCTACGAGCGTTCCTCCACCTCCTACAGCATCAACCAGTGTTGATCCAGATGGATAACCAGGTTGCCATGTTTTACATCAACAAGCAGGGGAATTTGGGCTCATACTCCCTCAGCCGGGAGGCGGTGGCCCTCTTTTCCTTTGCAGCACGCCACCGCACGCTTCTGCATGTGGTGTACCTCCCGGGCTAGTACAACTACCTAGCAGACAGGCTGAGCACGGTCCTGCGTCCACACGAGTGGCGCTTGCACCTCAGGTTAACGCGACATCTTTTCCACCTCTGGGGCATGCCCAGGGTGGACCTATTTGCCTCTCCAGACAAATGCTGCTGCCTCGCTTCTGCTCCCGCCAGCTGCAACTGGAGAGAGTGGCAGCGGATGTCTTCTTAATCTTGTTGGCCGAGGGCCTACTCTTTGTGTTCCCGCTGAATCCCGTGGTTGCCAGGACTCTCTTCGAGATTGAGTGACAGGGCAACAGTAATATTTATTGCCCCCAGGTGGCCCAGGCAACCCTGGTTTCCCCTGCTGCTCTCCCTGTCGGCGGCACTCCCAGTCCTACTGGGCAGAGCCCTGGACCTCCTGTCCCTGGAGTGGGGCTCACTCTTGCACCCTAATGTGAAATTCCTAACACTAACAGCATGGCTGCTGGAAGTGTAGCCTTGGCTCCTTTCAGTCTCCCAAGGGATTTCGAGGAGATTATGCTGGCCCTCCTGGAAGCCCTCCACCAGAAGGGTTTACGCCTGTAAGTGGAGGAGGTTCTTCGTCTGGTCTTGCAGAGGGAGGAGAATCCTTTAATTCTGCCATGTGCAGCTCAACCTCCAATATCTGCTGCACTTATCGCGCACCTGGGTAAAATCTAACTCTGTATGGGTGCACCTAAGCGCCATAACCACTCACCAGTACCCTGTCAAGGGGAAACCCCTCTCAAACCAGCTCCTGGTCTCTAGGTTCGTTCGGGGCCTTCTACTATCTAAGCCCCCTCTTCACCGTCAGGCGGCCAAATGGTACCTCATTGTGGTGTTCTCCCAGCTCACCAGACTATCGTTCAAGCCCCTAGCCACCTACGCTACCTATCATTGAAAGTGGCCTTCTTGGTGGCCCTTACTTCTGCTTGAAGAGTGAGCGAACTCCAAGCCCTGGTGGCGGATCCATCATATGTGAGGTTCTATAAGAATGGGGTGGTGCTCCGCACACACCCCACATTCCTCCTGAAGGTGTTGCCGTCTTTTCATCTCAGCCAAGAGATAGTCCTCCCCACCTTCTTTCCATGTTTTCATGCCGACAGGGAGGAACTAATCTTTTATACACTGGATTGCAAGCAGGCCCTGTCCTTCTACTTGCAGCAGAGCAAGGTCCATCGAAAAGCCCCTCAGCTGTTCTTGTCATACATCCACAGCAGGCTGGGGCTCCTCTTGTCTAAGCGAACCCTGTCCGCATGGGTGGCGGACTGTATTGCCCTAGCTCAGGGGTCGGCAACCCGCGGCTCTTTCTCACCTTTGCCGCGGCTCCGGAGCACACTGCCCGCCCGGTATTAAAACGTGGCGTTATGGGCTCCCTCCATTCTTCTGCAGCCGCGGCTCCCTGCCTCTTAAGGAACCGCGGCTGTGCTTTTAAAATCATCTCGGAGCCCTTCCTGTCTTGACGGGCTACGTGCAGCATTGTCCCGCCTCTAAAGGAAGTTTTGGAGGCGGGACAATGCTGCACGGAGCCCGTCAAGACAGGACGGGCTCCTAGTTGATTTTAAAAGCACAGCCGCGGTTCCCTACGCGGCAGGGCGCCGCGGCTGCCGAAGCAGGGAGGGGGGCTGACATGGAGGGAGGGAGCATATATGGATGGATGGAGGGAGGGGGGCTGACATGGAGGGAGGGAGCTGATATGGATGGAGGGAGGGGGCTGACATGGAGGGATGGAGGGGGCTGACATGGAGGGAGGGAGCTGATATGGATGGAGGGAGGGGGGCTGATATGGATGGAGGGAGGGGGGCTGACATGGAGGGATGGAGGGGGCTGACATGGAGGGAGGGGGGCTGATATGGATGGATGGAGGGAGGGGGGCTGACATGGAGGGATGGAGGGGGCTGACATGGAGGGAGGGAGCTGATGTGGATGGAGGGAGGGGGGCTGACATGGAGGGGGCTGACATGGAGGGATTGGGGAGGCGGGCTGACATGGAGGGAGGGAGCTGATATGGATGGAGGGAGGGGGCTGACATGGAGGGATGGAGCACTGGTAATGGGGTTGAGGGGACGAGCACTGGAAATGAGCTGATTAGGGGAGGCTAGGACTGGTAATGATTTGATGGGGTAGGACTGGTATTGGGCTGATTAGGGGAGGCTAGCACTGGTAATGGGGTTGAGGGGGGATTAGCACTGGAAGCGAGCTGATTGGGGGGCTTTGACTGGGCATGGGCTGATTGTGGGGAGGGGAGGATAGAGCTGCTGGCCCTGGAAGATAACTGGGGGCTAAGGCTACAAATGGGCTGATATGAGGGGATGGGAGAATGGAACTGGATCTGAGAGGGGCTGCCATGGTATTTGTACTAGAAGGGACTGGTCAGATGGGAAGGAGGGGGACTGGAAGGAAATGGACACCAGTGGCAATCATGGGAATGCAAGTTGACATTGGAAGGTACTGGGAGTGAGGACTGGAAAGGGGCTGATATTGGGGAGGGTTACTGGGACTGGAAATAGGCTGATGGAAAGAAGTGAAGAAAACGAAAGAAGAGATAAGAAATGGCAGATGGACCATAGACCACAGAAAGAGAGCCAAGAGAAGAAAGGAAAGCAGAAGCCTCAGATCGGGACCAGCATGATCAAAGAATAAATTGGTCAGACAACAAAGGTAGAAAAGATAATTTTATTTCATATTAGTGATTTGACTACAAAATCATCATCATTTTGAAATCAAATATTGTTACTTGTTGTTGTGATATTTTCTGGCGTATTTTTTTTGGTGTGCGAAGGAAGAGGGGTAGTCTTATACGGCGAGTATAGGCCAAACACCTATATTTTAACAGGAAAAGTAGGGGGTCGTATATAGCATTAAGGTAAGAAACAATATATGCAGTGTTAGATTTGTTTTAAATGTCGCAATGGTTTTGCGGCTCCCAGTTTTTTTTTTCCCTTCGGAAACGGGTCCAAGTGGCTCTTTATGTCTTAAAGGTTGCAGACCCCTGCCCTAGCTTATGAGCGACCGGGCCTCTCCCTGGAGTACAGAATCACAGCACATCGCATGAAGGTGATGGCTCCGTTGGTGGCCATCCTCTGCTCAGTACCGGTGATGGAGGTTTGTAAGGTCGCCACATGGTCTTCAATTCATATGTTTGCAGCTCACTACTGCCTGGAGAGCGAGTCCCATAGGGAAAGTGTCTTTGGACATATTCTCAGAGTCTAGGCATCTCCTGCCCTCTGACTTTTCTGTGTTCAGGCTACTGGAGTGATTGTGTCGCTGGACGCTAGGATCTTGTAATGTCTCTCAGTTGGAGATTCATCTTCTGCAACTCATGGCTACCTGACCAGTCGCCGGTGGTGCTGTCATGATTATGTCCTCTGAGACTTCTCATGAATTGGTGATGAAGTGAGGTTCACTGACAATTATAACTAGACTTTTTTGTGAAGGTGTCCGTGGGTTTAGCTGACACTGTTGGGTGAGATATTAGCATGGCTCAGGTGTCTGCTTACCTTATCACAGTTGGAATCGCGGCTCCTATGTGTTTAAATTGGCTTTTGCTAGTAATTTGTTCTACTTTGAGATATACTCTAAGGGCCCTTCAGTGAGGCCCTTAGGCACGTGTGAGCCTGTGGTTGCTGTGATATAAAAATGTCTGTCAGTGCCCGATGATATGTTCCTGAGGGCAGGGTTACCCACCGCATGTGCCGGTTCTCTTCTCCCATTGAGATTTCCCTTCCTTGCTTCTGGCTGAGAGGTACTCTGGAGAAGACCTGCGTGCTACTACTGTTGGGAGGGATGGCTGCCTTGCTGCGGCATGCCTGGGGTTGCTGTGATTTAAAGATGTCTGTTGGCGCCCAATGATGCGTTCCAGGGGGTGGGGTTACCGTCTCGGGTAGCAGTGGATGCATTGCTCATCCTGTGGTTGGAAGGCCTTCTGTACGCGTTCCCCCCCCAACATGTCTGAGGGCTCAACGTGACAGAGCATCGCTAATCTCCAGGAACAAGCAGGAATGAGTCTTCACATATGGGTATCGTCGGTACCGACAGAGCCTGCGCGGGAACGCTCCCCAGCGTCCAGGAAGAAAGCTTTTGGGAGCATCCCACAGCGCCTGCGCGCTGCCTTTCCCGCCTTTCCTAACTGCCTCTCTCCAGTTCTTCTTTTCCGCGGAGCCAGCAGGTCGTGTTTCCTGTCACCGCTGAAGAATTTCTTATTTTCTTTTATTTTTCTTTAGTCGCGTGTCTGCCTTCTCGATTCCGCACCGGTACCACCGGTACTTTTTCTTTCTTTAAAAAACAAAAACAAAAAAAAACCTTCTACTCTTTTCAGTGCATTTTCATTCTGGGGCCTTAGGCCTGCAGATATATTTTTCCCTCATGGAAAAACCTGCCTCCGGGTTTAAGAAATGCACAAAGTGCAGCAGCAATTTTTCTGTCACTGACACCCATGACTGGTGTCTAAAATGTTTAGGTCCTGACCACTCCATTGCGGATTGTGAGTCCTGTTCCATGATGTCTAAAAGAGGGTTACAGAATCGGGCAGCTAAGCTCAGTACCCTGTTTCCCTCCGATGCAGCTTCCGTGGCATCAACGTCTTCCAGGGCTGCTTCTTCATCCCATGGATCTCAGGTAACCAAACTTAAATCTGGCCGGTCCTCAAAGAGTTAATCTCCCTCTAAGTATCGAGATGCCCCCGGGCTTACTCTTGAGGATACCACACCGGAAAAATTACCCCGGCGGGAGTCTCCGGCTTCCAAAGCACTACAGGTTGACATCGATGGCTCGGCCTCGACCGATCACCTGTTACAATGTTCTGGGGTACCGGCAGTTTCTACCGGTTCCGTTATCCAGACATTGGTGGCGTCAATGGATCAGAATATTCTGACCATGCAGCGTGCCATCACGGCATTCATTCAAGCTGCAACGCCTACGGTACCGCAACAAACCCCGTTGTCGGTACCTGTACCGATTCGGGTACCGGACCCGATATCGGCCCCTATACCAGTACCGCTTGCATCGACATCAGCATCGACCGCAGCGCTACGCTATCCAGTGATGCCCATCAGTACCGACCCGGTACCGATTACTCCCGATGTCGATACCTCCCGGTACGCGTATCGGCCTCTACGAGAGCATCCAGATAGTCGATACTTCGATTCTTCTGAAGACTGATTCTTCAGAGGCCTCAATCGAAGCATCGGGCATCCTTCCTCAGGAACCCTCTTCTCCAAAAAGGAGAATGTCTCCTCCTGAAGACTTGTCTTTTCAGGACTTCATTAGGGAGGTGGTCAAAGGCCTGTCCATCTCAGTGACCTCTGAGACTGAACCTAGAGCCAAAAAATTGGATATCCTACAATATCCTAAGGCTCCTAAAGAGGCAGCCACCTTACCAATACATGAGATTCTTTACGATCACATGCTGGGCATATGGGAGACTCCTCTTTCCACCTCCCCTCATTCCAGAAGGTTGGACACCATGTATTGTGTTCCTCCTTGTCCTGGGTTTCATAAGACTCAGCTTCCTCACCACTCTATTGTGGTAGAGTCTGCTATGAAAAAGATCAAGAGTACAAAAAGGCACTTCTCTGCTCCTCCAGGAAGAGAATGCAGAACTTTAGATGCCTTTGGCAGGAAATTCTTCCAGGCCAGTATGCTTGTAGCCAGAATCAACTCCTATAGTCTCTATATGGGGATGTTTCTAAAAGAAGTTACAGATCATCTGCAAACCTTATCTCCTTTTATGTCAGAAGATAAGAGAGAAGAATACATCACCTGGCTTAAACATGCACAGGATGTATCCAAGTTTTCCAACCGTGCAGCCTTTGACTCTTTGAGGGGGCCAGTAGAGCCTCGGCTATTGCCATAGGTGCACGCAGAGTTGCTTGGTTGCAAGCCTCTGATTTGGAATCCTGGGTACAGGATGGTCTAGGTAACCTTCCCTGTACAGGCGAAAACCTGTTTGGCAAAGATTGGCAAGCAAAGGCCAACCAAATGGATGCTGAAAACTCTGCTTTAGATAGACTTTCAAAGTCTACTACTGCTCCTTTTAAAAAGAGGTTGTTCAAAAAGGGATCTTTCCCAAAGAAAGGGAAATTTTCTTCTTATGGTCAGGCCTCTTCTCAAGGTCGTTTTGCTACAAAGAGACAGCAACAACCAAAACAGGCCAAAACCCAGGCTGCGAGGACTGCTATGGCCCAACAGCCTCAGCCTCCTCAGGGCCTTTGACTTTCTACTAGAGAACTTAGCCTTTCTGGCTCTAGAACATCCAGAGCCTCTCACCATACCAGGAAGGTTAACTCACTTTGCTCCCAGATGGGAACAAATCACAGCAGAGCAGTGGACCCTCTCCATCATAAAGGAAGGGTACAAACTTAATTTCTTAAACCTTCCTCCTCACACCATGGTGAAACAGTTCAATTCTCCAACATCTCTCTTCAACCTTCTAGGTCAATAGATTTCTATCCTTCTTGCCCAAGGGGCAATAGAAGAAGTACCCCTTCTTCAACAGGGCTCAAGGTTCTACTCCCCCTATTTCCTCATTCCAAAGAAAACGGGGGGCTACAGACCCATATTAGATCTCAGAGAATTGAACAAGTTTCTATGCAAGCAGAAATTCAAGATGACCTCTCTCGGAACTCTCCTTCCATACCTCCAAAATCAGGACTGGCTTTGTTCTCTAGATCTCAAGGATGCGTACACCCATGTTCTCATCCATCCAACCCACAGAAGATTCCTTCGGTTCCTTTACCAGGGAAAGCACTACCAATACAAAGTGCTTCCTTTCGGTCTGGCCTCTGCTCCAAGAGTGTTCACAAAATGCATGGCAGTAGTAGCTGCATTCCTGCGCACTCTAGGGATATTCGTATTCCCATATCTGGACGACTGGCTCATCCGAGCTCCATCCCAGTCAGAGGCCCAGACTTCCCTGGCCTGCACAAGGCGTGTTCTTCAGTATCTGGGACTGGTAATCAACATTCCAAAATCCCATCTCACCCCTACTCAGTCTCTAGAGTTCATAGGGGCCTTACTGGATACCACAACTGCAAGGGCCTATCTTCCCCAGGCCCGTTGCCTACGCTTGGTGCAGTTAGCCTCCCAGATTCAGTTAAAATCCCATTTAACTGCTCGAGAGATGTTGCAACTTCTAGGCCACATGACATCCACAGTGCATGTGGTTCCCTATGCTCGCCTTCACATGAGAGCAGCTCAGTGGACCCTATCCTCCCAATGGACCCAGGTATCAGGTTGCCTGTCAGACAAAATAGCAACCTCCAGTCGCCTTTTTTGGTCCCTCCACTGGTGGAAGTCCACTCAGAATCTGTTGCTGGGGTCCCCCTTTCAACAGGTGTTACCCCAAGCCACCCTTACAACAGATGCCTCTCCAAGGGGTTGGGGGGCTCATCTACAAGATCTCTCAACCCAGGGCATCTGGTCTCCACAGGAGACATCTCTTCATATCAACCTCTTAGAGCTCAGAGCAATCTTTCTGGCTCTGAGTCTTCCACACCCTGCTCAGCTACAAGACAGTCCTCATCCACACAGACAACCAGGTAGCCATGTTCTACGTGAACAAGCAGGGAGGGACTTGTCTCTCTGTCGCTTTGCAACGAAGCTCTGAGATTGTGGGCCTTCGCCAGAGAGCATCAAATCCATCTCATGGCAGTATATCTTCCAGGGGTTCAAAACTCTTGGGCAGACAGACTCAGTCGAGTTCTGCTTCCGCACAAATGGTCCCTCCATGGGGAACAGATAACCAGAATTTTTCGGATTTGGGGTACCCCAGACATAGACCTGTTTGCAAGTCCGTGGAATGCCAAACTTCCCCGGTTCTGTTCCAGGATTCCATGTCAGGGAGTTCAGGCCAGGGATGCCTTCCTCCTTCATTGGGGGCAAGACTTTCTCTATGCCTTTCTACCTATTCCCCTAATTCCCAAGACTCTGTTCAAGCTTCAGAGAGACAAGGGGACTATGATCCTCATAGCACCACTTTGGCCACGCCAAGTGTGGTACCCTCTACTTCTGCATCTCTCTCAAGCTCCCTCCCTAGACCTGGGGTCTGCTCCAGATCTCCTTTCCCAGGAGGAGGGAACCTTGTGGCACCCAAATCCTCAGTCTCTTCATCTCAGGGCCTGGTTGCTGAAGGCCTAGACCTTCAAGATTTACAACTTTCTCAGCAAGTGAAGGATATCCTTCATGCTTCCAGAAAGCCTTCCACCAGACGTTCATATGCTTTTAAATGGAAAAGGTTTTCCATTTGGTGTGCAGAGAAGGGTCTCAACCCTCGTGCAATACCTTTGCATTCTTTACTAGACTATTTGCTGCATTTATCCCATGCAGGCCTTAAAACAAATTCAATCACAGTCCATTTGAGTGCTATTGCAGCATCCCTTAAGCCTCTCAATGGACAACCTATTTCCTCTCATCTTCTTATAGCAAGGTTCATGAGAGGCCTTCTTTTGACTAAACCTCCCATTAGACCACCTCCAGTGGCCTGGGACTTGAATCTGGTTCTTGGCCAGCTTATGAAGCCACCCTTTGAACCCTTAGCCACTACCTCCTTAAAATTCCTTTCCTGGAAGGTTATTTTTCTCATTGCAGTCACCTCAGCTCACCGTATCAGTGAGTTGTGTCACCAGCAGGAGCTGGACTGTGGCCTAAGCTAACAGCCAGACTGCTGGGGCCTGACCTTTCTTATAGAAAGTTGTAGTTGTGAGTCAAGTGGTCAGGTTTTTCAAAAGGATTTTTATTCCCCTCCCGGGGTTGGATTTTCAAAAAGGTTATACTACAAAAAACTCAGGATACAACCATACTTCTGGTAAACTGAAGAAAACTTAAACATTGCATCTTGCTTCAACAGAACTCATAAATCACAGTACAAAGCTTATCCGATATGCTAGCTGTCTCTTCTTAGCTTTCCCAGCACTCACGAGGCACTCTTATCCTGGCTTCAGCATAAGGAGGAAACCATATCAGATAACAACAGCGTACAATCCATGGCTTCATCACATGGGCTTTCCATACCAGCCTCTGTAATCATAGGCTCACACTTTGCTTTATCATTTACAGTATTTTCATTAGAACAGAAAGTTTGCACCCTTCTTAGTCCCGTATCTCTATCAGTGCTCTCTGAACAGCCTTCTTCACAGCAGGGCAGATAGCTGTCATATAACTTGTAATAGCAGGAAGGAGAAACACCTTTCTCTGAGTAAGCTTTATCCTTAAAACTTTTAAACTTCCTGCCTTTTATATTTGGCTGTAAAGCATAACACTGTTCTCTTCTATTATGTGAGGATTTCTCTCTTGGAAATCTTTTGCAGGGTTTCACTGGCACACATTCTTCAGGGTCAGACATACACACATCTTCAATAGCATTTCTTTCCCTCTCTAGGGTTTGTAACTGTTTTAAGCTGCCATGCTTTTCAGATACATACGGTTTGCCTTCTACTGCCTCCCATTCATTCAGCACAGCCCGGTGCTTAGGAAATTCAAGCTGCGTCAGAGGTAAGTGCTTCTTACAGCTGACCTCTCTGTGTGAAACTCTCCGTGTTTCTTTCTGTGAATTTCTCTGTGGCTTCCTGCTAGAAGTTCCAGGCAGTTCTGACTCTGTGTCTGTATTTCCTGAATATTCTGAGCTTTCTTCTGAGCCTTGCAAGTCTCTCGTGTCTTGCAAGTTTCTCTTATCCTGCCAGTCTGACTGCACTGAGTATTTTTTATACAGCTTCTTGGGCGTTCCCTTGCACAGGTGAAAGCCGTTTTCATCAGCAGCTGGGGAATGCTTACTAGCTAGGCGTGACTGCAGACCTCGTGTCTGAGTTTGTTTACGTTGCCTATGGTAACTGGGAACCTTGTGACTTGCCTGCCTGTCAGAATCTAAACTGCAAACAGCAGATTTCTGTGCTTCTGAGGCAGAGGGAAGATCTTCCGTGTTACAGTTGCAAGCTTTAGTGGCTAATCCTCCTTATACAAGGTTCCATCATGACAAGGTAGCCCTCAGAACTAATCCACACTTTATGCCTAAAGTGGTCTCACCTTTTCATCTGAACCAGGAGGTGTTTTTACCTTTCTTTTTTCCAGGACCTCATGCATCAAGTGCAGAGAGGAATCTTCATACCCTGGATTGTAAAAGAGCACTTGCTTTCTACTTACACAGGACACAGCAACATAGAAAGTCCTCTCAACTTTTTGTTGCTTTTGATCCTTCTCATTTAGGACTTCCAATCTCTAAGAGAACTCTGTCCAATTGGATTGCTCAGTGTATTTCCTTCACCTACCAAACTAAGAACCTTTCTCCGGAGGGCCATGTCACAGCTCACAATGTGAGGGCCATGGCAACCTCTATGGCTCATCTAAACTCTGTGTCCATCGACCAAATCTGTCGAGCGGCCACCTGGGCATCGATTCATACCTTCACAGCCCATTACTGCTTGGACAAGGACTCCCGCCGGGATGCCTTGTTTGGTCAGGCTGTTCTTAAACACCTGTTCCATACCTAATCAACTCCTACCCTCCATCCCTGAACTGGATACCTGAGATTAATGGGTAGAGGTAGAGCCCTTCCTAGGGACTCACAATCTGGGTGATCTCCCAGGCATCTCTAGCTGGGGAGTCCCTATATGTGAAGACTCATTCCTGCTTGCTCCTGGAGATAGCACAGTTACTTACCTGTAACAGGTGATCTCTGGGAACAGCAGGAATAAGTCTTCACAACCCACCCACCTCCCCTAGGAGTTGTATCTCTCTATCTATCTTTCCTCTCTCTCTCTTTGTCTCAGCTTTAAAACTTGAACTGGAGAGAGGCAGTTAGGAAATGCGGGAAGGCAGCGCGCAGGCGCTGTGGGATGCTCCCAAAAGCTTTCTTTCTGGACGCTGGGGAGCGTTCCCGCGCAGGGTCCGTCGGTACCGACGATACCCATATGTGAAGACTTATTCCTGCTGTTCCCAGAGATCACCTGTTACAGGTAAGTAACTGTGCTGTGCTGATAGCCCCTCGGTGGCCCAGACAACCATGGTTTCCACTGCTCCTCTCCTTATCAACAGTACCGCCAGGTCCCCTGGGCCTAGCCCCAGGACTGCTCTCACAGGAGCAGCACACTCTCCTACACCCCAAACTGGGGTCCCTCTCATTCATGTCTTAGCTGCTGAAAGGGTAGCACTAGCCCCTTCAACCTTCCATGGGACATAGAAGACATTCTCTTGGCCTCTCTGAAGGTCTCCATAAGAAGGGTGTATGCCTTCAAGTGGCAACATTTCTCACTGTGGTGCACAGAGAAACTGATGTACCCGTTCCCCTGCTCAGTGCATGTGGTGCTCCAATACTTTCTCCATCTATCGCAGGCGGGACTAAAGTCCAACTCGGTCAGAGTACACCTAAGCACCATCGCAGTGCATCACTGTTCAGGAGACATTAAGGAAATTAGCCGGTTGTGCTCTTGGAATTTTTCCCATGCCTGAAGATCTCTGCCCAATGAGTGCATAATAAATCTTAAGTTACCGGAGGATGAGACTCATTCTGAACACTGAAAACCTCAGTCAAATATAATTTAAATGGTTCTCTGGCACTACTAGTGGAAGATACGGTAAAATTGGTAAATCTTAGATTTTCAATATCAGAAAATATTTTCTAGTGATTCAATCCTTGCCTGTATAACAAGAGTGTCCTTACAAAAAGACTCTGCTGCTTCATTCACCCGATCCATTTTCATTTGTGAGTCTACAGTAGAACTCTGTAAAGAGGAAATAATTTCCACATGTTGAAGGAGCTGTGTATTTGCCTGAGTTTGAACAACCAATGCATGTACCTGTGGAAAGTATCCCCCATTTTAGCTACAGCAGTCCAAATGGTTTCTAACGTAAAAACTTCAGGGCCGCACAGGAATGAAGGCTCCAGGAGTTCGTCACTTGCATCCTGTTTCTGTAGCCTTTAGCAACATTGGAGGCACAGTCGATTTGGACTGAGCCTCCCAAGAAACGCTGCAGAGATTGACTGTTGCAGTGACCCAGAAGAGCCTCCTCACTCTCTTCTCCCCTCTGTTCTGGGGTCGGCCCTCCTGCAGACAGTGGTTCATTACGCTGGGAAGAACCAGCGATGCCAAGACCTCAGAGCTATCTTGCTTCAGCAAAGCAGCTTTCGAGGGATGCCAGTGCACTGGTAACGAAGTCTTTGGCCCCAATTTATTTGACGAGCCAACCCACTCCATCGAGATGCAAGTGGGGCTCTGCAACGCTGGTAGTCCTGGCGGCTGCAACTGCTGCTTCTGTGTGCGTAGAATAAAGGAGTCAAACAGGCCCACTAAAGGTAAGGAAGAGAAAGCTGCCAGAGCCTTCAAAGGCTTAAAGCCTGATTTGGCTTTTCTCCAGGAACAAGCAGGAAGCCTTTGGGAGATGCACCATGCATGCATGGTCTCCTTCCCACCCAAGGGTGCCATCTTGCCTCAGTCTCCTTTTTTCCGCGGAGCCCTCCAGATGTCTGTTCAGTTTACCCCGGAAAAAGTGTGGTTTTTTTTTTTTTGTTTGTTTTGTTTTTTAAATATCTTTCTGTCCAGTTTGTGTACCAGTTCCTTTCCTGCCCATGAACCAGCTCGCCTCAGCATCGCTCCTCTGGTTCATTTTTGCTTTGCTTTTCCAAGTATCCCTCAACTGGCATTCGTGCCTTTTTTTTCAGCCAAAGGCCTCTGGCCCATGCCGGGCGGCAGGGACCCCTTTTTCCCAGTGGCCTCCATTGGCTTCAAAAAATGCGACCGTTGCACCGAGATGATGTCCCTTACCTTCTGTATGACTGCTGCCTCCGGTGCCAAAACACAAAGACTCGGACTGTGAATTTTACAGAACCATGACCTTAAGAACCATCATTAGCAGCAGGAAACATTTTTCCAAAAGTCCAACTCAGTGCTGGAGTCTCCGGCGACACTCCACTCCATGGCCCCTTCCAGTAGCTCGGTGCCCTGCGAAGCCTGGGCCACCCCTGCGTCCCGTGGCCATGGTTCCTCCAAGAGGTGGTCCCCGGAGGTGGAACACAAGAAGTTGAAGATTTCCTCCAAGACCGGGTCCGGGAAAACTGGAAAATCCCACTCCAGGCCCTGCAGTCCCTGGCATGAGTCGGATGAGTCTGAGCAGGAGCAGCCTCTCAAGCTGCCCCGAAAAGAGTCTTCGGTACCCACTGACCTGCCTTGGACTTCTGAAGACGCCGGACCATAAATCCTTGGCGAAAGCTGCAAAGCCAACTGGCATGGAGACCAGGATGGTGGCCTTAGAGCACAGTATCTGCCTTAGTGGCCCAGCAGCGGTCATTCATGTCTGGTTCTTCTGGTTCATCCACCCCAACGACAGGACCCTCGACATTGAGGGCCACCCCGGATGTCGAGCCGATTCTCGAGTGCCACTGGTCTCGAGAAAGTTAGCAGCATCGGACGAGGTCCCAGCCCTGTTCCTTGGGTCACCTGTCCTATCCCTCAAGCACACATGGCTCGGACCCAGGTCTTTTGAAGGGCTCCTCTGTTCAGACCTCGAGCATGGTGACCGCGAAGTCTCGGTATCAACCTCGGACTTCCAGTCCGATTGGGAGACCGAAGACGAGGAGTCCCCAGACACTCGGCACCACCGAGACGTACCTTCGGACCCATCTCTCCCAATGCCGTTCCCCACCAGAGGTTGTTGCCTTCCTCAACTTTGTGTGGGACATGGCCAGGGAGCTCTCAATTGAGACCGAGGCGGAGGAGGACCTGCGCATTGAAGAACTGGAGACTCTCCAGTATGAGGCCCCTCCGAAGTAGGCCCTCACGGTGCCCATTCCACTGATCCTACAGTGCCTCCTATAGCGCCACCTCCTCCACTTGTGGGAGACACCTGGCGTCTGTGCCTGTTGTCAGCAGGCGACTCGACTCCATGTACCGAGTCTGCCGAGGCCCTGGGTTCCAGAAAGTCCAGCTTCCCCACAGTTCAGTGGTCGTTGAGTCTGCCGTGCGCAGACACAAGAGCTAAAGACCCATTCCTTAGTGCCCCCTGGCAGGGAGGCCTGAACCCCTCGATGGCTATACATCAGGGTTTGATGCTGACATGTTGGGTTTAGTCCTACCACGGCTATACATCAGGGTGTGATGCTGACATGTTGGGTTTAGTCCTACCACAGCTCTACATCGGCAAGTACCTCAAAGAGCTGTCAAAGGAGCTTGGTGGGTTCTTGGCAGGCCTTGATGGGGAACACTCCAGAGGTTCAAGTCACTGGTCTTGGCAGTCAGAGTGCTTGAAGTTCCTGTCTCAAGCAGCTTATGATGGCTTTTAATTTGTCAGCCAGGGTGGCTGCAACCGGCATCAGGGCTCGATGTCAGGCATGGCTGCACTGATCTGACCTGGAACATTAGGTTCAGGACAAACTTATTGATGTCCCTTGCATCGGAGAGAACCTCTTTGGGAAACCCATCACAGACAAAGCAGCAGAGATTGAGACTGAGTTCCTCATGAGGGCCAGACTCTCAAAAAAGACCTCTGTGCAGTCCCGCAAGATGGTCCCGGGAAAGAAGCCCTTCTTCCCAAGGAAAAAGAGAGGCTTTGGCAGAACCTCTCAGTTCCAAGCCTTCTCAGCCCCACAGCACAGCCAACAGCACAAGGGACAGAGGCATGGCCTCTGTAAGCAAAAGACCCACAAGTCCCAGTTGCCATCCCTATCTCAGCCTGGGGTGAACATTGGACTCCCTGGCCATGACCGCCTCTCTCCAAGGAGGTCCCCTACAGCCCACATGGGGGTGGCTGGCCCTGTTTTGCCCACAGGTGGTCCATTATCACCACCAATACTTGGGTCCTACAAGTGGTCAAGGAGGGCTACCACCTCCACCTGCAGCAAATGCCACCCTCATACTTTCCAGGAGAGCCAGTAAGACCTCTCCTCCACCAGACTCTGCTCCTCACAGAGCTCACAGGTCTCCTCGAGGACAAGGTGGTGGAGCCAGTGCCAAAACATCTCTAGGACACTGGCTTCTACTCCAGGTATTTCCTCATCCCCAAGAGAACAGGTGGCCTTAGGCCCATCCTGGATCTGCAGGATCTGAACATGTTTCTGATAAGGGAAAAGTTAAAAATGTTCTCCCTTGGAACATTGATGCCATTCCTCCAGCAGGGAGATTGGCTATACTCCTTAGACCTAAAGGATGCCTACACATACATCCTGATCCATCCCAGTCACCGAAAATACCTCCGGTTTGTGGTGGGAGGAGATCACTACCAATACAGAGTGCTGCCCTTCGGGCTGGCCTCACCACCAAGGATCTTCACCAAGAGCCTCGTTGTAGTTGCAGCCCACCTCTGTCTCCAAGGGACCTTTGTCTTTCCCTACCTGGACGACTGGCTAATAAGGGTAGGTACAGCTGCAGAGTCACATTGCACCACAGGGTGAACCATCAACACCCTGCAGCATCTGGGGTTTGTCATCAACTATCTCATCCCACCTCTGTCTGGCTCAACACCTAGAGTTTGTAGGGGCTCAGCTGGATGCCCTCCAGGCCAAGGCCTCCCCCCCCCCCCCCTCAGGAGAGAGGTCAGTTTGCCTCAGGGAGCTAGCTGCAGAGGTACAGCGATGATGGTCGCTACCTGCCCAGCTTCTCCTCCGCTTGCTAAGCCACTTGGCCGCCACTGTTCACGTAATCCCATTCACCTGACTGCACATGAGTGTGGCCCAGTGGTGCCTCCACTCTCAATGGACACAAGCCACAGGCAGGCTCTGGGACAGAGTGAGAGTGACCCGCCAGCTGGTGAACTCCCTCAGATGGTGATAGATTCCTCATCGTCTTCAGGCCGGGATGTCCTTCCAGGCACCCACCCCCCAGAGGGTCCTCGTCATGGACACCTCTTTAGTGGGCTTGGGAGCGCATTGCAAGAGCCTCCAGATGCAAGGCAGCTGTTCTCAGATGGAATCCCAGATGCAAATCAATCTGCTGGAGCGCCAGGCAATATTTCTGGCTCTCCGAGCCTTCTGCCACCGGCTATAGCACCAGTCTGTGCTGGTCCAGGCTGACAACCAAGTCACAATGTTCTACTTGAACAAGCAAGGGAGCATAGGGCCTTTTGCTTCTATGTGACATGCAGGGGGATGCTCCTAAGAGTGGTCTACCTCCCTGGCCAAAACAGTGCCCTGGCAGACAAGCCGAGCAGAGTCCTCCAGTCACACAAGTGGTGCCTGGATCCTGAAGTGGTCTCTCGGCTGTTTTTGACTCTAGGATGTCCCCGAGTGGACCTGTTCACCAGCCCGGACAACACACAGTTGCCCCACTTCTGTTCCCGCCAGCCGCACCTGTCCCAGGTGACAGCGGACGTGTTCCTCATTCCATGGACAGAAGGCCGCCTTTATGCCTTCTGGCTGACACCACTGTTCGCCAAGATCCTCTTCAAGGTGCAGCACAACATAGCATCACTAACACTGATAGCTCCCCAGTCGCCTAGGTAACCTTGGTTCCCGCTGCTTCTCTCCCTGTCGGTGGCGTCGCTGATTCCCCTGGGCCAAGCCCCAGGACTACACACAGGAGCAGGATGCTCTCCTACACCCCAACCTGGGGTCCCATTCACGGCTTGGCTGCTGAGAGGGTAACGTTAGCTCCCTACAACTTTCCATGGGACATGGAAGAGGTTTTTCTTGCCTGTCATAACACCTCCACAAGAAGGGTGTATGCCTTTAAGTGGCACCGATTCTCAGAGAGGTGCACCGAAAGACAGGCTAACTTTCTCCTGCTTGGGTGGGGCACACATTGTGACAGCCTCTGCACTCAGGGCAGCTGATTACCTACAGAGAGTCTCCAGCAAATCAACCTCCTGGAGCTCTGAGCTGTAGCCTTTACCCTCTGGGCTTTTCCCCACCACCTGCAGCACCAGGCGGTGCTGGTTCAGACCGACAACTACGTGGCGATGTTCTACATAAACAAGCAGGGGGGCACGGGTTCAGCTCTGCTCTGCTAGGATGCAGTGAGCCTCTGCTCATATGCCAGCAGCAACAGGATCCTCCTGTGGGCAATTTACTTCCCGGGCCAGGACAACATCCTAAGTCCTAAGTTATATGAATGGCTATCTGGATACCAGTACTGAAAATTGCTATTATGTGGATAGTTTAGGTGATCACTGGCATACCCAGATATTTATCACCAGTTGATATCCAGATAGGAGAGCTGAATATTTGGGTATGTCTTTAAACATTGCAGCTGGCATTTAAAAGAAATGCCAACAGCAGAATTAAATATTGGCCTGTGAAATTTTGACAATTGAGAAACTGCAGTGAGTGACCCACTTTCAACATAGAACCTGCATATTTCGCACTTGGTTTTTAACCTTAATTAATATTCATATGTGTGTAAATTAGAGAGCACTTTATTTCATTAATATTATATTAAAAGTCAGTATTCCATATCTTCCTGCTAGACCAGTCCAGACAAGTGGGTTGTGTTTCCCCTACCAGCACATTGGAGATGGAGAACAAATGAAATGCCTGGGTTTCAATGATGACATTCCCATGCCTCCTTCAGCCTGAGCCACTAGAGGGCAATTCAGTATTCTTCTGTCTCCAGCTGATGGTTGGATTTTCTCAACTCTGAAAAAAATATGAACACTTGAGAGGAAAAAGATTGATTTAGCTCATGAATGACTACCTTGTGGGTGACTCACTTGAAGAGTGATGTGGGAGACTACACTAGACTAAGGTCTTTTGGTAGCCAAAGGAGGAGGGAAAATTGGTTTGGATGCATGCTCTTTTCATGATAAAGGTCTACTGAGCAGCCAGAAAATTGGAAGGATTTGAAAGAGATCAGCAGCCTCACACAACCCCAACACCCATTCCCTCCTCCTCCTCTGTCCCCCCTGCTCTCACCTGAAGATCGCAGAAAAGCTCTCAGAAGAATCTGCCTACAAGCCACAGTAAAGTACAGAGTCTGAAAAAGCAGGAACTTAACCACCTATTGGAGGCTCCTGATTCTGTCTTTTTGGGGTGCAGTTTGGGGTGGACTGCTGGTAACTGTTGGCACTGTATGGGGGTTTCTTGCCTATTATGGCATGCATTGATAGCATTTTCTCTTAGCACAAGTTCTACTTGTGTGGCCCAATGCACGGTCCTACCCAAGCGCCCTTTGCGCATGATACTGTAAACACTCCATTAACGTGTGTTTGTTGTGTTGGCACGGGCTTAATGCATGCAACTATTGCGCTTGCCTTAACTTTTTATATCATCTTCCAGGAAATGTTGTTTGGCCTGTGACAAACAAGGTGTTTTGTCTCCGGATTATAGACTCTGCTCTTCTTGTATTGCAGCTCCGGAGTCTTCCCTGGAGGGTCTGCTTTCCCTCTACCAGCGAGAGTATTCAGCTGGCCCAGCTTTACCTTCATCAAAACTGGAGGTGATGGATAGCGCTGTGAGTAAGAATGATAAGCCAGCCAGAGGTTCCAGCAACCATGCTTTCTAGCTGCTCCCATTCCTCTACAGATTCGGCAGCAGCTATCTACCCTGTAGTTGGGGGCTCATTTCCTAGAAGGGGGCTCCCGGAATCTGGGTTGTTCTCCCTGGGACTATTTTCCTTTTTGCAACAGGGCTAGTCTTTTTGACGTAGACCCTGCAGCCTCTGGACTCCTTCGAGCTGTCTCGTGAGGGTCATGCTGAACGTGGAAGCCCTGTTCGGTTGCGTATTTCTAAGCGTCCCCAGCGGAGGTCGCCTCCTGAAGATATGTAAATCAGTTGGGGTGTGTCAGAGACTTGGACTGGGACCTTGGTTTGGACGTCTCGGCAGTGGGCTCTGATATGGAGGATGAAGTACTTTTGCCTTCTAAAGATTATGAAGAGACTGGCATTATCCACCTTGTTTTGGAAGTAGGAACTGGTGGCCTTGATTGCCTGAGTCTCTATCTTGTACTTGGTGGATGCTCCAGGTACAGAGCAGGAGCTGAAGGTCCTCCGTTCCTGCAGGAAGTGTGGAAATCCACTTCAGTCTTCTCTTTTCCGGAGGCTATCAAGGACATGATTCGGTCAGAGTGGGATCGTCCATACTCCCTTGCCTTAAGGGGCTGAGGGGTGTATAAGAGGATGTATGCTTTCTTGGAGGAGGAGTGTGTTGTGTGGTTTGGCACACCTACATAGTAACATAGTAAATGATGGCAGATAAAGACCAGCAAGACCCATCCAGTCTGCCTAGTAAGGTGGCTAGAGTGGTTGTAACTGCAGCTCCGTGCAGGTCACTCCCTCTATGCTCTTGCCTAGGGCTGTACTTTCTGTTCCATGCAGGTCAGCTTCCCTCTATTTATTCAAGTATAAAAGATATGTAAATTTGCTTTGATTTCATCCTCTTGCTCTAAAGGCATCAACTGTCTCCCATGCCATTTTGAATTTCGTCACTGTATTTGCCCCCACCACCTCCATCAGGAAGGCATTCAAAGCATACACCACCCTTTCAGAGAAAAAGTATTTCCTGATGTTGCTTTTAAGTTTACCTCCTTGCAGCTTCATTATATAACCTCTAGTTTTACAGCTTCCCTTCCTTTGAAAAAGGTTTGCTCATTGATACAGATTTTTAAATACTTAAAATGCATCATATCTCCTCTGTCCCTCCTCTCCTCTAGGGTATACATATTTAGGTCTTCAAGTCTCTTCTCATACGTCTTCTGTCAAAGGCTCCAAATCATTTTGGTTGCCTTCCTCTGAACAATGTTAAGTCTTCTTACAATTGTGATCAACATTATTGGCACCCTTGAAGTTCAACCCTTTAATTTCCAATATCTACTAAAAAAAATGTGGCCAATGAAATGGCTTTGGACTATATATGCACACATATTTGACACACAAAAGGATCAAAATAAAGCAAGACGAATTAAAAAAGGAAATAGAAAAACTGGGACATTGATGGGACATGATTATTGGCACCTTTATAAACAATTCAAATTAATTTGAACAGAAGAACCACATTCCCATTGCAGTAAAATTAGACATACCTGTGATCAATTGTCAGTACTCAGATGACTTGAAATCAACCAATGAAAGATGGCTGTAATGTTTAAAATGGCCACATTCACTCCCTTTTCTATTTCCACAATGATGAAGACAGGAGAATTGCCTGAGACCATCAGAAAAGCCATTATCAAACTTCAAAAGGGGTACACGGCCATCTCCAAAGACCTCAGGATTTTTGTGTCTACAATCTGAAATGTTATTAAGACATTGTCTGCTCATAGACAGGTCAAGAATCTCCCAGGGAGTGGTAAGAAGAGGAAAATTAGTCCAAGAAGTCTTCTAAGGTTAGTGCGAACTATTGGAAAAACACCACATACAACATCCAAAGAGCTTAAGGCTGACCTGGATTGATCTGGAGTGGTGGTTCCAACCTGCACCATATGCGGTGTACTAAACAAAGAAGGATTTTATAGGTGAAGGCCAAGGAGGACCCCACCGCTCAAAGATAGATATAAAAAGGCACGCTTGATCTTTGCCCATACCACCTTGAGAAACCACAGTCCTTCTGGGAAAATGTTCTGTGGACAGATGACATCAAAGTTGAGCTCTTTGGCAATGCAGACCAGTAATAAATTTACAGGCAAAGAAATGAAGCTTATAAGGAAACAAAATCACTCTTCCTTCAGTTAAATATGACGGAAGTTGCATAATATTGTGGGGCTGTTTTGCTGCCTCAGAAACTGGAGGCCTGAAACGTATTAAAGGAATAGTGAAGTCAGCGAACTACCAAGGTATATTGGAGAAAAATGTGCTACCTAGTGTCAGAAAGCTAGGCCTGGGTGGAAGGTCACGGGTCCTCCAGCAGGACAATGACCCAAAACATACATCCAAAACTACAAAAGAATGGTTAAAAAGGAACAAATGAACTGTTTGTCTGGCCAGCAATGAGTCCTGATCTTAATCCAATTGAGAGCCTTTGGAAAGAGCTGAAATCTGCCATTGGTTAAAGGAATCCTGGAAACATTCATGAGTTGGAACAAATCACAGTTGAAGAGTGGGAGAATTTATTAGCAGACAGATATACAAAACTTATAGATGGCTACAGGAAATGTTTGGAGGCTGTCATCACTGCCAAGGGTTGCGCAACCAAATATTAATGAAGGATGCCATTATTCCTGTCCAGACCATATTTTATTTTTTTCTTAGAAATTACCATGTTGAAGTTGCACAGACATCTTTTTTTTTGTTGTATACCTTTGAATATACTATTAAAATATGACGACATACAGTAGGAATATTTCCAATTATTTCTCAAAATATTGTACCCATCATATCTAAAATGGAAGGGAGCCATAATGCTGACCACAACTGTATATCTTTGTTAGATGTGGCCTCCAAAACTGAACACAGTACTCCAAGTGAGCCCTCAACAAAGACAAAGCTGTATGCAGCTTAGCATCCTTTTGGCTTTGGCTACTGCCATGTATTTTTTTCACCACCTTGAGGTTCCTCTCCTGGTCTGTGCACACCTCTCTCTCTCTCTCTCCCTATTAGATACATTTCCTTAAATTTCTGCATTCCAAGTGCTTGACTCTGCACTTCTTCACACTGGTCTAATGCTTGATAGTTAAGATTTATTCTTTCAATGTTTTTAGATGTTTCTTCATGTTGTCCAATCCCTCAGAAGTGTTACTCTGTTTCAGAATTTTGTGTCATCTGCAAAAAGGTAGGTTTTTTTTCCATTCAGACCTTCCACAGTATCACTCATAAATACATTGAACTGTATCAGTCCCAGGACCGATCCCTGAGGCATGCCACTATGCATCTTCCTTTCTTCTGAGTAAGTTCCGTTTACCACCACCACCTATTGTCTGGCAGTCAACCAATTTCTGATCCAGTTCACCACCTTGGGACCTGTCCCCAGGCTGCTCAGTTTGGTGATAAGCATCCTATGAGGAACAGTAACAAAGGCTTTGCTAAAATCTAGGTATATCATATCCATTGCATGCCCTTGATCTAGTTCTCTCATCACCCATTCAAAGAACTCATTCAAATTTCTTTGGCATGATCTTCCCCTGGTAAAACCATGTTGCCTTGGATCTTGCAATCCATTGGTTTTGAAAAAGTCCACTCTTCTTTCTTTTAAGAGCACCTCCATTATTTTTCCCTCTACAGAGGTAAGGCTTACCGGCCTAAAGTTTGTCACCTCTTCCCTATTACCACTTTTGTGAAGAGGTATCACATCAGCCCTTCTCCAGTCCTGTGGAAACTTTCCTGTGTCCATGGATCTATTAAAAACATCCTTTCAAGGCCCTGCATCTCTGAGCTCTTTCAGTATCCCGGGATGTATTCCATCCGGTCCCATGGCGTTGTCCACTTTGTTTTGCAAGTTGTTCAAAAATGCCGACATCTGTGAATGGTATGGTTTCTACTCTATTTCCATTTGTATATCTGACAATCATACGTGGTCCTTCTCCAGGATTTTCTTTCTTGAATTCAGAATAGAAGTATTTGTTTAGCATTTTTCCTTTTTCAGTGTTACTTTCTACAAATCTGTCCTCAACTCTTTTGAGTCCTTCTATTCCACCTCTGATCTTCCTCTTTGGAATATACCTGAAAAAGTTTTGTTTCCTTGCTTCACATCTTTAGCCATCTTTTCTTCCTCGTTTGCTTTTGCTATCCATTTTTCTCTCTTAGCTTTATCCTGTATTCTTCTATGTATTCCTCTTTTTGTGGTGTTTTGAATTTTGTGAAAGCTGGTTTTTTTTGCCTTTATTTGTGTAACCACTTCTTCTTTGGTGAACCATCTAGGTTTCCTTTTCCTCTTGTTTTTATTTACTTTCCTTATATATATATATATATATATATATATATATATATATATACATTGCACCTTTTATTGCCTCTTTTAATTTAGCCACTAAAATTCCACTTCTCTTATCTCCTCCTACCCTGCCAACTGTTCCTTCAGGTATTTTGCCATTTTACTGGTCAGCGTTTTTGAAGTCTAGGACTTCAGGTTGGTTGTGATGGACTCTGCCTTGGCTTTTACCTCAAAACACACTGTGTGATGCTCACTGTATTCTGAGGTAAATGCCAAGGCAGAGTCCAATCACAGCAAACTCAGTCATAGACTTCAAAAATGCTGATTTCAGTAAAATGGGAAAGTACCTGAAGAAATATTGGCAGGATGAGAGGAGATAAGGGAAGTGGAATTGTAGTGGGCTAAACTAAAAGGGGCAATGGAAAGTAAATACAAACAAGAAGAAAAGGAAACCTATGTGGTTTACCAAAGGTGGATGTGCAGGTCAATAGCAGTTATAACATGGATTTACTGTTTCTGTGGAAAGCCAAATGGCCTTGTAAAATGCTCTGGAGTGAAAAGTAGACTCTTTGTTGAAGAACCAGTTCGCAGCGGCAGTTGCTATTCTGCAGTTGGCAGTGTGTGCTGGCTTGACCTTTTGAGCCCTTCTCCAATGGATTCATGCTCTACTGCCAGATGATACTAACCCCGTTTTGGAATCTGCAACAGACTTCCTTTCTGATGCCATGTATGACCTAGTCTGCTTAGTGGCTAGGGATAGTGCCCTGTCTATGGTGATGCTGTGTTGGATTTGGCTTCGCTACTGGGCAGTGGACACATGTTCCAAAGCCCAGTTGACCAACTGGCCTGTAAGGGGAAGCTCCTTTTTGGGGCCGATTTGGAGAAGTTGGTGAAAGACTTGGACAAGAACAAACCTTATCACCTTTCAAAGGACAGGCCAGAAGTACCTGGGAAGAGGGCAGGGGCCCCCATTTCCTCTGCCTCTGCCCACCCCTCGTGGTCACGCTAGTCTGAGATCTGGGGGTCTCAGGACTTCTGTCGCCATCATTCTGGAAAGCTTTTGTTCCTCTCTGCTTCCAGATTTTGGACGCTTTCTCAATCCTTTCAGGGAGCTTAGGGGACCAGAGACTCTGGTGCCTCCAGGGGAGGTCCCTTTTGGTCTATGCAATGAAGGTTTTGGGGCCCATTTCCAGTTACCTCCAGTTAAAGGCAGGCTTTGACTTTTCTTTTGGAAGTGTGCCTGGATCACTAAGGATCTTGGTGCTAGACAACATTCAGTATAGCTATGTTCTAGCATGCAGAGAGCAATCCTGGAGGCATTTGTCATCTCCATCTGTGGTTCAGCACACAAAAGAGCTGCCGTTCAGGTTGTGTTGAACAGGTTGCTGCACCTGAAGGCAGTGTTGGCCATCTCACTGGCCAATCAGGCCAAGGTAGATACTCCATTTATTTTGTGGTGTCAATAAAGAATGGTTCCTTACGTCCAATTCTTGACCACATGCGCTTCCAGATGGAAACTCTGAGATCAGTAAGTGACGCGGTGTGTCGAGGGGAGTAATTTACCTCTGGATTTGACCAAAGCTTATTTTCATATTCCGATCCAGGAGGATCAGCAAAGTCATTTGCATTTTTTGTCATACTTGACTCTCACTTTCAGTTCACTACCCTTCCATTTGGTCTCTCCATTGCCCCAAGGATGTTCTCCGAAGTCAAGGTGGGGATCCTTGCGACACCAGGGGATTTGAGTGCACCCTTATCTGGACAACTGACTCATCCAAGCTTGTTCTCAGACGGAGGTGCCTTGGGTGTCTGCCCAATTTGTGTTCTTCCTAAGAAGCCTAAGCTGGGTGATCAACTGAAGGAAAAGTCAGTTGGTGCCTTCCCAATTCCTGGAGTTCCTGGAAACACTTCAGTGTGCAGTGTCTTTCTACCAGAGGAAAAAGTGGAAAGATTGTTGGATTGCCTTGCAGTGTAATGTTTAAGAACATAAGATTTGCCATTCTGGGTCAGATCAAGGTCCATCAAGCCCAATATCCTGTTTCCAATAGTGGCCAATCTAGGTCATAAGTACCTAGCAGTTTCCCCAAAAGACACAGGTTCTACAGTGCTTGTACTGGGTCAAGCAGTGATATCCTGGGTCCCTTTTAATAATGGTTTATGGACCTTTCCTCCAGGAACTTGTCCAAACCTTTTTTTAAACCTGGCTACACTAACGTTTACTATATCCTCAGGTAACAAATTCCAGAGTTTGATTACACGTTGGGCGAAAAAATATTTTCTCTTATTAGTCTTAAATAGGTTACCCTGTAGCTTCATTGCATGTCCCCTAGTTTTTTTATATTCTGACGACGTACACAATCGATCTATGTTTACCTATTCCAGTCCATTCATTAATTTAAAGACCTCTATCATATCTCCCCTCAGCTGTCTCTTTTCAAGGTTGAAGAGCCGTAACATTTTTAGCCTCTCTTCATAGGGGTATCCTTCCATCCCCTTTACCATTTTGGTGGCTCTTCTCTGAACCTTTTTTTTTTTTTTATAATTTGTTCTTTCAATTTTTCCAACACAAACTTACATCGTCACATCCAAGGACCACAACCGGTTATCAAAATCTGCCTTATCTAAATAGTAGAATTAACTTCCTCGTAAGTTTGTTGTCACTTCCCCCCTTTCCCCCCTCCTCCCCCCTCTCAACCTACACTCCCTAATACCTCTTCCCTCCCCAAGTACCCTCAAATGCCCCACTCTTTTAGATTTTTAACAGTTTTAGGCAATGGAACATTTAAACAGTTAAACATTCAAATCCTCAAACAATTAAACATCTCCACCACCTCCTTCCCCCCCACTCACACCAATGCTCCACCCCCTTCCCCCTCCACTGTTCTTATTTCTACCACACCTTTTTAAACTTTGTAACAGTGTGTTTTCTATGTGCTTCTATCACACAAAAGCACCATAATTGCTCCATTCTCCCCACCACCTCTGCTATCCGGAGGTACTGCAACATTTTTTCACCAGTGAAGAAGGCTTATCCGGGCTTCAATAATGCAATACTCCAGGAGTCTCCACACTTCCCCTCCTTCTGCCTCTACCTCCTCATTCAAAATAACCATAGCAGGTTTAACTTGGACTCGCACCTAAATAATATCTTCAGTAAAACCTTCCACCTGTTTCCAATACTTCTGCACTTTTGAACAACTCCAGAGCAGATGCAACAGGTCTCCTCGTTTACCACACCCTTTCCAGCAAACCGCTGGGCTATCTAGATACAGCGCATGCAACCTTACCGGGGTGCAATACATTTGCAACCTAACTTTATAACTATTCTCCAAAATTGCAGTCCCTGGTGCCATAGATACCATCCCACCTAGTGGGATCCCACTGTCCTCCCAACTCTTCTTCCCACTGCTTTTGACTCCTCACTGTCTCCAGCTTATGTTCCCCCAGGAGCTTATACAATCATAATATTATCCTATTTTGTGCCCCCCATCCCATCATCTCCTCAAATGGGGTAGGTTTGGCTAACCAGTCTTGCTTCACAGCTTGCTGCTGTAGAAAGTACCACATTCGAACATATGCATACCGGTCTTTCTCCATCAATTGGTATTTCTGCTGTAATTCCTCAAACCCTCTAAGACCTCCCCCTTCCCCCATCAATTGTCCTATCTTACACAATCTCTTACTCCCCCATCTTTTATACACCCCAACCCCTTCACCCATCCCCCCCTGCTACTGTTTGAATATATGTCTCTCTTGAATATGTTTTCCCTCCCATCAAATACCCTTTCCATTTCCTCCATATCTGTAGAGTTAGTTCCCTAAATGGATTATCCTCCTCCTTCCCCCCTCCTCCTAATCCCAGGATCCCATATCCTTGCCTCTGTGCTTACCTCTTCCCCCCCCTTCCAGTCGCACCCAACCTGGATGTTCTATCCCATCTTTCCACGCAAACAGCGCCCTAAGTTGCGCTGCCTCATAATACCTAAGCAGCGAAAGCACCCCCATCCCTCCATCCTCCTTAGGCTTATACATTGTAGCCTTTGTCACTTTCGGACGTTTCCCCTCCCAAATAAACTGCATAAGAAGGTTTTGCATCCTATCTATTTCCTTTTTTGTCACCTTATTTATTTATTTATTTTATTTATTACAATCTCTTATATACCGCACTATTTAGCATCAGTGCGGTTTACATAAAACAAAGGACCATAACATCAAGCTGTTTGGTTTTACAGAGAACAGGAAAGGCAACTTGGATAACATAGGGAAATATGAACTGGAACTATTTACATATGTACAGTATACTTTATGCTACGGATTAGGATATTATCTTACAAAGGTAGTCAAATGTGGAGGAGGTGTAGTTAAGTTGGTGTCTAGCTAACCTGGTAATAATGGAGGAATAAGTGGTATTTGAGTGCCTTTCTAAATTGTGCTAGATCGGTGACAGCACAAATCTCTGGTGGTAATGTGTTCCAACATTTTGGGGCATAAAGGCTGAAGGCCCTGTTTGATGTTGTTAGTGTGCATTTTGTTGATGCCTTTGGGATTACTAGAGCGTTTAAGGATGTGGTTCTCCTAGTTCTGTTGGGCGGAATGGACTGAATGAGGTCTATTAGTAAAGAGGAAGTGATGCCATTAATGGCTTTGAATGTGAGTAACAAGGTCTTGAACAGAAGTCTTCCATGTATGGGGAGCCAGTGGAGCTGCATTAATATAGGCGTTACGTGGTCACTCCTCGATGCTCCATAGAGGACTCTGGCAGCGGCATTCATGGCAAGTTGTAGAGGATTCAATGTAGGCTGTGGGAGACCTTGAAGAATAGCATTGGCAAAGTCGAAGTGAGGTAAGATTAGGGCTTGATATACTGTCCGGAAGTCGTCTGGGTCTAGTAAGGAGCGAAGGTGTCTGAGTGTCCGGATTTTGAGGTATATGGCTCTAACTGTGTTGGATATGTGTAGCTTCATGTCCAGACGTTGATCCAAGGTGACCCCTAAGTATCGAATTGTGGATTTTGTTTGGAGCTCGGCTTCTTTCACTTTTATATGGGGTGGCGGGGTGAAACTCAGGTCTCTCGTGATAGAGCACCTCCGTTTTCTTGTGTTGAATACGGAGGTTTTGAGACAGAAGCCATTCGGACACTGCATCAAAACATTCAATCAGTGGGGAGAGGTCCAATTGCACTGTGGAGAATGGCATGAAGAGCAGAATGTCATCAGCCTATATTAGACAGTCAACCTTGAATGACCTGATGATATTGCAGATGGGTTGTATGTAGATGTTGAACATGAGTGATAAAGAAGACCCTTGAGGTACACCCTGTCTTTGGTGGAAAGGTTCAGATGCTGCTGCTCCGGATTTTACATGCTGCCATCTTCCATCAAGGTATGATCTGCACCAATCAAGAGCGATGCCGTTGATGCCCTTTTCTTTTAGTCGCCCTAAGAGTAGACCGTGGTGTACCGAGTCGAAAGCTGCAGCGATGTCTAAGAAGATAAGCACGAAACCTTGGCGGATGTTGTCGATACCTGTGATAATATTGTTGAAAAGGGTGGTAAGGAGGGTTTCAACGCCGTGGTACTCCCTGAAGCCATGTTGACAATGGTCTAGTGGGGAGGCGGTATCAATGTGATCTTGTATTTGTCTTTGTGCTTCTTTCCAAATTATCTTAGCTTGTGGTCTGACCAGGGTACTGAGGTCAGAGATGTCACAAGTTCTTTGCTTGATTCTAACGCTGTCAGAGGGGCAAACATCATGTCAAGGATGTTCCCCTTTGTATGTGTAGGTTTTTTGATTATTTGCCTGTATCCCAGCTCATCAATCGCTTCTAGGAGAGCCGAGGCATGGCTGGAGTGCAATGACGGGAGATTAAAGTCTCCTAGTATCCAATTTGGTATGCTGGGTTTGCGAGTGTTGGCCGCTAGGTCTAGTATGTTGGGAAGCTCGTCAGTGGAGGGTGAGGGTGCTCTATATAGCAAGTTGATAGAGCATTGATCATTCGCGATGGATAGGATATCTAGGTTGTTTGCCCTTGTAGAGTCTATTGTATGGAAATGAAGGTCCGCCTTGGTCAGTATGAGAGCCCCTCCTCCTCTCTTGCTCACTCTGTCGGGAGTGTATGGAGAAGTTGGTGGGTAAGAGTTGATTGAGGATTACGTTATCCGCATCCGATAGCCAGGTTTCAGTTATCATGAGTATATCCAGATTATGGGATGATATTAAATCAGCGACAACTGGCCATTTCTTACGGATAGACCGAGCATTTATGAGGGCACAATTTAGTGATTGTGGGGGTTCCTTTTGTTTAGATTTCTTGGAATTTCATTTACCTTGTAAGGTAAAGACATGAACACAGATAACAGCCTCGGTAATATGTTCATTTTCACTACCGCGATATGGCCCAGCCACGACAAGTACAATCCCCCCCCTCCCCCACACACTTGGAAAGATCCTGTCTAATGTTTTTGACCAGCCCCTGATAATCCCATTGTTTGATTTTAAATAGAGGTAATCCCAACTGAATCCCTAAATAGCGTAAACTACTCTCCACCCACCGAAATCTAAAACTCTGCCGCAAACTTTCCTCTACTCTGGGCAACAAATGAAATCTCAACATTTCCATCTTACTCTGATTCATTTTATATCCTCCTATATCTCTGTATAGCCAACATCAGCACCAGCAGCGTTGTAACAGGCTGTGTTACAGTAAAAATAATATCATCCGCAAACATCCCAATTTTTTCCTCCTGTTCCTGAATCTGGACCCCTTTTATATCTACTGCCCGCCTGATATATGCTGCCAGTGGTTCAATAGCCAACGCAAAGAGCATTGGCGATAATGAGCAGCCCTGTCTAGTTCCTCTATGAAGCTCAAAACTGTCTGCGTATCCTCTGGCCCGTGGGTTCCTATATAATGCCCTTATCCAACTAATATAGTTAGCCCCAAAGCCCATCCTCTCCAATACCTGGAACATGTATGGCCATTCAACCCGATCAAATGCTTTCTCCTCATCTACCTTGACCATAACCGCGGGCTCCTTAGACCCCTGAAGATGCCATGCTATGTTTAAGATCCTCCTTACGCTGTCGCTCCCTTGTCGTCCCTTAGCAAAACCCGTCTGGTCCCTATGTAACAGCCGGGGTACCACCTCTTGAATCCGGTTCGTTAGAACCTTCGCCAAGATCTTATTATCCAAGTTTATTAATGATATGGGTCGATATGATCCACACACCCCCTTATCTTTACCGGGCTTTGGCAATACCGTAATCCCTGCTTCCTTCATTGATGCTGGTATATCCTTCCCCTGTAGAACCTTATTAAACACCTGAGTAAGAATAGGTGTAATTTGCTTTGACAGTACTTTATAAAATTTTGCCGTATACCCATCCAAACATGGTGCCTTCCCTGTTTTTAACGTGGATATAGCTCTCCGTACTTCCTCCCCCTGAATTTCTTGCCCTATCCGCTCCCTCTCCACAGAGTCCACTTATGTTAGCTGGCACTCCTTCAGAAAATCTTCAGTCTCCTCCCGCCCCGACTGCGTTTCACTTTATACAAATTCCCATACAATTCTTTAAACACCTTTCTGATTTCCTTAGTCTTATGTACCATTTCACCTTTACCATTCCTGATCCCTTCTATCTCCAGGAACAAGTAGGAATGTAGTCGTCACATATGGGTATTGTCGATATCGACGGAGCCTGCACGGGAATGCTCCCCAGCGTCCAATAGGAAAGTTTTTGGGAGCATCCCACAGCACCTGTGTGCTGCCTTCCCGCCTTTCCCAACTGTCCCTCTCCAGTTCTTCCCCAACTGTCCCTCTCCAGTTCTTCGTTTTCCGCGGAGACGACAGGTCGCACATCCTGTCACCGCAGAAAATAATTCCCTTCTATTCTTCTTTTTTGT
Source organism: Ichthyophis bannanicus (assembly GCA_033557465.1). Lineage (NCBI taxonomy): Eukaryota > Metazoa > Chordata > Amphibia > Gymnophiona > Ichthyophiidae > Ichthyophis > Ichthyophis bannanicus. The sequence continues at coordinate 407,078,368 of CM066034.1, read as the reverse complement.
GGTCGCGTCTGCCTTTCCTTGACGCTACACCGGTACCGCCGGTGGTTCTTCTTTCTTTTCTTCAAAAAAACCCCCAAACCCTTTCTTCTGGAGTCTTTCCAGTAATTTTCTCTCAGGTGCCACGCGCCATTTTGAGCACTAGGTCCAACTTTTCCTTCAGAATGGAAAAACCTGCTTCGGGTTTTAAAAAGTGTTCTAAGTGTGGCGGTACCATCTCCATCACCGACACTCATGAGTGGTGGCTCAAATGTTTAGGTCCTGACCACTCTATTTCAGAGTGTGTTGCCTGTGGGATGATGTCAAAAAGGGGCCGGCAGAACCGAGCTGCTAAGTTTAGCACCCTTTTTCCCTCCGATGCAGTCTACATGGCATCGACGTCGTCCGGTCTCGACAGGTCGGTATCGGACCACTCCGATGCCGACTTCGATCGGTACCAGTACCGTGCCTTGCACGATCACCCGGATCGGAGATACTTCGAATCCTCGGATGAGTCTGAAGACTGAAAGCTCTGCCGATACCAGAGTACTTCTTTTTGAGGATTCCTCTTCTCCTCAGCGTAGGATGTCTCCTCCAGAGGATATGTCCTTTCAGGATTTTATCCGAGATGTGGCTGAAGGTCTTTCCATCACAGTGGCTCCTGAAAAAGAGCCTAGGGCAAAGGAATTAGAAATCCTGCAATACCCTAAAGCTCCCAAGGAGGCAGCTACTTTACCTATTCATGAGATCTTGCATGATCTCATGTTAAGGATGTGGGAAACCCCTCTAACCACGTCTCCTCACTCTCGAAGACTCGACACCATGTATCGAGTTCCTCCTTGCCCTGGGTTTCAGAAGACTCAATTACCACACCATTCCATGGTGGTGGAGTCAGCAATGAGAAGGATAAAGAGTGCAAAAAAGCATGCATCTAATCCTCCAGGACATGAGTGTAGGACTCTTGACGCCTTTGGACGTCAAACCTTCCAAGCTTCCGTGCTTTCTGCTAGGATCAGTTCCTATATCTTATATATGGGAATGTTCCTTAAGGAGGTCACAGGAGATTTAGAGCTTATCAGCCCTCTCCTTCCTGATGATAAAAGGAAGATTATCTCGCCCTTGTCAAAGATGCTCAGGATGTTTCCAAGTTTGTGAATCGTGCAGCTTTTGACTGCTTTGAGTGCATAAGCAGAACCTCTGCCATTGCCATAGGTGCACATAGGGATTGCCTGGCTCCAGGCATCTGACTTGGAAATTTGGGTACAGGATAAACTAGGGAATATTCCTTGCACAGGAGAGAATCTCTTTGGCAAGAATTGGCAGGAAAAAGCTAATGAGATAGATGCTGACAATATCACTTTGGATAGATTGTCTAAATCTACAGCTGATCCTGCGAGGAAAAAATCCTCTAAGAAACCATTCTTCATTAAAAAGAAGTTATCTCCAGGAACAAGCAGGAATGTAGTCTTCACATATGGGTATCGTCGGTACTGACGGAGCCTGCGCGGGAACGCTCCCCAGCGTCCAATAGGAATGCTTTTTGGAGCATCCCTCAGCACCTGTGCGCTGCCTTCCCGCCTTTCCAACTGTCCCTCTTCAGTTCTTCGTTTTCCGCAGAGCCGACAGGAATCCATACCCTGTCACCGCAGAAAATTCCGTCTTTAAAATTGTTTTCTTGTGGTCGCGTTTGCCTACCGCACGACGCTTACCGGTACCGCCGGTTCTTTTCTTTTCTTTTCCAAAATGAAAACCCTTATACTTTAAGCTGTTTCTCTTCAGAAACCTTTCTTTTTTGGTGCTAGGCGCCATTTTGGGCACCAGGCCCCATATTCCTAAAACATGGAAAAACCAACTAATGGTTTTAAAAAATGTACTAAGTGTGGTGGTACTATTTCTGTCACTGACACCCATGACCCATGATTGGTGTCTTAAATGTTTAGGGCCTGAACATTCTCCATCTGAATGTCTCTCCTGAATGGGGATGACTAAAAGAGGAAGACAGAACCGGGCTGCAAAGCTCAGTACCCTCTTTTCTTCGGATGCCAGATCCATTGCATCAACATCTTCAAGGGCCTCCTCTTCTTCCCATGGATCTCAGGTAACTAAACATAAAAGCCGGTCCTCAAAGCGTAGCTCTCCTGCTAAGCATCGAGAGGCCATTGGCATTGCCCTTGAGGGAACCACACCGGCAAAGCAGCCCTGGCGGGAGGCTTGGGCGTCCAAAGAATCAATGGGGCGCCAGGATGTTCTCGAGGCCCCGACCTCGCAAGAACTACCTGTGCCATGCTCAGGGGTTCCGGCCGTTTTCACCGGTACCGATACCCAGGCATCGGCAGCGTCGATAGACCGGAGGTTCCTCGCTATCGAACACAGCATCGCAGCTCTTTTCTCAGCTGCGGTACCGTTTGTCCAATGGGCACCGACATCGACACCGATGCCGGTATCGACCCCAGTGGGAATTCTTCCCACGCCATCTTTGGCTGGAATCGACAGATCGGTACCGGATCAACTCTGTACCGACTTCAATCGATACCAGGACCGTGCTTTGCATGAGCATCTTGGTCAGGAATACTTAGAATCCTCCGATTCCGAAGACTCTGACAATTCTGCTGGTACTAGAGGGTTTCTCCCAGAGGATCCCTCTTCTCCCCAACACAAAGTCACCTCCAGAGGACATGTCTTTTCAGGATTTTATTCGTGATATGGCCAAGGGCCTTTCAATCACGGTGGCTCCTGAAGAGGAACCCAGAGCAAAGGAATTGGAAATTCTCCAATATCCTAAAGCTCCAAAGGAGGCAGCCACTCTGCCCATCCATGAAATTCTGCAGAACCTGATGCTCAGAATGTGGGAGGACACCTCTGACTTCATCGCCTCACTCTAGGAGACTTGATACTATGTATCGAGTTCCGCCATGTCCTGGATTTCAAAAGACTCAGCTGCCACACCATTCAATGGTGGTGGAGTCAGCCATGCGTAGGATGAAAAGTACAAAGAGGCATGCATCCAATCCTCCAGGTCGTGAATGCAGGACTCTGGACGCTTTTGGGCACCGAACTTTTCAGGCTTCCATGCTTTCAGCTAGGATCAGTTCATATATACTGTATATGGGAATGTTCCTCAAGGAAGTTACAGGAGATTTGGAGCTTATGAGCCCATTTCTCCCAGATGACAAGAGACAAGACTTTCTTGCTCTAGTTAAGCATGTTCAAGATGTCTCCAAGTTTGTAAATCGTGCAGCTTTTGACTGCTTTGAATCCATCAGCAGAACCTCTGCTATTGCCATTGGCGCACGACCGATTGCCTGGCTTCAGGCATCAGACTTGGAGACTTGGGTACAGGACAAGTTAGGCAACATTCCTTGCATGGGAGAGAATCTCTTCAGCAAGAACTGGCAGGAAAAGGCTAATGAGTTAGATGCTGACAATACTACTCTTGATAGATTGTCGAAATCTACAGCCACTCCAGCCAAAAAGAAGTCTTATAAAAAACCCTCTTTCAGCAAAAAGAGGAAATTTTATCCTTCCTATACCTAGCAGAGTCAATCTCGGGGTCAGGTTGCCCAAAAGGGACAAACTAGACAGCAAAAGAAGCCAAAAGGCCTCAAATCCCAACCAGCTCTGCAGGTTCAGCTCCCCTCAAGGGCTTTGACTCCTTCCTAGAGAGCTTAGCCTTCCTGCCTCTGAGGGGTCCCCAACCCCCCAATATACCAGGCAGGTTATGCCACTTTGCCAACAGATGGCATCAGATAACAGCAGAAGATTGGACTTTGTCCATTGTAGGAGAAGGGTACAAGCTTCATATTTACAGCATGCCCCCTCCTACAATTCTAAAGCAATTCAATTCTCAAACCTCCGCAAACAATCTGTTAGATCACGAGGTCTCAACACTTATTGCCCAAGGGGCAATAGAGGAGGTACCCATTCTTCAACAGGGTGCAGGGTTCTACGCCCACTATTTTCTTATTCCAAAGAAAACAGGACACAGACCAATTTTAGACCTCAGAGAATTGAACAAATACCTGTTTTGAGAATGTTCAAAATGATTTCTCTAGGAACTCTTCTGCTATACCTTCAAAGCCAGGATTGGCTTTGCTCTCTAGACTTAAAGGATACATACACTCACATTCTGATCCATCCAGATCACAGGAAATTCTAATGATTCCTTTTCAGGGGAAAACATTTCCAGTACAGGGTTCGTCCCTTTGGTCTAGCTTCAGCACCAAGGGTTTCACGACATGCATGGCAGTAGTGGCTGCATTTCTACGAACCCTGGGGATATTCGTCTTCCCTTACTTAGACGACTGGCTCATTCGAGCCCCTACAGTTGCAGAGGCCAGCACTGCACTGTCTCGCACAATGCGAATCCTCCAATACTTGGGGTTGGTAATAAACTTCCCAAAATCCCAACTTGTTCCTTCCCAATGCCTGGAATTTATAGGAGCCTTTCTAGATACCAGGCAGGCAAGGGCTTTCCTTCCACAGGCCCGGTGTCTTCGCATAATGCAACTAGCTTCTCAGGTAGCAGGGAAATCCTCCCTAACTGCTCGAGAGCTCCTATAGCTGCTGGGACATATGGCATCCACGGTTCATGTAGTCCCATATGCTCGCCTCCACATGCGAGCAGCTCAGTGGACCCTTTCCACATAGTGGACACAGGCCTCAGGTCATTTATCGGATAAAATAATAAACTCTCAATGACTAATTTTGTCCCGCCAATGGTGGCAATCCCCTAAAAATTCTGACAATGGGGTCTCCTTTTCGTCAACCCCTTTTTCAGGCCACCCTAACAACAGATGCATCACAGGTGGGTTGGGGAGCACACCTGAATCATCTCTCTACCCAGGGAACCAGGACTCCACAGGAGGCTGGTCTGCACATAAACCTCCTGGAATTAAGAGCAATCTATTTAGCTCTTAGTGTTTTCCATGCCCAGCTCAGCTAAAAGACAGTCCTAGTCCAGACAGACAATCAAGTAGCAATGTTCTGTGTGAACAAGCAAGGCAGGACAGGCTCTCTGTCATTATGCAACAAAACTTTACGACTGTGGGCCCTCGCCAGAGAGTATCAAGTGGTATATCTTCTAGGCATTCAAAACCTTTGGGCAGACAAACTCAGTCGAGTACTGCTGCCTCACGAGTGATCCCTCCACCTGGACCAGGTGGCAAAGATATTTCATCTCTGGGGCTCTCCAGACATAGACCTCTTTGCAAGTCCACTGAATGCCAAACTTCCCCGGTTCTGTTCCAGGATTCTGGCTCACAATTGTCAGACAAGGGATGCCTTCCTCCTTCACTGGGGTCAGGGCTTCCTTTAAGCCTTCCCACCCATTCCCCTCATCCCCAAAACACTCTTCAAGCTTCAGAGAAATGGGTCGCATGATTCTCATAGCGCCACGATGGATGCTTCTACATCTCTCTCAAACTTCACCTCTGGAGTTAGGGCATGCGCCAGATCTTCTTTCCCAGGAGAACGGGACGCTATGGCACCAGAATCCCCATTCCCTGCATCTCACGGCCTGGTTGCTGAAGGCTTAGACCTCCAGGATTTCAACCTGTCCCAACAGGTAAAGGATATCCTTCAGTCTTCTAGGAAACTTTACACAAGAAGATCTTATGCCTTCAAGTGGAAACATTTTACTATATGGTGCTCCAAGAAGGGATTAAACCCCCTTGTCATACCCTTAGAATCGATACTAGAGTTTCTCCTTCACTTATCGAATTGTGGTCTAAATACCAATTCGGAAAGAGTCCATCAGTGCAATTACAGCTTCTTATAAGCCTCTGAATGGACAACCAATTTCCTCTCATCCACTCATAGCCAGATTTATGAGAGGTCTTCTATTAACCAAACCTCCCATTAAGCCACCACCTGTGGCATGGGATCTAAATCTAGTTCTCGGGCAGCTCATGAAGCCGCCTTTTGAGCCTTTAGCCACTACAACCCTTATGTTTTTGACCTGGAAGGTCATCTTCCTAATTACAATCACCTCTGCACGTCGCATTAGTGAACTGCAAGCTTTAGTGGCTAATTCTCCTTATACTAGGTTTCACCATGATAAGGTTGTTCTTAGAACTCATCCACACTTTATGCCAAAGGTGGTTTCGCCTTTTCATTTAAATCAATCAATTTATCTTCCTGTATTTTTTCCGAGGCCTCACACCTCTAATGCAGAAAGAAACCTTCATACTTTGTATTGTAAAAGAACCTTAGCCTTTTACCTACAGAGAACACAGCAACATAGAAAGTTTTCACAACCTTTTATAGCTTTTGACCCTAGTCATTTGGGACAACCAGTCTCCAAAAGAACTTTATCTAAATGGATTGCCCAATGCATATCCTTTACTTATGAGAGTAAGGGTCTTCCTCTTCAGGACCATGTCACAGCTCATAACGTGAGAGCCATGGCAATTTCCATGGCTAATCTCCACTCTGTGTCTATCGATGACATTTGTCGAGCAGCCACCTGGGCTTGGGTACACACACCTTCACAGCCCACTTCTGCCTGGATAAAGCCTCCCTTCGGGATGCCGCCTTTGGCCAAGCTCTTCTTCAAAATCTCCTTCAGACCTAATTCAACTCCTACCCACCAACCCTGGTGGAATGCCAGAGATCCATGGGAGGAAGGATTCCTACCTTTCTAGGGTGGCACCTTCCTGGTGCTATCTCCCTGGCATCTTCAGCTAGGGAGTCCCCATATGTGAAGACTACATTCCTGCTTGTTCCTGGAGATAGCGTAGTTACTCACCTGTAACAGGTGATCTCTGGGAACAGCAGGAATTTAGTCTTCACCACCCACCCACCTCCCCTAGGAGTTGTCTCTCTATTTCTTTGTCTCTTTCCTCTATCCTTTCACTCAGCTACAAACTTAACTGAAGAGAGACAGTTGGAAAGGCGGGAAGGCAGCGCGCATGTGCTGAGGGATGCTCCCAAAAGTGTTCCTATTGGATGCTGGGGAGCGTTCCCGCGCAGACTCCATCAGTACCGACGATACCCATATGTGAAGACTAAATTCCTGCTGTTCCCAGAGATCACCTGTTACAGGTGAGTAACTACGCTTTATCCCTCCTATACCCAACAGGGGCATTGTTTAGGTCAGTCTGCCCAAAAGGGACAGCAGCAACAAGCTAGACAAAGAAAGAGAAAAGCAGCTAAGCCTCAACCGGCTCAGCAGACTCAGCCTCCACAGGGGCTTTGACTCCTATCTAGAGAACTTTGCCTTCCTGCCCCTGAATGGCCCAGAATCCTCCACCGTCCCAGGAAGGTTATGTCATTTTGCCCCCAGATGGGGTCAGATAACAGCAGAAAATTGGACTCTGTCTATTGTAAGAGGGGTACAAGCTTCATTTCCACAGCATGCCCCCTTGTACAATGGTAAGACAGTTCAATTCTCAGACCTCTCTCAACGACCAGTTAGGTCAAGAGGTCACTGTGCTTCTTGCCCAAGGGGCAATAGAAGAGGTACCCATTCCCCAACGGGGTACAGGGTTTTACTCCCCCTATTTCCTTATTCCAAAGAAAACAGGAGGACACAGACCCATTTTAGACCTCAGAGTATTGTACAAATTCCTGTTCAAAGAGAAGTTCAAAATGATTTCTCTAGGAACTCTGTTGCCATACCTTCAGAGTCAGGTTTGGCTTTAGATCTCAATCCATCCAACTCATCGAAAGTTCCTTCGCTTTCTGTTTCAAGGGAAGCACTACCAATACAGGGTTCTTCCTTTTGTCCTGGCCTCTGCACCAAGGGTGTTCACAAAATTCATGGCTGTGGTGGCAGCATTTCTCCGCACCCTAGGAATATTCGTCTTCCCTTACTTAGACGACTGGCTCATTTGAGCCCCTTCAGAGCCAGAGGCCAGGGTTGCTTTGTCTCGCACAATGCGCATCCTTTACTATTTGGGCTTGTCATAAACTTCCCAAAATCCAACCTTGCTCCCACTCAGTCCCTGGAGTTTATAGGATCTCTGCTGGATACCAGACAGACAAGAGCCTACCTTCCACAGACCCGCTGCCTTCGCATTGTGCAGTTAGCTTCCCAAGCAGTGCTAAAACCTCACCTCACTGCTCGGGTAATGTTACAATTGCTATGCCACATGCCATCCACCGTGTATGTGTTTCCTTATGCTCGTCTTCATATGAGGGCAGCCAAGTGGACTTTATCCACTCAGTGGACTCAGGTGTCAGGTTGCCTGTCAGACAAAATAGAAAACTCAGATTGCCTTATTTTGTCCCTCCAATGGTGGCAGTCACCCCAAAACCTTTTGGTGGGATCGCCTTTTCAGCAACTCCCACCCCAAGCCACTCTAACAACAGATGCCTCACAGGTGGGTTGGGGAGCCCACCTGCAAGGCTTCTCTACCCAGGGTACCTGGACTCCACAGGAGGCCTATCTACACATCAATCTCCTGGAACTCAGAGCAATCTTCCTTGCTCTTCGAGTATTCCACACCCAGCTCAGCTTACAAGACAGACCTAGTACAAACGGACAATCAAGTAGCCATGTTATATGTGAACAAGCAGGGCGGAACAGGCTCTCTGTCGCTCTGGAACGAAGCTTTGTGACTATGGGCCCTCGCCAGAGAGCATCAGATTCATCATCTTGCAGTGTATCTTCCGGGCATTCAAAACTCTTGGGCAGACAGACTCAGTTGAGTTCTGCTTCCACACGAATGGTCTGTCCATGCAGACCAGGTGGCCAACATTTTTCAAATTTGGGGAACCCCTGACACAGACCTCTTTGCAAGTCCGCTGAATGCCAAACTTCCCCTGTTCTGTTCCAGAATTCTGTCTCAGGGTTGTCAGGCCAGGGATGCTTTCCTCCTCCATTGGGGCCAGGACTTCCTGTATGCCTTTCCACCCATTCCAAAAACCCTGTTCAAGCTTCAGAGAGACAGAGGTCATATGATTCTCATAGCTCCACATTGGCCACGGCAAATGTGGTACCCTCTGCTCCTACATTTCTCTCAAGCTCCGCCTCTGGAGTTAGAATCTGCTCCAAATCTCCTTTCTCAAGAGGACGGGATGCTGTGGCATCCCAATCCCCAGTCTCTGCATCTCAGGGCCTGGTTGCTGAAAGCCTAGAACTTCTCAGTCTTAACCTTTCTCAGCAGGTAAAGGATATCGTTTATGCTTCCAGAAAGCCTTCCACAAGACGCTCTTATGCATTCAAGTGGAAAAGGTTTACCATATGGTGCTCGCAGAAGAGTCTTAACCCTCTTGCGATACCTCTGGAATCATTACTGGAGTATCTCCGTCATTTATCTAATGCAGGGCTTAAGACCAATTCAGTGAGAGTTCATTTGAGTGCTATTGCAGCTTCTTTCAAGCCTCTAAATAGACAACCTATTTCCTCTCATCCCCTCATAGCGAGATTTATGAGAGGCCTTCCTTTAACTAAACCTCCCATTAAGCCACCTCTGGTGGCATGGGAATTAAATCTGTTTCTTGGGCAGCTCATGAAACCACCTTTTGAACCATTAGCTACTACCTCTTTGAAATTCCTTTCCTGAAAGGTCATCTTTCTCATTGCAATCACATCAGCACGTCGCATCAGTGAATTGCAAGCGTTGGTGGCTGATCCTTCTTATACAAGGTTCCATCATGATAACGTAATCCTTAGGACTCATCCACACTTTATGCCAAAGGTGGTGTCACCTTTTCATTTAACCCAAGTGGTTTACCTTCCTGTATTCTTCCCAAGGCCTCACGCCTCAAATGCAGAAAGGAATCTTCATACTTTGGACTGTAAAAGGACTTTGGCCTTTTTCTTGCAAAGGACTCAGCAATATAGAAAGCCCTCTCAACTCTTTGTTGCTTTTGATCCTAGTCATTTGGGACTTCCAGTCTCCAAGAGAATACTGTCCAGCTGGATTGCACAGTGTATTTCTTTTGCCTATGAGAGTAAGAACCTTCCTCTTGAAAGCCATGTGACAGCTCACATTGTGAGAGCCGTGGCAGCTTCTATGGCTCATCTTCATTCTGTCTATTGACGACATCTGTTGAGCAGCTATTTGGGCTTTGGTTCATACCTTCACAGCCCATTACTGCTTAGACAAGGACTCCCACCGGCATGCCTTGTTAGGTCAGACTGTTCTTCAACACCTGTTCCATACTTAATCAACTCCTACCCACCATCCCTGGTAGGATGCCAGAGATCCATGGGGGGGGGGGGAAGTAGAGCCCTTTCACAGGGGCACACAACTTTGGGGTCCTTCTCCCTGGCAGCTAGGGAGTCCTCATATGTGAAGACTACATTCCTGCTTGTTCCTGGAGATAGCATAGTTACTCACCTGTAACAGATGATCTCCGGGAACAGCAGGAATTTAGTCTTCACAACCCACCCACTTCCCCTAGGAGTTGTATCTTTCGATCTCTCTCTCTCTCTCTTTCTCTCTCTTTGTCTCAGCTTTAAACTCAACTGGAGAGGGACAGTTGGGAAAGGCAGGAAGGCAGCACGCAGGCGCTGTGGGATGCTCCCAAAAGCTTTCCTATTGGATGCTGGGAAGCGTTCCCACACAGGCTCTGTCGGTACCGACGATACCCATATGTGAAGACTAAATTCCTCCTGTTCCGGAGATCACCTGTTACAGGTGAGTAACTATGCTATATACACTGCCTACCTGTGAGTCTTTAGGCGACATGCCAAAAGTTTCCCCGCCTTATTTCCACCTTCAAAGTGGGTCTGCTTCAGCACGGCTAGCTGGTATGCCAACTCTCAAGCCCGTAATGTACTCAATTCTGCCCTCACCTTAATTCATTTTGCAATAGTGCCAGGCTCCTGCACCTCTTGGTGTGCTCTTTCTAGTCTCTCCATTTTCCGCCGTTATTCCTTCTCTGCAGCTCCTTTCGCCCACTCTACCTGTGCTTGCCAAGCTAATCAACTGTCCCTGAACCACCGCCTTAAGTCCATCCCACAAGGTACCCATAGTAACCTCCCCTGTGTTATTCAGTCTTAAGTATTCTTTTATACTTTCCCGAATCTTTCCTACATGCCTCTCCTCCTCCATCAGAGAATCATTTGGCTTCCAAAATTTTAAACTTTCTTCTTCCCTACCCACATCCAGCTTAATGCTAACTGGAGCATGATCTGGCCATGTAATTAAGCCATGCTCCACCTCCTGTACCCTAGCCCCCCACGGCCCCCCACTCCAAATCATATCTAACCTACTATAAGTTCCATGCACCGGTGAGTAGAATGTATATTTCCGCTCCCCCGGGTGCCAACTTCTCCAGAAATCAACTAAACTCAATCTCTCTTTCAACTTCTTCAAACTTCTCCTGTCCCCTCTACCTCCACACCTCTGTCCCCCACTATTGTCCAATCGCAGATTACATGTCAGATTGAAATCCCCTCCCTTGATTATAGGAGTACTTCCCATGTCCTCCAACTCCTTAAAAATTTGCCCTTATACCTCCCCCTGTCGTTCGATCGGTCCATACAGACTGATTACCCACACCTCCTCCTTCTCCATTTGCAGTTTTACTCCCACCCAACTTCCCCCCCCCCCTTACCTCTACACATACCTTTCACCATATGTTGATATTCACTCCCCACCAAAATCCCAACTCCCCCTTTACGGGGATTAACCCTCTGCCCTGCCAAAACCACCATAGGGTATTTCTTAGACACTAGCATATATTCCTACCCAACCCTCAAATGTGTTTCTTGTACACACAGAATCTCAGCACCCAACCTTCTACCTTCTTTCCCCACCAGTTGTCTTTTCCTCATGTGCGCAGCCCTTTTACATTTAATGTAGCGATCGTTAGTGTTTTCCTCCTCTGACCGGTATACATTTGAGATCTCCCTCCCGTCCTATTACTCTTCTTACACTCCCTCCCTCCTACCTTGGCTCCCCTCTTACCTCCTCCTCCACCCCCTCTACTGAATCCTTCCTCCTTATCCCTTCCCTGTACCTCCCCCCCTCCCCCCACTTCCCCTCCCCCCCGTTGTCCCCAACATTCTCCACCTCCAGAGGATTAAACGGAGTAGTGCGTCCCCTACCTCCCCCAGCCCCTAACTTCTAGCTCCCCTTCCTTCATTCTGCCCCACCACCATCTTTTTACCTTGCCCTCCCCTTGTTCCTACCACCTATCCCCCACCCCTCTCCCTAACTCCCCTCCCTTTCCCCACAAGTCTTTAGGTCTTACCCCACCCTCCTCCCTCCTTCCCCAAGCAATTCAACATTAATATAGCCATCAGCATTAGCCCATTGACTCCTTTTCAACCCCACCGCCCTGCATCTAACTCTCCCTATTCGTCCCAGGTTCTTCCCTCCCCCACCCTCATCCCCCCAACCATACACCACTTGTAATATGCATCATTCTTATAACAATTTACACCCATCATCCTTTTAGTCCATTTTTCCCGTCTGCATTTCTGTCCACACTCTGCTCCAGACACGACCCTATGTTGTTCCGCTTCTCCTGGCTCCCTTTTCTTTGTTGCTTCCGCCTCTGGTCTTCTGATCCTACCGCCTTGGAGGAGTCCGGTGAACCCAGTCCCGCTTCTTGAAGGGCCCTCTCTACCTCCTCCTTTGTTTGTATCCTCCATGTCCTCCCCTTGTAGGTAAAGAAGAGTTCAAATGGATGCAGCCATCGATATTTAACTTCCGCCCTCCTCAAGATCTGCATCACTGTCTGCATTGCCCTCCTCCTCTGTAATGTTCCTGTAGACAAGTCCTCATATTTATACACAGGGTATCCCTGCCAAGTTAAAGTTCCAAAACCTCTCATCTTGGCCGCAATTCTCCCCTTCACTTTATACCTTGCCAGGCACGTTATAATGTCTAGAAGCCTGTTCTCTAGTGATGGACCCAGTGCCCTATGTGCTCTCTCTTTGTATGTCCTCGGGGGTCACCTCCTCTCCCCCTTTCTTGAGCACTTCACACACACTGACACTGACACCTTCTCACTGTTTTGAAATTCCTTCTCCTCAGGGACACCTCTTATTCTCAAATTATTTCTGCGAGAGCGGTCTTCCATATCCTCCAATTTATAGAACATAGCGTCCTGTTGGGATTGAAGTTTCAAAATACTTTGAACCTCATCTTCCTGCTGCTGTTCCACCTCTTGCAACCGATTCTCAGGATCTCCCATCTAGCACGTCAGTTCCACAATTTCCTGCTTTAAAGTGCCCAAGAGCTCACTTAGTTCACTTTTCACTGATTTCACGTCAGTTTTTATTTCTGAGAACCAGTCCCTGAACTCCGCTCTGGTTACACCCTGTTTAGGATCTTTTCCTTGTTCCACTAAACTCCCCAGCATTGAATCTTCCACCGTAATAACACTTATTAAAAGAGGGCTGCTACACAGTACCCTGTCCTGTGCTGCTGAGGTAAGCTACATTCTTATTTGATTTAAATTATAGCTCTTTGCTGGTGCTAGGCTCTAACTTATTATGAAATTTAAACTACAAGCTCTCTGCTGGGTTCTAAATTTAACCAGAAAGCTCTCTTCTGTGTTTTAAATTTAAGCTAAAAGTACTTTGCTGATGCTAGGCCCTGAATGACTATTAAATTTAAACTACAAGCTCTCTGCTGGGTATGAAATTTAACCAGAAAGCTCTCTTCTGTGTTTTAAATGTAAACTTGATTGAAGGATAAGGCAGGATAGAAATACCCTTAAGTAAATAAATAAACTTAAACTGCTGCTACTAGGCCCTGACTGATTTAACAAAAAATAGTGGGTTCACAGATTAATTAGCTTTAATAAAAAGAATTCCTTTCAGAAAATTCCCAGAAGTATATACTCACAATTGCAGATTTCTCTCCAGAAGTAACAGTCCCCTTTTCTAGTCTTTCAAGATCATTCCTCCCTGCTTGCAGTCCAGAGTACACATATTCACGGAGATCTGCTGCTTTCCTCCTCGTGGTCATTTCAACTGCAGAAAAGGGAGCACTCCCTTTAGAGAAGCTGCTGTAGTATAAGTCCTCTTTTTGCTCCTTTCTATCCTGTAGGTGTTAGTATCTATCCCTCTACAGCATTGCTGATAATAGATCTTTCTTCTTGGTCAGCAGAAGTGATGTACAGCCTCCAACAGCTCCGATCTACCCCCCTCACCTGGGATACCCTACCTTCAGATCTTCATTGTGGGCCTTTCCTCCTGCTCTCCACGCTCCACTGATGTCATTTTCTTTTTACTGCTTGCCGTTCACCCGCCGCTATCCTCCCCTCCGGTGGGCCCCTCCTCTCAGCTTTGCCGTTAGTCTGACTACTGCTGTTCACGGTCCATCTCCCTTACCGCTCTGCCACAGCTTTGCTCTTCAGCGATCCAGGCCCGCACCTCCGGCCGCCATTTTCTAGGCACCGCGAGACTTGCTCTCCTCACCCTCTGTTTCCATCTGGCTTAGTCAAAACTGGTTTTGTTGTAAACTATGGCTCCCTTTCGGCTCCCCAAGCCTTCGGCTGTCCGACACACCGTTTTCCACGCTGCCGGGGGGGCTGTTTATACTTTAATTGCTGGGTCGGTGCCGGAGCAACTGCCTCACGCCACCATCGGCTCCGGTGATGTCATTTCCTACTCTGTACCTTTTCTAATAACGCTATATCCTTTTTAAGATATGGCGACCAGAATTGCACACACTATTCAAGGTGCGGTCGCACCATGGAACGATACAGAGGCATTCTCCAGGATCAAGCAGGAAGTCAGTCCTCACAATATGGGTGACATTGACGTCGATGGAGCCCCCCTGCGGAGCATTTCTCCAGCTTTCTAAGAAAGCCTTTGGGAATACACCCACGAATGCGCGGTCCCCTTCCTGCCCAAAGGTGCCATCTTGCTCAGTCTTTCTTTTTCTGCGGAGCCCAACGGACGTGAGTCCGTGTCACACGGAAAAGTTTGATTTTTTTCTGCGATTTTCGCTCTCTTTTGTCTGGTTCGACGCCAGTTCCCCTTCCCGCCAGGGTTCGGTACGCCGTTATCGACCCGTCTCTATTTTTCAGTTTTCTGCCCTTCATGGCACGCGTTCGCACTCTTTTTTTCTTTTGGTTTTAAAAAGTGTGATCGTTGTAAGGAACTCATGTCTCCTACCGACACACACGACTGCTGCCTGTGTTGCCTCAGGCCAGACCATGATCCCAAGGTCTGTGTCCCATGTGGAAAGATGTCCACCAAGGCACTCAGAAGCCGGCAGCATCAGAAGGAGAGAATTTTTTCTGACTCTGGCTCCGGACGAGCCCGGACCTCGTCATCTCGGGAGTCCGACCCCGAGCTTCGTCGGGGTTCCTCTGAAAGGGGGTCCCCCAGTCGGGAGCATAAGAGTAAGAGAAAACTCGTGAGGGCGGCGTTGGAGGATAAACCTGGTTCCTCGATGGCCAGGTCCCGGACCCCTGACCGCTGCCCCGGGCCTTTGGAGCTGGAGAAGCTGCCTAAGGTGCCTCGTATAGAGCCGGAGTCCGTCGAGCACGCAAGTCCTGTAGTCCTCGAGGACTCTCCTCCCAGGGAGCCAACGTCGGGCCCGGTGCCGCTGGGGCCCGAGTCGGTGGCTGCTGAGTCTCCTGAGCTTGGACTCAGGCTGACAGCCTTGGAGTGCAGACTGTCTGCCTTCATGAATCAGCAGCGGGTACTGATGGCCAGCTTGACTGGTGCATCTGCCCCGACCACCGGGACGTCGACATCTAAGTCGACCCCGGAGACCAAGCCGCTTCTCGAAGCCATGAAGGCCCGAGTCCGGACTCGGTTACGGTCCCCCTCGACCTCCCGAGGGCGGGTGCTACCGGAGCCCGCATGGTTGGAGCCCCTCAACTCTTCCTCGGATGAGTCTGCGTGGGAGACGGAGGACGAGGAGTCCCCCGATACCTTTTGGACTTGGTGTGTCCCTTTGGACTCACCGCAGTCCAGGCCCCGGAGTAGGTCCCCAACGGAGGACACCCGGTTCTCGGAGTTCGTAAGGGACATGGCCAAGGCTTTGGCTGTTCCTGCGGATCCCGAGGAGGAGCCTCGAACCGAAGAGATCGATGCCCTGCAGTATGACTCTCCCCCGAGGGAGGCCTTTACTGTGCCGGTTCCTCCGATGCTGGAACGACTCCTCTTCCGAATGTGGGAGGCACCATCCTCGGAGCCGGTTTTGAGCATGCGGATCGATTCCATGTATCGAGTCCGAAAGAGCCCTGGGTTCCAGAAGGCGCAGCTGCCGCACCATTCTATGGTTGTGGAATCGGCCATGCATCGTCTGAAGAGCCAGAAGATGCACTCCGCGGTGTCCCCCGGTTAGGGAGGCCTGAAGCCTGGATGCCATCGGCAGAAAGTGCTTCCAGGGCTTGATGCTTGCTTGCTGTGTCCACTCCTACCAGCTGTACATGGGCATTTACTTGCGGGACCTAGCTAAGGAAATAGCCGGGTTCTCGGCTGGCCTCTCCGGGGAACCTTTGCAGAGGTTCAAGGCCTTGTCCTCGGGGATTTGGGAATGCTCCAAATTCATCTCCCGGGCGGCCTACGATGGCTTCGAGGCTTCGGCCTGAGTAGCGTCGGCCGGCATCGGTGCTTGACGCCAGGCATGGCTACAGTCATCGGACCTCGAGCCATGGGTATAGGACATGCTGAGGTGAAAACCTCTTCGGCAAGCCCATGGCCGAAAAGGCCGCTGAGCTCGAGACCGAGACTCTGACAAGGACAAGGTTGTCCAGAAAAACTTCTGCCCCTTCTCATAAGAAGGGCTCGGGGAAAAAGACCTTTTACCCGAGGAAGTCATCTGCCTACAAACCTTTCCCTCACTATTAGGCCTCCCCAGCAGGGTCAGCAGGCCAAGGGGCAGGGACATGGGCCCCGTAGGCAGAAAGCCCCCAATCCTCCAGCTCCTACTCCTACTCAGCAGGGAGGGGGTTTTTGACTCCCACTGCATAGTCTCTCCACCTCTGCTGGCCCATCTCAGCACGGGAGGTCGGTTGACTCTGTTGACTCTGTTTGCCCACCAGTGGCCGCTCATCACATGAGATGCTTGGATACTGAGCATAGTCCAGAATGGCTATCTGCTCCATTTCAATCAGGTACCCCCCTCCTACTTCCCAGGAGAGCCTCCAAGGCCTACTCTGCATCAGGAACTCCTTCTCCAGGAACTGCAAGGTCTTCTTCAAGACAGGGCGGTGGAGCCTGTACCTCCCCACTTGCTGGGTCAGGGCTTCTACTCCAGGTATTTTCTTGTGCCAAAGAGAACTGGAGGTCTCCATCCCATTCTGGACCTGAGAAATCTAAACAAGTTCTTGGAAAAGGAAAAGTTCAAGATGCTTACTCTTGGAACACTGCTGCCCTACCTCCAGCAGGGAGATTGGCTTTGCTCCTTAGATCTGAAGGATGCGTACACTCATATCCTCATTCATCCAGAGCACAGAAAATACCTAAGGTTCGAGGTAGGAGGAAACCATTTTCAGTACAGGGTACTGCCCTTTGGCCTAACCTCCGCCCCATGGGTCTTCACAAAGTGCCTGGCAGTGGTGGCGACCTACTTGAGAAACCAAGGTATTTTTGTCTTCCCCTACCTGGACTACTGGCTCATCAGGGGTCAGACTCTCCAGGAGACCAGGCAAACCACCCTCCGTACTGTCTCTCTCTTTCAGCAACTAGGATTTGTCATAAACTTCACAAAGTCCACTTTTCTCCCCTCCCAGAACCTGGAGTTCATAGGAGCATGGTTAGACTCCCTGCAAGCAATAGCTTACTTGCCAGAAAACAGAGCGGAAAGTCTGATGGACTTGGCCAGCTGGTTTCTAGACAACCCACTGGTTTCCGCCAGACTCTGTTTAAGGCTCCTGGGCCACATGGCTTCAACAGCGCATGTGACCCCCCAATGCCCGCCTGAATATGAGGCCTGCACAGTGGTGTCTCAGAACTCAGTGGAGGCAGGCTACAGGAAGCCTCAGAGACAAAGTAAGGGTGTCCAAACCCTTCCTGAACTCCCTGCAGTGGTGGCTACACCCCACAACCTTCTACAGGGAATTCCTTTTCAGGTACCTGTTTCCACTGTGGTACTCACAACCGATGCCTCCTTGCAGGGCTGGGGTGCACATTGTCTGGACAAGTGCACACAGGGCCTGTGGTCTCCATGGGAGGCCACGCAACAAATCAGTCTGCTGGAATTCCGGGCAATATGCTTAGCCCTCAAAGCCTTCTCTCACACCCTGGCCCACCAGTCTGTCTTGGTGCAGACAGACAACCAGGTGGCAATGTTCTATGTGAACAAACAAGGGGGCACGGGATCCAGGCTCCTGTGTCAGGAGGCACAGGCCCTATGCGCTTTTGCACTTCGACACAATATGCTGCTCAGGGCAGTCTATCTTCCTGGCCACAAAAATTTCCTGGCAGACAGATTGAACAGGGTTCTGCAACCTCACGAATGGCAACTGCACCCTATGGTGGTTCAGAACATTTTCCTGAAATGGGGACTTCCATCCATAGATCTCTTTGCCAGTCCCCTGAACCGGCAGCTGCCTCATTTCTGCTCAAGGCAACTGCATCCCACGAGATTGGCAGCGGATGCCTTCCTGATCTCATGGTCCAAGGGCCTTCTGTATGCGTTTCCTCCCACGCCCCTGGTGGCCCGAACCTTATTCAAGATTCTAAGAGACAGGGCCTCGGTCATCTTAGTAGCCCCAAGATGGTCGAGGTAGCCCTGGTTCCCGCTTCTGTTACAGCTGGAGGTGGATACCCCACTCCCTCTGGGGTTGCAACCCTACCTTCTTTCTCAGGATCAGGGTTCCCTTCTGCACCCCAATCTCAAAACTCTCAATTTGATGGCCTGGAGGCTGCAAGGGTAGTGCTGGCTCCCTGGGGCCTGCCTCAGGAAGTTGAAGAGGTGGTCTTGGCCTCTAAGAAGCAATCCACCAGAAAGACCTATGCCCTGAAGTGGTAATGGTTCTCCTTGTGGTGTGACCAACGCCAGGAGAACCCTTTCTCCTGCCCTGTGCCAGTGGTGCTTCAGTACCTGCTGCATTTGTCTAATAAGGGTCTTAAGTCCAATTCTGTTCGGGTACACCTTTCTGCTCTGGCAGCTCACCACTCACTGGTGGAAGGGCACTCTTTATCGGTTCACCCCTTGGTGTCCCGCTTTCTCAGAGGCTTGCTATTGCTAAAGCCTCCTCTCCATCCACCAGCCCCTGAGTGGGAGTTGAATGTGGTCTTGCCGCAGCTTACTCGCCCTCCCTTTGAGCCGATGGCTACATGTCCTCTCCGCTTCCTTTCTTGGAAGGCTCTTTTCCTAGTGGCACTGACCTCGGCCAGGCGAGTGAGTGAACTTCAAGCCCTGGTCTGTGATAGGCCATACACTCGTTTCTATAGGAACAGGGTGGTCCTTAGGACTCATTCTAAGTTCCTCCCAAAAGTAGTCTCCTCTTTCCACCTTAATCAGGAGGTGGTTCTTCCAACATACTTCCCTAAGCCCCCTGCCAGCCGGGCTGAGGAAATCCTGCATACCCTGGACTGTAGAAGTGCCTTGTCTTTCTACCTTGAGCGTACTAAGGGTCATAGAAGGGCTACTCAGCTCTTCATAAGAACATAAGAGCATAAGATATGCCATACTGGGTCAGACCAAGGTCCATCAAGCCCAGTATTCTGTTTCCAACAGTGGCCAATCTAGGTCATACGTACCTAGCAGTTTCCCCAAGGGACACAGGTTCCACAATGCTTGTATTGGTTCAAGCATTGATATCCTGGGTCCCTTCTTAATAATGGTTTATGGACCTTTCCTCCAGGAACTTGTCCAAACCTTTTTTAAACCCAGCTACACACTAACAGCCTTTACTACATCCTCCGGTAACAAATTCCAGAGTTTGATTACACGTTGAGTGAAAAAATATTTTCTTTTATTAGTCTTAAATAGTTTACCCTGTAGCTTCATTGCATGTCCCCTAGTCTTTCTATATTCTGATAAGGTAAACAATCGATCTACGTTTACCCGTTCCACTCCGTTCATTAATTTATAGACTTCTATCATATCTCCCCTCAGCTGTCTCTTTTCCAGGTTAAAGAGCCCCAACCTTTTTAGCCTTTCTTCATAGGAGTATCCTTCCATCCCCTTTACCATTTTGGTGGCTCTTCTCTGAACCTTTTCTAAAATCGCTATATCCTTTTTAAGATACGGCGACCAGAATTGCACACAATATTCAAGGTGCAGTCTCACCATGGAACGATATAGAGGCATTATAATATCTTTTGTTTTATTTTCCATTCCTTTCCTTATCATACCTAGCATTCTATTTGCTCTCTTGGCCGCCGCTACACACTGGGCCGAGGGTTTTAACATGGTATCCACAATGACGCCTAAATCTTTTTCCTGGGTGGTGGTTCCTAATGTGGAACCTTGCATCGTGTAACCATAGTTTGGGTTGTTCTTCCCTAGGTGCATAACCTTGCACTTGTCCACATTAAATTTCATCTGCCATTTTGATGCCCAGTCTTCCAATTTATCAAGATCCTCTTGCAATTTTGCACAATCCTCTTGGGTTTTAACAACTTTAAATAGTTTTGTGTCATCTGCAAATTTGATAGCCTCACTCGTTATTCCACTTTCCAGGTCATTTATGAATATGTCAAAAAGCAGCGGACCCAGCACAGATCTCTGGGGTACACCACTATTCACCTTTCTCCATTGGGAAAATTGGCCATTTAGCCATACCCTCTGCTTTCTATCTTTTAACCAGTTCCTGATCCACAATAGTGCACTGCCTCCTATCCCATGACTCTTTAGTTTTGCCAAAAGTCTCTGATGAGGGACCTTGTCAAAGGCTTTCTGAAAGTCCAGATACACAATATCAACCGACTCACCTTTGTCCACCTGATTATTCACTCCTTCAAAAAAACATAACAGATTAGTAAGAAAAGATCTTCCTTGTCTAAAGCCATGTTGGCTGTCTCCCATTAGGTCATGACTATCTACATGCTGAGTAATTTTATTCTTTATTATGGTTTCTACCATTTTCCCGGTACTGATGTCAGGCTCACCGGTCTGTAGTTTCCCGGATCACCCCTGCAACCCTTTTTAAAAATTGGTGTTACATTGGCGATCCTCCAATCTTCAGGTATTAGAGATGATTTTAATGATAGTTCACAGATTACTAATAGCAGGTCTGCAATCTCATATTTCAGTTCTTTCAACACCCTTGGATGTATACCATCCGGCCCAGGTGATTTGCTACTCTTCAGTTTATCTAATAGTTGTAATACATCTTCCCGATGTATCAATATTTCCTTCAATTCTTCCGCACCTTTAAATACCACTTCAGTCATGGGTAACATCCCTACATCTTCCTCAGTAAAGACTGAAGCAAAGAATTCATTCAATCTCTCCGCTATCGCCTTGTCGCCTCTTAGTGCTCCTTTAACCCCTTTATCATCTAATGGACCAACTGACTCTCTCACAGGATTTTTGCTACGAATGTACTTGAAAAGGTCTTTACTTCGCGTTTTTGCTTCCGCAGCAAGCTTCTTCTCAAATTCTCCCTTTGCCTGCCTTATCAATGCCTTGCATTTGACTTGCCAGTGCTTGTGCTGTTTCCAGGTTTCGTCGTTTGGCTCTTTTTTCCATTTCCTGAAAGATGCTTTTTTGGCAACAACAGCCTCTCTGACCTCACCTTTAAACCATGCGGGCAGTTTTTTGGACTTCCTTCCACTTTTCTTAAAGCGTGGAATACAGCTGGTCTGGGCTTCCAAGATAGTATTTTTCAACAACAGCCAAGCCTGATGTAAGTCTTTAACCTTTGCAACTGCTCCTTTTAGTTTTTTCTTAACTGTTTTCCTCATTTTATCATAGTCTCCCTTTCGAAAGTTAAAAGGTAGTACTGTGGATTTCCTTACTATCCCTCCTCCACTAATTAAATCAAAGGCGATCATGCTATGATCACTATTGCCAAGTGGCCCCAACACCCTTATCTCTTGCACTAGATCTGGTGTTCCACTAAGGACTAGGTCTAATATGGCGTCCCCTCTGGTCGGTTCATGAACCAGCTGCTCCAAGAAGCAGTCATTTATTTCATCTAGGAACTTTATCTCCCTAGCATGTCCTGGCGTGACACTGACCCAGTCGATACTGGGGTAATTGAAATCACCCATTATTATTATTGCGCTGTAACGTTTGTTAGCTTCCTTGATTTCTTTGAGCATTTCATCATCCATTTGGTCATTCTGGCCAGGTGCTCGATAGTACACCCCCACTGCCATTGCCTTCCCCCTTTTATATGGAATTTCAATCCATATAGATTCTACAGCAGATTTTGTTTCCTGCAAAACTTTAATCCTTTCTGAGTCAATGCCCTCTCTAACATAGAGCGCAACCCCTCCACCAATTTGATCAGCTCTATCATTACGACATAGTTTGTACCCAGGTATCACAGTGTCCCACTGGTTGTCCTCCTTCCACCATGTCTCTGATATTCCAATCATATCTAACCTTTCATTTAGTGCTATATATTCTAACTCTCCCATCTTATTCTTTAGACTTCTAGCATTTGCATACAAGCATTTTAGTCTCCTTTGATTCAAACAACTTGGGGTTGCCTGTCTCCAAGCGTACCTTGTCCATATGGGTGGCGGACTGTATCGCCTGGGCTTACAGGGCAGCAGACCTTCCCTTGCAGGGTCGAGTCACAGCCCACCGTGTCCGGGCAACGGCTGCATCAGTAGCTCATCTCCGTTCTGTACCGTTGGCAGACATCTGCAGGGCTGCAACTTGGTCCTCAAGCCAGACTTTTGCAGCCCATTACTGCCTGGAGAGTGAGTCCCGTAGGAACAATGCTTTTGGTCAGGCAGTACTCCGGAATCTCTTCTCAGTGAAATTCTTTCCCTGATGCTGAGGCTTCACAGAGGGAGCTGTATTTTTCAGCCTGGTTTCCTGGTATCCCAGAGCTAGGGAGTCACCCATATGTGAGGACTGACTTCCTTTTTGGTCCTAGAGAAAGAGTAGTTACTCACCTGTAATAGGTGTTCTCCAGGAGCAGCAGGAATCAGTCCTCACAACCCTCCGTCCTCCCCTGGGAGTTGCAGTTGTACATAGTTCATTTGTTTTTTTGTGCTGTCTTTTAGCTATGTCATCTGACTGAGCAAGATGGCACCTTTGGGCGGGAAGGGGACCGCGCATGCGTGGGTGTATTCCCAAAAGCTTTCTTAGAAAGCTAGGGAAATGCTCCGCATGGGGGCTCCATCGACGTCGATGTCACCTATATGTGAGGACTGATTCCTGCTGCTCCTGGAGAACACCTGTTACAGGTGAGTAGCTACTCTTTATGATATCCTTTGTTTTATTTTCCATTCCTTTCCTTATGATACCTACAGTAGCATTCTATTTGCTCTCTTGGCTGCCTCTGCACATTGGGTGGAAGGTTTTAACATGTTATCCACGATGATGGCTAAACCTTTTTCCTGGGTGGTGGTTCCTAATGTGGAGCCTTGCATCGTGTAGCCATAGTTTAGGTTGTTCTTTCCTAGGTTCATAACTTTGCACTTGTCCACATTAAATTTCATCTGCCATTTGAATGCCCAGTCTTCCAATTTATCAAGATCCTCTTGCAATTTTCCACAATCCTCATGGGTTCTAACAGCTTTAAATAGTTTTGTCTCATCTGCAAATTTGATAACGTCATGCGTTATTCCCATTTCCAGGTCATTTATGAATACGTTAAAAAACAGCAGACCCAGCACAGATCCCTGGGGTACTCCACTACTCACTTTTCTCTATTGGGAAAATTGGCCATTTAGCCCTACCCTCTGCTTTCTATCTTTTAACCAGTTCCTGATCCACAATAGTACACTGCCTTCTAACCCATGACTTTAGTTTTGCCAAAAATCTCAGATGAGGGACCATGTCAAAGGCTTTCTGAAAGTCCAGATACACTATATCAACAGACTGACCTTTGTCTACCTGTTTGTTCACACCTTCAAAAAGCATAACAGATTAGTAAGACAAAGATCTTCCTGGTCTAAAGCCATGTTGGCTGTCTCCCATTAGGCCATGACTATCTACATGTTCAGTAATTTTGTTCTTTATGATGATTTCTACCATTTTTGCCGGTACTGACATCAGCCTCACCAGTCTGTAGTTTCCCAGATCACCCCTGGAACCCTTTGTAAAAATTGACGTTACATTGTCCATCCTCCAATCTTCAGGTATTACTGATGATTTTAATGATAGTTCACAGATTGCTAATAGGATGTCTGCAATCTCATATTTCAGTTCTTTCAACACCCTTGGATGTATACCATCCAGTCCAGGTGGTTTGCTACTCTTCAGTTTTTCAAATAGTTGTAATATATCTTCCCGGTGTATCAATATTTCTTTCAATTCTTCCACAGTATCACCTTTAAATACCACTTCAGTCATGGGTAAGATCCGTACATCTTCCTCAGTAAAGACCGAAGCAAAGAATTCATTCAGTCTCTCCGTTATGGTCTTGTCCCCTCTTAATGCCCCTTTTACACCTCTATCATCTAATCTTCCAACTGACTCTCTCACAGGGTTTTTCTATGAATGTACTTGAAAAAGTCTTTATTGTGCATTTTTGCTTCCACAGCAAGCTTTTTCTCAAATTCTCTCTTTGCCTGACTTATCGATGCCTTGCATTTAATTTGCCAGTGCTTGTGCTGTTTCCAGTTTTTGTCATTTGGCTCTTTTTCCCTTTTCCTGAAAGATGCTTTTTTGGCGGCAGCAACCATCTCTCTGACCTTATCTTTAAACAATGCTGGCAGTTTTTTGTACTTCCTTCCACTTTTCTTAAAGCGTGGAATGCATCTGGTCTGGGCTTCCAAGACTGAGTTTTTAAACAACACCCAAGCTTGATGTAACTCTTTAACCTTTGCAACTGCTCTTTTTAGTTTTTTCTACAGGCTCCCATAGCTTGGGATTACCTTCATTTCTTTGTATTGATGGTGGTGACAATTGAGATGGTGCTTTTTTCACATACTTATATGCAGCCACTCCAGCTGTCTTTGGTCCTCACCATCAGTTGGAGCGAACGCCTCAGCTTGAACTCCTGTGTCAGCATCTATGTCACCTGCAGATGAGCATGCCACTGGATGATTACTCGTGGATCCTTCTGATGACAGATGCCAGTCTTTTGGGTTGAGGAGCCCATTGCCTGGACTGAACAACTCAGGGCCATTGGACTTGCAGAGAGGAAGTGTAGTCCATCAACCACCTCGAGGTAAGGGTGGTCAGGTTGGCTCTTTCTGTGCTTCTAGCTTTGGTCAAGGTTCGAGTGGTGTGAGTGTTCTTGGACAATGCCGTGGTAGTGGCATTGGTCATTCGTCTAGAAGGCAAGAGGCGTGCCGGGGTGGCCCTGGAAATAATTCTCCTCTTTGGGTGTGGAAGAATCTACTAGCTCTTTCGGTCCAGCACATTGCCATAGTGCATATTGTGGAGGTGGACTTCCTCAGCCATCATTCTCTGGATCCTGGAGAATGAGAGTTCCAGTTGTTTCTTCGCTGTTGGGGTCACCCCAAGATGGATTTGATGGCGACCTGTTCCATTGCCAAAGTGTGCTGCTGCTTCAGTCACTGCTCTGAGGCAGGGTTCGAGGGTGTCAATGCCCTGTTTCAGCCCTCTCCCAGATGATGCCTGCTGTATGTGTTCCCTCCTTGGCTACTCTTAGGGGCGTGTGTTTCGGCATGTAGGGTGCTATCCAGATCAGATTGTTCTGTTGGCACCGAATTGGTCAAGGAGGTTATGTTTCGGAAACCTGATGTGGATCCTGCAGGAGCCGCCTCTTCGTCTGGCCCATTCTGGGGCATGTTGTGTCAGGGACCGATTGCACTGGACGACTCTGCTTGCTTATTGCTTGGCTCTTGAAAGAGGTCACTTTGCACATAAGTACTACTCTCCTGCCGTGGTTTCCATTCTGCTCAGAGCCCGGCAGCGATCTACCAGCCTTGCATATGTGCGGATCTGGTGCCTCTCTGAGCAGTGGTGCCGTACTCAAAAGCTAGTTCCTGAGGCGGTTAAGGTGCCATCTCTGCTGGCCTTTCTGCAGGACAGTCTGGAGAAGGATCTTTCTCTTAGTTCCCTGAAAGTTCAGGTGGCAGCCTTGGCTTGTTTTGGAGGTCTTGTGGAAGGCAAGTCTCTGGCCTTACACCAAGATGTTTCAAGCTTTCTTGAGGATGTTCAGCGTCTATGTCTGCGTCCTCCCCTTTGGAAAGTAGTCTCTTCCTGGGATCTATGTCTGGTACTCAGGGCCCTGATGTCTGTACCCTTTGAGTCTTTAAATTGTGCTACTCTAAAGGATTTGATGCTCAAGACTAGTTTCTTGTTCGTGATTTGCTTGAGATGGATTTCCAAGCCTCAGGCCTGGTCTTGCTGGGATCATCTGTCTTTTGGAGGGGGGCTGTTTCCATTTAGCCTGTGCATTCCTTTTTGCCCAAGGTTATTTCTTCCCCTCACATGAATCAGGTGGTTTGCTTGCTCTCTTTGAAGGAACAGTGTTGGGGAAAGATAAATATCTTCACCTTGTGGATGTCCGGAGGGTGCTTCTCTGGTACTTCGAGGTTATGAATTCCTTTCATAAGTTGTATCATTTTTTTGTTCTGTTTGCTGTCCCTCGCAAGGGTGACGCAGCGGCTAAATCTATGTTGGGGTGCTGGATCAAGGAGACTGTTTCCTCCGTGTATCTGCTGCAGAACAGTCTGGTTCTGGAGAGTTTGCGTGCCCATTCGACTCGAGTGCAAACATCCTTGTGGGTTGAGCGAGGCTCAGTGGCCCCTTCAGACATTTGCCAGGTGACAACATGGGTACTTTTGCCAAGCATTAGCGCTTGGATGTCCACTCTTGGGTACAGAAAAGAGCCACCAAAATGGTAAAGGGGATGGAAGGATACCCCTATGAGGAGAGGCTTAAAAGGTTAGGGCTCTTCAACCTGGAAAAGAGACAGCTGAGGGGAGATATTATAGAGGTCTATAAACTAATGAATGAAGTGGAATGGGTAAACATAGATTGGTTGTTTACGCCATCAAAATGTAGAAAGATTAGGGGACATTCAAAGAAGCTACAGTGTAACCCGTATAAGACTAAAATAAGAGAAAATATTTTTTCACTCAATGCATAATCAAACTCTGGAATTCATTACCGGAGGATGTAGTAAAAGCTGTTAGTGTAGTTGAGTTTAAAACAGGTTTGGACAAGTTCCTGGAGGAAAGGTCCATAAACCATTATTAAAGAGGATCCAGGAAATCACTGCTTGCCCCAATATAAGCATTGTGGAACTTGTATGTCTTTTTGGGAAACTGCTAGGGACTTGTGACCTGGATTGACTACTGCTGGAATCAGGATACTGGGCTTGATGGACCTTGGTCTGACCCAGTATGGCATATCTTATGATTTTATATTCTTAACCTGACCTTTGGTTCCAAGGTGGTGTGAGCTTTTGTATGCCCTACTTGTCTGGACTAGCAAGATGATTTGGAAAGTGACATTTTACTTAACAGATAATTTCCTTTCCTTGAGTCCTGCTAGACCAGTCCGGGGCGTGCCTCTGGAACTGTTTGTTCTTTTCTTCTGCTGCAGTAGCCTTGCGCCCACTATGATTTTTCTGCTTGGCAGATTGATATCCTACTGACAACCTTCTGTTCAGTCTCTCATGTACATAGTCTCTGTACGTTTGATTCATCATTGTTGCCATGTTGAGGTGGTGTGAGGTTTGCCATATTTCACATATGCTTTGGGACATATACTGAGTTGCCTTCTAGTGACTCAAGCTGATAGAGGCTTGGGCGTGATGTCATTGAAACTTGGGCATTTCATTGATTCTCCAGGAACAAGCAGGGAATCAGTCCTCGCATATGGTGACATCGGCGCTGATGGAGTCCATGCAAAAGCATCTTCCCAGCTTTTAAAGAGAGCCTTTGGAAGATGCCACCATGCATGTGTGGTCCACTTCCCGCCCAAGAGTGCCATCCTGCTCAATTTCCTTTTTTCCTCAGAGCCCAATGGATGAATGTCCTGGTCCCCTGGAAAAATCTTTGAAAAACTGTTCCTAAAACTTAGTTCCCCAATAGGTGTATTGGTTTCAATTCCCGCCTTGAGTGGGTGCTTCCTGGCGCTGTTTTCTGCCCCATTTTTATCGAGGTTTCCCTCGACCAGTGTTCGCGCCTTTTTTCACCCGGGGATTGTCGATCCTGTCCAGGTGTCTTCCACTATGTCTCCCGGTAGGTTCATAAAGTGTGACCACTACAGTTAAACAATGTCCATATACTGACACCCATGACTGCTGCCTGCGTTGCCTGGTCCCGGACCATGACAGCACATCCAGTGACCTCTGCCAGGCCACATCTGCCAAAGCCAAAGGGAAATGATCATAGTTGCAGGAAAAACTGTTCCCACGGTCCAACTTGGCACCCGCCTCCCCGGCACTGACCTCCAAGCCCAGCACATCCTGAGATACCAGGGCGTCCTCGGAGTCCCACGTCCACGGGGACACCAAGAAGACCCTAGAACAGAAGAAGAAGAAAAAGTCAAAGTCCACTGAGGTTGCAATGGAGAAACCTGGTAAAACCCCACTGAGGGGCTCCGGCGACTCCGAGAAGTGCCCCACCAAGGTACTCAAGAAGGATTCCTCAGCCGGCAGAGACAGTGCGAGGTTCTAGACTGTAGTCCTTGAGGACGCACTACTAAAGGCACATGGTGCTGGGCCTGAAATCCTCTGTACCCACGCCGAAGGCTGCAGAGCCTTCTGGCTTGGAAACCAGAATGGCGGTCCTGAAGCAGAACATCACTGCTATCTCCAGGAACAAACAGGAATGAGTCTTCACATATGGGTACATCGGTACCGACGGAGCCTGCGCGGGAACGCTCCCCAGCGTCCAATCGGAAAGCTTTTGGGAGCATCCCCCAGCGCCTGCGTGCTGCCTTCCCGCCTTTCCAACTGTCTCTCCTCAGTTGTTCTTTTTCCACGGAGCCAGCAGGTCGTGTTCCTGTCACCGCAGAAGAATTTCCTTATTTTTTCTTTATTTCTTTTCTGTCGCGTCTGCCTTCCTTAATGCTATACCGGTACCGCCGGTTCTTATTCTTTTCTTAAAAAAAAAAAAAAAAAAAGAGACCTTTTTTCCATTTATTTTTCTTCAGGTGTACTTCAGTTTTGGGCCTTAGGCCCAAAACCCTTTTCCTTAAATATGGAAAAGCCTGCCTCAGGATTTAAGAAGTGCACAAAATGTGGCGGTACTATCTCCGTCACCGACACCCATGACTGGTGTCTAAAGTGTTTAGGCCCTGACCATTCCATTAAAGATTGTGTGTCCTGTTCCATGATGTCTAAGAGAGGTCGACAGAACCGAGCTGCCAAGCTCAGTACCCTGTTTCCCTCTGATGCAGCTTCGGTGGCATCAACGTCTTCCAGGGCTTCTTCTTCCTCACATGGATCTCAGGTAACTAAACATTAGTCCAGCCGGTCCTCGAAGGGCAAATCTCCTTCTAAGCATTGAGATGCCCCTGGCCTTGCCCTCGAGGATTCTGCACCGGCAAAATTACCCCGGCGGGAGGCTTCGGCCTCTAAAGCATCATCATCGGGGTTCCAGGATGATCTAGATGGCGTGGCCTCAACAGATCTCCTGGTGCCATGCTCTGGGGTACCGGTGGCTTCCACCGGTACCGACTTCCAGGCATTGGCGGCGTCGATGGATCAGAGGATTCTGTCCATCGAACGCAGTCTGGCGGCTTTCCTTGTGGCATCGACGCCCGTGGTACCGCAACAAACTACTCTGCCGGTACCGGCTCCTGTATCGCCATCGGCACTGATTCTGGTACCGGTGGTATCGGCATCGGTGTCAGCTATGCCGGTACCCTGCCCTCTGCAGCCCTCCGGTACCGATACCCCGGTACCGGTGATTCCCGATACCGATCCCAGTTGGTACGGGTATCGGGCTTTGCAAGAGCATCCCGACAGACGATACTTCGATTCCTCTGATGACTCTGAGTATTCTGAAGAGTGTGTCGATGCAGCGATTCTTCTTCCACAGGAGGAGTCCTCTTCTAAATGAAGGATGTCTCCTCCAGAGGACTTGTCTTTTCAAGACTTTATCAGAGAGGTGGCTCGGGGCCTCTCTATTACAGTAGCCCCAGAGTCAGAGCCTAGAGCTAAGGAGTTAGATATTCTACAATATCCTAAAACTCCTAATGAGGCAGCTACCTTGCCTATTCATGAGATTCTGTATGATCTCATGTTAAGGATGTGGGAAGCACCTCTAACCACCTCTCCTCATTCTCGCAGGTTGGACACCATGTATCGTGTCCCTCCTTGTCCTGGTTTCCATAAAACTCAGCTTCCTCACCACTCTATTGTGGTTGAGTCTGCAGTGAGAAAGATTAGAAGTGCCAAGAGACATGCCTCTAATCCTCCAGGACATGAATGTAGAAACCTGGATGCTTTTGGTAGAAGAGTCTTCCAAGCTTCCATGCTTGCTGCGAGAATTAATTCTTATAGTCTCTACATGGGAATGTTCTTAAAAGAAGTCACTGACCATTTGCAGACATTAAGTCCTTTTATGTCTGACAGTAAAAGGCAAGAATTTCTCACTGGGCTCAAACATGCCCAGGATATCTCCAAATTCTCCAACCGTGCAGCTTTCGACTCCTTTGAATGCGTAAGTAGAGCCTCAGCTATAGCTTTAGGTGCACGTAGGATTGTTTGGCTTCAAGCATCTGATTTGGAGACCTGGGTCCAAGATGAATTGGGAAATATCCCTTGTACAGGTGAGAATCTGTTTGGTAAAGATTGGCAAGCAAAAGCCAATCAAATGGATGCTGAAAATTCTGCTTTGGATAGACTATCAAAACCTACTGCTGCTCCTGCTAAGAAAAGGTTGTTCAAGAAAACACCTTTTTCTAAAAAGGGAAGATCCTATCATGCTTATAGTCAGAGAGCATCTTCTGCAGCTCAGTTTCCTTCCAAATGTCAGCAATCCTCCAAACAGACCAAGGCAAAGGCTGCGAGGCCTGCTCCAGCCCAGCAATCTCAGCCCCCTCAGGGCCTTTGACTCTCTGCTAGAGAACTTAGCCTTCCTGGCTCAAGAAGGACCAGAGCCTTCCACCATTCCAGGAAGGTTATGCCACTTTGCTCCCAGATGGGGGCAAATCACAGCAGAGCATTGGACACTCTCCATCATAAGAGAGGGGTACAAACTTCATTTTTCCAGCTTGCCCCCTCTCACAAGAGTGCGCCAGTTCAATTCTCCAACCTCCCTTCTCAGCCTGTTAGAGCAGGAGGTTGCCACTCTTCTAGCCCAGGGGGCAATAGAGGAAGTGCCTTCTCAACAACAGGGCACAGGGTTCTACTCCCCCTATTTTCTTATCCCAAAGAAAACAGGGGACTTCAGACCCATTTTAGATCTCAGAGAGTTGAACAGATTCCTAGTCAAAGAGAAATTCAAGATGGTTTCTCTAGGAACTCTGCTGCCATACCTTCAGAGTCAGGATTGGCTTTGTTCTCTAGATCTCAAGGATGCGTACACTCATGTTCTCATCCATCCAACTCACAGAAGGTTCCTTCGGTTCCTTTTCCAGGAGAGGCACTATCAATACAGAGTGCTCCCCTTTGGCCTGGCCTCTGCAACAAGGGTGTTCACGAAATGCATGGCAGTGGTTGCTGCTTTTCTGCGCACCCTGGGAATATTTGTCTTTCCTTATCTGGACGACTGGCTCATTCGAGCTCCCACTCAATCAGAGGCCAAGACTGCTCTAACCTGCACAATGCGTATCCTTCAATATTTAGGGCTGGTAATAAATATCCCAAAATTCAATTTGATCCCTACTCAGTCCCTGGAGTTTATAGGGGCACTACTGGATACCACAAAGGCAAGGGCCTATCTTCCCCAGGCCCGTTGCCTTCGCTTGATGCAGTTAGCTTCTCAAGCAGAGTCAAAACCCCTTCTAACTGCTCGAGAAATGTTACAGTTGCTAGGCCACATGGCATCCGCCGTTCATGTGGTACCATATGCTCGCCTTCACATGAGAGCAGCTCAGTGGACTTTATCCACCCAATGGACCCAGGCATTAGGCTGCCTGTCAGACAAAATAGCAAACACAGGTCGCCTCATTTTGTCCCTCCAGTGGTGGAAGTCCCCTCGGAACCTGTTGCTGGGGTGTCCTTTTCAACAGCCTCTACTCCAGGCAACTCTTACAACAGATGCTTCTCCAATGGGCTGCGGAGCTCATCTTCAGGACCTCTCCACCCAGGACATCTGGTCCCCACAGGAGACTTGTCTACATATCAATCTCTTAGAACTCAGAGCAATCTTCCTTGCTCTGCGAGTTTTCCACACCCTGCTCAGCCACAAGACAGTCCTTGTCCACACGGACAATCAGGTAGCCACGTTCTATATAAACAAGCAGGGAGGAACTGGCTCTCTGTGTCTTTGCAACGAAGCTCTGCGACTGTGGGCCCTCACCAGAGAGCATCACATTCATCTTCTGGCAGTCTATCTTCCAGGTGCTCAAAACTCTTGGGCAGACAGACTCAGTCGAGTTCTGCTTCCACACGAGTGGTCCCTACATATGGACCAGGTATCCAAGATTTTTCAAATTTGGGGAACCCCGGACATAGACCCCTTTGCAAGTCCGTGGAATGCCAAACTTCCCCGGTTCTGTTCCAGAACGCCGGCTCAGGGGGCTCAGGCAAGGGATGCTTTCCTCCTCCATTGGGGTCAAAACTTCCTGTATGCCTTTCCACCCATTCCCCTAATTCCCAAAGCCCTGTTCAAGCTTCAGAGAGACAGAGGCCACATGATTCTCATAGCTCCACATTGGCCACGGCAAGTGTGGTACCCTCTGCTTCTACATCTCTCTCAAGCTCCCTCCCTAGAGTTAGGGTCTGCTCCAGACCTCCTCTCTCAGGAGGACGGAAAGTTGTGGCACCCCAATCCCCAGTCTCTGCATCTCAGGGCTTGGTTGCTGAAGGCCTAGATCTCCAGGATCTTCCTCTTTCTCAACAAGTGAAAGATGTTCTTTATGCTTCCAGAAAACCTTCCACTAGACGTTCTTACGCCTTCAAATGGAAAAGGTTTACCATCTGGTGTTCTGGAAAGGGTCTTAACCCCCGTTCAATACCTCTGGAATCGTTGCTGGAGTATCTCCTGCATCTGTCTAATGCAGGCCTTAAGACAAATTCAGTAAGAGTCCATCTGAGTGCTATTGCAGCTTCCCTCAAGCCTCTAAATGGACAACCTGTTTCCTCTCATCCCCTTGTGGCAAGATTCATGAGAGGCTTCTTTTTAACAAAGCCTCCCATTAGACAACCTCCTGTGGCATGGGACTTAAATTTGGTTCTTGGTCAGCTTATGAAGCCGCCTTTTGAACCTTTAGCTACTACCTCCTTGAAATACCTTTCTTGGAAGGTTATCTTTCTCATTGCAATCACATCAGCACGCCGCATCAGTGAATTGCAAGCACTAGTAGCTAATCCACCTTATACAATTATTGAAAAAGTAGTTCTCCGGCAAATCCAACAGCATGTGGATACTGAGTCGCCTCTAGACACCTCCCAACATGGCTTTAGAGCAGCCCACGGTATTGACACCATCCTCTCAACTCTCTTCAATAATCTAATCGCAGGCCTTGACAATATTCACCAAGGATTTGTCTTGATATTCCTGGACATTGCCGCCGCCTTTGACTCCGTGAACCACAACACTCTACTACTTCGACTTAAAGAAAAAGGGATACAAGGCTCAGCCCTAGCCTGGTGCAAATCCTATCTCTGCAACCGATGGCAACAAGTAAGAACAGGCCCCACGACATCAGAGCCTTTCCCCCTGAAAGAAGGTGTCCCTCAAGGCTCATCCCTATCTGCCCTCTTCTTTAACATTTTTATGCAGCCTATCTGTGCTTTAATCCGCTCCTTCAACGTCCACTGTCTTGCCTACGCTGATGATATCCTCATCTATACACCTTTTACGATTGATCAACCTGACTTCTCTCCAATATTGAGATGTTTCGAAGCAGTGTCAGAATGGCTTCTAACTCAAAATCTCCGGATCAACAACAGCAAAACTGACGTCCTATTCGTCACAAGGAATCGGAACTTCACGCCTCCCCCATCACTGCAGATCAACAATGTAGAACTGAAAACAAAACCCACAATCCGATACCTAGGAATTACCTTCGACCAACACCTTGATATGTCAGCCCATGTCACAAACACCACAAAAGCAATTTACCACAAGATCCGAACGCTAAGACACCTTTGCCCATTACTCGACCTCTCTGACTATAGATCAATATTCCAAGCTCTAATTATCCCACATCTGGACTTTGCAAATATCATCCTCCAGGGACTTCCACAATCAACCTTAAACCCACTCAGACTTGCCATGAACACAGCTGCAAGGGTTCTAGTTGGGGCATCAAGGTCAGATCATATAACGCCTATCTTGATAAACCTACACTGGCTGCCTCTTCCTGCCAGAATCACCTACAAACTACTAATACTAACCTTCAAAGCCCTCAAGAATCAGCCCCCCACACCCATCAATGCACTTCTCCACCATACCACAATCAACAGAACAAGAAGAAATACGCAGCTAAACACAATCGAAGTCCCCAAGTTCATAACAAAATGTACAAAATCAACAGCCAACAGAGCATTTTCTATTTTTGCACCGATTGCATGGAATGCCCTCCCTGCAGAACTCCGAGCCACCCAAAACTTAGTGGTGTTCCGAAAAGCCCTAAAGCACCACCTGTTCATACAGCACTACCCGACCTCCCAGTCCGAGAAACACACACCCACCCCTTGAACCCCCCACCTAACTCCACCCACTGAACATCCCCCCACTGATAATGGTTAATCAGCTCTCCCCTCCCCCCATTCTGACCCATGTATACTAGTACTCGTACTGACCCCTTACATACCTACTGAGATTAATCGTTACTGTAACACGTACATAATCTGTATATAGTTTTTACCTCAGTTCCTTCCAAGTTTTTGAATATCCTGTTCTATGTAAGCTCAATGTGTTATCTCATTGTAGTAAAGTTGTTCCTTCTGTAAACTGCACTGATTATAATAGCGCGGTATATAAGACACATAAATAAATAAATAAATAATAAATACAAGGTTCCATCATGACAAGGTGGTCCTTAGGACTAATCCACACTTTATGCCTAAGGTGGTCTCTCCTTTTCACCTCAACCAAGAGGTCTACCTACCTGTCTTTTTTTCCAGGGCCTCAAGCATCAAGTGCAGAGAGGAATCTTCATACCCTGGACTGTAAAAGAGCTCTAGCTTTTTACTTATAGAGGACACAACAACATAGAAAGTCTTCTCAACTCTTTGTTGCTTTTGATCCTTCTCATTTGGGACAACCAGTCTCCAAGAGAACACTTTCCAACTGGATTGCCCAATGTATTTCTTTCCCCTATCAGAGCAAGAACCTTTCTCTGGAGGGCCATGTCACAGCTCACAATGTGAGAGCCATGGCAGCCTCAAGGGCTCACCTGAACTCTGTGTCTATCGACGACATCTGTCGAGCAGCCACTTGGGCCTCGGATCATACCTTCACAGCCCATTACTGTTTGGACAAGGACTCCCGCAGGGATGCCTTGTTTGGTCAGGCTGTTCTCAAACACCTGTTCCATATTAATCAACTCCTACCCACCATCCCTCAGGGGATGCCAGAGATCCAGGTGGGAAAGTGCAGCCCTGTCCCAGGGACACACAACTTATGGGCTCTCTCCATGGTATCAAAAGCTAGGGAGTCCCCATATGTGAAGACTCATTCCTGCTTGTTCCTGGAGATAGCACAGTTACTTACCTGTAACAGGTGATCTCTGGGAACAGCAGGAATAAGTCTTCACAACCCACCCACCTCCCCTAGGAGTTGTCTCTATCTTTCTATCTCTCTTCCTTTCCCTCTCTCTCCCTCTTTGTGTCAGCTATAAAACTCAACTGAGGAGAGACAGTTGGAAAGGTGGGAAGGCAGCACGCAGGCGCTGTGGGATGCTCCCAAAAACTTTCTGATTGGACGCTGGAGAGCATTCCCGCGCAGGCTCCGTCGGTACCGACGTACCCATATGTGAAGACTTATTCCTGCTGTTCCCAGAGATCACCTGTTACAGGTAAGTAACTGTGCTTTCCTGGCTCTGCAGCAGGCGATGATGGCCGGTTCATCTGTTTCATCTGCCCTGACAACCGGGCCCTCTACTGTGAGGGAATATCTTGTTGTTGAGCTGAGCGTCAAGCACCCCCGACCTCAAGACAGCCCTTGGCACTAGTTGAAGTCCCAGTCCTGTTCCTGGGGTCTACGGTCCTCACCGACCAGTTCCTGCGACTCAGAACCCAGGTCTTGCGCAGGGCGTCAACCCTTTGGCATCTGTCTCAACAAAAGGAGTCACAGGGTCTTGGACACATCATCACCGCTTGACTCCAAGTGGGAGACAGAGGACTAGGCATCCCCAGACATCAGGAGACTGAGAGATTCCCTCAGACCCGTCTCTCCTGGCGCCTCAATGCCACTCCCCTCCCAAGGATGTGGCCTTCCATGATTTTATTTATTTATTTTTGTTTAACAGGATTTATATACCACTTTGTCATTTCAATCAAAGCGGTTTATATTGAAACTTAAACATGGTAATTTACATTAAACAGGGACATAGATAACTTGGATTTTTCTGAGGCAATGGAAGGTTAAGTGATTTGCCCAAGGCCACAAGGAGTGCTAGTTGGAATCGAACCCTGTTCTCTGGGTTCCCAAACCAGTGTTCTTAAACATTAGGCTACTCCTCCACTCCTTTGTCAGGAATATGGCCAGGGCCCCCTTGATGCAGACTGAAGTGGAGGACTCATGTACCGAAGAGTTGGAGATTCTCCAGTATTAGACTCCACCCAAACAAACCCTCATGGTGCCCATACAGCCGATTCTTGAGAGGCTGTTACTCCGAATGTGGGAGTCCTTGGTATCGGTGCTAATAGTTAGCCGTCGGCTCGACGCCATGTACCATGTCCAAAAAGGACCAGGGTTGCACAAACTCCAACTCGCACACAATTCCATGGTTGTGGAGTCAACCATGCAAAAGCTCAAGAGCCTGAAGACCCATTCCTCCTGGTAGGGAGGCCCGAGTCCTCGACGCCCTCTGGCACAAATGTTATCTAGGCTCGATTCTGGGTTGCTAGATCCAAGTCTATGAACCCTACACAGGCATGTACCTAAAGGCACTGGCCAAAGAGCTGTCAGGGTTTGCAGCAGGTCTCATTGGGGAACCCCTCCAACGGTTCCATATCCTGACTTTGGTAGTGCGGGACTGTTCTAAGTTCCTCTCCCGGGCCGCCTATGATTGCTTTGAGTGGATGGCTCGAGTTGTGGCAGCCGGCATTGGGGCCCGATGCCAGGCCTGGCTGCAATCCTCCGACCTCGAGCATTGGGTCCTGTACAAACTGCTGATGTTCCCTGTACCAGTGAGAATCTCTTGGGCAAACCCATGGCCAACACAGCTGCTGAGATCGAGGCCGTCTTTGTGACCTGGCAGAGGCTCTCCAAGAAGACTTAATCCCTTCCTTGCAAAAAAATGTCAGTGGGAAAAGAGCCCCTTTTTCAAGGAAAAAGGGCGCCTTTGCACAGGGTCATCAATACCAGCCCTACTCTGGCCATCAGCAGGGTTCTCGCCCCAAAAGGCAGGGGGCTCAAAAAGCAAAAGCACCTAAGCCCCAGACTCCATCTCCCACCCAGCCTGGGGGGGAGCTTTTGACTCCCAGAGCAGGGCCTTCCTCCCCCAGGAGACCTTCACCAACCCACATCGAGGGGCCTGACACTCTTCGCTCACAGTTGGGCTTTAATCACCTCAGATCTGTGGGTACTGCGGGTGATCAGGGAGGGATACCTCTTCTACCTACAGCAAATTCCACCCAGGTTCTATCTAGAAGAGCCAGTACGACCCCTCCTTCACCAGACCTTCTGCTCACAAAGCTCGCAGGTCTTCTCAAGGACATCGCAGTAGAACCTGTACCCAGACATCTGTGAAGCAAAGGCTACTCCAGGTACTTCCTTGTCCCAAAGAGGACTGGGGACCTCAGGCCAATTCTAGACCTGTGAGGACTGATTCTTGCTGTCCCTGGAGAACACCCGATCTCCAGGAACAAGCAGGAATCTAGTCATCACATATGGGTATCGTCGGTACCAATGTTCCCTCTAATTTTCTGTAGGCTGTGTGTGCATAAAATATCAGCTGTGCAGCTTTTGAAGGAAAGTTAAATTTTTGTGCGCCACATAACAACACTCGGAGTTATATACTTTAAAATTTGACTATACGTCAGAATACAGTATGTACACCACACTGATTTTAATCAAATTAACTGAAAATAGACGATTACTAAATGAGGCGGAAAATCTCTAGCAATTACAATCACATCTTTTAAATTTTAAGACATCTGTGTTTTTTTCTATCAGAATCAGAACTGTAATTTTTGTGCGCTCTGTTGTAAAGTATGTGCGCTCGCTCGGTGAGGTGTGTGCGCGCGCACACGCGCACAGCTTAGAGGGAACAGTGGTCGGTACCGACGGAGCCTGCGCGGGAACGCTCCCCAGCGTCCAATCAGAACGCTTTTGGGAGCATCCCACAGCACCTGCGTGCTGCCTTCCCGCCTTTCCCAACTGCCTCTCTCCAGTTCTTCTTTTTACACAGAGCCAGCAGGTCGTGTTCCTGTCACCGCAGAAGAATTTCCTTATTTTTTTATTTCTTTATTTCTTTTTGTGGTCGCGTCTGCCTTCCCCGACGCTCTACCGGTACCGCCGGTATTTCTTTTCTTTAAAAAAAAAAAAAAAATCACTTATCCATTCTTTTCCTTTCTTCAGGTGCACCTGTCTTTTTGGTCCTTAGGGCCCAAAAATTTCCTTAATATGGAAAAACCTGCTTCAGGTTTTAAAAAGTGCACAAAATGTGGCGGTACCATTTCCGTCACGACACCCATGAATGGTGTTTAAAATGTTTAGGTCCTGACCACTCCATCACAGATTGTGTGTCCTGTGCTATGATGTCTAAAAGGGGTCGACAGAACCGAGCTGCTAAGATCAGTACCCTGTTTCCCTCTGATGCGGCTTCGGTGGCATCGACATCCTCGAGGGCTTCTTCTTCTTCCCGTGGATCTCAGGTAACTAAACATAAGTATAGCCGGTCCTCAAAGGGTAGATCTCCTTCTAAGCATCGAGATTCCTCTGGCGTTGCCCTTGAGGATTCTGCACCGGCAAAATTGCCCCGGCGGGAGGCTTCAGCTTCCAAAGCACCATCATCGGGGTTCCAGGATGTTCTCGATGGCTCGGCCTCGACAGATCTCCTGGTGCCATGCTCTGGGGTACCGGCAGTTTCCACCGGTACCGATTTCCAGGCATTGGCAGCGTCTATGGACCAGAGAATTCTGTCCATAGAACGCAGTCTAGCGGCTTTCCTTGTGGCATCGACGCCCTTGGTACCGCGACAGACAACTCCACCGGTACCAGCACCGGCATCGGTATCGCAACTGGTAACAATAGCATCAACATCAGCATCGATGCCTGCTATGCTGGTACCCTGTCCTTTGATGTCCGCTGGTACCGATTCCCCGGTACCGGTTATTCCCGATACCGATTTTGCTCGGTACGGGTATCGGGCTCTGCAGGAGCATCCAGACAGGCGATACTTCGATTCCTCAGAAGAATCTGAGGATTCTGAAAGTTCTGTCGATGCAGCGATGATGCTTCCACAGGAGTCATCCTCCCCTAAATGCAGGATGTCTCCTCCAGAGGACATGTCTTTCCAAGACTTCATCCGAGAGGTGGCTCGGGGCCTCTCCATCACTGTGGCCCCTGAGACAGAGCCAAGGGCCAAGGAGTTGGATATTTTACAATATCCTAAAACTCCTAAGGAGGCAGCTACCCTACCCATTCATGAGATTCTCTATGATCTCATGTTGAGGATGTGGGAAACACCTCTTACCACCTCTCCTCATTCTCGTAGGTTAGATATTATGTATCGTGTCCCTCCTTGTCCTGGTTTCCATAAAACTCAGCTTCCTCACCACTCTATTGTGGTGGAATCTGCTATGAGAAGGATCAGAAGTGCATAAAGACATGCCTCTAATCCTCCAGGACGTGAATGCAGAACTCTGGATGCTTTTGGATGTAGAGTCTTTCAAGCTTCCATGCCTTCTGCAAGAATCGGTTCCTATAGTGTCTACATGGGAATGTTCCTAAAGGAAGTTACTTATCTACAGACTTTAAGTCCTTTCATCTCTGAGGATAAAAGGCAGGAGTTTCTCACTTGGCTCAAACATGCCGAAGATGTCTCTAAATTCTCCAACCGTGCAGCCTTCGACTGCTTTGAAGGTATAAGCAGGGCCTCGGCTATTGCCATAGGTGCATGTAGAATTGCTTGGCTCCAAGCATCTAATTTAGAACTCTGGGTACAAGATAAATTGGGAAATATCCCTTGTACTGGTGAGAACCTGTTTGGTAAAGATTGGCAAGAAAAAGCCAATGAAATGGATGCTGAAAATTCCACTTTGGATAGACTATCTAAGTCTACTGCTGATCCTGTTAGGAAAAAGTTGTTCAAGAAAACACTTTTTCTAGAAAGAAAAGATTTTATCCTGCTTACGGTCTGCAGGTAAGTTTTCAACCAAACATCAGCAACCACCCAAACAGAAGAAAGCAAAGGCTGCTAGGCCTCAGCCGGCCCAGCAGCCTCAGCCTCCTCAGGGCCTTTGACTTTCAGCTAGAGAACTGATCAGAGAAAGGCTGAACTTTTACAGAGCTCTGCTAGTGAGTGGATTTTTGCCTCCTGGGACATCTTACTGTGAGTTCTAGCTGTTTATTTAATTATTTACTGTTTGTCTAACTGTTGTTTGTTTAATTATTTAGTGTTTGTCTTAGTGGTGTGCAAGTTTCAGCCTTCTCAGCTGTACTTACCTTGCCTCTCTCAATTAACTGGGCCTTGTGTGGTAGCCATTTTGAATTAATCTCTCTCCCCAGAGCCTGCTGTTTGTTAAGCTTTTCCTGTCCTTGCCTGCCTGAGTGACTCCTCCCCCTGTGTGTGTGGTAGCCATTTTGAATTAATCTCTCTCCCCAGAGCCTGCTGTTTGCTAAGCTTTTTCCTGTCCTTGCCTGCCTGAGTGACTCCTCCCCCTGACCCCCTCCCCCTGAGGTATCCTGTAACCTTGTTCCTGTTTTCTCCACGTGTGCATAGGCTGTTTTAGTTTGCTTTTCTCTGATCAGAGAAAGGCTGAACTTTTACAGAGCTCTGCTAGTGAGTGGATTTTTGCCTCCTGGGACATCTTACTGTGAGTTCTAGCTGTTTATTTAATTATTTACTGTTTGTCTAACTGTTGTTTGTTTAATTATTTAGTGTTTGTCTTAGTGGTGTGCAAGTTTCAGCCTTCTCAGCTGTACTTACCTTGCCTCTCTCAACTGGGCTTTGTGTGGTACCCCCATCCCCCTGCTGAGGGTTCAGGACAGGGTACCTTGTAACTGCCCTCTTTAATAGGACTTATCTCCCCCCCTCCCTCCCCAGCACCCACCCACCCCTGGGGAACTTGTAGTTTTATAGGTACTTGGACATCTTAGAGGAAAGGGGCTGCTCTCAGGTGCAGCTCTTAATCCAAATCAGTCATACACAGAGGACCTGTGATTAATTAGCTTCAGGTACACAGGGTGTATTAGGGGTATTAGATACACTTTTATTAGTATAAGCATCTACACCAATCCTTATTATATACCGAATTAAAAGACCTAAACACAAGCTTTAAACTAAGATGCAGTCAGAGGTCCAGCAATGAGATGGGAGTTCTCCAGTCTTTTGCATCGAGTGTCACATGTATGATTATCTCCCAGTTGGTGAGAGGTCCTACATATGCACTAAGTGCAGGGAGCTCTTTGCTCTCAGGGAACGAGTCCGTTCTCTAGAGGCTAGAGTAGCAGACCTGGAAGACATAAGAAAGACAGAGAAGTACATGGACGAGACCTACAGGGATATAGTCCTGAAGTCCCACCTCCAGTCTGGCAGCATCCCTGTTGCCATGGAGGAGAGAGGTCACGTGACAGGAGTGATCCTGTAACTAGGACCTGTCCTCCAGGTGATGTAAAACCCTCTCGCACCGAGGACGTTTCTCCAGGGCCATGTCCCCATGAGGGGAGGGTCAGGACAGCTGTTATAGTTGGTGATTCAATCATTAGGAATGTAGATAGCTGGGTGGCTGGTGGACGTGAGGATCGCCTGGTAACATGCCTGCCTGGTGCGAAGGTAGCAGATCTCACGCACCGCCTAGATAGGATCATAGATAGTGCTGGGGGGGGAGTCTGCTGTCTTGGTACATGTTGGTACCAATGACATAGGAAAATGTGGTAGGGAAGTTCTGGAGGCTAAATTTAAGCTTTTAGGTAGGAAGTTGAAATCCAGAACTTCCAGGATAGCGTTCTCCGAAATGCTTCCTGTTCCACGTGCAGGACCCAAAAGACAGGCAGAGCTCCGGAGTCTCAATGCGTGGATGAGACAATGGTGCAAGGATGAGGGTTTTGGATTTGTTAGGAACTGGGGAACATTCTGGGGAAAGGGGGGGCTCTTCCGAAGGGATGGGCTTCACCTTAATCAGGATGGGACCAGACTGCTGGCATTAACCTTTAAAAAAGAGATAGAGAAGCTTTTAAACTAGAAAATAGGGGAAAGCCGACAGTCACCCAGGAGCGCACGGTTCGGACAAAGGTATCCTTGAAGGATACTACCAAAAGCAGTGAGGTTCCAAAAGGGAGTATAGTAGCCCAAATGCCCTTGAGTAAGGAGCAGACAGAGCATAAAGATTCCCAATTACCCATGCCTACCAATAGCCAGATTAATATTAATAAAATACAGTCTCTAAAATGCTTGTATGCCAATGCTAGAAGTCTAAACAATAAGATGGGAGAATTAGAATATATAGCATTAAATGAGAGGTTAGATATGATTGCACTCTCAGAGACATGGTGGAAGGAGGATAACCAGTGGGACACTGTGATACCTGGCTACAAACTATATCGTAATGATAGAGCTGAACAAATTGGTGGAGGGGTTGCGCTCTATGTTAGAGAGGGCATTGAGTCAGAAAGGATTAAAGTTTTGCAGGGAACAAAATATGCTGTAGAATCTCTATGGATTGAAATTCCATTTATGAAGGGGAAGGTGATGGCAGTGGGAGTATACTATCGACCACCTGGCCAGAATGAACAAATGGATGATGAAATGCTCAAAGAAATCAAGGAAGCTAACAAAAGCCACAACAGAGTAGTAATAATGGGTGATTTCAATTACCCGGTATCGACTGGGACAGTGTCACAGCAGGACAAGCTAAAGAGATAAAGTTTCTAGATGAAATAAATGACTGCTTCTTGGAGCAGCTGGTTCATGAACTGACCAGAGGGGAAGCCATACTGGACCTAGTCCTTAGTGGAACGCCAGATCTGGTGCAAGAAATAAGGGTGTTGGGACCACTTGGCAATAGTGATCATAGTATGATCATGTTTGATTTAATCAGTGGAGGACAGATAGTAAAGGAATCCACAGTACTACCTTTTAACTTTCAAAAGGGTGACTATGATAGAATGAGGAATATAGTTCGGAAAAAACTAAAAGGAGCGGTTCCAAAGGTTAAAGACTTACAGCAAGCTTGGGTGTTATTTAAAAATACTATCCTCAAAGCCCAGACCAGCTGTATTCCACGCATTAAGAAAAGTGGAAGAAAGTCCAAAAAACTGCCAGCATGGTTTAAAGGTGAGGTCAGAGAGGCTGTTGCTGCCAAAAGAGCAACCTTCAGAAAATGGAAAAAAGAGCCAAATGATGAAAACTGGAAACAGCACAAGCACTGGCAAGTTAAATGCAAAGCATTGATAAGGCAGGCAAAGCGGGAATTTGAGAAGAAACTTGCTACGGAAGCAAAAACACGAAATAAAGACTTTTTCAAGTACATTCGTAGCAAAAGGCCTGTGAGAGATTCAATTGGACCATTAGATGATAGAGGGGTAAAAGGGGCAGTAAGAGGAGACAAGGCTATAGCAGAGAGACTGAATGAATTCTTTGCTTCGGTCTTTACTGAGGAAGATGTAGGGGTGTTACCCAAGACTGAAGTGGTATTTAAAGGTGATACTGCAGAGGAATTGAGAGAAATATCGCTACACCGGGAAGATATATTACAACTATTTGATAAACTGAATAGTAGCAAATCACCTGGACCGGATGGTATACATCCCA
Source organism: Ichthyophis bannanicus (assembly GCA_033557465.1). NCBI lineage: Eukaryota > Metazoa > Chordata > Amphibia > Gymnophiona > Ichthyophiidae > Ichthyophis > Ichthyophis bannanicus. The sequence goes on along the minus strand of CM066034.1, from coordinate 407,034,257 downwards.
GAGTGTTGAAAGAACTGAAATATGAGATTGCAGACCTGTTATTGGTAATCTGTGAACTTTCATTAAAATCATCTGTAATACCTGAAGATTGGAGGGTCGCCAACGTAACACCAATTTTTAAAAAGGGTTCCAGGGGTGACCCGGGAAATTACAGACCGGTGAGCCTGACGTCAGTACCAGGGAAAATGGTAGAAGCCATCATAAAGAACAAAATTACACAGCATGTAGATAGTCATGGCCTAATGGGAGACAGCCAACATGGCTTTAGACAAGGAAGATCTTGTCTTACTAATCTGATCTGTTTTTTTGAAGGTGTGCATAAACAGGTAGACAAAGGTGAGTCGGTTGATATAGTGTATCTGGACTTTCAGAAAGCTTTTGACAAGGTCCCCCATCAGAGACTTTTGGCGAAGCTAAAAAGTCATGGGATAGAAGGCAGTGTACTATTGTGGATCGGGAACTGGTTAAAAGATAGAAAGCAGAGGGTAGGGCTAAATGGCCAATATTCCCAATGGAAAAAGGTGAATAGTGGAGTACCCCAGGGATCTGTACTGGGTCCGCTACTTTTTGACATATTCATAAATGACCTGGAAAAGGGAATAACTAGTGAGGTAATCAAATTTGCAGATGACACAAAACTGTTTAAAGTTGTTAAAACCCAAGAGGATTGTGGAAAACTGCAGGAGGATCTGGATAAATTGGAAGACTGGGCATCCAAATGGCAGATGAAATTTAATGTGGACAAGTGCAAAGTTATGCACCTAGGAAAGAACAACCCACACTATAGTTACAAGATGCAAGGCTCCACATTAGAAACCACCACCCAGGAAAAAGATTTAGGAGTCATCGTGGATAACATGTTAAAACCCTCCGCCCAGTGTGCAGCGGCGGCCAAGAAAGCAAATAGAATGCTAGGTATCATAAGGAAAGGGATGGAGAATAAAACAAAGGATATTATAATGCCTCTGTATCGCTCCATGGTACGACCGCACCTTGAATATTGTGTGCAATTCTGGTCACCGTATCTTAAAAAGGACATAGAGTTATTAGAAAAAGTACAGAGAAGAGCCACCAAATTGGTGAAGGGGATGGAAGGCTACTCCTATGAAGAGAGGCTAAAAAGGTTAGGGCTCTTTAACCTAGAAAAGAGGCGGCTGAGGGGAGATATGATAGAGGTGTATAAATTAATGAATGGAGTGGAACGGATAAACGTGGATAAATTGTTTACGCTATCAGAATATAGAAGGACTAGGGGGCATGTAATGAAGCTACAGGGTAAACTATTTAAGACAAATAGGAGAAAATATTTCTTCTCTCAACGTGTAATCAAACTCTGGAATCTGTTACCGGAGGATGTGGTAAGGGCTGTTAGTATAGCTGGGTTTAAAAGAGGTTTGGACAAGTTCCTGGAGGAAAGGTCCATAAACCACTATTGTGATACAATGTATAGAGTTAAGAATTGTACATAGTTTCCCCCAGTTACTTCCAAGTTGATCTCCCTGTTTATTGTAAATACAACTCAAAGTTCCTTGTGTTGTATAGTTGATGTTAAATGTAAACCGCTCTGATCTAAAATAGAGCGGTATAGAAGAACTGTTAAATAAATAAATAAATAAATAAAAAGGGACCCAGGATATCAATGCTTGGCCTAGTACAAGCACTGCAGAACCTGTGTCTTTTGGGGAAACTGCTAGGTACGTATGACCTAGATTGGCCACTGTTGGAAACAGGATACTGGGCTTGATGGACCTCGGTCTGACCCAGTATGGCATTTCTTATGTTCTTATGTTCTTATGTTAGCCTTTCTGGCTCTGGAGGGTCCAGAACCGTCCACCATTCCAGGAAGGTTATACCATTTTGCTCCCAGATGGGGGCAAATAACAGCAGAGCATTGGACACTCTCCATCATAAGAGAGGGGTACAAACTTCATTTTTCAAGCATGCCCCCTTCCACAATAGTGAAGCAGTTCAATTCTCCAACCTCTTTCATCGACCTGTTAGGTCAGGAGGTTACTATCCTTCTTGCCCAAGGGGCAGTAGAAGAAGTGCCTCTTCATCAACAGGGCACAGGGTTCTATTCCCCTTATTTTCTTATCCCAAAGAAAACAGGGGGATACAGACCTATCTTAGATCTCAGAGAATTGAACAAATTCCTTGTCAAGGAGAAATTCAAAATGATCTCTCTCGGAGCTCTGCTTCCATACCTTCAGAGTCAGGATTGGCTTTGTTCTCTAGATCTCAAGGATGCGTACACCCATGTTCTCATCCATCCAACCCACAGAAGGTTTCTTCGGTTCCTGTTTCAAGGAAAGCATTACCAATACAGGGTGCTTCCTTTTGGTTTGGCCTCTGCACCAAGGGTGTTCACAAAATGCATGGCTGTGGTAGCAGCATTTCTACGCACTCTGGGAATATTCGTCTTCCCTTACTTGGACGACTGGCTCATTCGAGCTCCAACACAGTCAGAGGCCAGGACTTCTCTAACTTGCACAATGTGTATCCTTCAGTATTTAGGGCTGGTCATAAACCTCCCAAAATCCAGTCTAACTCCTACTCAGTCTCTAGAGTTCATAGGATCCCTGCTGGATACCACAAAGGCAAGGGCCTACCTTCCCCAAGCCCGTTGCCTTCGCTTGGTGCAGTTAGCTTCTCAAGTAGCCCTAAAGCCCTTTTTAACTGCTCGAGAAATGTTACAGTTGCTAGGCCACATGGCATCCACCGTGCATGTGGTACCATATGCTTGCCTTCACATGAGGGCAGCTCAGTGGACTTTATCCACACAATGGACCCAGGCTTTAGGTTGCCTGTCAGACAGAATAGCAAACACAAGTTGTCTCTTTTTGTCTCTCCAGTGGTGGAAGTCCACTCAAAACCTGTTGCTGGGGTACCCCTTTCAGCAATCTCTGCCCCAAGCAACTCTTACAACAGATGCTTCTCCAATGGGTTGGCGAGCTCATCTGCAAGACCTCTCCACCCAGGGCACTTGGACTCCACAAGAGAGTTGTCTACATATCAATCTCTTGGAGCTCAGAGCGATCTTCCAAGTGTTCCACACCCTGCTCAGCTACAAAACAGTCCTTATTCATACGGACAATAAAGTAGCCATGTTCTATGTGAACAAGCAGGTGGGGACAGGCTCTCTGTCGCTTTGCAACGAAGCTCTGTGACTGTGGGCCCTCGCCAGAGAGCATCACATTCATCTTCTGGCAGTGTATCTTCCAGGCGTTCAAAACTCTTGGGCAGACAGACTCAGTTGAGTTCTCCTCCCACACGAGTGGTCTCTGCATGCAGACCAGGTGGCCAAAATTTTTCAACTTTGGGGAACCCCGGACATAGACCTCTTTGCAAGTCCGTGGAATGCCAAACTTCCCCTGTTCTGTTCCAGAACTCCGGCTCAGGGAGCTCAGGCAAAGGATGCTTTCCTCATTCACTGGGGTCAAGACTTCCTGTATGCCTTTCCACCCATTCCCCTAATTCCCAAAACCCTCTTCAAGCTTCAGAGAGACAGAGGCCACATGATTCTCATAGCACCACATTGGCCACGGCAAGTGTGGTACCCTCTGCTTCTACATCTCTCTCAAGCTCCCTCCCTGGAGTTAGGGTCTGCTCCAGATCTCCTATCTCAGGAGAATGGAATGTTATGGCATCCCAGTTCCCAGTCCCTGCATCTCAGTGCTTGGTTGCTGAAGGCCTAGATCTCCAAGATCTTAATCTTTCTCAGCAGGTGAAAGATGTTCTTTATGCTTCTAGGAAACCTTCCACTAGACGTTCTTATGCTTTCAAGTTGAAAAGGTTCACTGTTTGGTGTCCAGAAAAGGGTTGTAACCCCCTTGCCATACCTCTAGAAACTTTAATGGAGTATCTCCTCTACTTATCTAATGCAGGCCTTAAGACAAATTCAGTAAGAGTCCATTTGAGTGCTATTGCAGCTTCTCTTAAACCTCTCAATGGACAACCTATTTCCTCTCATAGCAAGATTCATGAGAGGCCTCCTTCTAACTAAGCCTCCCATTAGACTACCTCCGGTGGCATGGGACTTGAATCTGGTTCTTGGGCAGCTCATGAAGCCACCTTTCGAACCCTTAGCTACCACCTCCTTGAAATTTCTTTCTTGGAAGGTTATCTTTCTCATTGCAATCACATCAGCACACCACATTAGTGAATTGCAAGCACTAGTAGCTAATCCACCTTATACAAGGTTTCATCATGACAAGGTAGTCCTTAGGACTCATTCACACTTTATGCCTAAGGTGGTCTCGCCTTTTCACCTCAACCAGGAGGTCTACCTACCTGTCTTTTTTCCAGGACCTCATGCATCAAGTGCAGAGAGGAATCTTCATAACCTGGACTGTAAAAGAGCTCTGGCTTTTTACTTACAGAGGGCACAGCAACATAGAAAGTCCTCTCAGCTCTTTGTTGCTTTTGACCCTTCTCATTTGGGACTGCCAGTCTCCAAGAGAACACTATCCAACTGGATTGCTCAGTGTATTTCTTTCGCCTATCAGAGTAAGAACCTTCCTCTGGAGGGCCATGTCACAGCTCACAGTGTGAGAGCCAGGGCAGCCTCAATGGCTCATCTGAACTCTGTGTCTATTGACGACATCTGTCGAGCAGCCACTTGGGCCTCTGTTCATACCTTCACAGCCCATTACTGCTTGGATAAGGACTCCTGCCGGGATGCCTTGTTGGTCAGGCTGTTCTCAAACACCTGTTCCATACTTAATCAACTCCTACCCACCATCCCTGATAGAATGCCAGAGATCTATGGGGGGAAGTGGAGCCCTTCTCAGAGACACACAACTTCTGGGGTTTCTCCCTGGCACCCAAAGCTAGGGAGTCCCCATATGTGATGACTAGATTCCTGTTTGTTCCTGGAGATAGCATAGTTACTCACCCGTAACAGGTGATCTCCGGGAATAGCAGGAATTTAGTTCTCACAACCCACCCACCTCCCCTAGGAGTTGTATCTCTCTATCTCTCTTTTTCCTTTCCCTCTCTCTCTCTTTGTCTCAGCTTTAAAACTCAACTGGAGAGAGGCAGTTGGGAAAGGCGGGAAGGCAGCACGCAGCCTCTGTGGGATGCTCTCAAAAGCGTTCTGATTGGACGCTGGGGAGCATTCCCGCGCAGGCTCCGTCGGTACCGACGATACCCATATGTGAGGACTAAATTCCTGCTGTTCCCGGAGATCACCTGTTACAGGTGAGTAACTATGCTTTAGAGGTGAGTAACTACGCTTTCTCTGTCTCCACCGATCTGCTGGTAGGGGAACACAGCCTGCTTGTCTGGACTGTTCTAGCAGTACTCAAGAAAAGGACATTATCTGGTATGTAAAATGTCATCTTTTTTTTCTTCAGAGATTTAAGCTTGTTCATTAACCTATGGTTTTTTTTTATGTAATATGCAGGGATTCTTCAAGTGACTCTTCTGACTGGAATGCTGATGCAGGGATTAATCTTCAACCTCCTCCACGAACTTTAGTTCGACGCAGAGTTCTCAGAGTATTAAGCAGCTCTGAAGATGAACTGTCAACAGAAGAGAAATTAGCTCTATCAAAGCAAATAAAAAATACTAGGAAAAAAAAGCAGGAAGAGGTATGAAAATCTGCTGTTAACTTTATTAATTGTCTTTTGAACACACCTTCATGTTGGCCAGAGTTATGTAACGAAGACCAATTAATATTCTGTTAGTAATCTGATTTTGTTGAGTTGAAATGTTGATGCCCTAAGAAGGTCTACTGTTGCTGAGTTTGGGTGTTTCCCAACTATCAGTGCAATGCCACTAAAACCACTTGGTTCGTTTTTCTTTTCTTCCATTCTCCAGTAATTAATCATTAAGGACATGGGCATACCTTTGTGTATTGATTGGTGAAAAGAAAAAAAGAGCACATAGCAATCTCATTAACAATTGCATTTTACATGTTATCACTGTTTAAGCCAAGGCAAAGTCCAGTTACAGCAGAGTCCATCCTAAAAATGCTGACTTCAGCAAAATGGGAAACTACCTGAAGGATGAGGTACGGGAACTGGAAAGGCAGTAAGCTACGCTGAGAGGCTATAAAAAGGACTACAGATCTATGTATAAGGAAAGTAAGTAAAAACAAGAGGAAAAGGAAAATGATATGGTTCCCCAAAGAAGTGGTTGCAAAAATAAAGGCAAAAAAGGCCGTGTTCACAGAACTCAAAAGAAAACCAAGAATACTGGATAAAGTTGAAAGAGGCAGAGAGAGAATTCAGAATGGTAAAGGACATGCAGGAGTCAAAAAGACTAAAGATGTAAAGTGATATGGCAAGACATTTTTCAGGTACTGTATATTAGGGAGAGGAAGAAAGCCAGAGGTGAAATTGCAAGATTCTAGTATGCTGAGGACAGATTTGTGTAAAGTGGCAAGGAAAAGGCCGAAATGCTAAACACATACTTTAGTTTTATATATACCAAAGAAAATTCTATAGAAGGGCCACATATGATTGACAAAGGTAATAATGGGAATGGAGTAGATTCAAAAAGAGGAGGAAATAGCCAATGCAATAAAACATTTTTAGATATCTTAGAAGAGGAAGGGCAAAAGTGGTATTGTCAGACTCGAGAATGAAGGAGAGGGATATGTAGAAGCTGATGAGGATAAAGCGGAATTGCTTAATAAATATTTTTGTTCTGTGTTCACAGATGAAGAACCCAGGAGCAGGACGGCAAAAAACACCCATAAACAGGAGCAGAAGTGAGGAGCATCTTGAACAATTTTCAGAAGACTATGTTTGTGAGAAACTAGCTAAACTTAAAGTAGACAAAGCAATGGGACCAGATGGGATACACCCTAGAATACTGAGGGAACTTGAGGGACGTTCTAGCAGCTCCACTGACTGACCTTTTCAATTCCTTGTTGGAGTCTGGAGTGGTGCCAGAGGACTGGAGAGAGGCACATGTCCCTTTACACAAAAGTAGAAGTAAGGATGTGGTTGAAAACTACAGGCCGGTTAGTTTAACTTCAGTGGTGAGTAAATTATTGGAAGCGCTGCTGAAAGAGAAAACAGTTAGGTTTCTGGAGTCCAGTGGATTACAGGATACGAGGCAGCATGGATTCACCAGAGGTAGGTCTTGTAAGACAAATCTGATTGATTTTTCTTTGACTGGATGGTCAGGGAGCTGGACTGAGGGAGATGTCGTGTATTTAGATTTCAGTAAAGCCTTTGACACTGTTCCTCACAGGTGACTTATAAACAACTGAGCACCCTAGGAATGGACCCTAAAGTTAATGCTTGGCTTAGAAATTGGTTGAGTGGGAGGAGATAAAGGGTACAGGTAAATGGAGCTCACTCTAAGGAGAAGGAGGTTACCAATGGTGTGCCCCAGGAATCTGTCCTTGGTCCAATTCTTTTTAGCATCTTTGTTAGTGGTATAGCGGAAGGGCTGTTGGGTAGGGTTTGCCTCTTTGCGGATGATACCAAAATCTGCAATAGTAAGTTTTAGATAACGTGAGGAGTGATTTAGCTAAGCTTGAAGAATGATCTAGAATTTGGCAGCTGAGATTTAATGTTAAAAAATGCAAGGGAGTAATATAGGTGTCGTACTTTTGTCCACTGAAGAAGAATGGGACATAGGTGTGATCTTAAAGTAGCTAAACAGGTAGAAAAGGCGACAGCCAAAGCTAGAAGGATGCTTGGGTGCATAGGGAGAGGAATGGTCAGCAGAAGAAAGGAGGTGATGGTGCCTCTGTATAAATATTTGGTGTGACCAAATTTGGAGTATTGTGTGCAATTCTGGAGACTGCACCTTCATAGGGATATAAACAGTCTGGAGTCAATACAGAGGGTGGTTACCAAAATGGTTAGTGGGTCTTCATTATAAAGCATATGACAACAGACTTAAGGATCTTAATATGTACACCTTAGAGGAAGGGCAGGATAGAGGTGATATGTTTAAATGCACAGGAGGGGGAGAGCCTCTTTCAATTGAAAGCAAACTCTGCTACGAGAGGACGTGGGATGAGGGTGAAAGCGAATAGATTCAGGAGTGATATGCGGAAATATTTCTTTACGGAAAGAGTGGTAGATCCCTGGAATAGTCTCCCAGTGGAGGTGGTAGAGATGAGGACAGTATCTGAATTCAAGGAAGCATGGGACAAACATTGAAGATCTCTTAAGGAAAAAAGGGGGACTTGTAGTGGTTGATATGGAAGGGCAGTCTAGATAGGCCATGCTTTCTTTTTCTGTCGTCATGTTTCTGTTTCTCTGGGAACAAGCAGGAATTCAGTCTTCACGTATGGGTGACGTCGTCATGGACAGAGCCCTCGTGGAAGCATCCCCCTAGCTTTCAAAGAAAGCCTTTGGTAGATGCCAACACGCATGCATTGTCCCCTTCCCGCTCAAGGGTGCAGTCTTGCTCAGTCTCCTTTTTTCTGCGGAGTCTTCAGACGTTCATCTGACTGGTCCCTGGAAAAAGTTGATGTTTCTCTCCAAGTTTCATACTCCCCTCCGGTATTGCACTGGTACTCTTCCCACCTACCAGCCTTATTGTTATTGTGTCGAGTTTTGTCTATTTTTGTAATTTTCTTTCTTTTCTTTTCCAGGCGTCTTAATGCCTTTTTTTTCTCCCACTGGCAGCCGAGAGAGTCTTCGACCTCGCAGGGGTACTTTTTTCCCCCATGGCTACCAGTCGCTTTAAGAAGTTTGGTCGGTGCTCCAAAATTGTTTGACTGACACGCATGACTGCTGTCTCTGCTGCCTCGGGCCAGACCACTACCGCCGGCAGCCTGTGGCCTCTGCAAGAGGATGTCCAGTAATGCCCTCAAGAGCTACCAGCAAGCAGCACTATACGTTTTTCCCCCGAGTCCCCAATGCCTCCGAAGTTCAGGGCTTCATCTGAGGCCCCAACATCTTGGGGAGAGCCCGAACCCGAGCCTCGTTGTGAGCCCTGAGAAAGGGGATCTCCTTCGAGGGGAACCCAGGAAGAAGAAGAAACCCTTGAAGGCGGCGTCCTCGGACGGTTCCGACAGGCTGGGTGCTCCCCGGGCACAGTCCCGTAATCCAAGACATTTGTACGAAGCGTTGGAGAAGGAGCCCCCGGAAGGTTCCGCGGAAAGATCCGACCGCGGGCCGGCTTCGGTCCCCAGACACTATCCTCGTCGAGGATTCCTCTTCCAAGGAGCCGGTGTCGGGCTCAAGTCCCTCAGTGCCCATGCCGAAGGCTGCGGATCCTTCTGGTCTGGAGTCCAAAATGGCAGTCCTGAAGCGCAGTGTGTCTGCCTTCATGGACCAGCAGCGCTTGCTGTTGTCCGGCACGACTGGTTCATCCGCCCCGACCACTGGGCCCTCGACATCCAAGACGTCCCCGAAGGCCAGGCCGATCCGATCCTCGAGGTCCTTTGGCCTCAAGTCGATTCTCGGCTGAGGTTGTGATCTGAGTCCCGCTCGACGATACTGCAGTTATTCCTGGCAAGCCTGCCGGGCACCGACTGCAGGGCTTTGGGGGCCCCAATGTCCACGGAGCAGCCTCCCTACGAGTCCTCAACGGACTACTCCGAGTGGGAGACGGAGGACGAGGAGTCCCCCGATACCCATCGCCACCGCAGTGTTCCATCTGACTCTCCCATCTCGGAGCCTCGACGGCGGTCCCTGCTCGAGAATATGGGTTTCCCTGATTTTGTCGAAGACATGTCTATGGCCCTGGCATTCCTGACTGAGTCGGAGGACCCTCGGGTGGATGAGTTGGAAATCCTCCAATACGATGCACTTTTGCGGCAATTGCTCACTGTGCCCATCCCTCACATCCTGGAACTGCTGATGCTCCAAATGTGGGAGACACCATCTTCGGTGATGGTGGTGAGCAAATGGCTCGACTTGATGTATCGTCAGAGCCTGAGCTTCCAAAAGTCACAGCTGCCGCATAACTCCATGGTGGTGGAGTCAGCCATGCGTTGTCTGAAAAGCCAGAAGACGCACTCCTCTGTGCTCCCGGCAGGGAGGCCCCGCACCCTGGTCGCCCTCGGCAGAAAGTGATGCCAGGGTTCAATTCTTATAAACCGTATCCAGGCCTACCAACTATACCCATATGGGCATGCACCTGAGACATGACGAAGGAACTAGCCGGGTTTTCGGCTGGTTTTTCTGAGGAACCTTTGCAGCGGTTCAAGAATCTGGTCAAAGCAGTCTATGAATGCTCCAAATTCTTGTCTCGGGCGGTCTATGATAGGTTCGAGTCGGCAGCTCGAGTAGTGGCAGCTGACATCGGTGCATGCCACCAAGCTTGTCCATAGTCATCCGACCTCGAGCATTGGGTTCAGGACAAATTGGTTGATGTCCCATGCCAAGCGGCGAACCTCTTTGGCAAACCCATGACTGATAAGTCTGCCGAACTGGAGACCGAGTTCATGATGAGGATCAGGCTCTCTTAAAAGATTGCTGCCCCTCCCCGACGGAAGGGCTCGGGTAAAACGTCCTTCTGTCCAAAGAAAGGAGCTGCTTACAGAAACTACCCACCTTTATCAGGCCTCCCCAGCTCCCTAACAGGGTCAGCAGGCCAAGGGACATGGGCATGGCTCACGTAAGCAGAAGGCTCCAAAACCCCAGGCACTGACTGCTGCCTAGCTAGGGGGGAATTTATGACTCCTTGAGCATAACCTTTCTATCCCAAAGAGACCAGCAGCCCACAGGGGGACGTCTGTCTCTCTATGCCCCGAGTTGGGTGATCATCACCACCAATTCCTGGGCACTAAAGGTAGTCAGGGAGGGTTACCACCTCCACCTGACTCAGTCACCTCCCCCTTATGTCTTGGGAGAGCCCATCAGGTCTCCCCTCCACTGGGATGATCTTCTGAAAGAGTTGGCAGGTCTTCTCGAGGACAAAGAGGTGGAACCGGTGCCCTACCACCTCAAGGGCAAGGGGTTCTACTCCAGGTACTTCCTCGTGCGAAAAAGGCCAGGGGGCCTAAAACCCATCCTCGACCCATGCAACCTCAACAAATTCCTGGTGAGGGAGAAATTCAAGATGCTTTCCCTTGGAACATTGTTGCCATACCTCCAGCATGGAAACTGGCTATGCTCCTTAGACCTCAAGGATGCTTATACTCATATCCTCATCCACCACAACCACAGGCAGTACCTTCGGCTCATAGTTGGGGAGAGGCACTTTCAATACAGGGTGCTTCCCTTCAGCCTAGCTTCTGCCTCAAGAGTTTTCACAAAATGCCTGGCAGTCGTGGCTACCTTCCTCCAGCTCCAGTGGGACTTTGTCTTTCCCTACCTTGACGACTGGCTCATAAAGGGAGGCACGGTACAATGGTACAAGTTGAGCAATCCATTGCTATCTCTTGCTCTGTGGAAGGCAGGGAAACATCTAAGGGCATCTCCTCTTCACAGCTGTTTGCATGCTGTGCTGAATTAGAAGGAGAAACTGCCTTTCTTTCTAGGAATTCCCTGAACTCTGTTAGAAGTAATTCAGCCTGCGTTTTCCCTTTGCTACGCTGAAGTCTTTTTCCTGCTTCAGGTAAACATTGGCTTAAGATGTCTATCTCATAGTAATTAGCAAGGCTGCTTTTGTCAGCACCACAGTTCGGTGTGCTAATAAAACCCTTCCCCCACTTATCTTTAAAAGTAAGTGCTGGGTTTTCCTTTAAAACTTCAACTGGCTCCGGAGAGTTACTGAACAGGCTTTTAAAAGTAGAAACGTCAGATTTATCGTGGCTCACGTCTCTCCAATAAGGCTCAGCAGTTTTCTTTCTATTAGCTTCTAGGCTGTAAGCTTCAGCTGGCTTATTAGAATATCTTGTGCTGCTTGAATGTTTTTCAGGCTGCACCAAACTGCCACAGTTTTGTCTGACTTTGTTCTGGCTTTTAAAGTTATCCTTCCAGCTTTCTTGCTTCCCAATATTATAGCTGCTAACTGCTTCAACCCCACTTCGTACCTTGTGCTGAGAGTGTCTCCAGGAGAAATCTTTATCCCTCTGGTTTCTGCTCCAAGGTCCTGCTTGGTTCTCTGGAATCATGGGCTGTATCTTCAGGTCTCTCAGTGCTTTTGAGCCCTTCTTCCCATAGAAGTCTCTCACTGCCCCTGAGTCTCCCAAGTACTTGCTTCGTGACTCCCAACTGCTCCTCCGTGGAACACAGCTGCCTTGTTGCTCTCCTTGCCGTTGCTGTTTCTCTCTCTCCTTCTCCAACTCTTCCTGTCTCTCTTCCCACTGTTTCTGTGTTTGATTGCTTAACAAGCTCCCCGTGTGTTGCACTGCCCGCCTCCTGCTTGGGCGTGCCCAATCAGGGACTTGACCTATCTCCTCCCCTAAGGTGAGGTGTGGTTCCTGATCAGCTACATGTTTTTTTTCTTTCTGAAGAGAAAATCCTGCTTTCCCTTGCAGTACCAGTTTTCTCCACCAGATCTCCGTCTATCTCCATTGCTTCTTGAGAAGCTTCTACGTCACAGCGTGCTGCATTCCCAAAGTCTTTCCTTGAAAGCTGGGGAAATGCTCCGCACAGGGGCTCTGTCGGCGCCGACGTCACCCATAAGTGAGGACTGATTCCTGCTGCTCCTGGAGAACACCTGTTACAGCGCCATCGGGCGCCATCTCCTTTGAGCCCCCGCCACCACCAAAAGCTCTCCCCTTCCCGGGGATCGAGCCATCAACAGCGGGAGGGGCCGCAGGAACATCGCTGCCCAATCGGGGCAATGCGGCAAGTTTAAAGCCTCGCGCCATCGGGCGGGCCCGCGCCAAAGGGCCCTCGCGTGGCCCTTAGGCAGTGGCCCTCACAATCCTACGGCAGGTAAAATCCTGAGCTATATCTCATCCTCCCAGCAGCTTGAGCTCCCCTGTGGCCGAGCTTGCTCATAACGACGTATTCTCAACCCACCCTCGCGAACAGAAGAGCACCAGCAACCAGACAATACACCACAAGGACCTCATCCAACAGAGTTGCCCAGATGATTGTTCTCCCCTGCTTCTGCGCAAGTATAACCTCTCAATAACTCTGCTACATTGTTATGACATTACTGCCTGTAGTCCTACTAATAATAATCACCATTATCCTGTGAACAGTACTCCTATTGCCATTATAATATTGTCAGTAGCCTGCCGGATATCTAATTACTACACTGTTGCTATTATACTTTTATCAGCTGCAACAATACTTTGGCCAGTAGCCTGCCTGATAGCTAATTACTACATTGTTTCAAACAACCTTACCATTGTTATTTTATTGTCGCCACTAGCCATACTGTTACTTATAACTATACTACTACCAGTAACCTTACTACTATCATAAACTACCAGTGTACTGCAACTTGTCTCTGTCCTATCACCACTACACTGTTGTCAGTTGTATCTGATCCACACCTGCACCATGAACCCACCCACAGCATCAACTTCACTACATATCCTTGTAGTTTATTGCATGCTTCTCGCCCTCATGCACACTCCCAAGCCCTCACCTATAACTCCATCCCTGTTCTACATAGTGCATGGAAGAGACATCACACCCCCCCCTACATACAACCCGAAAGACATGGGCAAGCCCTACACCCCCATCTTATCTACGTCGCCATCCAGCAGACCCTCCCACCTAAACCCGAGACTCCCACCCCCCCTCATAACCTGAAGTGTGCACTCATTAACGCCCGCTCCATTCGCAAGAAATGGCCTGCCATCACCGGATTACTTGCTGATCACGATCTCGACATCCTATGCATCACAGAGACATGGATGTCTACCTCAGACTCTGTCCTCCTCCACCAACACGTCCCTCCTTCTTTTGCCATACACTCATGTCACAGGTCAGACCGAACAGGGGGTGGAGTAATCATCCCCACTAAGGAAAACCTACAATTCCAGCTCATCTCCTCTAATAGTTCCCCCCATCTCGATTATATATCCATAACAAACAAGAACCATACCATCAACCTGATATATAGAGTACCTTCCCCAATACCTGATGACCTCTCAGTAATTGTTGACCTAGCATGCAACCCTAGCAAACCCCGTACAGCAAACTGTGTATTAGGGGACTTTAATCTCCCCACACTGCAAGACACCCAAGCCAAGGCCTTCCTTGATGCCCTCAAAGCACTAGGTTACACCCAAATAATTAACTCCCCCACTCATATCAAGGGAAACACTCTCGACTTGATATTTGCTCCTCAAATAACCAACTACCCCTCTCACAAGTTCAATCTCTCACTGAGTCCAGTACCATGGTCTGACCACAGTTTAATTAGATTCTCGCTGCCTTCCCTTCGGGGATCTAACTACCCCCCCACCCCAGTGGATAACACCATTACTACTCGTACACGCTACCTCCCATTCAACGAGCACGAGATCATTGGGAAAATACACCCTCTCCTTGAAACATCCGAACTCAACCTCGATGACATGATAACACTATGGAACAAGTCCCTCAACGCAGTAAGTAACGTTCCAACTACCAAGAAAAACCTCAGGGGTAGGAAAAAGGCACCTTGGTATTCATCTGAACTTACAGCGTCCCTCCGCCGGTTGCGTCAACTTGAAAAGCGATGGCGCAAATCAAGGACAACCGAGAACCAGGAAGCCTATAATAGCCACCTCGACGTTCATAGAACAGCTGTATCCACAAGAATGAAACAATACCACTCAGATGTCCTACTGAAAGCCATAAACAAACCACGGGAATTATTCAATCTCGTCAAAAATCTGGTAAAGGAACCCTCCTCCAACCAAACAAATTTACCTGACCCCCAAGAATATGCGGACTACCTTCGCTCAAAGACGAGCCAACACATTGCCCCTGCAAATCACCACCTCCCGGAACATACAATCTCGCTACCTCCCGACTCCTCCCCTCTAAATGGGACAGCAGACAACCACCACATTCTTAACTCCTTCTCCCCCCCAACAGCAAGGGAGATCCAAGATACCATCACAAGCATTAACACCACCACAGCTCCGAGCGACCCATGTCCGGCACAATGGGTAAAAGTGCTAAAATCAGACCTCAGCCCTTTCCTCGCCAAACTAATAGGAACATCCTTCATGTCAGGGATATTCCCACAGGACCTGAAACAAACCTCGATAAGACCCCTACTGAAGAACAAAAAGCTTGACCCTACAAAGATGGATTCTTACAGGCCTATATCGAGCATCCCGCTCCTAGCTAAAATCATGGAAAACACAGTCCAACAGCAACTAACCCATCACATTGAAAACAACGCTCCCCTTGATTGCTGCCAGCATGGGTTCAGAGAGTCTCATGGTGTGGATACCCTTCTGACTACACTATCAACTCCCTTACCATCGGGCTCGATAACATCAGGAAGGGTTTCGCCCTTATCTTTCTGGACATTGCAGCCGCCTTCGACTCGGTGGACCACAAGATACTCCTTTCTCGCCTCGCTGAGAAGGGCATCCATGGCAATGCTCTATCATGGTGCGCATCATACCTGAGTAACAGATTGCAACATGTCCGTTCCGGCTCCTCATTATCAGACCCTTTCCCACTAGAAAAAGGCGTTCCGCAAGGCTCATCCCTCTCAGCCCTATTATTCAATATCTATATGCAGCCCATCTGCAGCCTTATCCGGTCCTTTAACATCAACTGCCTAGTATATGCCGACGATGTCCTAATGTTCACCCCAATAGACACAGACCATCCAAACCTTGACCAGCTCTCCTCATGCTTCAACGCCGTCACAGACTGGCTAGGCTACACAACCAAATGCTCAGGATAAATCTAAAAAAGACTGAAGTCTTATTCATTGGAAGAGACCATTCTTTCACTCCCCCCTTATCAATCAAGGTGAACAACGCAGAACTCATCTCCAAGACAACTATCAAATACCTAGGCGTAACACTTGACCAGCACCTGGACATGCACGCTCATATAGACAATACCATCAGGACAATCTACCATAAACTACGGACACTACGCCTCATAAAGAACACTCTGGAACCAAATGACTTTTTTTTTTTTTTTTTTTATTTACATTCTCTTATATACCGCGCTATTCTGCATCAGTGCGGTTTACATTGAACAAACTGAAATTACATTGAACAGGGTATTATAACTTGGAGATAACTATTTTACAGGGAACATGGGCTATGGAGGGTTAAGTGGCTTGCCCAAGACCACAAGGAGCACCTGTGGGACTAGAAACCCCAGTCCTTCCGGCCCAAGGTTGCTGTCCTCTAGTGGGATTTGAACCCCCGACCTTCTGGCCTGAAGTACCTTGCCCCAACCACTAGGCTACTCCTCCACTCCAAACAGTCTTCAGAACAGTCTTCCAGGCCATAATCATGCCCCACTTCGATTACGCCAATTCCATCCTACTTGGCCTCCCAAAGAGCTCGATAAACCCCTTGCAGCTGGCGATGAACACCGCAGCTAGAACCCTCTATGGAGCGTCTCGCAGAGACCATATCACCCCCATTCTGAAGAGCCTTCACTGGCTTCCCATCCAATACAGGATCACATTTAAGATCCTAACCATGACCTTCAAAGCAGTCAACGGTATCACCGCATCTATCCTGTCAGACCTGATTATTTTTATTTATTTAGACAGTTTTGTATACCGCCTTATCCTTCAATCTCAATCAAAGCGGTCACAACACAATTGGGGGATACATTTAACACGCGGGGATATGAGACACATTCACTAATACTTACAGGGAACATGGGCAATGGAGGGTTAAGTGGCTTGCCCAAGACCACAAGGAGCATCTGTGGGACTAGAAACCCCAGTCCTTCCGGCCCAAGGTTGCTGTCCTCTAGTGGGATTTGAACCCCCGACCTTCCGGCCTGAAGTACCGTGCCCCAACCACTAGGCTACTCCTCCCTTAAAACTACACCAGACAACAGATCAAGAAGAACCACATCCTGCAATACCATCCTCCTTCCAAAAGCCATCACAAAATGCAACAATTCCACTAGAAAGCGTGCCTTTGCCTTGTTTGCCCCCTCATGCTGGAACTCCCTCCCAACAGAAATCCGGTCCATAAACAACCTCCCCCAGTTCAGAAAAGCCCTCAAACAGCACCTATTTATACAACACTTTTGTAACTCTGACAGCATCACCTAGACGGTTTCACACGTCCTTACAGTCTCTCAATCCAATGCCGCCTAACCAATCTCATATGACAACTCTCCACCTCACCCAACCTTCCCCTTTAGGGCCTGTATCATAAACTCAGCTATGATACAATCCCCTTTTGTATATAATGTATAAAGTTCAATTGCTATCCATGTTTAAATTCCCCTTGTGTATATTATGTATAAAGTTCACCTGTTATCCATGTTTAAACTCCTTGTTTTATGTAAGTTCAATGTATGGCTGTTCCACATTGTACCAACTTGTTCCTTGTAAACCGCGCTGATGCTGAATAGTGCGGTATAGAAAAGCGTAAAATAAAATAAATAAATACTCTAACTGATACATGCTAATTTTATTAGTGTAGGAATTGTAAGGAACTGTGTAGACAAAGTTTAAACCTAAATTCAACACTTTCTCTTGATCTTCTGCAAGAGATATAGATGTAAATTTATAACTCATGATTCTTTTGAATGGTTTGAATTTCAATCCCAGTCACTTGATTAAATGTAGTTCCTAAAAGGCATGGAGTCATTTTGAGTCATCAGATCTTATCTGTAACAGTAGGTGCTATAAAATTTATTTTTAAGACAAAAAGTGTAAAGATTTCTAATTGTATTCTATCTTTTAATTATATAGCATACAGCCACAAGGCAGCCAGTAAACCAAGAATTGCCAGATGATTGGGAACCTCCTGTTTGGATAACAGATACTACACCTCGGCGATCTCCATTTGTTCCCCAAATGGGTGATGAGGTAAGATTCCATGCAATAATTGAAATTAGCTAGTTTGTTATTAGGTGCCATTGTGCATAAAGTTAAAATATCATTTAGTTTAAAAAGAGCCTGTACATATTTCTTATAGAAAGAGGTAAAAGAAAATTGTTCTTAAATAGGAAAATACAGCGGGTTTACTTTTAACATAATATATTTGGTTACATATGTTCTTGGCTAGTGAGATAATAGCTTCTGTAAAGATAAGCAGTTCATTGTAGTCACACAAGTTAATGACACATTCTCCAGGACCAAGCAGGAAGTCACTCCTCACATATGGGTGACGTCGGTGCCGACGGAGCCCCCATGCGGAGCATTTCCCCAGCTTTCAGAGAAAGCTTTTGGGACTGCCAGCAAGCATGCGCAGTCCCCTTCCTGCCCAAGGGTGCCATCTTGCTCAGTCTTCTTTTTTCCGCGGAGCCCGACGGACGTGATTCGTGTTCACCTGTGAAAAAAGTTGATTTTTCGTGTTTTTTCTTGGTTCGATGCCGGTTTCCCCTTCCTGCCTCGGGCCGGTACACCGGTATCGAGCCCTGACTACTTTTTTCGTTTTTTGTCCGTTGTGACTAGCGTTTGCGCTATTTTTCTATTTTTCACTGGCAGCCCTGTCTTTTGACATCGCAGGGGCCCCTTTTCCCCCGATGGCTGCCAGTGGGTTTAAAAAGTGTTATCGGTGTAAGAAACTTATGTCTCTCACCGACACACATGACTGCTGCCTCGTACCCGATCATGACCCGAAGATCTGTGGCCCATGTGGGAAAATGACCTCGAAGGCGTTGAGGAGTCGGCAGCACCAGAAGGAAAGAATCTTCTCTGACTCCGCGTCTGGCCAGGCCCTGACTTTGTCAGAGGCCTCGACGTCTCGGGATTCCGATCCCGAGCATCGCCGGGGATCCTCTGAGAGGGGGGTCTCCCTCGCGGGAGCATCGCAGGAAGAAGAAACCTGCGAGGGCGGCGTCAGTGGCCACACTTGGCTCCTCGAGGGCCAGGTCGCATAGCCCTGACCGCTGTCCCGGGTCTTCGGAGTCAGAGAGGCCTGCAAAGAACCTCGTGTGGAGCCGGAGTCCCCGAGTCACGTGAGTGCTGTAGTCCTCGTGGACTCTCCTCCGGGAGAGCCAACATCGGCCCGACGCTGTCGGGGGCTGCTGAGTCTCCTAAGCTCGGACTCAGGTTGACGGCCTTGGAGAGCAGTTTGGCTGCCTTCATGGAACAGCAGCGGGCACTGATCGCCGGTCTCACTGGTGCATCTGCCCCAACCACTGGGACATCAACGTCCAAGTCGACCCTGGAGGCCAAGCCGATCCTCGAGTCCATGTGCTCTTGAGTCGATCCTCGGCCAAGGTCTCCCTCGGCCTCCCGTTCGGGACTGAGGTCGTCGACACCGGTACCCTTGGCATCGGGGCGGATGGCATCGGTGCCTGCCCGACCGGAGCCGCTCGATTCTTCCTCCGAGGAGTTGGGCTGGGAAACGGAGGATGAGGAGTCCCCGGACACCTTTCGGGCCCGGTGTATCCCTTCGGACTCATCGGAGTCCAAACCTCGGAGACGGTCCCCCCCCACCCCCCCGGAGGACACCCGGTTCTCGGATTTCGTGCGGGACATGGCCAAGGCCTTGGTCTTCCCCACGAATCCCGAGGAGGAGCCTCGAGCCGAGGAGCTCAAGGCCCTGCAGTATGACTCTCCTCCCAAGGAGGCCTTTACTGTACCGGTTCTTCTGATGCTGGAACGGTTGCTCTTTTGCATGTTGGAGGCGCCGGCCTTGACGCCGGTTCTGAGCAAGTGGGTCGATTCCATATATCGAGTCTGCAAGAGCCCCGGGTTCCAAAAGGCACAGCTACCGCACCACTCCATGGTTGTGGAATCGGCCATGCATCGTCTGAAGAGTCAGAAGATGCACTCATTGGTGCCTCCCGGCCGGGAGGCCCAGAACCTGGATGCCCTCGGTAGAAAGTGCTTCCAGGGCTCTATGCTTGCTTGCCGTGTCCAGACCTACCAGCTGTACATGGGCATGTACCTTCGAGACCTGGCAAAGGAGATTGCTGAGTTCTCTGCTGGTCTCTCCGAGGAACCTTTGCAGAGGTTCCAGGCCCTGTCATTGGTGATCCGAGAGTGCTCGAAGTTTATCTCTTGAGCAGCCTATGATGGCTTTGAGGCTTCGGCCCGTGTAGCCGTGGCCGGCATCGGTGCACACCGTCAGGCTTGGCTACAGTCATCGGACCTCGAGCCATGGGTGCAGGACAAGTTTGTCGATGTCCCCTGCCGAGGTGAAAACCTCTTTGGCAAGCCCATTGCTGAAAAGGCTGCGGAACTCGAGTCCCGAGACTCTCACCCGGACAAGGCTTTCCAGGAAGACCTCTCCCCTTCTCAGAAGAAGAAGGGCTCGGGGAAAAAAGACCTTTTACCCGAGGAAGTCATCTGCCTACAAATCATACCCTCATTTTCAGGCCTCCACAGCTCTCCAGCAGGGTCAGCAGGCCAAGGGGCAGGGACATGGGCCCCGTAGGCAGAAAACCCCCAAGCCACCAGCACCGGCTCCTGCACAGCAGGGAGCGGGGTTTTGACTCCAGTGGCATAGCCTCTCCTCCTCAGCTGGTCCCTCCCAGCACAGGAGGCCGGCTGAACCTGTATGCCCACAGGTGGTCAGCCGTGACAAGGGATACCTGAGTGCTAAGCATAGTCCAGAGTGGCTGTCTTCACTTCCACCAGGTACCGCCCTCCTACTTTCCAGGGGAGCCTCCAAGACTCCCTCTGCACAGGGACTTACTCCTGCAGGAGTTAGCAAGTCTTCTGAAGGAACAGGCGGTGGAACCGATGCCTCACCACCTGAGAGGTCAAGGCTTCTATTTCAGGTACTTTCTAGTACCAAAAAGAACAGGAGGCCTCAGGCCCATCCTAGACTTGCAGAATCTCAACAATTTCCTGGAGAGGGAAAAGTTCAAGATGTTTACCCTTGGAATCCTGCTGCCCTACCTCCAGCAGGGAGATTGGCTATGTTCCTTAGACCTAAAGGATGCTTATACTCACATCCTTATTCATCCAGACCACAGACAATATCTCCGATTTGTAGTGAGAAGAAACCATTACCAGTACAGGGTACTCCCTTTTGGCCTAACTTCCGCCCCCAGGGTTTTCACCAAATGCCTGTCGATGGTGTCCTATCTCAGGGTTCAAGGTCTCTTTGTCTTTCCATACCTGGACGACTGGCTCATCAGGGGTCAGTCTCCACAGGAGACCAATCAAGCCACCCTCCCCACTGTTGTTGTTCTCCAGCATCTGGGGTTTGTCATAAACTTCGCAAAGTCCGCTTTGCACCTCTCACAGAACATGGAGTTCATAGGAGCGAGACTGGATGCCCTTCAAGCAAAGACTTTTTTGCCAGTGGACAGGGCCCACAGACTGATGGACTTGGCAAGCCAATTCCACAGCAATTCTCTGGTCTCCGCCAGACAATTCCTGAGGCTCTTAGGCCACATGGCATCCACGGTCCATGTAACTCCAAATGCCCGTCTACACATGAGGCCAGCTCAGTGGGCATCAGAACTCAGTGGCTGCAGGCCACGGGAAACCTGACGGACAAAGTGAGGGTGTCCAAGCTACTAGCTTCTTTTCTGCAGTGGTGGCTTCATCTTCTGAATCTGCTAAAAGGGGTGCCTTTTCAAGCTCCTCAACATTCTCAAGTCCTGACACCCAACGCTTCTCTCCAAGGTTGGGGTGCACATTGCCAAGGAGCATGAACCCAGGGCCTCTGGTCCCCTTGGGAGTCTGCACAGCAGATCAATTTCCTAGAGCTCAGAGCAATCCGCCTAGCCCTCTGGACTTTCTCTCATGTACTCTCTCGCCATCCGTCTTAGTGCAGACGGACAATCAAGTTGCCATGTTCCATGTGAACAAGCAGGGGGCACAGGGTCCTGACCTCTCTGTCAGGAGGCACAGGACCTGTGCTCTTGGGCAGTCAGTCATGGCATACTTCTCAAGGCGGTCTATCTCCCTGGACAGGAATATTACCTGGCAGACAGATTGAGCAGGCTTCTACAGCCACATGAATGGCAGTTGAATCCTCTTGTGGTTCAACAGATCTTCCTAAGATGGGGCCTCCCCACCATAGATCTCTTTGCCAGTCCACTGAACCGTCAACTGCCCAGGTTCTGCTCCAGACAACCGCATCCTCTCAGAGTAGCAGCAGATGCGTTTCTCATTCCCTGGTCTACAGGCCTCCTATATGCGTTTCCTCCCACACCTCTAGTGCCCAAGACACTGTTCAAAGTGATCCGGGACAAGGCCTCTGTGATCCTGGTGGCCCCCAGATGGCCAAGGCAACCGTGGTTCCCACTTCCTTTGCAACTGGCAGTGGACACTCCTCTTCCTCTGGGGATGCAATCTGATCTCCTGACTCAGGAGCAGGGATCTCTTACATCCCAACCTCCAGTTCCTCAATTTGATGGCCTGGCTGCTGAAAGGGTAGTTCTAGCACCCTTACTGCTGCCTAGGGAAGTGGAGGACGTGGTCTTGGCCTCTAGGAGTCAGTCCACCCGGATGTCTTATGCCCTTAAGTGGCGAAGATTCTCCACCTGGTATGCTCAGCAGAAGGAGGATCCTTTCTCATGCCTGGTACCAGTGGTGCTGCAATATTTGCTTCACCTGTCCAATCTAGGCCTTAAATCCAACTCTGTTAGGGTCCATCTCAGTGCTCTCTCTGCGCACCATTCACCGGTGGAGGGTCAATCTCTCTCAAGCCACCCTTTGGTGGCTCGCTTCCTCAGAGGCCTACTTTTGCTTAAGCCTCCAGTTCGTCCACCTGCCCCTGAGTGGAATTTGAATGTGGTCTTGCAACAACTTACATGCCCACCATTTGAGCCTATGGCTACTTGTCCTTTGTGTTTTCTCTCATGGAAAGCGTTGTTTTTGGTAACTCTTACCTCAGTGAGGCGAGTGAGTGAGCTTCAAGCCTTGGTGTCAGATGCACCATACACTAGATTCTATAGGAACAGAGTAGTCTTACGGACTCATCCTAAGTTCCTTCCTAAGGTTGTCTCCTCCTTCCACCTCAACCAGGAGGTGGTTCTTCCAACTTTCTTTCCCAGGCCGCATGCCAGCCGGGCTGAGATGGTCTTGCATACCCTGGACTGTAGGAGGGCGTTTTCCTTCTACCTTGACCGTACGCAGGGACACCGAAGGGCTGTTCAGCTCTTCGTCTCTTTTGGTCCTAATAAGTTGGGGTTATCTGTCTCCAAGTGTACCCTATCCATTTGGGTAGCAGACTGTATCACCTGGGCGTACAGGGCAGCCGGCCTCTCGTTGCGGGGTCGAGTCACGGCTCACCGTTTGAGGGCGAAGGCTGCGACAGTGGCTCATCTCCACTCTATTCTGTTGTTAGACATCTGCCGGGCCGCTACTTGGTCTTCAAGCCAGACTTTTGCGGCCCACTACTGCCTCGAGAGAGAGTCCCGCAGGGACAGTGCTTTCGAACAGGCGGTACTCCATAATCTCTTTGAGGCATAGGCAACTCCTACCCTCCGGCTCTGGTGTTGGGCTACCATTCTGGGGCGTTCTCAGAGAAGATTCTTTTCGTACATGCTGAGGCTCTAGAGGGAGCATATTTTCTCCAGGACCAAGCAGGAATCAGTCCTCACATATGGGTGACGTCGGCGCCGACGGAGCCCTCGCGGAGCAATTTTCCCCAGCTTTCAAAGAAAGCCTTTGGGAATTGCAGCGCGCATGCGCGGTCTCCTTCCCGCCCAAGGGTGCCATCTTAGCCAGTCTTCTTTTTTCCGCGGAGCCCTACAGACGTACCCGTCGTGTCCCCGCTGAAAAAGTTGATTTTAGTGATTTATTTCTCTTTTTTTCCTTCGGTTCGACGCCGGTCTTTTTCCTGCCCGGACTCGCGACGCCGTTGCGAGTCCTTCTATTATTTTTCGGTTTTTCTGATTTTTGGTCAGTTTCGTTTTCGGTTTTTCGCTGGCAGCCCGGTCCTTTGACCTTGCAGGGGCCCTTTTTCCCCCGATGGCTGCCAGTGGTTTCAAGCGGTGTGTTCAGTGTGACAGAAATATGTCACTCACTGACACACATGATAATTGCCTCCGCTGCCTCGGCCTGGATCACGAAGAACTGATCTGTGGGGCCTGCGGCAAAATGTCCTCCAAAGCGTTAAGGAGTCGGCGGCACCAGCGGGAACGAATCTTCGCTGACCCCGGCCGTACCCGGACCTCGTCGGAGGCCTCGGCGTCCAGAGGTTCCAGCTCTGACCATCGCCGAAGTTCCTCCGACAGGGGTTCTCCCTCCGGGGACCATCGACGGAAGGTAAAACCCGCGAGGGCGGCGTCGGTGGACGCTCCTGGCTCCGCGAGGGCCAGGTCGCATAGCCCCGATAGCCGTCCCGGGTCTTTGGAGAAGGAGCACCTCCCGAAGCGACCTCGTCTGGAGTCGGAGTTGCCTGCTCGGGTAAGTCCTGTAGTCCTCCTGGACTCGCCTCCGAGGGGTCCGACGTCGGGCCCGACGCCGTCGGGGCCCGAGTCGGGGGCTGCTGGGTCACCTGAGGTCGGACTCAGGTTGACAGCCTTGGAGAGCAGACTATCTGCCTTCATGGACCAGCAGCGGGCACTGATCGCTAGCCTCGCTGGCGCCGCTGCCCCGACCGCCGGGACGTCGACGTCTAAGTCGACCCCGGAGACCGAGCCGATCCTCGAGTCCATGCGAACTCGAGTCGATCCTCGGTCGAGGTCACCCTCGGCCTCCCGTTCGGGACCGAGGTCGTCGACGCCGACTCCCTCGGTGTCGGGGCAGCCGACGCCTGCCCGAGCCGACCCCACTGATTCCTCCTCGGAGTCGGCCTGGTAGTCTGAAGAGGAAGAGTCACCTGATTCGTTTCGGACTCGGTGTGTCCCCTCGGACTCACCTGAGTCCGAACCTCGGAAGCAGTCCCCTCCGGAGGATGCCCGGTTCTCGGACTTCGTCAGGGATATGGCCAAGGCTTTGGCCTTCCCGGCGGATCCCGAGGAGGAGCCGAAGAGCTCGACACCCTTCAGTATGACTCTCCCGCCAGGGAACACTTTACTGTACCGGTTCCTCCCATGCTGGAACGACTACTCTTCCGCATGTGGGAGAGTCCGGCCTCGTCGCCGGTATTAAGCAAGCGGGTCGATTCCATCTATCGAGTCCGCAAGAGTCCTGGCTTCCAAAAAGCACAGCTACCGCACCATTCCATGGTAGTGGAATCGGCCATGCATAGGCTTAAGAGCCAGAAGATGCACTCCTCGGTGCCTCCTGGCAGGGAGGCCCGTAACCTGGATGGCCTCGGTAAGAAGTGTTTCCAGGGCTCTATGCTTGCTTGTCGTGTCCAGACCTACCAGCTCTACATGGGCATGTACCTCAGAGACCTGGCTAAAGAGGTAGCCGGCTTCTCCGCTGGGCTGTCCGAGGAACCTTTGCGGAGGTTCCTGGCCTTGACAACTGGTATTCGGGAATGCTCCAAATTCATGTCCCGAGCAGCCTATGATGGCTTTGAAGCATCGGCTCGAGTGGCCGCAGCCGGCATCGGTGCCCGCCGACAGGCTTGGCTTCAGTCGTCTGACCTTGAACCCTGGGTGCAGGACAAGTTGGTCGATGTCCCCTGCCGAGGTGAGAACCTCTTTGGCAAGCCCATGGCTGAAAAGGCTGCACAAATCGAGACGGAGATTCTCACCAGAACTAGGCTTTCTAGGAAGACCTCCGCCCCTTCCCAGAAAAAGAAGGGCTCGGGAAAGAAGTCCTTTTACCCGAGAAAGGCGGCTGCCTATAAGCACTACCCTCAATATCAGGCCTCCGCAGCTCCCCAACAGGGTCAGCAGGCCAAGGGACGGGGTAACGGGTCCCGTAGGCAGCAAGCCCCCAAGCCTGCACCACCGGCCCCTGCTCAGCAGGGTGGGGGTTTTTGACTTCATCAGCATAGCCTCTCCCCCTCAGCTGGTTCCTCCCAGCACCGGAGGACGGCTGGTTCACTTCGCCCACAGGTGGTCCAACATCACTTCAGATGCCTGGGTGCTTCAAGTCGTAAGAGAAGGCTATCTTCTCCACTTCCACCAGGTCCCTCCCTCCTATTTCCCGGGAGAACCTCCACGACTCCCTCTGCACAGGGACTTACTCCTTCAGGAGTTAGCAAGTCTTCTTCAGGAGCAGGCGGTGGAACCGGTGCCCCACCACCTGAGAGGTCAAGGCTTTTATTCCAGGTATTTCCTGATACCAAAAAGAACAGGAGGCCTCAGACCCATCCTGGACTTGCGCAACCTCAACAAATTTCTCGTGAGGGAAAAGTTCAAGATGCTTACCCTTGGAATTCTTCTGCCCTACCTCCAGCAGGGAGATTGGCTATGCTCCTTGGATCTAAAAGATGCCTACACGCACATCCTCATCCACCCAAGCCACCGCCAATACCTAAGGTTTGTGGTGGCAGGAAATCATTACCAGTACAGAGTGCTACCCTTTGGCCTATCCTCCGCACCACGAGTCTTCACAAAATGTCTCGCGGTGGTGGCGGCTTATCTCCGGCTTCACGGCCTCTATGTCTTTCCGTACCTAGACGACTGGCTCATCAGAGCATCGTCTTCTCCGGAAGTCACAAAAGCCACTCACCGCACTGTGACTCTTCTGCAGTACTTGGGCTTTGTCATAAACTTCGCAAAGTCCACTTTGCTCCCCTCACAGGATCTCGAATTCATCGGCGCAAGACTGCACACTCCTCAGGCACGAGCTTTCCTGCCTCTCGACAGGGCTCAACGGCTCATGGACCTAGCCGGCCGTTTTCGCAGCCAGTCCCTGGTCTCGGCCAGGCGCTTCCTGAGACTACTCGGCCATATGGCTTCCACCGTCCATGTGACCCCCAATGCCCGCCTGAATATGCGGCCTGCTCAATGGTGCCTTCGCAAGCAGTGGCAACAAGCCACGGGCGGCCTAGCCGACTTAGTGCGCGTCTCCGGACCGCTGGCCTCTTCGCTGCAGTGGTGGCTTCATCGGCCGAACCTGCTGCTCGGAATGCCTTTCCAGTCACCTCAGCCGGCTCAAGTGCTGACGACCGATGCTTCTCTCCTGGGATGGGGAGCGCATTGCCAAGGGGCGTGTACTCAAGGTCTCTGGACCACGTGGGAGTCTGCTCAGCAGATGAACTTCCTGGAGCTCAGAGCAATCCGTCTGGCTCTCAAGGCTTTCTCCCACCTGACTTCTCACCAGTCCGTCCTTGTCCAGACAGACAATCAGGTTAACATGTTCTACGTGAACAAACAAGGAGGCACAGGCTCCTTTCTTCTCTGTCGGGAAGCACAGAGGCTCTGCTCTTGGGCCGTCGGCCACGGCATTCTCCTCAAGGCAGTTTATCTCCCAGGCCAAGAAAATTGCCTGGCCGACAAACTCAGCAGGATCCTCCAGCCGCACGAGTGGCGCCTGGATCCCTTGGTAGTTCAGAAACTTTTCCTGAAGTGGGGCCTCCCCACGATGGATCTCTTTGCCAGTCCTCTCAACCGGCAACTTCCTCGCTTCTGCTCTCGTCAGCCGCATCCCCTTCGAGTAGCGGCGGATGCTTTTCTGCTCTCATGGTCGAAGAGCCTTCTGTATGCCTTTCCTCCCATCCCGCTAGTCTCTCGAACTCTTTTCAAGGTTCTCCGAGACAAAGCTTCCATGATCCTGATAGCTCCTCGCTGGCCCAGACAGCCGTGGTTTCCACTCCTGCTGCAATTAGCAGTAGAGGATCCGTTCCCTCTGGGGTTTCAACCGGATCTCCTAACACAGGATCAGGGGTCCCTGCTACACCCCAACCTCAGATCTCTACATCTGATGGCCTGGCTGCTGAAAGGGTAGTCCTTGCTCCCCTTCTACTGCCGGCAGAGGTGGAAGAGGTCGTCCTAGCTTCTCGGCGACCTTCTACCCGCAAATGCTACGCCCTTAAATGGCGTCGCTTTTCCGCTTGGTGTGCCCAGCAGTCTCAGGATCCCTTCTCCTGCTCGGTGTCGGTGATCTTGCAGTACTTGCTCTACCTCTCTAATCTGGGACTTAAGTCCAACTCCGTCAAAGTCCACCTCAGTGCTCTTTCAGCACATCATGTGCCGGTGGACGGCAGACCTCTTTCCAGCGACCCTCTCGTAGCGAGGTTTCTCCGAGGTCTCCTTCTACTTAAACCACCTCTGCGCCCGCCAGCACCTGACTGGGATCTGAATGTGGTTTTACAGCGGATCACCTGTCCGCCTTTTGAACCTATGGCTACCTGTTCTCTCCGTTTTCTTTCTTGGAAAACTTTATTCCTGATAGCCCTCACTTCCGCTAGACGCGTAAGTGAATTGCAGGCCCTCGTGTCTGATCCCCCTTACACTCGGTTCTACAAAAATAGGGTAGTCCTACGGACTCACCCAAAATTTCTTCCAAAAGTGGTCTCCCCTTTTCACATCAATCAGGAGGTGGTACTTCCGACCTTCTTTCCCAGGCCACACTCCAGCCGAGCTGAAATGGTCCTGCATACCCTGGACTGTAGAAGGGCATTGAACTTCTACCTTGACCGTACGCAGGAGCACCGTAAAGCTGCTCAGCTTTTTGTGTCTTTTGACCCCAATAAATTGGGGCTCCTGTCTTCAAGCGTACTCTGTCCATCTGGGTTGCTGACTGCATCGCTTGGGCTTATGGGGCAGCCGGACTCTCGTTAGAAAGTCGAGTCACGGCTCATTGTGTTCGGGCGAAGGCTACGTCAGTGGCTTACCTCCGCTCTCTTCCGTTGGCAGACATCTGCCGGGCCGCTACTTGGTCTTCGAGCCAGACTTTTGCGGTCCATTACTGCCTCGAGAGGGAGTCCCGCAGGGACAGTGCTTTCGGACAGGCAGTCCTCCGAAATCTCTTCGAGGTTTGAGCAACTCCTACCCTCCATCCCGGATGGGGGCTACCGGTGGGTAATAATTCAGTGAAGATTCCTTCCTTCTGTGCCGCTGAGCTAGAGGGAGCTCATTTTTCTGCTTAGGGTCTCCGGTAGCCTTAAGCTTGGGAGTCCCATATGTGAGGACTGACTTCCTGCTTGGTCCTGGAGAAAGCGTAGTTACTCACCTGTAACAGGTGTTCTCCAGGAGCAGCAGGAATCAGTCCTCACAACCCTCCCTCCTCCCCTTGGAGTTGCAATCATCTGCTTAAGTTTTTTTGCAAATTTTTATGCTGTCTTTTAGCTATGTCATCAGACTGGCTAAGATGGCACCCTTGGGCGGGAAGGAGACCGCGCATGCGCGCTGCAATTCCCAAAGGCTTTCTTTGAAAGCTGGGGAAAATTGTTCCGCGGGGGCTCCGTCGGCGCCGACGTCACCCATATGTGAGGACTGATTCCTGCTGCTCCTGGAGAACACCTGTTACAGGTGAGTAATGGGAGTTTGCATTCTGGTGTAAAGGCAAATCTGTAGATTCTTTCTTATCCCACATGCACAGTCTCTTTAAATAAGTTCTGCAGACCCAGTAGTCAACAACACTTATCCCGTTAGCAGCACTTGCTAACCGGATAAGTGCTGCTGACCAAAATGTTCAGCTGCATTATGTGGATAGTGCCATTGTATATCCTTATAGACTGACTTGACACTGTCCAGATAGTGGTTTATGGTTTATGGTTTATTCATTTGATAAAAACCGCCTTTCTATAATAATCAAGGCGGTGTACAATAATAAAATACATAAAATTTGTCCGAAGCCGGGAAAGAGAAAAGAAATGTACAAATTTATAAGACAGGAAAGAAAGAATGAAGAGAGCAGAGACAAGACAGGACACAAGAGGCAAACTTACTATACAACGATAGGGGGCCTTCATACAAAAGGAGAGGGGATGTTGAATGCAAGAGAAAATAGGTGTATCTTAAGGTTGTGTTTAAAAGTGGCGTATTGTGATTCCAGACGAAGAGAAGAAGGGAGAGAGTTCCAAAGAGCAGGACCAGCGAAGTAGAAAGCTGAAAGACGAGTGAGCTGTAAGCGGGCACGAGCAGGAGGAGGGAGGGCGAGGCGATTAAGATGAAAAGAGCGGGGAGTGTACCTAGGAGAGTGAAAAGATAAAAGATCAGCCAAGTAAGGAGGGGTGCTAGTGTGAAAGACTTTGTGTAGTAAGATTAATAACTTAAATTGGAAATGGAAAGAAACAGGCAGCCAGTGAAGATGGAGAAGTAAAGGAGTGACATGATCACGAAGAGAAGAGTGGGTGACATGACGTGCAGCAGTGTTCTGTATACGTTGAAGCCGGGATACCAGATAGTCGGGGAGACCAAGGAACAGGGAATTGGAAAAATCAACGCGAGACATTACAAGAGATAAGACCAATGTGGTTAGGGCTGAGGGAGAAAGGAAAGGGCGAACTGAGTGAATTAGTCGAAGAAAAAAGAATGAGGTTTTCGTGATATCGGAAATATGTGTACAGAAGGAAAGGTCCGAGTCAAAGTTATCACCCAAATATCGAAAAGGGGAAACTAGTGGGACCGGAGAATCAGAGAAAGAAGGAGCTAAAGAGGGGGAAGGGCCACCGTGGGTGAACCATATAGCAAGAGTTTTAGTAAGATTCAAATGAAGACAATTGGAGGTGAGCCAGTTGGCGACAGATGTGAGACAAGAGTTAAGAGGGGAGAGATCGGGAGAGGAGGGAGATGTGTGGTGAAGTAAAAGAATGTCATCAGCGTAGAAGAAAGCCGAAATTCCTGACTGCTGTATAAGAAGAGCAAGAGGGGCCAGGAAAAGGTTGAAAAGGAGAGGAGCAAGGACAGAACCCTGAGGAACACCACAGGGGAGGTGCTGTGAGTCCGAGGGAGGGAGAGTAGGTGAAAAAGAGAGAACTGCATAAGAACGAGAAGAACGAAAGGAGTGGAACCAGTGGTGAACTGTACTGCAGAGACCAGCTTCCCGAAGACGGTAAAGAAGAAGAGAGTGGTCTACCAAGTCAAAAGCCGCAGAGAGGTCTAAAGCAACCGCCACCGAGATATCACCGCGATCGTGAGCTGCGTGCAGTGCATTAGTGAAAGCTAGAAGAACAGTATCAACACTATGGCCGGGGCGGAAACCAGATTGACGGGGGTGAAGAAAATTAGTAGAATCAAGGTGATGAGAGAGTTGAGCAAAGACAAATTTTTCCAGAAGTTTAGATAAGAAAGGAAGATTAGAAACAGGGCGATAGCTAGAAGGGAGAGAGGGATCTAGGGAAGGATTTTTCAGAATGGGACGAACCAAAGCGTGTTTCCAAGGGCTAGGGAAAATTCCTGTGGATAGGCTGGAATTAAACATAGCTAGAATAGAAGGAAAAGCACCCAACGAGGGAGTGATGAGCCAAGAAGAAGGAATAGGGTCAAGTGGGCAGGAAGTTTTCTTAGAAGAAGAAAGGAGAAGGTGAAGCTCAGACGCAGAGATAGGAGAAAAGGTAGCCCAAAAGTGAGAGAGTTGAGAAACAGGTGGTGGGGAGGGAGCAGGGGGAGGGGAAGTGATAGGGGCAGGACATGAGGGTAGCTGGTCCCTCAATGAAATGACCTTAGAGACAAAGAAAGAAGCTAACTGAGATGGGGATGGAGAGGACTGAGTGGCAGGAGGGGATGATGAGGCATGCAGAGAGAGGAGAGAACGAAAAGTAGAATAAAGATGTCGAGTTTGGTTAGAGGCATGTGAGATAGTAGTAGAGAAGTAGTCCCGTTTAGCAGAGTGAAGCTGAGCACGGTAGAAAGAGTAGTGGGATTTAAAAGTAGATAGACGGGCAGGGGAGGGGGACTTGCGCCATAGCCGCTCGGCCCTCCGAAGGTGAGAACGTAGCATCCAGAGACCGCTATGGTACCAGGGATGGGAAGGGCGCCGGCGAGATGGGCGAGGATGCAGGGGGGCTAGAAGGTCAAGAGTAGTGGAGAGAATAGAAGACCAGAGGGTAGCCTGGGAATTAGGGGAAATGAGTGGAAAGTCAGCAGGTAAAAGCTCGGAGACAGGGGGAAACTTTTGTAGGGTGAGGGGAGTAAGAGCCCGAGATAATCTCAATGGGGATGATGAAGGGAAGGTGGTGGAAGAAGCGGGAGGTAGAGCACCGGAGAAGGAGCAGGATAGTGCGAGGTGAAAATGATCCGTCCAGGGGAGAGATGTAGTGGAAAGAGATGAAAGAGTAAGGGAATAGGAAGCAGGAGTCAGAAATAGATCAAGGGTGTGACCAGCCTGATGGGTGGGAACAGTAACATGTTGGAGAAGCGATAGGTCCTGGAGAAATGAGAGAAAGAAAAGTTCTCTGGAAGAAGGAGCATCCATGTGCATGTTGAAGTCACCGGCAATGATTAGGTGAGGAAAGGCCAGGGAGATATCGATAATAGTTAGCATGAGAGCATCCCAAAGGTGGGAACGAAGAGCCGGGGGAGAGTAAACGAGAAGGACGTGAATGGGCGGGGAAGTAGAAAGACGAAGTAAGAGTGATTCAGAATAGTGCAATGATGGGGAGGAGATCTGGGTGTAAGGAAGAGAGGGATGCAAAATAGCTGCCACGCCGCCGCCAGACCGACCAAGACGGGGAACGGAAACAGCCGAAAAGCCAGGGGGATGACAGCGTGCAAGAAGAGCATCCTCCCCGTCACGGAGCCAGGTCTCCGTGAGGAGAGTAACCCCAGGCGGAGATCTAAAAACTAAGTCCTGAATGAGGAGGGCTTTGTTACGGAGAGACCGGCAATTAAGAAGACCGATCGAAAAAAGAGCAGACGATGTGGTAGAAAGTGCAGGAGAAGGAGGGGGGAGGGAGGAAGAAAGGGGGCAAGAATGCAGATTGGCAGTGCACCGGGAACGCAGATGAAGGGGTTTACAGGGTCGCCTGCCCCATATCACTGGGATTGAGGCCATAGGACAATGAAAAGGGAGGGGAAACCAAGGAGAACGAGAAAAGGACGGTGAGGGAAATAGCAAGCCAAGGGAGGGATCAAATGGCAGTACAGGTAGAGCATGCAGAGAGCTCAACCCACCGAGAGAGGAAACGAGAAGAGGGAGGAGAAAAAGAAAGAACCAACGCAACAGAAGAGACGGACCAGCGGCACTGGAGCGGCCCCAAGGAGCGCACCTAAGGAGCATGTCGTGCTCCTTAGGTGCGCTCCTTTGGTGCGTGCCTCCGTCGCGCGCCGTGGCGACAAGCGCCGCAGGCGCTGCTGTTAAATAGTGGTTAGGCAGCGTACCGTCTGGAACGCGGCCGCGAACGTGCGGCCGCGGGAGAACCGGAAGGGGAGGACCCCAAACAGCAACAGGAAACTGTTGGCCCTAGTTGGGAGGGCAGTGTCTAAAACAACAAATAACAGGGCGGTCCATAGATTGAACTAGAGTGAGTAACTCTCCAGCTAATTTAGAACAACAAAAAAGCTAAGGCCATTGAGATATTGGCAGCTTTGATCACAGTATCCAGATATTCAGTAACCACAGCAATCCAGATATTGGTGTGAAATATCTTTTTTGTCTGTTTTGACTGCAGCAGCCAGAGTTAAAAAGAAAAGAAAGAGAAAACATGATGACCGCCCTTGCTGATTTTTAGCCTGTATGTCTTCGAGTTTGGTCTTTGTGTTAGTTATTTTACTCAACCATAAATTAAAGTCCTCTGTATAAGATACAAAAAAGCATTGGTAACACAAATACAGCATACTTAAAACAAAACAAAAATAGCAATGTTAATATAACTAATCACAGAATGTTACAGTAAACCCACAAATTCTTCTTTGAAACTGATTCTGTTGGGGTTCATCTCCTTACAATTGGGCTTTCTCCATGGACAAGCAGGAAAAGTCCTCAAGTATGGGTGATGTCATCCGACAGCGCCCATGCAGGAAATTTCCTAGCTCTTCCTAGAAGATTTTGGAATTTTGACAGTGCTTGTATGCTCCTTCCTGCCTGCTGCCATGGTACTATCTTATCTTCGGTCCTTTTCTTTTCACGGAGCCCCATGGACGTGTTTTGTTACTTATCCTGTGAGTACCTCTGTGAGTTTAGATTGTAAGCTCTGATGAGAGGGGGGCCGTCTTTTACATGTGTCTGTGCAGCGCTGCATATGTAGCGCTACACAGATGTGCAGTATAGTAGCATCTTTTTTTTTTTTTGCTTTTGTCACACCTGCTGTCAAATTGTTCTGTTTCTGTTCCCGTATTCATCTTAGTTCAGAGTTTTGGAATGTTTTAAAGTCTCCTTTATTTTCTGCGAAGCCTCAGCCCCTTAGGCACTTGGTGTTCTGGCTGAGCTGTTTGATTTCGCTGTGGCCGTTTGTCCAGACAACTTGTCCCAGAAACTTGCTAGTGGGTTTTTAAAAGTGTTCTAGTGCTCAAAGGATCATATTTAAAATGGACACACATAAATGGTGCCTCCAGTGCTCGGAGCTCAATCACAAGCTTTCTCACAGTTTTTGTCTGCAGATGACAGCATGAGGATTCAAAGCTTGAAAGAAAGAACACAAAAGGAATTTTGGTGCTTCTAATTCTCCAGGACCAAGCAGGAAATCAGTCCTCACATATGGGTGACGGCGCCGACAGAGCCCTCGTGCGGAACATTTCCCCAGCTTTCAAGGAAAGCTTTTGGGAATGCAGCGCGCATGCGCGGTCCCCTTCCCTCCCAAGGGTGTCATCTTGCTCAGTATTTCTTTTTCCGCGGAGCCCAACGGACATGAGTTCGTGTCACCCAGGAAAAGTAGATTTTTTTCTGCGATTTTCGCTGTTTTGCTTATCCAGTTCGATGCCTTTCCCGCCTGGGCTCGGTAGACCGGTATCGAGTCCATAATTTCTTTTTTCAGTTTTTGTCCTTCGTGACTAGTGTTTGCGCCATTTCTTTTGTTATTTTCACTGGCAGCCCAGTCTTTTGACCTTGCAGGGGCCCTTCCCCCTCCCCCCCCCCCCGATGGCTGCCAGCGGGTTCAAAAAGTGTGATCGGTGCAAGAAACCTATGTCTCACTGACACACATGACTGCTGCCTCCGATGCCTCGGGCCCGACCATGACCCTCTGGTCTGTGGCCCGTGTGGCAAAATGTTGTCGAAGGCACTTCAGAGTCGTCAGCATCAACGTGAAAGAATTTTCTCTGAGTCCACGTCCGGCCGGGCCCAGACTTCATCAGAGGCCTCAACATTTCAGAAGTCTGACCCCGAGCGCCGCCGTGGTTCCTCTGAGAGGGGGTCTCCCACCCGGGAGCACAAAAGGAAGAAGAAGCTTGTGAGGGTGGCGTCGGTGGAGGCCCCTGGGTCCTCAAGGGCCAGGTCACGTAGCCCTGACCGCCGCACCGGGCTCAGAGTCGGAGAGGCCGTCCAAACTACCTCGTATGGAGCCAGTCCCCGAGTCACGTAAGTGTCGGGGCCCGAGTCCGGGGCTGCTGAGTCTCCTAAGCTTGGATTCAGGCTAACGGCATTGGAGAGCAGCTTGGCTGCCTTCATGGAACAGCAGCAGGTGCTGATTGCCGGTCTGACAGGTGCATCTGCCCCGACCACCGGGACCTCGAAGTCTAAGTCGACCCCGGAGGCCGAGCCGACACTCGAGTCCATCAAGTTTCAAGTCAATCCTTGGTCAGGGTCCCCTCGACCTCCCATGCAGGGCCGAGGTCGTCGACGCCGGTGCCATCGTGGCGTGTGGCACCGAGGCCCACACGGCCAGAGCTGCTTGATTCCTCGGAGGAGGAGTTGGTATGGGAGACGGAGGACGAGGAGTCTCTGGACACCTTCCGGACCCGGTGCATCCCTTCGGACTCCGCAGAGTCCGAACCTCGGAGAAGGTTGTCCCCCCTCCCATGGAGAATACCCGGTTCTCGGACTTTGTGAGGGACATAGCCAAAGGGTTGGCATTCCCTGCGGACGCTGAGGAGGAGCCTCGAGCCGAAGAGCTTGATGCCCTCCAGTATGACTTTCCTCTGAAGGAAGCATTTACTGTGCCGGTTCCTCCGATGCTGGAACGGCTGCTCTTCCATATGTGGGAGGCACCGGCCTCAGCGCCAGGTCTTAGCAAATGGGTCAATTCCATTTATGTAGTCCCTAAGAGCCCTGGGTTCCAGAAGGTGCAGCTACCGCACAATTCCATGGTTGTGGAATCGGCCATGCACCGCCTGAAGAGTCAGAAGATGCACTCCTCGGTGCCCCCCCGCCGGGAGGCCCGGAACCTGGATGCCCTCAGTAGAAAGTGCTTCCAGGGCCCTATGCTATCTTGCCGTGTCCAGACTTACCAGCTGTACATGGGCATGTACTTACGGGACCTGGCAAAGGAGATTGCCAGGTTCTCAGCTGGCCTCTCCAAGGAGCCCTTGCAGAGGTTCAAAGCCTTGTCTACAGGGATCTGAGAGTGCTCGAAGTTTATCTCTTGAGCAGCCTATGATGGCTTCGAGGCTTCAGCCCTGGTAGCTGCGGCTGGCATTGGTGCACGCCGTCAGGCCTGGCTGCAGTCATCAGACCTGGAGTCATGGGTGCAGGACAAGTTGGTCGATGTCCTGTACTGAGGTGACAACCTATTCGGTAAGCCCATGACTGAAAAGGCTGCAGAAATCGAGACTGAGATTCTCACCAGGACAAGGCTGTCCAGGAAGACTTCTGCCCCTTCTCAAAAAAAGAAGGGCTCAGGAAAGAAGCCCTTTTTCCTGAAGAAGGACGCTGCCTACAAATCCTACCCTCAATATCAGGCCTCTTCAGCTCCCCAACAGGGCCAGCAGGCCAAGGGGCAGGGGTGTGGACCCCGTAGGCAGAAGACCCACAAGCCGCCAGCTCCTGCACAGCAGGGAGCGGGGTTTGACTCCCACAGTTTAGCCCATTTCCGCTGGTGGTTCCACTCAGCACAGGAGGTCGGCTGACCCTGTAAGCCTACAGGTGGCCAGCCATCACAGGGGATACCTGGGTACTGAGCATAGTCCAAACGGGCTACATGCTACACTTCCACCAGCTACCTCCCCCCCTCCTACTTCCCAGGGGAGCCTCCAAGACTCCCTCTACACAGGAACCTCCTCCTTCATGAGTTGGCAAGTCTTCTAAAGAAACAGGCGGTGAAATCGGTGCCTCCCCATCTGAAGGGCAAGGCTTCTACTCCAGGTACTTCCTGGTACCAAAAAGGACAGGAAGCCTCAGGCCTATCCTAGACTTGCGAAACCTAAACAAGTTTCTGGAGAGGGAAAAGTTCAAGATGCTTACCCTTGGGATACTGCTGCCTTACCTCCAGCAGGGAGACTGGCTATGCTCCTTAGACCTAAAGGTTGCTTATACTCATATCCTCATTCATCCAGACCACAGACAATATCTCAGATTTGTGGTGGGAGGAAACCATTTCCAGTACAGGGTACTTCCCTTTGGCCTAACCTCTGCCCCCAGGGTTTTCACCAAATGCCTGGAGGTGGTGGTGGCTTATCTCAGGAATCAGGGAATTTTCGTCTTCCCATACTTGGACGACTGGCTCATCAGGGGCCAGTCTCTCCAGGAGGCCCGACAAGCCACTCTTCACACTGTCTCTCCTCTTCAGCATCTGGGCTTTATCATAAACTACGCAAAGTCCACTTTGCTCCCCTCTCAGAACCTAGAGTTTATAGGGGCAAGATTGGACACCCTTCAGGGAAGAGCCTACTTGCCCGAAGACAGGGCCCACAGACTGATGGACTTGGCCAACCAGTTCCAAAGCAGTTCTCATGTGTCCACAAGGCACTACCTGTGGCTACTGGGCCACATGGCATCCACTGTGCATGTGACTCTCAACGCCCTCCTGCACATGTGGGCTGCTCAATGGTGCCTCAGAGCTCGGTGGACGCAGGCCACAGGCGACCTCCGAGACAGAGTAGAGGTGTCCAAACCACTTTTGGACTCCTTACATTGGTGGTTACATCTCCAAAGCCTTCTCAGGGGGGTACCTTTTCAGGCTCCAACACACACAAGGGTGCTGACGACCGATGCTTCCTTAAAGTGTTGGTGTGCACATTGCCAGGGCATGTGTACTCAAGGCTTGTGGTCTCCTCGGGAGGCCACGCAGCAAATCAATCTTTTGGAGCTGCGAGCAATCCGCTTAGCTCTGCAAACATTTTCTCATGCACTATCTCACCGGTCTGTCCTAGTTCAGACAGACAATCAAGTGGCAATGTTCTCCGTGAACAAACAAGGGGGCACGGGGTCCAGGCTCCTATGTCAGGAGGCACTGGCCCTTTGCTCATTTGCAGTCAAACAAGGCATGTTTCTCAAAGCAGTTTATCTACCTGGTCAGGAGAATTTCCTAGCAGACAAGCTAAGCAGGATTCTCCAGCCTCACGAATGGCAGTTGAATCCATTGGTGGTCCAGCAGATCTTCCTTCACTGGGGACTTCCATCCATCGATCTCTTTGCAAGTCCACAGAATCAACAGCTGCCGAGGTTCTGCTCCAGACAGCCGCATCCCTTTTGGATAGCAGCAGATGCTTTTCTGATCTCTTGGTCTGTGGGCCTCCTGTATGCGTTTCCTCCCACGCCCCTGGTTGCCCGAACTCTGTTCAAGATTCTCTGGGACAAAGCCTCGGTGATTCTGGTAGCTCCCAGATGGCCGAGGCAGCCGTGGTTTCCACTTCTGCTGCAGTTGGCGGTGGAAACTCCGTTCTCTCTGGGGTTGCAACACGATCTCCTGTCTCAGGAGCAAGGTTCCCTTCTGCACCCCAATCTCAGGTCCCTCAATTTGATGGCCTGGCTGCTGAAAGGATAGTGCTAGCTCCCTTACGTCTACCTAAGGAGGTTGAGGAGGTGGTCTTGTCCTCTAGGAGGCAGTCCACCAGAAAATCCTATTCCCTCAAGTGGCATAGGTTTCCTTTATGGTGTGCCTTGTGCCAGTAGTTCTGCAGTATCTACTTCACCTGTCAGACCTAGGCCTTAAGTCTAACTCTGTTCGGGTCCACCTCAGTGCTTTGTCAGCGCACCACTCCTTGGTGGAAGGACAGCCTCTGTCGGTTCACCCCTTGGTGTCCCGATTTCTCAGAGGTCTGCTTCTACTTAAGTCTCCGGTTCATCCACCGGCGACTGAGTGCGATTTGAATGTGGTCTTGCAGCAATTTACTCGCCCACCGTTTGAGCCGATGGCTACTTGGCATTTGCGCTTCCTCTCTTGGAAAGCGCTCTTCCTGGTGGCTCTTACCTTGGCCAGACGTGTGAGTGAACTACAAGCTCTGGTTTCTGATAGACCGTACACACGGTTCTATAGAAACAGGGTGGTCCTACGGACCCATCCTAAGTTCCTTCCAAAAGTGGTCTCCTCTTTCCACTTCAACCAGTAGGTGGTTCTTCCGACCTTTTTTCCCAGGCTGCATACCAGCCGGTCTGAAACAGTCTTGCATACCCTGGATTGTAAGAGGGCGTTGTCTTTTTACATAGAACGTACGCTTGGGCATTGAAGGGCTACTCAGCTCTTCATCTCCTTTGACCCTAATAAATTGGGGTTACCTGTCTCCAAGCATACATTGTCCACTTGGGTAGCAGACTGTATCGCCTGGGCGTACATGGCAGCCGACCTCCCCTTGCAGGGTCAAGTAACGGCCCACCGTGTCAGGGCGAAAGCCGCATCAGTAGCTCATCTCTGCTCTGTTCCGTTGGCAGACATCTGCCGGGCCGCAGCTTGGTCTTCAAGACAGAGGTTTGCAGCCCATTACTGCCTGAAGAGAGAGTCCTGATGGGACAGTGCTTTCGGAGAGGCGGTACTCCATAATCTCTTTGGGGTTTAGGCAACTCCTACCCTCCGGCCCTGTTGTTTGGCTACCGTACAGGGGCATTCTCAGAGGATATTCTTATCATGACTGCTGAGGCTCTTGAGAGGGAGCCATTTTTTCAGCTTAGGGTTCCCGGTAGCCTAGAGCTGGGGAGTCCCATATGTGAGGACTCACTTCCTGCTTGGTTCTGGAGAAAGAGTAGTTACTCACCTGTAACAGGTGTTCTCCAGGAGCAGCAGGAATCAGTCCTCACGACCCTCCCTCCTCCCCTCGAGTTGCAGTCATGTACTTCATTTTGTTTTTTTGCTGTCTTATAGCTATGTCATCAGACTGAGCAAGATGGCACCCTTGGGCGGGAAGGGGACCCTGCATGCGTGCTGCATTCCCAAAGGCTTTCCTTGAAAGCTGAGGAAATGCTCCACACAAGTGTTCCGTCGGCACCGACATCACCCATATCTGAGGACTGATTCCTGCTGCTCCTGGAGAACACCTGTTACAGTTATAATGCCCTGTTCAATGTAATTTCAGTTTGTTCAATGTAAACCACACTGATGCAGAATAGCGTGGTATATAAGAGAATATAAATAAATAAATAAATAAATACAGATGCATCAGTCTCTGCTTTCCCGACGTCACCGGATGCTGGTGGTATATCGGTGTCTTTCTTGAGCCTATTCTGAACCAAGCACCCGTGAATCATTTAAACATCGATCATCCATCAATGTTTTCTCAAGATTGAAGAGGGATTCGGCTTCATCTCTGTTGGCATCAAAGAGTAAGAATGTGAAACATTGGGCAGAGGCTCAGGTGTATCAATATTGGAGCTGTTTAAGGCATAGTGCCAAGAGCATCAAGGGTTCCCGAGAGCGCCGCTCCTATCTGCCCAGAAGGGAGTAAGGCTCATCCTCGTGGAGGGGCAGCAACAGCCTTCTCCTTTCCGAGACCAGAGAGCTGCCTACCTCCCATCAGGTTCTGGGAACATCAGCAGATTCTACTGTTCTGCCTGTGAAGGTTGTCGAGGAGAGAATCAATGTTCTTGCCATATAGCCTCAATGAATGTTGCAATTGCACAACAAAGCATCAAGCTTATTCTCAACAAGCACAGTCTACCTGTAGTTAGAGGGATCAATATTAGGGCCCTGACACTGATAGCTGACTGGGCAATATCACTCCAGTGCATTGGAAACTCAGAGCGTGGCTACTAAATTGGTTAGTGGTCTTTGTTACAAAGCATATGGGGACAGACTTAAAGATCTGAATATGTATATATTAGAGGAAAGGGAGGATAGAGGAGATATGATAAAGACATTTAAATACCTCCATGGCATAAATGTACAAGAGGAGAGCCTATTTAGATTGAAAGCAAGCTCTGCAATGAGGTGACATAGGATGAGGATGAAAGGGGATAGATTCAGGAGTAATATGTGGAAATATTTCCTTACGGAAAGAGTGGTAGATGCTTGGAATCTCCCAGTGGAGGTGATAGAGAGACAAGGACAGTGTCTGAATTCAAGAAAACATGGAACAGACACAGAAGATCTATGAAGGGATAAAGGAATGTGTACAACGTAATCTGTTGGGTGTCAGCAAACTGGAATGGACTGACATCGGACACTTTGCATTTGATGATCACATTGTCTACTATGCTGGAAATGAAAGACAAAGAAAAAATGGTGTTGCATTTATATTAAGAAGAAACTTGCAAGAACTGTAATGAAATACAGTGCACTCATTGAACGCTTAATTTCTAATTATCAATGAGGCATGCCCATCAACACAACTATAATTCAAGTATATACCCCAACAACAGCTGCAGAAGAGGATGAAGTTGATGAGTTCTACGGACAAATACAAGCTGAAATTGACAGAACATGCAAATAGGATAACTTGATAGTTATGGGTGACTGGAATGCAAAAGTTGGCAACAAAGAAGAAGGCAAAGTGGTTGGAAAATATGGACTTGGTAACAGAAATGAAGCTGGAGAAAGACTGAGAGAATTCTGCAGGACCAACGATCTATTCATCTGAAACACCTTCTTCCAGCAACACAAGCAGCGACTGTACAACTGGACTGTAGAATGGATTGTAGAAAAATGAAATTAACTACATCTGTGGAAGTCAACGATGGAAAAGCTCTATAGCATCAACAAAGACAAAACCTGGAGCTGACTGTGGCACAGATCACCAACTACTAGTATGCAAACTCAAGCTAAATTTGAAAAAGAGCAAGCCACTCATGAATGCAGCAAAATATGACTTTGAGAATATACCACTGGAATTTAAAGACTGCCTGCAAAATCGATTTGCTGCTTTAGATACAAACGACAGAGCTAACCCAGCTAAGAAAAAGACGGTTAAGAAGCCCTTTTTCAACAAGAAGAAGTTATCTCCAGAAACAAGTAGGAATGTAATCATCACATATGGGTATCGTCGGTACCGACGGAGCCTGCGCGGGAACGCTCCCCAGCGTCCAATTAGAAAGCTTTTGGGAGCATCCCACAGCGCCTGCGTGCTGCCTTCCCGCCTTTCCCAATTGCCTCTCTCCAGTTCTTCTTTTTCCGCGAAGCCAGCAGGTGGTTGTTCCTGTCACCGCAGAAGAATTCTTCTTTATTTCTTTCTTTTCTGTGGTCGCGTCTGCCTTTCTCGACGCTTTACTGGTACCGCCGTTTTTTTCTTCCTATTTTCTGTCTTTAAAAAAAATATATATATAAATGCTAGGACATTTTCCTATTTTTCCCAGGTGCACGCGCCTTTTTGGGCCTTAGGCCCAAAAGGTTTTCCTACAATTGAGAAACCTACCTCAGGTTTCAAAAAGTGCACCAAGTGTGGCGGTACCATTTCCGTCACCGACACCCATGAATGGTGTCTAAAATGTTTAGGTCCTGACCACTCCATCACAGATTATATGTCCTGCGCCATGATGTCTAAAAGAGGTCGGAAGAACCGAGCTGCTAAGCTCAGTACCCTGTTTCCCTCTGATGCAGCTTCGGTGGCATCGACGTCTTCCAGGGCTTCCTCTTCCTCCCGTGGATCTCAGGTAACTAAACATAAGTCCAGCCGGTCCCCAAAGGGTAGATCTCCTTCTAAGCATCGAGATGCCTCTGGCGTTGCCCTTGAGGATTCTGCACCGGCAAAATTACCCCGGCGGGAGGCTTCAGCTTCCAAAGCATTATCGGGGCTCCAGGAGGTTCTCGAGGCCTCGACCTCGGCAGAACTACTGGTGCCATGCTCTGGGGTACCGGCGGTCTTCTCCGGTACCAACATCCAGGCATCGGCAGTGTCGATAGACCAGAGAGTCCTAGCTAATCTCCAGGAACAAGCAGGAATGAGTCTTCACATATGGGTACGTCGGTACCGACGGAGTCTGCGCGGGAACGCTTT
Source organism: Ichthyophis bannanicus (assembly GCA_033557465.1). NCBI lineage: Eukaryota > Metazoa > Chordata > Amphibia > Gymnophiona > Ichthyophiidae > Ichthyophis > Ichthyophis bannanicus. The sequence continues at coordinate 406,991,454 of CM066034.1, read as the reverse complement.
CCAGCGTCCAATCAAAGAGCTTTTGGAAGTATCCCACCACACCTGCATGCTGCCTTCCCGCCTTTCCCAACTGCCTCTCCTCAGTTTTCGTTTTCCGCGGAGCCAGCAGGACGTCCTCCTGTCACTGCAGAAAATTCTTGTTTTATTTCTTTAGTTTTCTTGTGGTCGCGGCTGTCTTTCCCGACGCCACCGGTACCGCCGGTGTTTTCTTTTCTTGTAAAATCTTCCTTTTTCAAGGGATATTTTTTCTTCATAGTGTCCCACGGTTTCTCAGGCCTTTTAGGCCTCTTCTTTTTCCTTCATGGAAACGCCAGCCACTTTCTGCAAGAAATGTTCAAACTGTGGCGGTACAACTTTATTTTTAGACCCTCAAAGTCGATGTCTAACCTGCTTGTGTCCTGACAACAGTTTGGTGAGAAGAGGTCTTCAACATCGAGGTTCCCTCGATACACGGTTTCCCTCCAACGTCGGGGCACCGTCCCCTTCTTCTACACAGAATCAGGTTACCCATAAACAGTCTGTTAAGACTAGCCAGCCCACAAGTGGTAGGTCTCATGCACAGCATGTAGACGGCTCCGGCCTTGCCCTTGAGGGCCCACTGGCTTCAAAACCCGGTGGGAGTCTTCGGTCTCCAAAGCCTTTCAGGGGTTTCAGGTTGTTCCTGGGGTTCACCCCTCACAGAACATACCTGAGCCGTGTCCGGTGGTGGCATCCGCTTCGAGCGGTACCGATACCCCGGCATCGACACTGGTGTTGGATGAAACACTCCTCACCAGGGATGGTCATCTGGCATCCTCGGTGCCTTCGGGACCCGTGGATACCCTCAAGACTGACTTTCCATTATCGGTACCAGCACCGATACTACCACCGACGTCAGTACCCTCCAGACGTGCATCGATAGCCTCGCTTCCTTCGATGCCGAGTCTGGAATCGATCTCCAGTTTGGAGGACTGGGTACCGACTCGCCTTGGTACCGGCTCTCGGCGGTCCCGAAGCCTCGGTTCCGATGATTCGGATCCACAACTCTCGGTTCCCCCTAGGCCGATTGAGTTGCCACTGGTTGACCTTCATCCACCGGTATCAGACACGGTACCGAAGTCTGTACCGATGTCCTCATTACCCTTACGGTCGGTGCCTTCCATGCTTCGCTTATCAGGCTCTCTGCCCTCGATGCCGAGTTTGGAATCGATCTCTAGTCTGGAAGACTGGGTACCGATACGCTTTGGTACCGACACCGATCGATACCGGTGGCTCGGTACCGAGGATAGCGTCCGGAGGTTTTCGGTTACCTTGGTACCGATTGAACTGTCACCGATGACTGCTCCGATGTCTCTGTCGGGCTCGACTCCGACATCGGTACCGGTATTGGCATCGGTACCAGTATCCACAGTAGCATCGTGGCCAACTCCTGCCATGCTTTTTTCAACAGGATTGCTCCCTTCTATACCAAGCTTGGAGTCGATACCTGGCATGGACAATGTGGTAATGACGGTCGCTGCTCCTGACAGCCAGTACCGGCAACCATCCCTTAAGCATTCCACACTGCACCGTGCAGGATCTTCTATTCGTATATATTTGGATGGCTCTGTCGGTGCTCAGGCTAGTTCTTCAGATCTAACCTGTCCAAGGGAGATTCCTGTTGTGGGGATCCCTCTTTTCAGAGTTTCCTCCTGGATATAGCAAGATCTCTTGCCATTCCTATCCCAGGACATGATCCTGCACAAGGCTCTGTTTCTACCAAAGCAAAGGAGAACATAATGCTTCCTTTGCATCATTCCTTGCAGGATCTCCTTCTAGGAATGTGGGAAACACCTTTAAGGGTACCCCCACCTTCCAGAGCAGCTGATCTCTTATATCAGGTGCCCCCCTCTCCAGGGTTTCAAAAGACTCAACTTCCTCATCATTCCATAGTAGTGGAATCAGCAATGAGGCGGGTAAAGAGTAAGAAAAAGCACTCTTCTTATCCGCCAGGTCATGAGTCTAAGACACTAGATGCCTTTGGATGTCAAACCTTCCAGACATCTATGCTTTCTGCAAGAATTCTCTCATATATTTTTTATATGAGTCTATCTCTTGAGGAGGTCACAAAGCAATTACATCTTTTGACTCCTTCCCTTCCAGAGTCCAAGAGTGCAGGCTATTCTTCACTGCTCAAGCATCTTCAGAATATCTCTTGGTTTCTTACTCGTGCTTCCCTAGACTCTGTTGAGTCTGTTAGCAGGACTTCTGCTATAACTATAGGGGCACGACGTAGAGCCTGGTTCCAAGCTTCAGACTTGGACAAATGGGCACAGCAAAGACTGGGACTTACTCCTTGCACTGGAGACAATCTTTTCAACAAGGAGTCTTTACGTCAGGTTACTCAGTTGTCCACTGACTTACCTGTTCCTGGGGGCTGTTCTGCACCACCTTCTGTCCCAGTAGGTAGGAAATGTCCTGCCAAACTTTCTTCCCGTAGGAGAAGAAGGTTTTATGCATCATCTGCCCATCATACAGATGTTCCCAAACAAGGGAAGCATCGTCCTGGTCTGCAGAATTCAACCTCTCACCAGGCTCAGCAACCACAGGGTTTCTGATCAATCTCCATCAGATGCTTGTGACTCTTAGGGTTACAATCTGCAGTTGCTTCTTCTCAATAGAGGCAACCCACTGCTGTTCTAAAACCTAGACATGGATCTCTTCCCAAAAGACATTCATTTTTTCTATGTTCTATGAGCTGTCAGAATGTTCATGCTTCTAGGTCACAGGGTTCTCCTCTTCTTCCTGCTAGGGAAAGAGGTCTAACCACTATCAAACGATAGTTTCCTGTGCCAGCATGTCTTTTTTTTTCCTTTCTGTAGACTTACTACTTTGTAAGTCTTCTTCAGCTCCATTCTCTTTACCCTCTTACCAGGTTTTTCCTCTGTAAGAGCGGTATTGCTTCACTGGAGGGCTTTTTCTTCAGCCTCTCTAGTTTTGTTACTTTTCCAGTGCGGAGTTCTCTTCTCTGAGTTGACTCCTCTTTTTCAATCTTGCTTTGAAGCAGTTCATCAGACATGTCCAGAGTTTTCTACTCCTGTTCTGTCTGTTCTTTCTGTTTTTAAACAGTAACATTCTTTCTGCTGTCTGGCAAGCAGCTGCCAATGCAGGAGCCTTAATGTTTGGACCACTGGTTCTTGTCCACCAGCAACCAGATTTGTCCTCCACTAACATTCTTTCTGGTCTTAGTAGTGGCTCCAAGTCAGTGCTGTCATCTGTCTTGGAAATCTTTTCACTACAAGCTTGTTGGATTGTCTTCTCTTTCTGCCATCTCCATTCCCCTGGGTTTGGCAGCATAGTTGACATAGGTACTGGCTCTCCAGTAGCCAGTTTCTATCTCCTCATTCTCCTGCATCATGCTCTCTGCAATCCTACAGAGAAGCTCTCCACTATGGGCCCTTGCTAGAGAGCATGGTTTTTTTTTCTCCAACAGCTATCCTAGATGGCTGGAAAAGGCTTTTTCAGTCATGTCTCCCATGACTAGAAAGGATCTCCTTTTTAATATAAAGGACATAGGTCTTCTCTTACGTGAAAGCTTAGGGAGTTGCCAGTTCCCTGCTTTGGTCCATACTATTTCCAATCGGGAATATGCTTTTCTCCTTGCAGCTCGTCCTCATGGTAAGAACGCATGATACCTCTTTGCCCTTAAGCAGGTTAGCATGGTATCTCATTTGTATGCGTCTTCTGTTCACTTACCATGCTAGAGTTCTGGAATACTCTGGACTTGCTGGCTGCAGACTGTTTTTATCCTCTGCTTTTCACATAACCGTCCTGGTTATTTCACTAGCTAGCATCCCTATAGCCATAACCAGGGGGGATAGATTCTCTATATATTTTCTCAAGTAGGTTTCACCTTGTTATTAGATGAATCTTTCCTCTCCACATTTCCTATGTGAATACCGTTCTGTAGGCATATCTGTCTGCTTCTTGCAGACACCCATATAGAGGCATATATATATATTCATCTATAGTAAACATCTTACAGATGTCTGTCTATCATTTGTGTGTATTTTATGCCATTTCATATCTCACTATAGATATATTCTTATACGTATATCTATATATCTATATATATGTATCTGTCGAGATATTTATCATGGGTAGATATGAATTCTGCATTATCTACCTGACTGTCGAGGCTCATATAGCTATATGATTCTGACAGATGGGCTTTACCCATACCTATGCTATCCAGCATGTTTGGGGTTCTACACTCCCAACCACTTCTGTGGTAGTTAACAACTTCCACCATAACCTTAAGGTTTAGGTACCTCTGAAGCTCTCCATGTTCCAGTATCTCTCTTAGGAGAGACATTGCGGATCTTCAGCTAATCACAGGCTCTAAAGCCTCAGGCGTTTGTCCTTTCTTTTGGGATACAAGGGGTTTCCATACCTTTTCCTCCCACAAGGACTGTGCCTGTTTGTACAATTCGGTCGGCCTTCTCTTTTTGCTTCCAAGGGTGAGCCACTCTGTCGCCAAAAGAGTTCGGCTTTTACCATAAAGCCTTCCGCTGAAGGCCCACCATTTTTGGTACTACCCCAGTTATTACCGGGGTCCCCTCTTACCTTTCAGGATTCTGACCTCCACTGTTTTTTTCTAACCAGTTTATTACCTCCACTTCACAGTGAGGTCCTCCTTGAGGTTCCTCTACTGGGTTCCCCAGTAGATCCCATAAACCTCCTTACCGCTGTGTAATCCTGTTAGGGGAGGTCCATATTGCAATATTTCTTTCAATATCATTGATGATAATTATCATCCGCACATGGACTCCTTGTCGGCAGTCCTATGCTAGGTTAGCTGTTCCACAGCACCTTTCTTTCTTCAACTCTTACCCTCCATCCTCAGGATGCCTGGTGTTGTCCGGGATAGCATGTTCCAACCTATAACATGCTGGGACTCCAGGCATCTTAGCTTGGGAGTCCCCATATGTGAAGACTCAATCTCCAGGAACCAGCAGGAATGAGTCTTCACATATGGGTATCGTCGGTACCGACGGAGCCTGCGTGGGAACGCTCCCCAGCATCCAAAAGGAAAGCTTTTGGGAGCATCCCTCAGCGCCTGTGCGCTGCCTTTCCCGCCTTTCCTAACCGCCTTTCTCCGGTTCTTCTTTTCCGCGGAGCCAGCAGGTCATGTTCCTGTCACCGCTGAAGAAGTTCTTTATTTTATTTTATTTCTTTGGTCGCACGTCTGCCTTCTCGACACTGGACCGGTACCGCCGGTCTTTTCTTTCTTTATTCTAAAAAAAAAAAAATACTGTTTTTTCTTACTTCAGTGCATTTTCTTCTTTGGCCTAGGGCCTAGGACTTTTTTCCTCATGGAAAAGCCCGCCTCTGGGTTTAAAAAATGCACGAAGTGCAGCGGCACTATTTCTGTCACTGACACCCATGAATGATGTCTAAAATGTTTAGGTCCTGACCACTCCATTGCGGATTGTGAGTCCTGCTCCATGATGTCTAAAAGAGGTCTACAGAATCGAGCAGCTAAGCTCAGTACCCTGTTTCCCTCGGATGCAGCTTCGGTTGCATCGACGTCTTCCAGGGCTTCTTCTTCCTCACATGGATCTCAGGTAACCAAACTTAAATCCAGCCAGTCCTCGAAGTGTAGATCTCCCTCTAAGTATCGAGATGCCTCCGGGCTTGCCCTCGAGGAATCCGCACCGGAAAAATTACTCCGGCGGGAGGCTCCGGCTTCCAAAGCTTTATCTATGGGGTCACAGGTTGACATCGATGGCTCGGCCTCGACCGATCACCTGTTGCCATGTTCTGCGGTACCGGTGGTTCCCACTGGTACCGACATCCAGACATTGCTTGCGTCAATGGATCAGAATATCCTGACCATACAGCGTGCCATCACGGCATTCATACAAGCTGCGACGCCTTCGGTACCGCGACAAACTCCGTTGCCGGTACAGATGATGCCGGTACCGATTGCATCGACATCCGCTTCAGTGTCAATTGCAGCGGTACACTGTTCTGTGATGCCCATCGGTACCGATCACTCCCGATGTCGATACCACCCAGTACGCGTATCGGGCTCTGCAGGAGCATCCAGACAGGCGATACTTCGATTTCTCTGAAGACTCTGATGAATCAGAGGTCTCTTTCGAAGCATCGGTGATTCATCCTCAGGAGCCCTCTTCTCCAAAATGGAGAATGTCTCCTCCAGAAAACTTGTCTTTTCAAGATTTCATTAGGGAAGTGGTCAGGGGCCTTTCCATCTCAGTGGCCCCTGAGACAGAGCCTAGAGCCAAAAAATTACATATTTTACAATATCCTAAAGCTCCTAAAGAGGCAGCCACTTTACCAATACATGAGATTCTTTATGATCACATGTTGGGCATATGGGAGACTCCTCTCACCACTTCCCCTCATTCTCGCAGGTTGGACACCATGTATCGTGTTCCTCCTTGTCCTGGCTTTCATAAGACTCGGCTTCCTCACCACTCCATTGTGGTGGAATCTGCTATGAAGAAGATAAAGAGTACAAAAAGGCACTCTTCTTCTGCTCCTCCAGGAAGAGAATGCAGAACCTTAGATGCCTTTGGCAGGAGAATTTTCCAGGCCAGTATGCTTGTTGCCAGAATCAACTCCTATAGTCTCTATATGGGGATGTTTCTAAAAGAAGTTACAGATCACCTGCAAACTTTATCTCCTTTTATTTCAGAAGATAAAAGGGAAAAGTTCCTCACCTGGCTCAAAGATGCCCAGGATATTTCCAAGTTTTCCAACCGTGCAGCCTTTGACTCTTTTGAAGGTGCCAGCAGAGCCTCGGCCATTGCCATAGGTACACGCAGAGTTGCTTGGTTACAAGCTTCTGATTTGGAACCTTGGGTTCAAGATGGACTAGGAAACCTTCCTTGTACAGGTGAAAACCTTTTTGGCAAAGATTGGCAAGCAAAGGCCACCCAAATGGATGCTGAAAATTCTGCTTTAGATAGACTTTCAAAGTCTACTTCTGCTCCTTTTAAGAAAAGGTTGTTCAAAAAGGGATTTTTCCCAAAAAAGGGAAATATTATTCTGCTTATGGTCAGCAGTCATCTACTGCAGGTCGTTTTGCTACAAAGAGACAGCAACAACCGAAACAGGCCAAGCCTAAGGCTGCTAGGACTGCTACGGCCCAACAGCCTCAGCCTCCTCAGGGCCTTTGACTTACAACTAGAGAGCTTAGCCTTTCTGGCTCTAGAACATCCAGAGCCTCTCACCATTCCAGGAAGGTTGGCTTACTTTGCTCCCAGATGGGAACAAATCACAGCAGAGCAATGGACCCTCTCCATCATAAGGGCGGGGGGTACAAGCTTTGTTTCTTAAAACTTCCTCCTCACACCATGGTGAGACAGTTCAATTCTCAGACATCTCTCCTCGACCTTCTGGGTCAGGAGATTACTACCCTTCTTGCCCAAGGGGCAATAGAAGAAGTACCCCTTCTTCAACAGGGCTCAGGGTTCTACTCCCCCTACTTTCTTATCCCAAAGAAAACAGGGGCTACAGACCCATATTAGATCTCAGAGAATTGAACAAGTTTCTATGCAAGGAGAAATTCAAGATGATTTCTCTCGGTACTCTCCTTCCATACCTTCAGAGTCAGGATTGGCTTTGCTCTCTAGATAGAGTGCTTCCTTTCGGTCTGGCCTCTGCACCAAGGGTGTTCACAAAATGCATGGCAGTAGTAGCTGCATTTCTACGCACTCTAGGGATATTCGTATTCCCATATCTGGACGACTGGCTCATCCGAGCTCCATCCCAGTCAGAGGCCCAGACTTTTCTAACCTGCACAAGCTGTATCCTTCAGTATCTGGGACTTGCAATAAACTTTCCAAAATCCCATCTCACCCCTACTCATTCTCTAGAGTTCATAGGGGCTTTGCTGGATACCACAACTGCAAGGGCCTATTTTCCCCAGGCCCGTTGCTTACGCTTGGTGCAGTTAGCCTCACAAATTCTGTTAAAATCCCATTTAACTGCTCGAGAGATGTTACAACTGTTAGGCCACATGGCATCCACCGTGCATGTGGTTCCTTATGCTCGCCTTCACATGAGGGCAGCTCAGTGGACTCTGTCCACCCAATGGACCCAGGCATCAGGTTGCCTGTCAGACAGAATAGCAACCTCCAGTCGCCTCTTTTGGTCCCTCCACTGGTGGAAGTCCACTCAAAATCTGTTGCTGGGGTCCCCCTTTCAACAGGTGTTACCCCAAGCAACCCTTACAACAGATGCCTCTCCAAGAGGTTGGGGAGCTCATCTTCAAGATCTCTCCACTCAAGGCATCTGGTCTCTAGAGGTGACATCTCTACATATCAATCTCTTGGAGCTCAGAGCAATTTTTCTAGCTCTGAGTTTTCCACACCCTGCTCAGCTACAAGACAGTCCTCATCCACATGGACAACCAAGTAGCCATGTTCTATGTGATCAAGCAGGGCGGGACTGGCTCTCTGTCGCTTTGCAACGAAGCTCTGAGATTGTGGGCCTTCGCCAGAGAGCATCAAATTCATCTCATGGCAGTGTATCTTCCAGGGGTTCAAAACTCTTGGGCAGACAGACTCCGTCGAGTTTTGCTTCCACACGAATGGTCCCTCCATGGGGACCAGATAGCCAGGATCTTCCGAATTTGGGGAACCCCGGACATAGACCTCTTTGCAAGTCCGTGGAAAGCCAAACTTCCCTGGTTCTGTTCCAGGATTCCGTGTCAGGGAGTTCAGGCCAGGAATGCCTTCCTCCTTCATTGGGGGCAAGACTTCCTCTATGCCTTTCCACCCATTCCCCTAATTCCCAAGACACTCCTCAAACTTCAGAGAGACAAGGGGTCTATGATCCTCATAGCACCACATTGGCCACGCCGAGTGTGGTACCCTCTACTTCTGCATCTCTCCCGAGCTCCCTCCCTGGACTTGGGATCTGCTCCAGACCTCCTGTCCCAGGATGAGAGAACGTTGTGGCACCCATATCCCCAGTCTCTTCACCTCAGAGCCTGGTTGCTGAAGGCCTAGACCTTCAAGATTTGCATCTTTTTCAGCAAGTGAAGGCTATCCTTCATGCTTCCAGAAAGCCTTCCACTAGACGTTCCTATGCTTTTAAATGGAGAAGGTTTACCATTTGGTATGCAGAGAAGGGTCTTAACCCTCTTGCAATACCTCTGAATTCTTTACTAGAGTATTTGCTGCATTTATCCCATGCAGGCCTTAAAACAAATTCAGTAAGAGTCCATTTGAGTGCTATTGCAGCATCCCTTAAACCTCTCAATGGACAGCCGATTTCCTCTCATCCTCTTATAGCAAGATTCATGAGAGGCCTTCTTTTGACTAAACCTCCCATCAGACCACCTCCAGTGGAATTGGACTTGAATCTGGTTCTTGGCCAGCTTATGCAGCCACCTTTTGAACACTTAGCCACTACCTCCTTGAAATTTCTTTCCTGGAAGGTTATTTTTCTCATTGCACTCACTTCAGCTCGCCGCATCAGTGAGCTGCAAGCCTTGGTGGCTAATCCTCCTTATACAAGGTTCCATCATGACAAGGTAGTCCTCAGGACTAATCCACACTTTATGCCTAAAGTGGTCTCACCTTTTCATCTGAACCAGGAGGTTTATTTACCTGTCTTTTTTCCAGGACCTCATGCTTCAAGTGCAGAGAGGAATCTTCATACCCTGGATTGTAAAAGAGCTCTTGCTTTTTACTTACAAAGGACACAGCAACATAGAAAGTCCTCTCAACTCTTTGTTGCCTTTGATCCCTCTCATTTAGGACTTCCAGTCTTTAAGAGAACTCTGTCCAATTGGATTGCTCAGTGTATTTCTTTTGCCTACCAGAGTAAGAACCTTTCTCTGGAGGGCCATGTCACAGCTCACAATGTGAGGGCCATGGCAGCCTCTATGGCTCATCTAAATTCTGTGTCCATCGACCAAATCTGTCGAGCGGCCACCTGGGCCTCGGTTCATACCTTTACAGCCCATTACTGCTTGGACAAGGACTCCCGCCGGGATGCCTTGTTTGGTCAGGCTGTTCTCAAACACCTGTTCCATACCTAACCAACTCCTACCCTCCATCCCTACCTGGATGCCTGAGATTCATAAGTGGAGGTAGAGCCCTTCCCAGGGACTCACAACCTGGGTGATCTCCCAGGCATCTCTAGCTGGGGAGTCCCCATATGTGAAGACTCATTCCTGCTTGTTCCTGTAGATAGCACAGTTACTTACCTGTAACAGATGATCTCTGGGAACAGCAGGAATAAGTCTTCACAACCCACCCACCTCCCCTAGGAGTTGTATCTCTCTATCTTTCTTTCCTTTCCTCACTCTCTCTTTGTCTCAGCTTTAAAACTCGAACTGGAGAGAGGCGGTTAGGAAAGGCGGGAAGTCAGCGCACAGGCGCTGTGGGATGCTCCCAAAAGCTTTCCTTTTGGACGCTGGGGAGCGTTCCCGCGCAGGCTCCATCGGTACCGACGATACCCATATGTGAAGACTTATTCCTGCTGTTCCCAGAGATCACCTGTTACAGGTAAGTAACTGTGCTTTGAGCGCAGTCTGGTGGCTCTCCTTGCGGCATCGACGCCCTCGGAACCACGGCAGACAATCCGGCCGGTACCGGCACTGGCCCCGGTATCAGTATCGGTACTGGTACTAATAGCATCGACATCGGCATCGGTGTCTGCTTTGCCGATACCCAGACATCCGATGCCATCGGGTACCGATACCCCGGTACCGATTACTCCTGGTACCGACTTCGGTCGGTACGGGTATCGGGCTCTTCAAGAGCATCCGGACAGACGGTATTTCGAGTCCTCAGAAGAATCTGAGGATTCTGACAGTTCTGTCGATGCAGGAATGCTTCTCCCAGAGGAGCCCTCCTCCCCTATGCGCAGGATGTCTCTTCCAGAGGATATTTCCTTCCAGGATTTTATCAGTGAGGTGGCTTGGGGTCTGTCCATTACTGTGGCCCCTGAAACAAAGTCAAGAGCTAAGGAGTTGGAAATTTTACAATATCCCAATACTCCTAAGGAGGCAGCTACCTTGCCCATTCATGAGATTTTGCATGATCTCATGTTAAGGATGTGGGAGACACCTCTTACCACCTCTCCTCATTCTCGCAGACTGGATACTCTGTATTGAGTCTCTCCTTGTCCTGGCTTCCAGAAAACTCAGCTTCCTCACCACTCTATTGTAGTGGAATCAGCTATGAGAAGGATCAAGAGTGCAAAGAGGCATGCCTCTAATCCTCCAGGATGTGAGTGCAGAACCCTGGATGCTTTTGGACATCGTGTCTTCCAAGCTTCCATGCTTTCTGCCAGGATCAGTTCCTATAGTCTTTACATGTAAATGTTCCTGAAGGAGGTCACAGATGATTTAGAGGCCTTGAGTCCTATTCTTCCTGAGGATAGAAGACAGGATTTTCTCACATTGGTCAAACATGCCCAAGATGTTTCTAAATTTGTCAACTGTGCAGCCATTGACTGCTTTGAGTGCATAAGCAGAACCTCTGCCATTGCCATAGGCGCACGTAGAATTGCTTGGGTCCAGGCATCTGATCTGGCGCTCTGGGTATAAGACAAATTGGGAAATATCCCTTGTACTGGTGAGAACCTGTTTGGTAGAGATTGACAGGAAAAGGCCAATGAGTTGGATGCTGACAACTCTACTTTGGATAGATTATCCAAGTCCACAGCTGATCCTGTTAGAAAGAAATCGTTCAAGAAACCATTCTTTTCTAAGAAGAAAAGATATCATCCTGCTTATTCTCAGCAGGGACGTTCTGCAGGTCAGCTTGTCAGGGAAGGTCAGCAACCACCCAAGCAGAAGAAAGCAAAGACTGCTAAGCCTCAACCGTCTCAGCAGTCTCAGCCTCCACAAGGCCTTTGACTTTCAGCTAGAGAACTTAGCCTTTCTGGCTCTCGTGGGAACAGAGCCTTCCACCATTCCAGGAAGGTTATGTCACTTTGCCCCCAGATGGGGGCAGATAACAGCAGAGCATTGGACACTTTCCATCATAAAGAAGGGGTACAGGCTTCATTTTTCAAGCATGCCCCCTCCCACAATAATAAGGCAGTTCAATTCTCCGACACCTCTCATCAACCTGTTAAGTCAGGAGGTCACTGTCCTTCTTGCCCAAGGGGCGATAGAAGAAGTACCCATTCCTCACCAGGGTACATGGTTTTTCTCCAGGACCAAGCAGGAAGTCAGTCCTCACATATGCGTGGCATCGGCGCCGGTGGAGCATTTCCCCAACTTTCATAGAAAGCCTTTCGAAATGCAGTGCGCATGCGCGGTCCCGTTCCCGCCCAAGGGTGCCATCTTGCTCAGTCTTCTTTTTTCCGTGGAGCCCGACGGACGTATATTTGAAGGATACTACCAAAAGCAGAGAGGTTCCACAAAAGAGTAAAGTAGCCCAAATGCCCTCAAGTATGGAGCAGACTGAGCTTAAAGATCCCAAATTACCCATGTCTAACAATAGCCAAATTAATATGAGTAAAATACATTCTCTAAAATGCTTGTATGCAAATGCTAGAAGTCTAAAAAATAAGATGGGAGAGTTAGAATATATAGCACTAAATGAAAGGTTAGATATGATTGGAATATCAGAGACATGGTGGAAGGAGAACAACCAGTGGGACACTGTGATACCTGGGTACAAACTATATCGTAATGATAGAGCTGATCAAATTGGTGGAGGGGTTGCTCTCTATGTTAGAGAGGGCATTGAGTCAGAAAGGATTAAAGTTTTGCAGGAAACAAAATCTGCTGTAGAATCGATATGGATTGAAATTCCATGTAAAAGGGGGAAGGCAATGGCAGTGGGGCTGTACTATCGAGTGCCTTGCCAGAATGACCAAATGGATGATGAAATGCTCAAAGAAATCAAGGAAGCTAACAAAAGTTACAGTGCAGTAATAATAATGGGTGATTTCAACTACCCCGGTATCGACTGGGTCAGTGTCACGTCAGGACATGCTAGGGGAGATAAAGTTCCTAGATGAAATAAATGACTGCTTCTTGGAGCAGCTGGTTCATGAACCGACCAGAGGGGAAGCCATATTAGACCTAGTCCTTAGTGGAACACCAGATCTAGTGCAAGAGATAAGGTTGTTGGGGCCACTTGGCAATAGTGATCATAGCATGATCGCCTTTGATTTAATTAGTGGAGGAGGGATAGTAAGGAAATCCACAGTACTACCTTTTAACTTTTGAAAGGGAGATTATGATCAAATGAGGAAAATAGTTAAGAAAAAACTAAAAGGAGCAGTTGCAAAGGTTAAAGACTTACATCAGGCTTGGCTGTTGTTGAAAAATACTATCTTGGAAGCCTAGACCAGCTGTATTCCACGCTTTAAGAAAAGTGGAAGGAAGTCCAAAAAACTGCCAGCATGGTTTAAAGGTGAGGTCAGAGAGGCTGCTGTTGCCAAAAAAGCATCTTTCAGGAAATGGAAAAAAGAGCCAAACGACGAAACCTGGAAACAGTACAAGCACTGGCAAGTCAAATGCAAGGCATTGATAAGGCAGGCAAAGGGAGAATTTGAGAAGAAGCTTGCTGCGGAAGCAAAAACGCGAAGTAAAGACCTTTTCAAGTACATTCGTAGCAAAAAACCTGTGAGAGTCAGTTGGTCCATTAGATGATAAAGGGGTTAAAGGAGCACTAAGAGGCGACAAGGCAATAGCGGAGAGATTGAATGAATTCTTTGCTTCGGTCTTTACTGAGGAAGATGTAGGGATGTTACCCATGACTGAAGTGGTATTTAAAGGTGCGGAAGAATTGAAGGAAATATCGATACATCAGGAAGATGTATTACAACTATTAGATAAGCTGAAGAGTAGCAAATCACCTGGGCCGGATGGTATACATCCAAGGGTGTTGAAAGAACTGAAATACGAGATTGCAGACCTGCTATTAGTAATCTGTGAACTATCATTAAAATCATCTCTAATACCTGAAGATTGGAGGATCGCCAATGTAACACCAATTTTTAAAAAGGGTTCCAGGAGAACACCTGTTACAGGTGAGTAACTACTCTTTGCTGCTTGTTCCTGGAGATAGCCTAGTTATTCACCTGTAACAGGTGATCTCTGGGAACAGCAGGAATTTAGTCTTCACAACCCGCCCTCCTCCCATTGGTGGTGTAGGGTTGCTTTTTTGTTTTTCAAGCCTTTCCTTTAGCTATAAACTCAACTGAGGAGATGGAGTTGGGAGAGTGGGAAGGCAGTGGCACAGGTGCAGTGTAGTGCTCCCAAAGGCTTTCCTGTTGGTAGTTGGGGAGCTTTCCACGCAGGCTCCTTCGGTACCAAATGTCACTCATATGTAAGAAGACTTAAATCCCTCTGTTCCTGGAGATCACCTGTTATAGGTGAGTAACTACACTTTCTCCAATTAGTCTTAAATGTGCTACATTGTAACTTCATTGCATCTAGCCTAACTCTTGCTACTTATTGAAGGGATAAACACCTGATTTACATTTACCTGTTTTACTTTATTCATTATTTTATAGACCTCCATCATATCTCCCTTCAGCCATTTCTTTTCCAAGTTGAAAAGCCCTAATTTTTAAGCCTTTCCTCATAGGGATATCCTTCCATGCCCTTTACCATTTTTGTTGCTGTTCTCTGTACCTTTTCTAGTTCTGCTATATCCTTTTCAAGATATGATGACAGAAATGCGCACAATATTCAAGGTGTGGTCGCACCATGAAGTGATGCAGAACGAGTTGGCTCTTTTATAAGTTCCTAGTTGGTAAAATCTCCCCCGGTGCCCCATGTGGAGGTAACATAGTCTGCATTGTAGTTTTATAATCAGCGCAGCACTATCCCAGCTGATTGCTTTTATTTTCTTTTTTGTTTTCCATTTGATTTTTCTGAATCTATTACCCCACTAATAATGGTAGGCTTGTAGGAGATCCCTAGAGTGTTTTCTTTTTCTTTGTTGAATAGTTTTTTTGAATAATGGTGTGGTATATCTCCTATCTCCAGGAAAAGGAAGAATGCAATCTTCACATATGGGTGAACATCACTGACTGAACCCTTGCGGGAACACTCCCCAGCATACAAAAGGAAAGCCTTTGGGAGCACTCCACTGGTTATGTGTGCCTGCCTTCCCAGCTCCTCTCAGTTCTTCATTTTCCGCAGAGCCAGCAGAATGTACCATCCCGTCACCACTGGAAAAATTATCTTTTTTGTGGAATATTGTGCTTCTGCCTTCCCATTGCTACCATTTCCGTCGAATCCGCCACCGGCTCCAATAAATCTTTTTTTACAAATTTCTAATCCTTTTATCGTCATTTTTAACGTGGTTTTCACCTCTAAACTAGGCCTCTCTGCCTTCATAGCCTTATCTTCGTTTTCAAAGACAACTATTTTTGAAGCATGTAAAAGTGCTTTTAAAAAACAGAAAAATGGCAACAGAAAAAGACCACATACCCTATCTAGTCTGCCTTTCCATATCAACTACTACAATAGTTCCCTTTTTTCCTTTTGAGAATACTCTGTGCTTTTCCCATACCTTTTTGAATTCAGTACTGTCCTCATCTACACAACCTCCACTGGGAGACTATGCTACACATCTACCACTCTTTCCATAAAGAATATTTTGCGTATTTATTTATTTATTTAACAGTTTTTATATACCGTCTTTCTACAATTCAAGATGGTTTACATGGATAGATTACTCCTGAATCTATCCCCTTTCACCCTCATCCTATGTCCCCTCGTAGCAGAGTTTGCTTTCAATTTAAAGAGCATCTCCTGTGTATTTATGCCTCTGAGGTATTTAAATGTTTCTATAATATTTCCTCTATCCCGACTTTCCTCTACCATATACATATTAAGACCCTGAATTCTATCCTCATAATCTTTATAACGAAGACCACTAACCAATTTAGTAGCCACCCTCTGCACCGCCTCCAACTTGTTTATATCTTTTTGAAGGTATGGTCTCCAGAATTGCACACAATACTCCAAATAAGGTCGTACCAAAGACTTATACAGGGGCGCTATCACCTCCTTTCTTTTGCTGGTCATTCCTCTCCCTATGCACCCAAGCAAACTTTTAGCTTTCATCATCATATTTTCTACCTGTTTAGCTACTTTAAGATCTTCAGACACAATCATGCCTAGGTCCCACTGTTCTTTTGTGGTCAGAAGTACTTCACTCCCTGCACTGTACCGCCCTTCGTTGCAGCCCAAATACTTGACTCTGCATCTTTTAGCACTAAATCTTAGCTGCCAAATTCTTGACCATTCTTAAAACCTAGCTAGATCCTTTCTCATGTTATCTACTCCTTCGTGGGTGTCTACTCTATTGCAGATTTTGGTATCATCCACAAAGAAGCAAACCTTACCCGACAGCCCTTCCGAAATATCACTAACAAAGATATTAAAAAGAATCTGACCAAGGACAGAGCCCTACCACTCACAACTGGTAACTTCCTTCTCCTCAGCGTGAGCTCCATTTACCTGTACCCTTTGTTGCCTCCCACTCAACCAATTTCTATCCCATTCAGTGACTTTTAGGGTCCATCCCTAGGGTGCTCAGTTTGTTTATAAGACACCTGTGCGGAACAGTGTCAAGGGCTTTACTGAAATTCAAGTATACCACATCTAGGGCTCTCCCTCGGTCCAACTCTCTGGTCACCCTGTCAAAGAAATCAATCATATTTGTCTGACAAGACCTGCCTCTGATGAATCCATGCTGCCACCAATCCTGTTATCCATTGGACTCCAGAAACCTCACTATTTTCTCTTTCAGCAGTGTTTCCAATAATTTACTCATCACAGAGGTTAGACTAACCAGCTTGTAGTTTTCAAACACATCCTTACTTCCGCTTTTGTGTAAATGGGCCACGTGCCTCTCTCCAGTCCTCTGGCACCACTCCTGACTCCAAAGAGGCATTGAAAAGGTCAGTCAGTGGAGCTGCTAGAACGTCCCAAGTTCCTTCAGTATTCTCAGATGTATCCCATCCAGTCCCATTGTTTTCTTCAGGAACAAGCAGGAAGTCAGTCCTCACTTATGGATGACATTGGCACCGACGGAGCCCACGCGGAGCAATTCCCCAGCTTTCAAAGAAAGCCTTTGGGATTGCTACCACACATGCGTGGTCCTCTTTCCGCCCAAGGGTGCCATCTTACTTTGTCTCCCTTTTCTGCAGAGACCTTCGGATGCACATCCTCATCCCTCGGAAAAAGTTTTTGTTTTCCTTGCCTTAACAGACTATATCTCTTTTTTCCAGTTGCACCGGTCCTCTACCCATCCTCCCTTTGCTCTCTTTTGGAGCTTGTGGGGATACCTTTTCTAAAATTTTTCTTCCCGGGCTTCGCGCCCCTTTTTTCTCCAACTGCTGGCTGCGTGGGTCTTCGACCTTGCAGGGGCCGTTTTTGCTCCCGTGGCCACTGGGTTTAAAAAATAAGATAGATGCTCTAGGAACATTTTGCTTACAGACACTCATGACTGCTGTCTAAATTGTTTGGGAGCCGACCATGACCCAGAGCTCTGTTCACTCTGCAAGAAAATGTCCTCTAAGGCCTTGCTCAGCCGTAAGCAGAAGTCTGAAGACATTTTCCGAAAGGAGCGGCCCCACAAGGTATCTCGCAGAGAAACAGAGGCCTCCTGCAAAGGCGCCCAGTCTCCTGAGGGTCGTCCCATTCAGGACCCCTCTCCTCCTCGATGCCTGATCTGGTGACCCCGATATCGGCGACCCAGGACCCCACACCGGCATGGGAGTCCCGTAGGCTGGCGCTAGAATGCAACGTTTCTGCGTTCATTGCTTCCCTGCAGGCGCTCACGGCCAGCTTCGCTGACTTGCGCCCGGAGAATGCAGGTCAATCGCGTGGGACACCCAAATCCGTTCAGGAAACCCCCGAGAGCCAGGGGCCTCGTTAGAGTCCTTGACATCAGTCTCGCTCACTCTCCCGTTCTTCGGGGGCGAGATCATCCAGGGCTTCCGGCTCCAAGCCGCCGGTGATCAGACAGGGCGAACCGCCTGGCTCGGATGCCTCAACTGATTTCTCGGACTGGGAATCCAATGGGGATATATCCCCGGAGACCCACATCCACCAGGACCTTCCGTTGGACCCTTCGCCAGCTGATCTCCAGAGGCTCTCACCACCCGAGGACACCTCCTTTTTGCTGTTTATTCGGGACATGGTTCGGGCCCTCAACCTGGTCACACAGACCGAGGAAGACCCTCGTGCTGAAGAACTCGATATTCTTCAGTACGATGCCCCACCCAGGGAATCCCTCACCGTGCCGGTGCCGCCGATCCTCTCCCGGCTGTTGCTCCGCATCTGAGAGGCCCCTGCACCTTGACACAATGTACAAGGTGCAGCAAGGACCAGGCTTCCATAAGACTCAACTTCCACACACCTCAATGGTAGTGGAATCAGCCATGAGGAAGCAGAAAAGCCCGAAGTCCCACTCCTCGGTTCTGCCGGGCCGGGAGTCCAGGGCCCACGATGCCCTGGTCCGCAAGGCCTATCAAGTTCAATGCTCTCCTGTCGTATCCAGGCATACCAATTATATATAGGCATGCTCCTCCGCAACTTGGCAAAAGAACTTGGAGGTTTCTCCGTGGGTCTCGAGGGCGAGCCTTCGACAGGTTCCGAATCCTGTTGAAATCAGTGGCGGATTGCTCCAAATATTTTTCCCAAGCCTCCTATGACTGCTTTGAGACATCGGCTCGGATGGTGGCTGCGGGCCTCGGAGTCCGCCGCCAGGCTTGGCTCCAATCTTTGGATTTGGAGCAGTGGGTGCAGGAGAAGCTCCTGGACATACCCTGCCTCTGCGAAGAACTCTTTGGTAAGCCGATGAAGGAGAAAGCTGCAGAGATTGGGACGGAGTACGTCACTAGGACCCATCTCCTGAAAGACCTCGACGCTGCCTTGGAAGAAGCAACCTGCCAAGAAGCACTTCTTTCCCAGGAAAGGTCTCCAGTACTGCGGCTACCTGCCGTACCCGGCTACCCCCACGCCGACCACTGTAGCGCAGGGGACGTCTGGCCAGGTTCACCGTAAACCAAACGGCCCGAAGCCTAGACGCCGCCTCTCCCAAAACCCCCTCAGGGGTTTTGACTCCAGTGGCATGGCCCCTTGCCCTCCAGTGACGCAGCAGCCAGTGGGGGGACGCCTGTCCCGCTTTGCCCCGGCATTGGCACTTATCACCTCGGACACTTGGGTCCTCCAGGTCATCCGGGAGAGCTATCACCTTCACTATGACAGGCTTCCACCCCCTTTCTCCCCGGCAGAGCATCCTCGACCCCCCGCACACCAGCTCTTGCTGCAGTGGGAATTACAATCTCCAGGAACAAGCAGGCATGAGTCTTCACATATGGGTATGTCGGTACCGACGGAGCCTGCGCGGGAACGCTCCCCAGCGTCCAGAAAGAAAGCCTTTGGGAGCATCCCACACGCATGCGCGCTGCCTTCCCGCCCATTCACTTCCCTCTCATCAGTTTTCGGTTTTCTGCGGAGCCGACAGGACGTATTCCTGTCATCGCAGAAAATTCTTCTTTTTTATTCTTGTTTTTTGTGGTCGTGTCTGCCTTCCCTCGACGCCACCGGTACCGCCGGTGCTTTTCTTTCTTGTTACTAAAAATTTCTTCTTTTTTCTAAAAAATTTTTTCCTGTTTAGTGCCTGACGGTTTCTTGGCCAGTAGGCCTCTATCCTTTCCATTATGGAAAAGCCAGCCACTATCCTTAAGAAATACTCAGTGTGGCGGTACAAATATATTTTTAGATACTCATTCTTGGTGTCTAAAATGTTTAGGTCCTGACCATTGCCCACTGGAGTGTCTCTCCTGCAGGAGCTTAAATAGAAGAAGTCTTCAGGATCGAGCACAACTCGATGCTCGGTTCACATCAGACTCGATGTCACCAGCCAGAATATCTTCTTTCTCACAGGATCAGGTAACCAAACAAAATTTCTTCTTTTCTCTAGGAATTTTTTCCTGTTTAGTGCCTGACGGTTTCTAGGCCACTAGCCCTCTATCCTTCCATTCTGGAAAAGCCAGCCACTATCCTTATGAAATGCTCAAAGTGTGGTGGTACAGATATATTTTTAGACACTCATACTTGGTGTCTAAAATGTTTAGGTCCTGACCATTGCCCACTGGAGCTCGAACAGAAGTCTTCAGAATCGAGCACAACTCGATACCCGGTTAACATCGGACTCTGTCACCAGCCAGAATATAATATCTTCTTTTTCACAGGATCAGGTAACCAAACAAAAGTCTGTAAAGACTAGCCAGTCCTCGAGTTGTAGATCTCCTTCTAAGCATCGAGATGCCTCTGGCGTTGCCCTCGAGGACATTTTGGCAATAAAGCCCCAGCGGGAGTCTTCGGGCTCCAAAGCATTAACGGGGCTTCAAGTTGTTCCTGAGGTTCTTACCTCCATGGACATACCCGGGCCATGCTCGGTGGTTGTGGCCGCTTCGAGCGGTACCGACACCCCGGCATCGGCTATGGTGATGGACGAGATATATTCTCCAGGACCAAGCAGGAAGTCAGTCCTCACATATGGGTGTCATCGGCACCGATGAAGCCCCAGCGGAACATTTACCCAGCTTTCTATGAAAGCCTTTGGGAATGCAGGCACGCATGCGCGGTTCCCTTCCCACCTAAAGGTGCCATCTTACCTCAGTCTCTTTTTTTCCGAGAAGCCCACCGGACGTGTGTCCTGTCATCCCGGATAAAAGTTGATTTTTTTTCGGCGATACTCGCTATTTTTTCTCCAGGTTCGATGCCGGTTCCCCTCCCGCCGGGTTCGGTATACCGGTATCGAGCCCGATTATTCTTTTTCGGTTTTTGCCCTTCGTGGCTGGCGTTTGCGCCCTTTTTTTTTTTTTTTTCTCCCTGGAAGGCCGGTCCTTTGACCTCGCGGGGACTCTTTTTTTCCCCGATGGCTTCCACCGGTTTCAAGAAGTGTGATCGGTGTAAGAAGTTAATGTCTCTCACAGACACACACGACTGCTGCCTTCGGTGCCTCGATCCTGATCACGACCCTAAGTCATGTGGACCATGTGGGAAGATGTCTTCCAAGGCACTCCGAAGTCGCCAGCAGCAGAAAGAAAGGCTTTTCTCGGACTCAGCCTCCAGCCGGGCCAGGACCTCGTCTGAGGCCTCGACATCTCGGAATTTGGATCACAAGCGCCGTCGAAGCTCCTCGGACAGGGGGTCCCCTGACCAGGAACGCAGGAGGAAGAAGCCGCTCGTGAGGGCGGTGTCGGAGGAGGTCCCTGGCTCCTCGAGGGCCAGGTCTAAGACCCCCGACCGTCGCCCCGGGCCCGTGGAACAAGAGAAGCCTGCCAAAGTTCCTCGCGTGGAGCCGGAGTCTGCTGGACACGTAAGTCCTGTAGTCCTCGAGGACTCTCCTCCCAGGGAGCCGACATCGGGCCCGGCGCCGCTGCCGGGGCCCGAGTCGGGGGCTGCTGCATCTCCCGAGCTGAGTCTCAGGATGACAGCCTTGGAGAGCAGATTGTCTGCCTTCATGGAGCAGCAGCGGGCACTGATGGCCAGCCTGTCTGGCGCATCTGCCCCGACCACCGGGACATCGACTTCGAAGTCGACCCCGGAGACCGAGCCGATACTCGAGTCCATCATGGCTCGAAGTCGACCTCAGTCGCGGTCTCCCTCGACCTCCCGTTCGGGACCAAAGGCGTCGACGCCGGTGCCTCCGACGTCGGGGCGGGTGCTCCAGGGCCCCGCGGGGTCAGACCCTGACTCCTCGTCGGACGAGTCCGCCTGGGAGACGGAGGATGAGGAGTCCCCCGATACGTTCAAGACTCGGTGCATCCCGTCGGACTCACCGCTGTCTGAGCCCCGGAGTAGATCCCCTCCAGAGGATACCCGGTTCTCGGAGTTTGTCCGGGATTTGGCCACTGCCTTGGCTATTCCGGCGGACCCTGAGGAAGAGCCTTGAGCTGAAGAGCTCGAGGCCCTGCAGTATGACTCTCCTCCGAAGGAGGCCTTTACTATCCCGGTTCCTCCGATGCTGGAACGGCTCCTCTTCCGGATGTGGGAGGCACCGGCCTCGGCGCCAGTTCTAAGCAAGCGAGTCGACTCGATCTATCAACTCAAGAAGAGCCCTGGCTTTCAGAAGGCACAGCTACCACAGCATTCCAGGGTTGTGGAATCGGCCATGCATCGTCTGAAGAGTCAGAAGATGCACTTTGCGGTGCCCCCCGGCAGGGAGGCCCGTAACCTCGATGGCGACGGTAGAAAGTGCTTCCTGGGCTCAATGCTTCCTTGCCATGTCCAGTCTTACCAGTTGTACATGGGCATGTACTTGCGGGAGCTAGCCAAGGAGTTGGCCGGGTTCTCTGCTGGACTCTCCGGGGAACCCTTGCAGAGATTCAAGTCCTTGTCCTCGGGGATTCGGGACTGCTCGAAGTTCATGTCCCGCGCCGCCTACGATGGCTTTGAGGCTTCGGCCCGAGTTGCGGCAGCCGGCATCGAGCCACGATGCCTGGCATGGCTGCAGTCATCGGACCTCGAGCCATGGGTTCAAGACAAGTTGGTCGATGTCTCTTGCCGAGGTGAAAACCTTTTTGGCAAGCCCATGACCGAGAAGGCTGCCCAGCTCGAAACAGAGCATCTTACATGGACCAGGCTGTCTAGGAAGACCTCTGCCCCTTCGCATAAGAAGAAGGGCTCGGGTAAAAAAGCCCTTTTACCCGAGGGAGGGCACTGCCTACAAACAGTACCCTCAGTATCAGGCTGCCCAAGCTACACCCCAGGGTCAGCAAGCCAAGGGGCAGGGTAATGGGCCCCGTAGGCAGTGGACCCCCAAGCCTCCGGCCCCTGCTCCCACTCAGCAGGGTGTTTTTTTTTGACTCCTTGAGTGTAGCCTCTCCGTCCCTGCTATCCCAACCCTGCACAGGTCGCCTCGCCCTCTGCCCACCAGTGGCCCCTCATCACCGGGGACAGTTGGGTGTTGGACATAGACAACAGGGGCTATGCACTAAATTTTCACCAACTGCCTCCACCATACTTTTCAGGGGAGCCTCCAAGGCCTTCCCTGCACACAGACCTTCTCCTTCAGGAACTTCAAGGTCTGTTGGTGGACAGGGCGGTGGAACCTGTGCCTCCCCACTTGCAAGGTCGGGGGTTCTACTCCAGGTATTTCCTGGTACCCAAAAGAACCGGTGGCCTTCGACCTATTCTGCATCTCAGGAACCTAAACAAATTCCTAGAGAAAGAAAAGTTCAAGATGCTTAGTCTTGGAACGCTTCTGCCCTACCTACAGCAGGGAGAATGGCTATGCTCCTTAGATCTAAAGGATGCATACACTCACATCCTCATTCATCCAGACCACAGAAAGTACCTCAGTTTCATTGTGGGAGGAAACCATTATCAGTACAGAGTACTGCCTTTTGGCTTGATCTCCATTCCCAGGTTCTTTACCAAATGCCTGGCAGTGGTGGCGGCCTACCTGAGGAATCAGGGAATCTTTGTCCTCCCCTATCTGGACGACTGGCTCATCAGGGGTCAGACATGCCAGGAGGCCAGCCAAGCCACCTTCAGAACTATTGCTCTTCTTCAAAGCCTAGGGTTTGTCATAAACTTCGCAAAGTCCACTTTGCTCCCCTCCCAGAATTTGGAGTTCATAGGAGCAAGGCTGGACTCTCTCCTGGCAAAGGCTTTCTTGCCAGAAGACAGAGCACAAAGATTGATAGCCTTGGCAAACCAGTTTCTCAACAGGTCGCTGGTCTCCGCCAGACTCTGCCTGAGGCTTCTAGGCCACATGGCTTCGACAGTACATGTGACCCCCAATGCCAGGCTCCATATGAGTTTCTAGAGATACAAACGTTCCTCCAAACTATCGTCTTGGACTGACGCTACCAGTCGGCACCGCATTTGCGTTTCACAAATGTTTCTTCAGGGGTCGAGTTTCATCAAAAGCTGGAAATAAAAACATGCTTCATGTAATTCCAAGACACGATAACATTATTGATGACAAAATTTCAGCCTTCCTACGTATACCTTAGATAATAGCAACAAGAAATCTTTTAAGCGCTAGACTCCGTGTTCAACATCGAGCTCCTCGGCTCAAAAACGCCGCGCATGCGAGATGGTACATCTCTCAGCTATTTAAAAAATGTGGGCACATGACAGACCCGAACAGCCACTTACAGACAAGCTCCCCATTCTATGCCATTGTTTAGACCGCTTAAAAGATTTCTTGTTGCTATTATCTAAGGTATACGTAGGAAGGCTGAAATTTTGTCATCAATAATGTTATCGTGTCTTGGAATTACATGAAGCATGTGTTTATTTCCAGCTTTTGATGAAACTCGACCCCTGAAGAAACATTTGTGAAACGCAAATGCGGTGCCGACTGGTAGCGTCAGTCCAAGACGATAGTTTGGAGGAACGTTTGTATCTCTAGCAAGTGATTGCATCCTCTACAAAGTAGACCTAAGATATTGAAGGCTCCATATGAGGCCTGCACCGTGGTGCCTTCGGACTCAGTGGTCACAGGCCACAGGCAGCCTCAGGGACAGGATAAGGGTGTCCAGACACTTTCTGAACTCCCTCAGCTGGTGGCTGCACCCACCCAATCTCCTAAAAGGAGTGCCCTTTCATATTCCTGGGTACACGGTGGTACTGACCACCGACTCCTCCCTGCAGGGCTGGGGAGCTCATTGTCTAGACAAGTGCACCCAGGGCCTGTGGTCTCCTTGGGAGGCGGCACAGCAGATCAATCTCCTGGAACTCAGTGCTATTCGCCTAGCTCTCAAGGCTTTCTCTCCTGCCCTGGTTCATCAATCTGTCCTCGTTCAGACAGACAACCAGGTGGCCATGTTTGATGTGAACAAACAGGGTGGGACTGGGTCCAGGCTCCTTTGTCGGGAAGCTCAAGACCTTTGGTCATTTGCCCTAAAGCACAGCATGCTCCTCAGGGCTGTGTACCTTCCAGGCCAGGAGAACTACCTGGCCGACAATTTGAGCAGGATTCTGCAGCCCCACGAGTGGCAACTGCATCCCTTGGTAGTTCAGAGGATCTTCCTGCAATGGGGTCTCTCTTGATTAGATCTGTTTGCCAGTCCACTGAACAAACAACTGCCGAAGTTCTGTTCCAGGCAACTGCATCCTTTGAAGATAGCACCGGATGCTTTTCTGATTCCCTGGTCTCAGGGCCTCCTGTATGCGTTTCCTCCCACGCCCTTGGTGGCCCGAACTCTTTTCAAGATTCTTCAGGACAAGGCTTCAGTCCTGCTGGTGGCTCCCAGGTGGCCGAGACAACCTTGGTTTCCACTTCTGCTTCAGCTAGCAGTGGATCCCCCACTGCCTCTGGGGTTGCAACCCAACCTTCTCTCTCAGGATCAGGGTTCCCTTCTGCATCCCAATCTCAAAGCTCTCAATTTGATGGCCTGGAGGCTGCAAAGGTAGTTTTGGCTCCCTGGGGCCTGCCTCAGGAAGTTGAGGAGGTTGTCCTAGCCTCTAGGAAACGGTCCACTAGAAAAACCTATGCTCTCAAATGGAGAAGGTTTTCTGTATGGTGTCAGCTACGTACAGAAGATCCTTTCTCCTGTACGGTACCAGTAGTGCTTCAGTATTTACTCCATTTGTCCAATCAGGGACTCAAGTCCAATTCTGTTAGGGTCCACCTCTCAGCTCTAGCAGCACACCACTCACTGGTGGAGTGACATTCTCTGTCGATTCACCCCTTGGTGTCCCTCTTTCTCAGGGGCTTGCTTTTACTCAAGCCTCCAATCCGTCGTCCTGCCCCTGAGTGGGAGTTGAATGTGGTCTTGCAGCAACTGACTCGCCCACCTTTTGAGCCCATTGCTACTTGCCCACTACGCTTCCTCTCCTGGAAGACACTCTTCCTGATAGCCCTTACTTCGGCTAGGCGAGTGAGTGAGCTTCAGGCCCTGGTCTGTGATATGCCTTACACCAGGATTTATAGAAACAGGGTAGTCCTCAGGACTCATCCAAAGTTCCTCCCAAAGGTTGTCTCCTCTTTCCACCTCAATCAGGAGGTGGTTCTTCCAACATTCTTCCCTAGGCCTCATGCAAGCCAGGCTGAAGCAGTTCTGCATACACTGGACTGTAGGAGGGCCTTATCCTTCTACCTTGACCGTACGCAGGGGCATAGAAGGGCTACTCAGCTCTTCGTTTCTTTTGACCCTAATAAGTTGGGGTTGGCTGTGTCCAAGCGTACCTTGTCCATCTGGGTGGCTGACTGTATCACCTGGGCTTACAAGGCGGCTGACCTTCCTTTGCAGAGTCGGGTTACGGCCCACAGTGTCAGGGCAATGGTTGCCTCAGTGGCTCATCTCCGCTCTGTGCCCTTGGTAGACATCTGCAGGGCTGCAACTTGGTCTTCAAGCCAGACTTTTGTGGCCCATTACTGTCTGGAGAGGGAGTCCCATAAGGACAGTGCTTTTGGCCAAGCAGTACTCCGGAATCTCTTTGAGGTTTAGGCAACTCCTGCCCTCTGTTTGGCTACCGGTGGAGGTTGTGTCCTTGAAAAGCTTTTCTTTGCTGCTGAGACTAGAGGGAGTTCTCTTGTTCAGCCTGGGTTCCTCGGTAGCCCAGAGCTTGGGAGTCACCCATATGTGAGGACTGACTTCCTGCTTGGTCCTGGAGAAAGAGTAGTTACTCACCAGTAACAGGTGTTCTCCAGGAGCAGCTGGAATGAGTCCTCACAACCCTCCCTCCTCCCCTTGGAGTTGCAGTTGTAGATAGTTTATTTTTCATTTTTGTGTGCTGTTCTTAGCTATGTCATTTGACTGAGGTAAGATGGCACCTTTAGGTGGGAAGGGAACCGCGCATGCATGTCTGCATTCCCAAAGGCTTTCATAGAAAGCTGGGGAAATGCTCCGCTGGGGCTTCATCGGCGCCGATGACACCCATATGTGAGGACTGATTCCTGCTGCTCCTGGAGAACACCTGTTACAGGTGAGTAACTA
This sequence comes from Ichthyophis bannanicus, assembly GCA_033557465.1. Taxonomy (NCBI): domain Eukaryota; kingdom Metazoa; phylum Chordata; class Amphibia; order Gymnophiona; family Ichthyophiidae; genus Ichthyophis; species Ichthyophis bannanicus. The sequence goes on along the minus strand of CM066034.1, from coordinate 406,964,556 downwards.
CTCTTTCTTCACCGATGAACGTAGTCTAGCGAATCTCTCAGCTACTTCGATACCGCTAGAGTCACTGCAGACTGTTCCCCCGACTATCGGTATCGGCTTCGGTACCGGTATCGGCACCGGTGTCGGTACTGTCGATGCTTGCTTCGACAGACTCGCTTCCTTCGATGCCGAGCCTGGACTTGCTCTCTAGCATGGAGGATTCGGTACTGACTCGTCTCGATACCGACCTCGGGCGGTACCGAAGATATCTCTTGAAAGAAAATCCGATGCTTCATCCTTTCAAGTCTTCTGATCCCGATGACTGGGATGAATCCATCGGTACCAAGGCTGAATTTTCAACAATTCTAGCCTTTACCCCTCATTTCAGAGGGTCCTCCTCAGGAGAGATTTCTTTTCAAGCTTTTCTGCTTGATATGGCAAAGTTACTTTCCATTTCTATACCTTGTAAAGAATCCATACCAGGGGATTCAGAAACTCTGCAATTCCCCTGGATTCCAAAGGAGGTGATCATGCTTCCTTTGCATCAGATCTTACAGGATCTACTATTAAGAATGTGGGAAACTCCTTTAACGGTATCCCCACATTCTAAGACACTTGACACTATGTACTAGGTGCCACCTTCTCTAGGTTTTCAAAAGACTCAACTTCCTCCTCATTCTTTTGTTGTAGAATCAGCAATGAGGCGTATTAAGAGTGCAAAGAAGCATTCCTCTTATCCGCCAGGTCGTGAGTCTAGGACTTTAGATGCCTTTGGACGTCGATGCTTCCAGGCATCCATGCTTTCAGCAAGAATTCTCTCATATATTTTCTATATGGGATTATCTCTTGAAGAGGTCACAAAGAACTTAAAGCTTTTGAACCCTTTTCTTCAAGAACGTAAAAGAGCAGACTATTTCTTATTAGTCAGTCATGCTCAAAATGTCTCCAAGTTCCTTAATCGTGCTTCCCTGGACTGTTTTGAGTCTATTAGCAGAACGTCTGCTATAGCCATAGGGGCACGACGCATGGCCTGTCTCCAAGCTTCAGACTTGGACAAATGGGTACAAGAAAGGCTGGGAAATACTCCTTGTACTGGTGAAAATCTCTTTAACAAGGATGCTTTATTCCAAGCTAATAAGTTAAACACTGATATTGTTGCTTTCAGAGGATTGTCAAAACTTTCCTCTATCCCAGCTAGTAAAAATCTCCTAACAAACTTTATCCCCCTAAGGGAAAAAAGTTTTATCCATCTTCTACCCATCATGCAGATGTTTCCAAAGAAGGGCAACATCATATCAGGCTAAGAAAATCAAAACCTCAACAGGCTCTGCAAACCCAGCAGTCACAGGATTTCTGATATTTTATTCATTAAATCTCTTTTTCCTGTTTGAGGTTTAGAACTGGTAACCTACTTCTTATCAACAGAAGCATCTACAGTTCATCTCATCCTTACTGAGATATCAGTGATACACTGACTCAATCCTCGACTCTAGGCATGAATCTCTTGCCACAAGAGAAATCCATTCTTTTAGCTCTAAGAGCTATTGAGGACAATCATGCCCTACAGGTAACAGGTTTCTCCTCTCCTTTTTGAAGGAAAAAAGAGGAGTAACAACTAACAAGGCAGGCTATGCCCTTAACCTTGACAGTTTTCCTGTACCAGGATATCTGATAGTTTTGACTACAAGGGGGCTTTGCCTTTTCATGGACTTACCAAATTGTAAGTCTTCTCAACTCTGTATTACTTTCTATCCCTCTTAGTCGAGACATTCAGTCTCTAAGAGTGATACTATTCAACTGGAGGGCTTACTTTCTAAGACCATAGGATTTTCTTCAATACCTACTCCAGTAAGTGGTTTCCATACAGAGTTTTCTTCCCCTTTGCAAGCTTCTCAAATATTTCTTTTAAGACAGCTTATCAGACGATAATTTAGTTTACCACTCCTAATTATGTCTGTCGGTCCTTTTCCAATCTATAGGACCTAACTTTTTCTGCTGCCTTAATAACAGATAATTCCAAGAGAGTTTCTACAATACACTTGGACAATTTATCATTGCAGGCAACCGGCCTGTCTACTATTCTTAGCCATCTTCAATTCTTTTTGTCTCCAACAGAATAGATTAGGTTGCACTCTGGCAATTAAACAGCCAGATCTCACCTAAGCAACCTACAACATGCTCTCTGCAATTATACAAAAAAGCTCTGCAACTATGGGCCTTTGCCAGAGAGCGTCAGAGCCATTCCTAGTAGGTAACTTCCAGATGGTTAAAAAGGCTTTGCCCAGTCATGCTGCTACATGGCTGGTTTTTTCCTACTCTCACCATCTTCCTTAAAATTTCCTTTTAAGGAAAAGGAACCAGGGCTTAGACCACGTGAAAGCATAAAGAATTGCTCAATTCCCTGGGTTGTTCCACATCTCCAGTGGAACTCTTATAACAGGGATGCATTCTTTTTCACTGCAGTCGGTCCTTGTCTAGTGCGTTCCTTCTAATTCCCAATACTTCATTGAAGCTTATGCTGAACAAAGAACGCATGATACTCATATTGCCCTCATAGAGGGGCAAACATGGTATCCCCTTATATTGTGTCGTCTTCTCCAGCTACTACACTGACGTTATAGAAGGATCCAGACTTGCTGTCTTAAGACTAAGGATCTCCTCTGCACCCCTTCACGTAGGTCTCCATTCCTGGTTATTCAAAGGCTAGAATATTTAAAGAAATCTAGAACTCTCCTTATAAGTAAGAACATTCCACTGGTTTCCATGAATCCTCCTTCATGGTTCTTCCACTTCTAACCAGAAGGAGATTATCCATATTCTCAAGCAGGTCTTACCCCTTCTTGTTATTAAGTGACAATCTCTCTCTCTCTCTCTCTCTCTCTCTCTCTCTCTCTCTAGATATATATATATATATATGAATGACTCTGAAAGATTTGTTAAGGTCCATATTAATGCTGTTCCAGCATACTTTAGGGTTTTAAATGGACAACCAATTACTATGGTAATTAGAAAATACCTTCTTTTACCATAACCTTTCCGGTTACGTTACATCTGAAGCTCTCCATGTAAAGTCATTATCCTAAGTGACATTACTTAGGGAAGACATTACTGATCTTCAAGAAATTGGAGGCTACAGTGCCTACTACAAATGGTTTTTTTTTCTTTCATTTGGATAAAGGGGTCTTAAAGACCCATTCTTTTTCTGCAAGGCGTATTTCTACCTTTTCATCCAAACCAGTCAGATTTATCTCCTCTCTTTCCTAGAGCCTTATTCTGCTCCAAGGACAAAGAGTTTTAAACTTTGGCCTACAGAAGCTTTAGCTTTTCCTCCAAAGTCCAACCTCATTAAACTCCCCCAGTTTTTTCTTCTGGGATTAGTTCTAGCCATTAAGGCTTCTGACCTCTGCCTGTATTGCAAAATTTATTTTCCTCTACTTCACAGTGAGGTAATTTCTTTGAGGATAATCTACTGGCTCCTAGCAGCAGACCCATATTAGCCTCATTAAATACTTTTGCAATACTTTTGAGTAAGGTCCACATTAGAAAATTGGAATTCAATATTTATTAACAATTATGATCTACACAAGGACTCCCCTCTAGACGCCTTGTTTAGTCAAGCTGTTCCACAGCACACCCTTTTTAATTCAACTCCTACCCTCCATCCCTTGGATGCCTGAGGTTCTGGGAAATAGCATGGCCCATCCATTAGATTTGCAGCATGCTGGGACCTCCTCTAGGCATCTCTAGCTTGGGAGTCCCCATATGTGAAGACTCATTCCTGCTTGTTCCTGGAGATAGCACAGTTACTTACCTGTAACAGGTGATCTCTGGGAACAGCAGGAATAAGTCTTCACAACCCACCCACCTCCCCTAGGATTTGTTCTCTCTCTCTCTCTCTAATTTGTCTACTTCCCTCCTTCGGTCTCAGCTACAAACCCAACTGATGAGAGGGAAGTGAATGGGCGGGAAGGCAGCGCACATGCGTGTGGAATGCTCCCAAAGGCTTTCTTTCTGGATGCTGAGGAGCGTTCCCGCGCAGGCTCCGTCAGTACCAACATACCCATATGTGAAGACTTATTCCTGCTGTTTCCAGAGATCACCTGTTACAGGTAAGTAACTGTGCTTTCCCTCCTCACCCAGCGAGCAATCGAGAAGGTCCCTTCCCACCTTCGAGGTCAGGGCTTTTATTCCCGGTACTTCCTCTTCCCGAAAAAGATGAGGGGTCTGCGGCCCATCCTTGACCTCCACAAGCTGAACAAGTTTCTGGTACGGGAGAAATTCAAGATGTTATCTCTTGGCATGCTGCTGCCCTTCCACCGGCAGGGTGACTGGCTATGCTCCTTAGATCTAAAGGACACTTACTCCCATATCTTGATCCACCCCCAACACAGGCAGTACCTGCGTTTCAGGGTTCAGGGAGAGCACTTCTAGTACAGGGTGCTCCACTTTGGCCTTGCATCCACCCCATGGGTCTTCACGAAGTGCCCCGTCGTAGCTGCTGCTCACCTTCGGCACCGGGGCGTGTCTGTGTTTTTCTTACCTTGACGACTGGCTCATTATGGGCTCCTCCATCGAGGAGGCCCAGCAAGCAAAGTCTTGCACTGTCCTCCTTTTGGATAGTTTGGAGTTCTTGGTAAACTACTCAAAATCTCACCTCAAGCCGGCACAGGCTCTCAAATTCATCAGGGCACGCCTCGATACTCAGCAGGCCATGGCCTTCTTGCCAGTGGATCACGCCACCCACCTCCGGGCTCTGGCGGCACGTGTCCAGAGTGCCCTCCAGGTCACCGCTCGGTCCATGTTGTGTCTCTTGGGCCACATGGCCTCAACCGTGCATGTGGTTCCTCACGCCCACCTGCACATGCAGACGACCCAGTGGTGCCTCAGCTCCCAATGGCGTCAATCGCTCGGGCACCTCAGAGACCCCGTCAGGGTTCTTCCCAACCTTCATTTGTCCCTAAATTGGTTGCAAAACCCCCACAACCTCCTGCGGGGATCGCCCTTCCAGTCCCCACAGCACGATGTGGTACTGACCACGGGTGCTTCCCTGTTAGGGTGGGGAGTCCATTGCGGGTCTCTCTGCACACATGGGCAGTGATCACCGGTGGAGGTTCACAGCAGATAAATCTGCTCGTTCTTTGGGCCATCCGGTGGGCCCTGAAGGCCTTCGAGAATGTCCTCAGCGGGAAGTCTGTTCTGGTGCAGACCGACAACCGGGTAGCGATGTTCTAAATCAACAAAGAGGGGGGCACGGGGTCGCGCTCCCTCTGCAGGGAAGCAGTCTTCATCTGCTTTTTGCCGCCCGGTGGAGGATGCCCCTCAAGGTGATATACCTCCTGGGTCAAGAGAATGACCTGGCGGAGAGGCTCAGCAGAATCCTTCACCCCCATGAGTGGCGTCTCATTCCCATAGTGGCAGGCTGGCTGTTTCTACGCTGGGGCATGCCAGCAATAGACCTCTTCACCAGCCCTCAGAATACACAACTGCCTTGCTTCTGCAGCCTGGTGCCGCACACAAGCAGGGAGCGCCCCGATGCATTTTTCCTGGATTGGTCCTCCAGTCTTCTCTATGCATTCTCTCCTTTCCCCTTCATTGCGAGGACTCTGTTCAAGGCTCAACGGCACGGGGCTTCACTGATTCTTGTGGCCCCCTGGTGGCCTCGGCAGCCTTGGTTACTGCTCCAGCTATTGTCGGAGCCTCTGATCCCCCTGGTCTCTGCCAGGGACCTGCTGACACAAGAGGAGGGTCGGATACCCTCCCTATCCCTTATGACCTGCCAGCTAAATGGGTCCCTCTAGCTTCTCTGGCCCTTCCGGAGGAGGTCAAGAAAATCCTCCTCGCCTCGAGGAAGGACTCCACTAAGCGAGCTTAGGCCTTTAAGTGGAAACACTTCTCTGTCTGGTAATCAGAGCACCAGATCGACCCCTTCTCATGCCCAGTTCTGTGGGTTCTCCGGTACCTTCTCCATCTCTCGAGGGATGGGCTGAAGTCGAACTCTGTTAGAGTTCATCTGAGCGCCATATTGGCTAATCACCTCCCTGTCGAGGGAAAGCGTCTTTCGGGGCAACCACTAGTCTCGCCGAGTCAGTGAGCTTCAGGCACTCATGACTGGTGCCCCTTACACCAGGTTATATCGGAAAAGGGTGGTCCTCCAGACCCAGCTAAATTCTTACCCAAGATCGTTTCGGCCTTTCAACCAAGAGATAGTGCTCCCGACCTTCTTCCCAAGGCCCCACACCGACCAGGCGTCGGCAACCCTCCACACCCTTGACTGCAAGCAGGCCCTCGCCTTCTACCAGCAGCATACCCAGACTTAACGCAATTCTGAACAGCTCTTCATGACCTATGATCCCAATAGGCAGGGACAAGCAGTCACCAAGCGCACCCCTCTGTTTGGGTGGCGGACTGCATTGCGTTCACCCATGCAAAGGCGGGCATCCCTCTGGATCATTGTCACTGCAATTTCGGTCCGAGCCAAACTGGCCTCAGTGGCCTCACTGCTCTCTTCCATGATGGACATCTGTCGGGCGGCAACCTTGTCTTCTATGAATACCTTCTCTGTCCACTACTGCCTGTACAGGGAGTCCCGCCGGGCAGCACCTTCGGCCAGGCTGTATTCCGTAATCTGTTCGGGGTATAAGCAACTCCTTCCCTCCGACCCTTCTTCATGGCTACTGAGGGTTTCGCCCTGAGGACTCAGGCTCCTTTGGGCTTCTGCTTATGGCCTCGTGGAAGCATATTTTTGGCTACAGGTTCGGTAGCCTGTAGCTAGGGAGTCCCATAAGTGAGGACTGACTTCCTGCTTGTTCCTGGAGAAAGCGTAGTTACTCACTTGTAAAAGGTGTTCTCCAGGGACAGCAGGAATCAGTCCTCACTACCCTTCTGCCTCCCCTGATGAGTTGGTGAGGTTTTGTCATTCCCTTGCCATCTGCTTGGTAGGGCTCGAGCTAAGGGACTTGACTGAGCAAGATGGCACCCTTGGGCGGGAAGAGGACCATGCATGTGTGGTAGCAATCCCAAAGACTTTCTTTGAAAGCTGGGGATTTGCTCCGCACGGGCTCCGTTGGTGCTGACGTCACCCATAAGTGAGGACTGATTCCTGCTGTCCCTGGACAACACCTGTTACAGGTGAGTAACTATGCTTTATTTACTTGAAGTTTAGCTAGTTCCTCAAGAGCACAGTCTTCTGAAAATCGTTCAAGATCCCTGTCGCTTCTGTTCCTGTTTGTGCTTATTTTCTGAGGTCCTGCTCCTTGCCCTTCATCTGTGAACACAGAACAGAAATACTTGTTCCTTATCGTCTCTCCAGTGCAGTCCTGAACCTCTGGGTAGTGCACCTCCTCCAGCAGCTTGGAGACTAAGCATATGTAAAATTGAAGCCACCAGTAGTACTACCGCTGGCACCGCCCATCAGCTTCCAGTATGCTCAGTCTCCAAGCAGTTGGAGGTAATGAGACCGAGGGCTCACTGAGGAACAAATAGGATTTTAGTCAGAGTTTCCTTTTTGCTTTTATTACTTTTCTCTCCTTTTAAATTCTTTGGTTTATTAAAGTTGAAAATAAAACAAAACAAAACAGGGTTAAGGTTTCAATGCTGAATGCTGCAGTGAGGAACCTAGTGAGAGAAGGAACGAGTCCGTTCTCTAGAGGCTAGAGTAGCAGACCTGGAAGACATAAGAAAGACAGAAAAGTACATGGACGAGACCTACAGGGATATAGTCCTGAAGTCCCACCTCCAGTCTGCCAGCATCCCTGTTGCCATGGAGGAGAGAGGTCACGTGACAGGAAAGCATCACCCTGGTGTGGCAGGAAGTGATCCTGTAACTAGGACCTGTCCTCCAGGTGATGTAAAACCCTCTCGCACCGAGGACGTTTCTCCAGGGCCATGTCCCCATGAGGGGAGGGTCAGGACAGCTGTTATAGTTGGTGATTCAATCATTAGGAATGTAGATAGCTGGGTGGCTGGTAACATGCCTGCCTGGTAACATGCCTGCCTGCCTGGTGCAAGGTAGCAGACCTCACGCACCGCCTAGATAGGATCATAGATAGTGCTGGGGAGGAGTCTGCTGTCTTGGTACATGTTGGTACCAATGACATAGGAAAATGTGGTAGGGAAGTTCTGGAGGCTAAATTTAAGCTTTTAGGTAGGAAGTTGAGATCCAGAACTTCCAGGATAGCATTCTCCGAAATGCTTCCTGTTCCACGTGCAGGACCCAAAAGACAGGCAGAGCTCCGGAATCTCAATGCGTGGATGAGACGATGGTGCAAGGATGAGGGTTTTGGATTTGTTAGGAACTGGGGACATTCTGGGGAAAGGGGTGGCTCTTCCGAAGGGATGGGCTTCACCTTAATCAGGATGGGTCCAGACTGCTGGCATTAACCTTTAAAAAAGAGATAGAGAAGCTTTTAAACTAGAAAATAGGGGAAAGCCGACAGTCACCCAGGAGCGCATGGTTCGGACGAAGGTATCCTTGAAGGATACTACCAAAAGCAGTGAGGTTCCAAAAGGGAGTATAGTAGCCCAAATGCCCTTGAGCAAGGAGCAGACAGAGCATAAAGATTCCAAATTACCCATGCCTACCAATAGCCAGATTAATATTAATAAAATACAGTCTCTAAAATGTTTGTATGCCAATGCTAGAAGTCTAAACAATAAGATGGGAGAGTTAGAATATATAGCATTAAATGAGAGGTTAGATATTGTACTCTCAGAGACATGGTGGAAGGAGGATAACCAGTGGGACACTGTGATACCTGGATACAAACTATATCGTAATGATAGAGCTGATCAAATTGGTGGAGGGGTTGCGCTCTATGTTAGAGAGGGCATTGAGTCAGAAAGGATTAGTTTTGCAGGGAACAAAATTTGCTGTAGAATCTCTATGGATTGAAATTCCATTTATGAAGGGGAAGGTGATGGCAGTGGGAGTATACTATCGACCGCCTGGCCAGAATGAACAAATGGATGATGAAATGCTCAAAGAAATCAAGGAAGCTAACATAAGTCACAACAGAGTAGTAATAATGGGTGATTTCAATTACCCCGGTATCGACTGGGTCAGTGTCACAGCAGGACAAGCTAAAGAGATAAAGTTTCTAGATGAAATAAATGACTGCTTCTTGGAGCAGCTGGTTCATGAACCGACCAGAGGGGAAGCCATACTGGACCTAGTCCTTAGTGGAACGCCAGATCTGGTGCAACAAATAAGGGTGCTGGGACCACTTGGCAATAGTGATCATAGTATGATCATGTTTGATTTAATTAGTGGAGGACAGATAGTAAAGGAATCCACAGTACTACCTTTTAACTTTCAAAAGGGAGACTATGATAGAATGAGGAATATAGTTAGGAAAAAACTAAAAGGAGCGGTTCCAAAGGTTAAAGACTTACAGCAAGCTTGGGTGTTATTTAAAAATACTATCCTCGAAGCCCAGACCAGCTGTATTCCACGCATTAAGAAAAGTGGAAGAAAGTCCAAAAAGCTGCCAGCATGGTTTAAAGGTGAGGTCAGAGAGGCTGTTGCTGCCAAAAAAGCAACCTTCAGGAAATGGAAAAAAGAGCCAAATGATGAAAACTGGAAACAGCACAAACACTGGCAAGTTAAATGCAAAGCATTGATAAGGCTGGCAAAGCGGGAATTTGAGAAGAAACTTTCTACGGAAGCAAAAACACGAAATAAAGACTTTTTCAAGGACATTCGTAGCCAAAGGCCTGTGAGAGAGTCAATTGGACCATTAGATGATAGAGGGGTAAAAGGGGCAGTAAGAGGAGACAAGGCTATAGCAGAGAGACTGAATGAATTCTTTGCTTCGGTCTTTACTGAGGAAGATGTAGGGATGTTGTTACCCAAGACTGAAGTGGTATTTAAAGGTGATACTGCAGAGGAATTGAGAGAAATATCGCTACACCGGGAAGATATATTACAACTATTTGATAAACTGAATAGTAGCAAATCACCTGGACCGGATGGTATACATCCCAGAGTGTTGAAAGAACTGAAATATGAGATTGCAGACCTGCTATTTGGTAGTCTGTGAACTTTCATTAAAATCATCTGTAATACCTGAAGATTGGAGGGTCGCCAACATAACACCAATTTTTAAAAAGGGTTCCAGGAGTGACCTTGATAATTACAGACCGGTGAGCCTGACATCAGTACCAGGGAAAATGGTAGAAACCATCATAAAGAACAAAATTACACAGCATGTAGATAGTCATGGCCTAATGGGAGACAGCCAACATGGCTTTAGACAAGGAAGATCTTGTCTTACTAATTTGATATGTTTTTTTGAAGGTGTGCATAAACAGTTAGACAAAGGTGAGTCGGTTGATATAGTGTATCTGGACTTTCAGAAAGCTTTTGACAAGGTCCCCCATCAGAGACTTTTGGCGAAGCTAAAAAGTCATGGGATAGGAGGCAGTGTACTATTGTGGATCGGGAACTGGTTAAAAGATAGAAAGCAGAGGGTAGGGCTAAATGGCCAATATTCCCAATGGAAAAAGGTGAATAGTGGAGTACCCCAGGGATCTGTACTGGGTCCGCTACTTTTTGACATATTCATAAATGACCTGGAAAAGGGAAAATAACGAATGAGGTTATCAAATTTGCAGATGACACAAAACTGTTTAAAGTTGTTAAAACCCTAGAGGATTGTGGAAAACTGCAGGAGGATCTGGATAAATTGGAAGACGGCATCCAAATGGCAGATGAAATTTAATGTGTACAAGTGCAAAGTTATGCACCTAGGAAAGAACAACCCACACTATAGTTACACGATGCAAGGCTCCACATTAGAAACCACCACCCAGGAAAAAGATTTAGGAGTCATCGTGGATAACATGTTAAAACCCTCCGCCCAGTGTGCAGCGGCGGCCAAGAAAGCAAATAGAATGCTAGGTATCATAAGGAAAGGGATGGAGAATAAAACAAAGGATGATATAATGCCTCTGTATCGCTCCATGGTACGACCGCACCTTGAATATTGTGTGCAATTCTGGTCACCGTATCTTAAAAAGGACATAACGTTATTAGAAAAAGTACAGAGAAGAGCCACCAAATTGGTGTAGGGGATGGAAGGCTACTCCTATGAAGAGAGGCTAAAAAGGTTAGGGCTCTTTAACCTGGAAAAGAGACGGCTGAGGGGAGATATGATAGAGGTCTATAAATTAATGAATGGAGTGGAACAGATAAACGTGGATCAATTGTTTACGCTATCAGAATATAGAAAGACTAGGGGACATATAATGAAGCTACAGGGTAAACTATTTAAGACAAATAAGAGAAAATATTTTTTCACTCAACGTGTAATCAAACTCTGGAATCTGTTACCGGAGGATGTAGTAAGGGCTGTTAGTATAGCTGGGTTTAAAAAAGGTTTGGACAAGTTCCTGGAGGAAAGGTCCATAAACCACTATTAAAAAGGGACCCAGGATATCAATGCTTGACCCAGTACAAGCATTGTGGAACCTGTGTCTTTTGGGGATATTGCTAGGTACGTATGACCTAGATTGGCCACTGTTGGAAACAGGATACTGGGCTTGATGGACCTCGGTCTGACCCAGTATGGCATGTCTTATGTTCTTATGTTCTTATGGATCTCTGTGGCCCTGTTTTATTTGTTCCCCTCCCTCCTACGATTTCGGGTGGACTGTGGGGATGCTTGTTGAAGATCCCAGGGCTCGGCGGTTTCCGAACCCGACCGGGTGAGAAGCCGCCATTTCTGTCTTACAAGTGAGAGACCCCCTCAACGCCAATGCCTTTTCGGGGCTGAGCGTGAGGTGATGGATGCTCCGATGCCTTCGATCTGAATGAGCAGTTTGGGCCGGTAACCTGAACTGCTCCGGTATGGAAGGAGCTGCAGGTAGGTCGGGGGCATTTTCTCAGTCACGGCACGACGGCCCGGGGATCGCGTGGTGCGTGGCAGACTACATTGCTTTAGGTGGCAGCACAGGAAAGCGGCAATTACATTCGCCCGCGCTTTTTTAAGGCTCCTCACGTTTTTTAAGGGGGAATTTGTTTCGGCCCGGGTATCTGCGTACTCTAGGCCTCTGCTACCCCGGGGAGACCTAGCTCATTTTTTCAGATTGATTGTCTTTTTTGGCTTTGGTCAGTGTTAAAAAAAAGAAAGTGTATAACTAATAGGTATTCACAACAATTGTTTTTCCAGGGGGAATTTCATTGCCCTTAGTTGCAGTTTTCTTGGGTCTGGTCAGAGGCCAGGGTGTTTATTCCTTAGGAACAGCAAACGCTTCTCTATGCCACCACGACCACAGTGTTTACTCTGTGGAGCCCATCGGGAGTCAGTATCAGAGGCAGGGGTCTGCCGTGGTTGTGCGGCTGAGGCCCAGAGCATGGAACAGTCCTCACTAGACACGCAGCATGACTTGGGAGGCCTGCCAGCTCACAAGGTTCAGGTCTCAGAGGCTTCTTCACCCCCCACTCTGGAAATGACATTTGCATTTCCTGAGCCTTCCACCTCCCAAGCTCTTACGGTGGGGGATCTTATGGGAGAGTTTTCCCCACAGTTTGTTCTGTTGTTGCATCAGGCTTTTCTCTTGTACCAGGAGGGTGCAGTGGACGTCTCCAGTCCCACATTGGCCGGTGCGAAGCGGGGGGGAAGCTGAGAGCGGAGACGATCCGATGGAAGTCCCAGTTAAGAAGCGCAGGTCCTCGGGGGGCAGCCGGATCAGTCTTCTCTGTCGGAGACTTCGGACTGGGATCCGGAACTGGAGTTCGAGGGTGACGAGCTCTAAGAGGGAGAGATCCTGGAACCGGAAGACCAAGCGCGCGTGGTCCGTGTCTTTAGACGGGAAGAATTGCCGGCATTGATTACGGAGTCGCTAAAGGTGCTCAATTTGCCAGCTAGCCTACCCGTTGAGGAGTCTTTGGAAGATCCTCTCATTCAGGTGGTGCGTAAGATGCAATCGGTCTTTCCAGTCCACAGAGTTGTCAAGCAAATGATTCAGGGCTAGTGGGACCTGCCTGAGGCAGGTCTCAAAAGTGTTAGTGCCATGTCACGGCTCTACCCTCTGTCTGATCAGGAGCACAATCTATTTAGATCTCCACAGGTGGATGCGGCGGATTCGGCAGTCACAAAAAAGACCACCATCCTGGTGAAGGGAAGTGCAGCATTGAAGGACGCGCAGGATAGAAAGCTGGACATACTGCTGAAGCAGTCCTTTGATATCAATGCCCTGTCCATGCAGGCCTCCATCTGTGGGGCCTGGGTGGCTAGAGCTTGTTTTCGCTGGTCACAGCATCTGCAGCAGACAGCATTTTCTGCTCCAGAACAGTTTGCGGAGGTCGCTAAGCTGGAATCGGGAGCGGCTTATCTTTCTGACATACACTATGACCTCATCCGTAGACTAGCAAAGAGTATGGCATTGGTAGTGGCGGTCCACCACTACCTTTGGCTGCGCAATTGGGCGGCGGACAGTTCTTCCAAAATGCGACTTAGTAAACTTCCTTTTAAAGGAAAGTTTTTACTTCGCGAGGATTTGGACAAACTCATGAAGGATTTGGGAGAATCTAAGGGAGGACGTCTCCCCAAGGATAAGCCCAAGCAGAGCTGCAATATCCCATCCTCGCGGGGTCAGCCATGGGATTTTCGGCGGTTTCATATGTCTCGTCTGGGGTGAATTCAAAGGGGTAGATTTCTGTCCCCGTGGGCAGGGCTTTCGGATCTTCCGAGGTGCAGGCTGGGGATTTGCGGCCACCTCTACCTCGGGTTTTAGAAAGCCCCAGTGAAATGTAGGGGAACCAGGCAGAGGTTCAACCCGTAGGGGGTCGGCTACAGGATTTTTATCCTGTTTGGGCCCAGATTACATCCGACCACTGGGTCCTAGAAATTGTCTGCGACAGTTATGCCCTCGAGCTAGCGCAGCCGGTGGCCGATGCTTTTGTTTGTTCCCCTTGCAAGGCCCCAGAAAAGGTGATGGCAGTCAGGAACACATTAGCTTATCTGCTTCAACTCGGGGCGGTAGTCCCAGTGCCCCAAAATCAGTACGATTGCGGTTGATACTCCATTTGTTTTGTGGTTCTAAAGATGGATGGCACTTTTCGCCCTATATTGGACCTCAAACGAGTGAACTGGTGCTTAAGGGTTCTGCATTTTTGTATGGAAACTTTGAGGTCAGTCATCATGGCATTGAGGGAAGACTAATTTCTTACTTCCCTCAATCTCACTGAGGTGTATCTTCTTATTCCCATCAGGCCAGTGCATCAGCGGTTTCTGCGCTTTGCGGTGCCAATGGGACACTTCCAGTTTCAAGCTTTGCCATTTGGCCTGGTAACGGCGCCTCAAATTTTCACCAAGGTCATGGTGGTGGTCGTTGCAACTCTCCGAAAGGAAGGGATGCTTGAGTTACCCCTACCTCGACTATTGGTTGATCCGGGCAAAGTCCAGGGATGAAAGCCTTCTGGCAACATCTCGTGTGGTGTGCCTACTGGAGAGTCTTGGTTGGGTAGTCAACCGGGCCAAGAGTCACTTGGTCCCGACTCAAGAGTTGTAGTATCTGGGAGCCTGCTTCGACACCCGGGCGAGCAAAGTTTTCTTCCCGGAGCACAGAGCACAAGGAATATGGCGCTTAATGCAGGACTTTTTGCGCCAACCACAGTCAACAGCGTGGTAGTACCTACAGTTAGGGACAATCACAGCTACGTTTTAATTGGTGCCTTGGGCGAGAGCACACATGCGACCTTTGCAGTATGCTTTGCTCTGGCGCTGGTCACACCAGTCGGATTTGCTGTCCCGGCAGCTCTCATACCCCCGCGAGGTGCGCAGAGCGCTCCACTGGTGGCTGTGCCCGAAACACTTGGCAAAGGGCATGCCGCTTGTACCCCTGCAATGGACCCAGCTGATGACCGACGCCAGCCTGATGGGCTGGGGGGGCCATTATGAGGAGGCCTTTGCTCAGGGGACCCGGGACAGCCAGGAGGCCACTTGATCAATCGACAGGCTAGAACTGAGGGTGATTGCCCAAGCACTTCAGGCCTTCGAGTCGCAAGTGTGTGGGAAGGCAGTAAGAGTCCTCTCGGACAATGTGACCGCTGTGGCTTATGTCAGTCGGCAGGGAGGAACCAGCAGTGTGGTGTTGGAGGAAGAAGTGAAACATCTGTTTGGCTGGGTGTAGAGCCTCGGCTCCAGGCCCTATCGGCGACTCACGTGGTGGGCGTCAACAACGTGACAGAGGATTATCTCAGCCAGAACCGGGTGGATTCTGGTGAATGGGAGCTTCACCCGGAGGTTTTTCTGCAGATCGTACGTCGGTGGGGAGCATCGCTCATGGATCTGATGGCCACAGCTAGGAACGTAAAGGCAAACCGTTTCTTCAGCAGAAGATGAGAAAGTATGTTGGACGGCCTTGATGTGCTGTTGCAGCATTGGCTGGGGGAGGACCTTCTGTATGTCTTCCCCCCTTGGACGCTCATAGAACACATGGTGCAATGCATCGAAGCGCATCGTGGTCGAGTCATTGATAGCTCCAGACTGACCGCGGTGCCCTTGGTACGCTGACTTGATTAGTCTATTGCACAGTCGGCAGTGGCATTTGCCGAATCAGGAAAAAGACTTGCTGATTCAAGGACCTGTGCGCATGCCCCTGGTGGATTGTTTCTCACTTACGGCCTGGCTATTAAAAGGGCAAGGTTGAGAAAGAAGGGGTATTCGGGTTCGGTGATCTCAACTTTGTTAAAGGCACGAAAGATCTACGTCATTGGCCTATATCCGCATTTGGCTTATCTTTGAGGATTGGTGTGTAGATAGGCGGGTTAAGCCCGCCATGGCTTCGGTTCCAGATGTCTTGGCCTTTTTACAGGATGGTTTTGAAAAGGGTCTGGCGGCTAGCTCTCTGTGGGTGCAGCTGGCAGCAATTACATGCTATCGTGGTAAGGTACGCAAGGTCCCTCTGGGATCCCATCCAGATGTCAGGCATTTTCTCCAGGCAGTGGCTCGGCTTCGTCCGCCGAGGCGGGCAGTGGTTCCTTCCTGGGATCTCAATCTCATTTTGCGGGCATTGACGAGGGAGCCGTTTGAGCCACTGGCTCGTGCTTCGCTTAAGGATTTAACTTTAAAGACCATTTTCCTCTTGGCGATTTGCTCAGTCTGTCGAATCTCGGAACTACAGGTTCCGTCTTGTTGGGAACCGTTTCTTTCCTTTTTGCGGGAAAAGGTCATGTTGAGGCCGGTTCCGTTCTTTCTTCCCAAGGTAGTCTCGGCTTTTCATGTTAATCAGCCCGTCTCCCTACCGGTGTTAGAAAAGAGTGGAAGTGATGACGTCAGCCTCAGTCTGCATAGGCTAGATGTACTTTGCGTCCTTAAGCGTTATTTGTCAGTGACAAAGTCGTTTCAGAAATCGGAGCGTTTATTTGTCCTTTTTGGTGGTCTGCGGAAGGGAGAAGCGGTGGCTAAGGCTTCCATTTCCAGATGGATCCGAGAAGCCATTTCATCTGCATACCTCCTTGGTGGGCATCAGGTACCTTTGGGGTTACGCGCTCATTCTGCAAGGGCACAGGCAACATCCTGGGCAGAGTATAGTCTAGTGCCTGCTATAGAAATTTGCAAGGTGGCCACTTGGTCTTCCCTGCATACCTTTACTAAGCATTATCGCCTGGATGTCCAGGCAGTAAGGGAAGCCTGTTTTGGGTTGGCAGTTCTGCGTGCTGGTCTGGCGGGTCCCTCCCATTAGTATGTTACTGCTCTGTTACATCCCAGAGGTTCGGGTCTGGACTGGAGGGACGATAAGGAAAGCTAAATTAGACTTACCTGCTAATTGTTGAGGAACTCCAGTCCAGTCCTGGATCCCACCCAGATTTCAGTCAGAGGTTTGGACGCGAAGAGGCTGTCCATGCGGTTCTGTTTGTTTCTTTAGGACAGTTCTTCACGGCTTTCAGGTTTTTTTTGTCAGATCAGCCGTGGTTTGTTTCTCTCTACTGAGTGGGGGGCTAAAGGGTTCCTCCTCTCGGGTTGGGAGGGAGTTTAGATCTCTTTGGTTGAGTTATAGTACTATTTGCTACTTTATTTACTTATTTGTTGCTCCTGTGAGTCTGCTTTGTCAATAGGTACTGGGAGTTGATGGGCGGTGCCAGCGGTAGTAGTACTGGTGGCTTCAGTTTTGCACATGCCCAGTCTCCAAGCTGCTGGAGGAGGTGTACTACCTAGAGGTTCGGGACTGGACTGGAGTTCCTCAAGGAACAACAATTAGCAGGTAAGTCTAATTTTGCTTTAATCAATTCCTCTTTATCCTCATTAGCGTCTGCATATTCCTCCCCTTAACCCTTGATTCTGACAACACCACTTTTGCTCTTCCTTCTCTCACTAACATATCTGAAAAATATCTTAACCCACAATTTTATTGCTTTGGCTATTTCTACTTTTTGTATCTTTGCTTTCCTGACTACTTTGCAACCTTCTCTGTTTTTCCAAATGTAGCTATCTGTCTTCCTGTCTGTGATATCTTGTAGTTCATAAAGGCCTTCCCTTTTTCTTCATCATTCTCCAGGAACAAGCAGGAAGTCAGTCCACTTATGGGTGACGTCTGCACCAATGGAGCCTGTAAGGAGAAATTCCCCAGCTTTCAAAGGAAGCCTTTGGGATTGATGCCACACATGCGTGGTCCTCTTCCCACCCAAAAGTGCCATCTTGCTCAGTCTCTCTTTTTCCACGGAGCCCTTCGGACACATGTCTTCGTCCCTCTTAAAACGTTTTCTTGACTTCGGCCTTTTTTACCTTTTTTCCTGTAGCACCAGTCCTTTCTCGTCCTCCCCTTCGCCCCTGCTCCGGCTGTGAGCTAGGGGACCCCTTTTTGACTCTTTAGTTGTTTTTCTTTTGGGCCCTTTTTTCCCCGACTGCTGGCCTCAAGGATTTTCGACCTCGCAGGGGCCATTTTTGCCCCCATGGCCACTGGTTTTAGGAAGTGTGACAGATGCTCCAAAAATATGTTGCTCACGGACACCCACGACTGCTGTCTGCGGTGTCTGGGGGCTGACCACAACCTGGAACTCTGCTCACGTTTTTAGAAAATGTCCTCTAAGGCCTTGCTAAGCCGTAAGCAGAAGCCTGATGACATTTTCTGCAAGGCAGCCCCGGGATCCCCGGTGGCACTTTGTGTACTGATGCACCACTGGATCCCCCGCTGTGACCCCGCGCCCCAGGCATCACTCCAATCAGGGTTCGCCCGAGGTGGAATGGCGCAAGAAGAAGAAGACCTCAAAGTCACTGTCGGGGGCTCCGGATAAGCATGAGCAGTCTTGCGCTCGTTCCCTTAGCCCTCCCTGGCATTCCCAAGGGTCGGACAAGGAGCGGCCTCGAAAGGTACCTTGTATGGACACACAGGCCTCCAGCGATGGCTCCCAGTCTCCTGAGGGTTGTCCCGGTGAGCCCCCCTCTCCTCCTCCGTGCCAAATCCAGTAACCCTGGCGTCGGCGTTGCAGTGACCCACTCCCAAGTGAGAGTCCTGTATGCTGGCACTAGATCGCAGCATTTTTGCCTTCTTCACTGCCCAGCAGGAGCTTTTGCCTAGCATGGCTGGCTCGCACCTCGAGACCAAGGATCACCCTACTGGGTCCCCGAAAACTGCCTTGGAAGCCCCCGAGAGCCGCGGGTCTCACGAGGGTCCTTGGCACCGGTCTTGCTCGCTGTCCTGTTTCTCGGTGGGGGGGGGGGGGGGCGCGAGTTCTTCCAGAGTCAGTGCCTCCGGCTCCAAGCAGGCCTCGGCCACACGGCATGGGGACCAGCCTGACTCAGAGTCCTTCTCGGGCTGGGAAATGGATGGGGACACGTCCCCGGATAGCCGCCCCATAGGGATCTGACCCATTCCCTCCCACCTCGCAGAGGCGGTTACCTCTCTAGGACACCTCTTTCCTGGCATTTGTGCGGGATATGGCTCAGGCCCTCAATCTGCCAGTGCAGACTGAGGAGGAGCCGAGGGCCAAGGAACGTGACATCTTGCAGTATGAGTCTCCGCCCAGGGAGTCTTACGGTTCCAGTACCATCCATCCTGTCTCGGCTGCTTCTCCGCATGTGTGAAACACCCGCCTCTGTTCCTATTGTCAGTAGAAGACTCAATGCCATGTATAGGGTCCAGCGTGGCCCGGCGTTTCAGAAGACCCAGCTTCCTCACACCTCCGGTAGTCGAATCCGCGATGCAGAAACAGAAGAGCCCAAAGTCACACTCTTCGATCCCGCTTGGTAGGGCATCCTGTGCCCTCGATGCCCTCGGATGCAAGGTTTTTCAGGGATCCATGCTGGTGTGCTGCATCCAGGCGTACCATTTATATATAGACATGTTTCTTCGCGACCTCGGCAAGGAGCTCGGAGTTTTTTTCCACGGGCCTTAGTGGGGAGCACCTCCTCAGGTTCCAGACCCTCCTGCGGTGACAGACTGCTCGAAATACCTTTCCCTTGCCGCGTATGACGGGTTTGAGTCTTTTGCCTGTGTAGCGGGGGCTGGCATCCAGTCCTCAGACCTGGAGCAGTGGGTCCAGGATAAGCTCCTGGATGTCCCCTATCTCGGCGAGCAGCTGTTCGGCAAGCCCATGGAGGAGATAAGACAGCTGAGATCGAGACAGAGTTTGTAACTCACACCCATCTCTCTCGCAAAACCACCTCACTTCCACGGAAGAAGCAGCATACCAAAAAGCCTTTCTAACAGAGGAAGGCGCTCCCTTACCGGGGATACCCACCATACCCGTCTACCCCTGCGCTGACAACCAGTGCTCAGGGTAAAGGAGGTGCTCATTGTCACCAGAAACCCAAGGGGCCCCGGACCTAGACATTGGCGCCACCTCATCCAGCCCGGGGTTTTGACGCCGAAAGCATAGCCTTTTGCTCCCTGGGGAAGCTTCCGTCCATGGGAGGATGCCTGTCTTTTTTTGCCCCCGAACGGGCGACCATTACATCAGACATCTGGGTCTTACAGGTGATCTGGGACGGGTATCATCTTCATCTAGACAGACTCCCTCCTCCGGCAGAGCCTACCCGGATTCCCTCACACCAGGCTTGCTTGCAGCAAGAGTTGAACAATCTCCTTGGTCAACAGGCAATTGAAACGGTTCCACTGCACCTCCGAGGTCAGGGATATTATTACCAGTACTTTCTTATTCTGAAGAGGACAGGGGACCTGCGCCCCATCTTCGACCTCAGTAACCTGAACAAGTTTCTTGTGCGGGTGAAGTTCAAAATGCTATCCCTTGGCATCCTGCTGCCCTACCACCGGCAGGGTGTTTGGCTATGCTCCTTGGATCTCCGAGACGCTTACACTCACATTCCTGTCCACCCCAAGTACAGGCAGTACCTGCATTTCAGGGTGCAAGGAGAGCACATCCAATACAGAGTGCTCCGTGTCTGTTCCGCGAGTCGTCACCAAGTGCCTGTCAGCATCTGCGGCCCACCTCCGGCTGCAGGGCATACCCATCTACCGTTACCTGGACGATTGGCTCGTCTTGGGCACCTCGGCAGAGGAGGCTCATCTCTCTGCATCAAGCATGGTCCTCCTCCTCGAGGCCTCGGTTTCCTGATCAACTATTCCAAATCCCACCTCACACTGATGTGAACCCTGGAGTTCATTGGTGCTCTTCTCGACACAGAAGGTGCGACTGCCTTTCACCCTTGAGCGCACATTGATTAGCTGCCAAGGTCCAAGGCCGGCCCAGAGTCTCGTCACAGGCCATGCTGCGCATCCTGGGGCACATGGCCTCGACTGTACATGTCGTTCCACATGCTCGCATGCACATGCGAGCGACCCAGTGATGCCTCAGGGTGCAATGGGCCCAGACCTAGGGCCACCTCCGGGACCCCATTCGGGTGTGTCTCAGCCTAGTCGAGTCCCTGGTCTGGTGGCAGGACCCCCAGAGCCTCCTTCAGGGCATGCCCTTCCAGACTCGTCCACACGAGCTCATCTTGACGACGGACGCCTCGCTGTTGGGCTGGGGAGTCCACTGTGGCCACCTCTGCACCCAGGGGAGATGGTCACCCGAGGAATCTCAACAGCAGATCAATCTGCTCGAGCTTCATGCAGTCCGGATGGCCTTGAAGGTCTTCGAGTACCACCAGAAGGGCAGGTCGGTGCTCGTGCAGACCGACAACAGAGTAGCGATGTTCTACATAAATAAGGGAGGGAGGCATGGGCTCCCGCCTTCTCTGCCGGGAGGCAGTCCTCCTCTGCTTCTTTGCAGTGTGCTGGGGCATGACCCTAAGAGCTGTCTACCTCCAGGGCCAAAACATTGTCTTCACGACAGGCTCAGTAGACTTCTCCTTCTGCACAAGTGGCGCCTGAGTCCGGAGGTGGTTCTCCACCTGTTCCGCTGCTGGAGGCTCTGTCCACTGACCTGTTTGCCAGCCCGGCGAACGCACAGCTCCCCCACTTCTGCGGGCCGACACCACACCTGAGCAGGGTGGCCCCAGATGCATTCCTCCTGAACTGAACCTCTGGGCTTCTGTATGCATTCCCTACCACTGCTCTTCTGGCGAGGACCCTCCACAAGATCCAGTGCTACCAAGCCTTGGTGATTCTCATGGCTCCTTCGTTGCCTCAACAACCTTGGTTCCCACTTTGGCTCTCGTTGGAGCCTCTGGTTCCACTGGGCAGTGCCCTCTGTCTGCTGACGAAGGAGGATGGACCAGTGCTTCACACAAACTTCGTCTCGCTATCCCTAATAGCCTGGCGGCTGAACGGGTCTCTCTAGCCTCACGGTACCTTCCAATGGAGATCGAAGACGTCGTCCTCGCGTCGAGGAAGGACTCAACGAGGCGGGCCTATGCCCTGAAGTGGTGGCGTTTTTTGATCTGGTGCTCCGAGCTCCAGATCGACCCATTCTCTTGCTCTACCAATTTGGTTCTCCAGTACCTTCTCCACCTTTGGGAGTTGAGACTGAAGTCCAGCTCGGTCAGGGTTCACCTGAGTGCCATGTCAGCCAACCACTTGCCCGTCGAGGGCAAACCCCTCTCGGGTCAGCCTCTGGTCTCCCGCTAAATGCTGGTCTCCTGCTTTCCAAACCCCCCATCTGGCCTCCCCCAGCGGAATGGGACTTGAACATAGTGCTCATGCAGCTGATGTGGCCGCCTTTTGAGCCAATGGCGATGTGCTCTCAGTGGCATCTCTCCTGGAAGGTGATTTTACTGGTGGCACTGATCTTGGCGCGGAGAGTCCGTGAACTTCAAGCCCTCAAGGCCGAGGCCCTCTTCACCAGGTTTTATAGGTACAGCATGATCCTTCGCACCCTCCCCAAGTTCCTACCGAAGGTTGTCTCGGATTTCCACCTCAACCAGGAGGTGGTCTTGCCGACTTTCTTCCCAAGACCTCACGCTGACCAAGCTTCGGAGGTCCTACATATGCTCAACTGTAAGAGGGCGCTCGCCTTCTACCTGCAGCATATCCAAGGTCATCGCAGGTCCGACCAGCTTGGGGCTGGCAGTAACCATGCGCAACCCTCTCCATCTGGGTGGTGGACTGCATTGCCTTCGCCCAGGCAAAGGTGGGCGCCTCGCTGGATCGTTGGGTCACCGTGCACAGCGTCCGTGCCAAGGCGGCATCTGTGGCATTGCAACGCTCAGTGCCTTTGACGGATATCTGCCAGGCTGCGACCTGGTTTTCAGTAAACATCTTTGCTTCGCATTACTGCCTGGAGAGGGAGTCCCGCTAGGACAGCGCCTTCAGCCAGGCTGTACTCCCTAGTCTGTTCGAGGTATAAGCAACTCCTTCCTTCTGACTCTTCTGCGGCTACCAAGATCTTGCCCTGAAAGCCCGAGAACTCTGGCTTCCTTCAGACATCGGCTTCTGCTCACGGCCTCGTGGAGGCGTTTTTGGCTTACAGGTTTGGTAGCCTGTAGCAGCGGAGTCCCATAAGTGAGGACTGACTTCCTGTGTGTTCCTGGAGAAAGCGTAGTTACTCACCTGTAACAGGTGTTCTCCAGGAGCAGCAGGAATCAGTCCTCGCAACCCTCCCTCCTCCCCTTGGAGTTGCAGTCATATAATTTATTTTGTTTTTTGCTGTCTTTTAGCTATGTCATCTGATTGAGCAAGATGGCACCCTTGGGTGGGAAGGGGACTGCGCATGTGCGCTGCATTCCCAAAGGCTTTCTTTAAGTCAGTCCTCACACCTGTAACTACGCTTTATGATCACTATTGCCAAGTGGTCCCAACAACCTTATCTCTTGCACCAGATCTGGTGTTCCATTAAGGTCTAGTTTCATTATGGCTTCCCCTCTGGTCGGTTCATGAACCAGCTGCTCCAAGAAGTAGTCATTTATTTCATCTAGGAACTTTATCTCCCTAGCATGTCCTGCCGTGACACTGACCTAGTCAATACCGGGGTTATTGAAATCACCTATTATTACTGTGCTGTAACATTTGTTAGCATCCTTGATTTCTTTGAGCATGTCATCATCCATTTGTTCATTCTGGCCAGGCGGTCGATAGTACACCCCCACTGCCATCGCCTTCCCCTTTTTACATGGAATTTCAATCCATAGAGATTCTACAGCAAATTTTGTTTCCTGCAAAACTTTAATCCTTTCTGATTCATTGCCCTCTCTAACATAGAGCACAATCCCTCCACCAATTTGATCAGCTCTATCATTATGAAATAGTTTGTTTCCAGGTATCAGTGTCTCACTGGTGGTTCTCCTTCCACCATGTCTCTGAGATTCCAATCATATCTAACCTCTCATTTAGTGCTATATATTCTATCTCTCCCATCTTATTTTTTAGACTTCTAGCATTTGCATACAAGCATTTTAGAGACTATTTTATTCATTAATTTGGCTATTGGTAGGCATAGGTAATTTGGGATCTTTAAGCTCTGTCTGCTCCATACTTGAGGTCATTTTGGCTACTTTACTCTTTTTTGGAATCTCTCTGCTTTTGGTAGTATACTTCAAGAATACATTTTTCCGAACCATGAGCTCTTGTGCGACTGTCGGCTTTCCCCTGTTATCTAGTTTAAAAGCTGCTCTATCTCCTTTTTAAAGGTTAATGCCAGAAGCCTGGTTCCATCCCGGTTAAGGTGAAGCCCAACCCTTCGGGAGAGCCCCTCCTTTCCCCAGAATGTTCCCCAGTTCCTAACAAATCCAAACCCTCATCTTTGCACCATCGTCTCATCCACGCTTTGAGACTCCGGAGCTCTGCCTGCCTTTTGGGTCCTGCGCATGGAATGGGAAGCATTTTGGAGAAAGCTACCCTGGAAGTTCTGGATTTCAACTTCCTACCTAAAAGCCTAAATTTAGCCTCCAGAACCTCCCTACCACATTTTCCTATGTCATTGGAACCGACATGTACCAAGACAGCAGACTCCTCCCTAGCACTATCTATCACCTTATCTAGGTGGCGCTTGAGGTCCCCTACCTTTGCCCCAGGCAGGCATGTTACCAGGCTATCCTCACACCCACCAGCCACCCAGCTATCTACATGCCTAATGATTGAATCACCAACTATAACAGCTGTCCTAACCCTTCCCTCATGGGCACATGGCCCTGGAGAAACGTCCTTGATGCAAGAGGGTTTTACATCACCTGGAGGACCCTAGTTACAGGATCACTTCCTGCCACACCAGGGTGATGCTCTTCTGTCATGTGACCTCTCTCCTCCATGGCAACAGGGATTCTGCCAGACTGGAGGTGGGACTTCAGGACTATATCCATGTAGATCTCATCTATGTACCTCTCTGTCTTTCTTGTGTCTTCCAAGTATGCTACTCTAGCCTCTAGAGAACGGACTCGTTCCCTGAGAGAAAAGAGCTCCTGGCACCTAGTGCACATGTAAGACCTCTCACCAATTGGGAGAAAATCATACATGTGATACTCAATGCAAAAGACCAGAAAGCCCCCATCTTGCTGCTGGACTGCTGTCTGCATCTTAGTTTTCAGCTTGTGTTTAGATCTTTAAGTTCTTTACTTACTAAGGGTTGCTATGGATATTTATACTAATACAATTGCACCCAATACGTTTAATATACCTTGTTCACTTGAAGCTTAATTAATCTCAGGCCCTTAGTGTATGACTGATTTGGATAATGAGCTGCACCTGAGAGCACCTCTTTTCCTTTAAGATGTGTACGTACCTATAAAGCTACGATTAGCCCGTGGGTGGGTGGGTGTTGGGGGGGAGGGAGGGAAATAACACTTATTATAAGAGGGCTGCTACATAGTACCCGGTCCTGTGCTTCTGAGGTAAGCTGTGACCAACTTCCTGGGTGATTAACAGTCCTTGCTTGTATAGAAGGAGTCTTTCAAAATGGCCTCTTTGTAAAGGTCTCTAGAAGACTTTATTTGTTGCTCAAAGAATACTGACCCTGTTTTGCCTTTTACTAAGTAATATTCTGATTAGATTTAAATTAAAGCTCTTTTCTGCTGCTAGGCTCAGACTTATTATGAAATTTAAACTAGAAGCTCTCTGCCGGGTTCAAAATTTGACCAGAAAGCTCTCTTCTGTGTTTTAAATTTAAACTAAAAGCACTTTGCTGATACTAGGCCCTGAGTTAGTATTAAATTTAAACTACAAACTCTCTGCTGGATATGAAATCTAACCAGAAAGCTCTCTTCTGTGTTTTAAATTTAAATTTAAACTGCTGCTACTAGGCCCTGACTGATTTAACAAATACACTGGGTTCACAGATTAATCAGCTTTAATCTAAAGAAGTCCCTTCAGAAAAATTCCCAGAAGTATATACTGTGGCACTGCAGAGCCTATTCACACAGAGAAAAAGGTTTTAAATCCTGAAAAAAGATTTCAACATCAGTTGCAATGCTATGAGGAGCCTGATAGGGGGAGCAGGAGTGACCTTCCAAGGCCTAGAGAACTGCACCCTAGAACTGATGATGTAATGCAACCTAACAGCCAATCCAGGAAAGGGGGAGTTCCTCTGAAGAAAGGCTGGGAAGTTGAAAAGGAGGAAGTAGGACAAGTAAAGGAGGCACACCACAGAGAGTACCTGGGAAAGCACCAGGGGACACACCTGGGAGAGCACCAGGAGGAAGAGCAGCAGAGAGTGCATCAGGAAGAGCACCAGCGGTGGTACCAGCAGCAGCAACGGAAAGCAGAGGCTGTGGCAGAAGCTGAAAGAGAAAAGGAGTCTTGGCAAGGGTACCAGAGAGGAAGGAGGTCCTGGCAGGAAGGCACAGTAAGTCCGGTGCAAAAGAATTCCAGGAGTTCTTGGCTGAGAGATACTGGAAAGAAAGGCACAAGGGGAGAAATAAACCCCAGAGTTTTATATGAGGAACCGGCAGCAGTAAATGCAGGACACTGTGGCTGTTACCAGGGAAATGATGAAGCCATTGCTGTAAGAGGTAACTCTCCTTATTCAAGTAGCAGAAGGTGTGGGTGTGGAAGAGTGGTGACTCTACAGGAAGGCCAGCTGAAGTCTGAGAAGCCTACTGCTCGAGTAAGGCTGAACTACAGCAGGACTAGGCCTCGGGACTCAACTAGCTGGGATAATCCTAAGAAACAAGGTAAACCACCTTTTTATTCTGCTAAGCATTATAACTTACTGAGACGTGAAGCACAAGATACAGAAGTGTGCCCTCCTTATCAAACTGCCTGTGAGACAGGACACAAGCCTTTGGTAAAAGAGAGACTGTGTAACATAAGGCAGCAAGCCAAAGGAAGTTACTGCCTATACCAACCTTGGCCTCTAGGGCGGCGGTGCGACAATACTCACAATTGCAGATCTCTCTCCAGAAGTAGCAGTCCCCTTTTCTAGTCCTTCAGGACTGCAGGCTTCGGCATCAAACCTGCAGCTAGGTGTATCGGCCCTGATGCTGGCCCTCGAATGAACATTGTTGGAGCCCCTGAGGCAGATATCTTTGTTGGAACTGACTGATAACCTCGGTACCCAACAGACTCAAACTGTCATGGCTCTCTGTTTTGATACCTCCAAGAATTGGTATCGGCATCAACCCTCAAAGTCTATGAAGCATCGAGGTCAAACACAGGACCGTCAATACTTTGACTTCTTAGCAGACTTTGATTCCAGTTCTTCAGATTCTGATGAGGGATCACTCGAGTCACGAGAACTTCCAGACATCCCTTCGGACCTTTCTCTGCCTTGGGAATGGAGTCTGTCCACACCAGATGATATATCCTTTCAGGACGTCATATGTGACATAGCAGCAGGGCTCACCATCACAGTAGCCTCTGAAAAGGAATCGAAGGCAGAAGAATCGGAGATAGTACATTACCGGTGTATCGGATATGCTCTCCATATGGGAGGCCTTGCTCACGCTTTCGCCTATTAGCAAGAGGCTCGATAACCATGTACCACATACCAGAGTGCCCAGACTTCCAAAAACTTCAGCTCCCACATCCCTCAATTGTGGTGGAATCGGTGATGCTTCAAATAAGAGCCCTAAAAACCATTCATCCATGCTACCTGGCAGAGACTCGAGGACTTTCAATGCCTTTGGGCGTTGATGCTTCCAAGCATGCATGTTGGCCTCCAGAATCAATTCTTACATGCTGTATATGGGCATCTTTCCAAAGGATGTCAGCAGAGATCGTGAAACTTTCACCCCCTTGCTTCCTGAGGATAAGCAGAGCGCATTCCAAACACTCATCAAGCAAGGCTTGAACTGCTTAGTTTCTTACCAGGGCCTCTCTTGATGCCTTTGAATCAACAAGCAGAGCTTCAGCAATCTGTATTGGGCTCGCAGAATGGCCTGGTTATAGGCATCAGGTCTCAAGCAATGGGTCCAGGATAAACTGGGCAGTATCCCATGTACTGGAGAAAACCTTTTTGGTAAATATTGGAGGGAAAATGCAGGAGAGATTGAGGCAGATGGTCTCACCCTAAAACGTCTTTCCAGGAATACAGCTGACCCATCCAGGAGGAAAGCTCTAACCAAGAAATCTTTCTGTTCTTAAAGGAAGAGATAGGCAGCAGAAGGCTGGTAAAAGGATACTATTAGCCCCAGCATCTTGAGCAGAAACAGCAGGGCCGCCACTATCCCAAGAAGCCCAAGGCCCCTAAGCCTCTACTAGCTGCACAGGCACAACCTGTGCCTGGTTTTTGACTCCTTCCTAGAGAGCATTGCCGTTCTGCCCCGAAAGGTCCCCAGCCCCTCCACAAAGCAGGCAGACTTTGCCACTATTCCCATAGGTGGCACCTCATAACATCAGAGCAGTGGACATTCCAGATTGTCCAAAGGGTTTATCAACTTAATTTCAAAACCTTACCCCCCCCCCCCCCCGCATCACAGGGGAATATCCCACCAAACCCCTTCAAAGCACACTCTTAAAAGATAAGGTGTCCACCCTGTTGTCCCAGAGTGCCATATTAAAAGTTGTTCCTCCTCAAGAAAGGATGGGCTTCTACTTTCCATATTTTCCCATTCCATAGAAAACAGGTGGATTCATGCCTATCTTGGATCTCATGGTCCATGAAAAATTTAAAATGATTTCTCTAGGAACTCTTCTTTCATACCTCCAAAGACACGATTGGCCATGTTCTCTAGATCTAAAAGAGGAGTATACGCCATTTACTGATCCATCCCTTGCACAGGTGCTTCATGTTTCAAGGAAATTATCAATACCGGGTTCTCCTCTTTGACCTAGCTTCTGAACCATGAGTCTTCACAAAATGCATGGCAGTGGTTGCTGCTTACTTGCACCATCTTGGGGGGTATTCATCTTTCCTTAGTTAAACAATTGGCTGATCAGGGGAAACTCCCCTCAAGGTAAGACTTTATCACTTGGAATTTGTCATAAACTTCCCAGTGTCTCACCTTGCTCCAACCCAACAACTGGAGTTTATGGGAGCGCTCTTAGACACTCAACTGGCCTGAGCTTTCCTCCCACAAGATCTCTGTGCCAGCCTCATTGAACTGGCAGAAGGGTTACAAAAGTACAGCTGAGCAACCGCTTGAGAGATGCTATGACGGTTGGGACACATGTCCTCCACTGTCCATGTCATCCCCTATGCTTAATTACACATGTGACAAGCACAATGGGCTGTGTCTTCCCAATGGATGCAAGCAAAGGGGGTGTCTCAGAGACTAGAGCCAAATCACCACTCAACTGATCGAGTCTCTTCAGTGGTGGTGTTTTTCACAAAACCTACTCGTTGGGTCACCATTTCAGATGCCTCCACCTCAATGCACCCTGACAACAGATGCTTCCAAGATAGATTGGGGACACATCCGCGCAACCTGACGACAACAGGGGTTGTGGACAGCACAGGAATCTACCCTGTAGATCAACCTGCTGGAACTAAGGACACTAATAAGTGCTCTTCGGGTTTTTCAACCCCAATTTTTGGGGCAAGTGGTTCAGATCAGGACGACAACCAAGTTGCCATGTTCTACATATCTCATCCCTTCTGCGATGAAGTGATTTGCCTATGGTCCTTTACCATCTTACACAGAATTCACCTCAGAGCAGTGCACCTTCCAGGCAAACTTGGTGTCCTTGCAGACAAGCTAAGCCGTATCCTTACACGAATGTACCTTACATTGAGAGACGGCTACTCGGATCCTCCAGACATGGGGAACCCCACGCAAAGATCTTTTTGCCACTCAGCAAAATACACAGCTTCCACACTTCTGCTCCAGGGTTCTATCACTACACGGACAGGCCCCGAATACCTTCCTTCTCCACTGGGGACAGGGACTGTAATACGCATTACCTCTCATCCCCTTGTTTCCCCAGATGCTATTCAAACTACAGGTCAACAGGGGCTGCTTGATTCTCATAGCCCCCTTCTGGCCCCATTAAATGTGGTTTCCTCTGCTTCTTTGCCTTGCGCAAACTCAGCCACTCAACCTGGGATGTGCACTCGACCTTCTCTTTCAGGATCATGGGACACTTCTCCATTCCAGTCTTCACGCACTACACCTGAGAGCATGGCTGTTGAAGGGCTAGTGCTCACTGACCGCGACCTACCTCATGGGGTCAAGGATGTCCTCCTTATATCTCGTAAGGATTCCACCAGGTGATTTTATGCTTTCAAATGGTGTAGGTTTGCCCTCTGGTGCTCCCCAAAGGACATTGACCTCTTTTCTTGCCTGATGGAGTCACTTCTACATATCTCTTCCACTTATCCTTGAAAGGTCTTAAAACTACCTCAATGAGAGTTCACCTTAGTATCATTGCGGCCTCTCAGAGACAAGTGGATGTACAGCCTATTTCCTGACACCCCTTAGTAGCATGCTTCATGTGGGGTCTCCTGCTGTCCAAGCCACCCATTAAGCCGCCTCCTTTGGCCTGGGATCTGAATGTGGTTCTGGCACAGTTTCTAAAGCCACCTTTCAAACCTTTAGCCACCACTTCACTAAAGCTTCTATCTTGGAAGGGCAACTTCCTTTCTGCCCTCACTTTAGCTTGCTACATCAATGAGCTGCAAGCTCTATCAGTCAATCCCCCCTGTACTTTGTTCCACCATGGCAAGGTGGCTCTCCATACCCATCTGCACCTCCTTTCTCTTCCATCTAAACTCGTCAGTAATCCTACCTATTTTCTTCCTTAGACCACATGCATCTTGAGCTGAAGCAGCACTACACATTTTGGACTGCAAGCGAGCGCTGGCTTACTGCTTGGATAGAACTAAGGATCACAGAAGATTCTTTCAATTATTCATCTCCTTTGATCCTAGTCACCTAGGTCTACAGGTGATGAAACACACTCTATCCAGATGGATAGCAGATTGCATTTCTTTTGCTTATGCACAAGCAGAACTTTTTGAAGGGTCATGTCACTGCTGATAACGTGCGGGCTATGGCAACCTCTATAGCCATTCTCCATTCAGTATCCATTGAGGAAATCTGTTGGACAGCTACCTGGTCCTCCATTCATACCTTTTGCTGCACACTACTGTCTACACAGAGTCTTCCACTGGGATACTGTCTTTGGCCAAGCTGAATGCCAGCACATCTTTGGGACTTAAACTCAACTCCCACCCTCTGTCCTGGACTTCTACAAGATACCAGACTATGATATGGGGAGTATCGCCTCCTGGAATTGAGTTCAATGGCACACAACTCGTTCAGACTCTTTGGCTATAATTTTTTTACCTCAGGGATCGCACTGCTCTCCTCCTACACCAGTCTGGTACCTGGGAGCTAGTGAGTCCCATATGCGAAGACTGCATTCCTGCTTGTTCCTGGAGATAGTGTAGTTATTCGCCTGTAACAGGCAATCTCCGGGAACAGCAGGAATCAGTCTTCACTCCCTCCTCCCCTAGGAGTTGTAAGGTTCTTTTATTTTACTGTTCCTCTCAGCTGCATACTCAGCTGAGGAGAAGAGTTGGGAAGGCAGGCACACAGGTGCAGTTGAGTGCTTCGAAAGGCTTTCCTATCGGATGCTGGGAGTGTTCCTATGTGTGCTGTCTGTGACATTCACCCATATGTGAAGACTGATTCCTGCTGTTCATGGAGATCACCTGTTACAGGTGAATAACTTCCCTTTTTCTGTTTATCTTGACAGTAAGCTTATTGGAATTGAAATCCCCCCCCAAGATTGTTCTATGGAAGTTGTTGTTCTATAACTTGTTCTGTGTAATTTCTGTTCTTGTTCCTTGTAAACCACACTGAATGTCAAATAGCGCGGTATATAAAACCAAATAAATAAAATTTTAAAAAAATCGGGGGATTAAAAAATTATGGTCGCAACTTTGGTATCTGATCATCTTCGAACGTCCAACTTTCATTCTTGGTTAATGAAAACATTCTTGGCAAATGCTTTTGCTTTGGGTTGTCTTGCGCCAGTCCAAGAATTTCACCTCTAGCTGCACAATGCGAATGACCCCCATCCATCCCTCTTAAGCATGGCTCCAGTTCTGAAAACCAACAAACTAGAACCGGAGTCTTATTTCATTATTCCAGTTGAAGTATTCAGGCAAATGGCCTGCTTTGAACACTATTCTTCAAAGTAAGTCCTTTGGGTCCCCAGCACACTCAGTCTAATGCATCGGGGAGGTGATAGGTGGCAGAGGCTGGACAGGCGGTAGTTCACCTGACGGCAGACTACTACCAGCTCGATGCCAAGATCCGACTATGAGCTTTTTAACCGCAGTAACTTTAATATACTCTATTGGAGCTGGAACTGTTGACACCATACTTGCCATCCAGTGGATTAGAGGTGGAAGTGACATAAGCCTAGTGAATGGCAGTCTAAGCTGAGAGCTCTGAATGTCAGTGGTGTGGAAACCACCATAATTGTGCTTTCCTAGGTGAATCGCTGTTTGGAAGTGTCAGAAGTTATATAGAACTGAGTAAGAGCTGTGAATTCCCAAGTTACCAAAATAAAAACTTTTGCAAGTGATAAGTATGCCACCAAGCAGCCATGTGCTGAGGTGGAGAGCAGCCTAGATTTAGTAGCAGATATTGTTTCCAATATTGGGAGCGATTTTGAACAATCAGACTAAGCTGAGCTGCTGACATCTAAGGTAATTTATTTATTTTATTTATTTAACCGGATTTCTATACCACTTTCTCCTTAAATCAAAGTGGTTTACAATGCAACTACAAAGATTGCATACAACAAGGGGGAGGGCGCATGTGGAGGGATGTTGCAATTTAACTTTATACAATGAAGTTGTATAGGGGATATTGCAAAATAACTATATACAAAGTGACCTACTTAACATGAGTTATATACAGAGTGATTACTGTGAGAATGCTATAGATGATCCAAAGTACAAGATAAAGCTATTAATATGAAAGTTGGGGGGGTGGTTAGGGTAGGCTCAATAAGGGGGAATAGAGAGGGTGGCTGAGTGGAAGAGAGGGAGCATTTGTAAAAAACTGGACTGTATTCTGTGGGTGGTTATGGTTATGTAATGTCTCCATAGTATTCAATTAGAGTGAGGTAATAAGCATCTTCCGAAAGTCCGTGATATCAGAAGTGGCCCTTAAGTGGTCCCAGAGAGAGTTCCAAAGAGCAGGAGTGGCAAGGGATATAGCTCTTCCAGATATGGATGGACTAGCCTTAGTGTAGGCGCTGGGGATTGTGATCATATCCGTAATGCGACATCTTCTGGATCTTGTGTTAGTGTCAGTAGTGATAAGGGTGATAATGGAAAAGTTGTTAGCCAGTTTATATTTCGAGATGAGAGTAAACATTGGAACGCTGGTGATAGAGTTGGGCGAGCTAATTGCCAAGTGTAAGTGAGCCACAATGTAACAGATCTATGTGACTGTGTGGAGGAACTCAAACAGCGAGTTAAGGGCCACAAGGAGGAGGTGGCAGCAGTCTTTGGATGGATAAAGCTGCAGCACAATAGGATGCATTGCAGGCTAAAGTGGAAGACATAGAAAATTGCGGTGCAGTTTGAGAATATGACACGTGCTTGAGATGTTGGAGTATGTAACTGTGGAGGCGATAACCCTATGGGTGTTTATTTTGGTACTTCAGGGAGGACAACATTTCCTGTTGTAGACAGATATTTATTGAGGGGCCCATCATGCACTTGATCTTCCTAAATCTAATTCACCTAGCGATATCATGGTTTGTCTGCTCCAGCATCCACTAAAGGAAAATGTTTTGGTATTAACTAGAAGGGGGACTGATTTGCTGTTGGATGGTCATAAGATTGAAATTTATGGTGATTTCTTGACCATTATTCTGCAGTGTCATTGCGAGTTCAGAGGTAACTTCAGTACTACTACTACTTCTACTACAAGACATATGCAGCGCTGCACAGACACATATAAGACTGTCCCTGCTCTTCAGAGCTTACAATCTAGTCAACAGACAACACAGTAGCTGTAGACACGGGATACATCTAGGGGGAATAGTAAGGAAACACAAAGGGGACCAGATGAGTCAAGATCCAAAAGCGGCAGCGAAGAGGTGAGTTTTCAGCCTGGATTTGAAGGTGCCTGACGTACAGACAGACAGATTTTTCTAGGCATAATGAGCAGCAGTGTGAAAGGAGAGAAGTCTGGAGTTAGCAATAGAAGAGAAGGGCATAGTATTGCAGAAGGTGGAGGTGCAGTATCATTGGCTGTACCTTTTTGGGTTATTGTTTAACATGAAAGGTGCTGCTTATTGAGGGCATGCAATGGAAGAAGCTTGGCAAGCCTTGCAGAAAGTGGGCCTAATGAAACAAGGCATCTCAGAAGCCACTGGAGTATCACAGGCTAGTTGATCATCACCAGTATGGCAGGAGAAGGCCAGCGTCTTAAGACAGTCCTGTGGTAAGCTGGTGCCTCTGACATAGAAGAAAGGGCTGGAAGGCTGAACATTGTGCATTTCAGAGCTCTTGATGCCTTTGGAGACAAGTCTGTGAAGGTTTGATTGTTCTTTCTTCAGATCACAATGGATTAGAGCAGCGGTTCTCAACCTGTGGGTCGCGACCCCCACGGGGGTCGCCACAGGATTTAGCAGGGGTCGCCTCGTCTCCGCCAAGTTTAAAAAAAAAAATTAAAAATTAAAAAGCGCACAAGTTGCTGCCGCTGCCAAGTCTGCTTCTCGGCAGCGGCAAACTCAGCCCCTTCCTTCTGATGCAGCCGCGGCTCCCTGCCTCTTAGGGGAACCGCGACTGTGCCTGTAAAACCGTTGCGGAGCCTTCCTGTCTCTCGACGGGCTCCGTGCAGCATTGTCCCGCCTCCAAAGGAAGTTCTTTACCACCTGCCTCTTAGGGAACCGCGGCTGTGCCTGTAAAACCGTTGCGGAGCCTCCCTGTCTCTCGACGGGCTCCGTGCAGCATTGTCCCGCCTCCAAAGGAAGTTCTTTACCACTTCCTTTTGAGGCGGGACAATGCTGCACGGAGCCCGTCGAGAGACAGGGAGGCTCCGCAACGGTTTTACAGGCACAGCCGCGGTTCCCTAAGGCAGGGAGCCGCGGCTGCATTAGAAGGGAGGCAGACATGGGGAGAGGTGATGAGCGGGCAGGGAACCTGCAACACGGCTGACATCGACAGGGGGGCTGACATGGACGGGGGGAGGGGGACTGGCATGGACGGAGGAGGGGCTGACATGGAGGGAGTGAGCTGATATGGATGGATGGATGGAGGGGGGCTGACATGGACAGCGGGGGGCTCACATGAACGGGGGGAGGGGGAGGATCTGGATGGATGGAGAGAGGGTTTCTGGGATGGAAGGAGGAGGTGCTGACATGGACGGAGGGGGGCTGACATGGAGGGAGGGAGCTGATGATGGATGGAGGGAGGGGGGCTGACATGGACAGAGGGAGGGAGGGGGCTGATATGGAAGGATGGAGGGAGGGGTGCTGACATGGATGGAGGGTGGGAGGGAGGGATGGGGGCTGACATGGAGGGATGGAGGGAGGGTGGCTGACATGGACAGAGGGGGGCTGACATGGAGGGAGGGAGCTGATATGGATGGGTGGAGGGAGGGGGGCTGACATGGAGGGAGGGGGCTGACATGGACAGAGGGAGGGAGGGGGCTGATGATGGGTGGAGGGAGGGGGCTGACATGGAGGGAGCTGATATGGATAGATAGAGGGAGGGAGGGGGGCTGGCATGGACAAAGGGGAGAGACAAGGGGACATACTGGACAGACGGGATAAATGCTGGACAGAGGTGAGAGACAGTGCGGGTTAGGATTATAATGGGCTGATGGAGCTAGCACTGGTAATAGGCAGATGTGGGGGGGCTAGGACTGGTAATGGGTTGATTAGGGAAGGCTAGGATTGGGAATGGACTGATCAAGGGGGGGTTGGGACTGGGAATGGGCTGATAGGGGGGTAGGACTGGTAATGGGCTGATTAGGGGGGGCCTAGCACTGGTAATGGAGTTGAGGGGACGACTAGCACTGGAAATGAGCTGATTAGAGGAGGCTAGGACTGGTAATGGGCTGATGGGGTGGGGTAGGACTGGTAATGGACTGATGGGAGGCTAGCATTGGAAATGAGCTGATCGGGGGGGGGGGGCTATGACTGGAATTGAGCTGATTAGTGGAGGCTAGGACTGGTAATGAGCTGATGGGGGGTAGGACTGGTATTGGGCTGATTAGGGGAGGCTCGCACTGGTAATGGAGTTGAGGGGGAATTAGCACTAGAAGTGAGCTGATTGGGGGGCTTTGACTGGGAATGGGCTGATTGTGTGGAGGGGAGGATAAAGCTGCTGGCCCTGGAAGAAAACTGGGGGCTAAGGCTACAAATGGGCTGATACGAGGGGATGGGAGAATGGAACTGGAAGGGAAGGGATCTGAGAGGGGCTGCCATGGTATTTGTACTAGAAGGGACTGGTCAGTGGGGAAGTAGGGGGACTGGAAGGGAATGGACACCAGTGGCAGTCATGGGAATGCAAGTTGACATTGGAAGGTACTGGGAGTGAGGACTGGAAAGGGGCTGATACTGGGGAGGGGTTACTGGGACTGGAAATAGGCTGATGGAAAGAAGTGAAGAAAACGAAAGAAGAGATAAGAAATGGCAGATGGACCATAGACCACAGAAAGAGAGCTAAGAGAAGACAGGAAAGCAGAAGCCTCAGATCAGGACCAGCATGATCAGAGAATAAATTGGTCAGACAACAAAGGTAGAAAAAATAATTTTATTTCATATTAGTGATTTGACTACAAAATCATAATATTTTTGAAATCAAATATTGTTACTTGTTAATGTGATTAGTTATTGTGATTTAAATAAGTACATTTTATAAATAAAAACATATTGCAAAGGCCTATAACAAATGATTACAGCGACAATGTGTTAACGGTAAAGGAAGAGACATGCATTTGATTTTATCATTGGGGGTCACCACAAGTTGACCATTGGTAAAAGGGGTCACGGTACAAAAAAGGTTGCGAACCACTGGATTAGAGTGACTGATTTGTTTGTTGTGCAGGAAGAGACTTTTCTCCAGGACCAAGCAGGAAGTCAGTCCTCACATATGGGTGTCATCGGCGCCGATGAAGTTCCAGCGGAGCATTTCCCCAGCTTTCCATGAAAGCCTTTGGGAATGCTGGCACGCATGCGCGGTTCCCTTCCCGCCTAAAGGTGCCATCTTACCTCAGTCTCTTTTTTTTCTGAGAAGCCCACCGGACGTGTGTCCTGTTCTCCTGGATAAAAGTGAATTTTCTTCTGCAATTTTTCGCTATTTTTCTCCGGTTCGATGCCGGTTCCCCTCCTGCCGGGTTCGGTACACCGGTATCGAGCCCGCTTATTTCTTTTTTGGTTTTTGCCCTTCGTGGCTGGCGTCCGCGCCCCTTTTTTCATTTCTCCCTGGAAGGCCGGTCTTTTGACCTCGCAGGGGCTCTTTTTTTCCCCGATGGCTTCCAGTGGTTTAAAAAAGTGTGATCGGTGTAAGAAACTTATGTCTCTCACCAACACACATGACTGCTGCCTTCGGTGCCTCGGCCCTGACCACGACCCCAAGTCGTGTGTGCCATGTGGGAAGATGTCTTCCAAGG
This sequence comes from Ichthyophis bannanicus, assembly GCA_033557465.1. Lineage (NCBI taxonomy): Eukaryota > Metazoa > Chordata > Amphibia > Gymnophiona > Ichthyophiidae > Ichthyophis > Ichthyophis bannanicus. The sequence continues at coordinate 406,927,279 of CM066034.1, read as the reverse complement.
CACTCAAAAGTCGACAGCATCAGAAGGAGAGGTTTTTCTCGGACTCTGCCTCTGGCCGGTCCCGGACCTCATCTGAGGCCTCGACATCTTGGGATTCCGATCCCGAGCGCCATCGAAGCTCCTCGGACAGGGGGTCCCCCGACCAGGAACACAAGAGGAAGAAGCGGCTCGCAAGGGCGGCGTCGGAGGAGGTCCCTGGTCCCTCGAGGGCCAGGTCTAAAACCCCCGACCGCCGTCCCGGGCCCGTGGACCAAGAGAAGCCTGCCAAAGTTCCTTGCGTGGAGCCGGAGTCTGCTGGACATGTAAGCCCCGTAGTCCTCGTGGACTCTCCTCCCAGAGAGCCGACGTCGGTCCCGGCGCCGCCGGGGCCCAAGTCGGTGGCTGCTACGTCTCCCGAGCTGAGTCTCAGGATGACAGCCTTGGAGTGCAGGTTGTCTGCCTTCATGGAGCAGCAGCGGGCACTGATGGCCAGCCTGTCTGGTGCATCTGCCCCGACCACCGGGACGTCGATTTCGAAGTCAACCCCAGAGACCGAGCCGATACTCGAGACCCTCGTGGCTCGAAGTCGTCCTCGGTTGAGGTCTCCCTCGACCTCCCATTCGGGACTGAGGGTGTCGACGCCGGTGCCCCCGGCGTCGGGGCGGGTGCCTCGGGGCTCCGCGGGGTCGGACCCTGACTCCTCCTCGGATGAGTCCGCCTGGGAGACGGAGGACGAGGAGTCTCCCGATACTTTTAAGACTCAGTCCGTCCCGTCGGACTCACCGCAGTCTGAGCCCCGGAGTAGATTCCCTCCGGAGGACACTAGGTTCTCGGAGTTCGTCCGGGATATGGCCGCTGCCTTGGCTATCCCTGCCGATCCCGAGGAAGAGCCTCGAGCTGAGGAGCTCGATGCTCTACAGTACGACTCCCCTCCGAAGGAGGCCTTTACTGTCCTGGTTCCTCCGATGCTGGAACAGCTCCTCTTCCGGATGTGGGAGGCACTGGCCTCGGCACCGGTTTTGAGCAAGCGAGTCGATTCCATCTATCGACTCCGCAAAAGCCTTGGTTTCCAGAAAGCACAGCTACCACACCATTCCATGGTTGTAGAATCGGCCAGGCATCGTCTGAAGAGCCAGAAGATGCACTCCGCGGTGCCCCCCGGCAGGGAGACCCGCAACCTCGATGGCTTCGGTAGAAAGTGCTTCCAGGGGTCTATGCTTGCTTGCTGTGTCCAGTCTTACCAGCTGTACATGGGCATGTACTTGCGAGACCTGGCCAAGGAATTGGCCGGATTCTCTGCTGGTCTCTCCGGGGAACCCTTGCAGAAATTTAAGACCTTGTCCTCGGGGATTCGGGAATGCTCAAAGTTCATTTCCCGTGCCACCTACGATGGCTTCGAGGCTTCGGCCTGAGTTGCGGCTGCCGGCATCGCGGCTCGACGCCAGGCGTGGCTGCAGTCAGCGGACCTCGAGACCTTGGGTTCAGGACAAGTTGGTCGATGTCCCCTGCCGAGGTGAGAACCTTTTTGGCAAACCCGTGACCGAGAAGGCCGCTCAGCTCGAGACAGAGCACCTTACCCGTACAAGGCTGTCGAGGAAGACCTCTGCCCCTTCACATAAAAAGAAGGGCTCGGTGGGGGGGGATGGGGGGGTGGGGGGAGGGCGTTTCCAAGTTACCATAAGAGTTAAGAGTACTAGAGGAGTTTACGATTCTAGGGGTGCCCTTGTTTTCTCTCTCTCCCCTCTTCCCTCAGGGATTTTGAGGGCTCCTGGTTGGGGATAAGACTCAACCCTGTCCAGGGAATTGGCTTGGTAGGATGTTCCTGGCTATAGTCTCTGGCGGGAGGGGGGAGGTATGAAGGAGGGCAAAACTTATGAAACTATGTATCCATGTTTTGTTTCATCATAGCTGTATTGTTGAACCAGCATTTAATAAACAGATTTTGAAAAAAAAAAAAAAAAGGGCTCGGGTAAAAAGTCCTTTTACCTGAGGAAGGGCACTGCCTACAAACAGTACCCTCAGTATCAGGCTGCCCAAGCTGCCCCCCAGGGTCAGCAAGCCAAGGGCCAGGGTAATGGGCCCCGTAGGCAGAGGACCCCCAAGCCTTCTGCCCTGCCTCCACTCAGCAGGGTGGGGGTTTTTGACTCCTTGAGCGTAGCCACTCCGTCCCTGCTTTCCCAGCCCTGCACAGGCGGTCGCCTTGTACTCTTTGCCCACCAGTGGCCTCTCATTACCATCGGCAGTTGGGTGCTGGACATAGTCCAAAAGGGCTATGCCCTGCATTTTCATCAACTGCCTCCTCCTTACTTCCCAGGGGAGCCCTTGAGGCCTCCCCTGCACACAGACCTTCTTCTTCTAGAGCTCCAAGGTCTGTTGGTGGGCAGGGCGGTGGAGCCTGTGCCTCCCCACTTGCAAGGTCACGGATTCTACTCCAGGTATTTCCTGGTACGCAAAAGGACCGGTGGCCTTCGACCCATTCTGGACCTCAGGAACCTGAAAAAGTTCCTAGAAAAAGAAAAGTTCAAGATGCTTACTCTTGGAACACTTCTGCCCTACTTCCAGCAGGGAGATTGGCTATGTTCCTTAGATCTAAAGGATGCGTACACTCACATCCTCATTCATCCAGACCACAGAAAGTACCTCAGGTTCATTGTGGGAGGAAACCATTATCAGTACAGAGTACTACCTTTTGGCCTGACCTCCGCTCCCAGGGTCTTTACCAAGTGCCTGGCAGTGGTTGCGGCCTACCTGAGAAATCAAGGCATCTTTGTCTTTCCCTATCTGGACAACTGGCTCATCAGGGGTCAGACGTCCCTGGAGGCCAGACAAGCCACCCTAAGAACCATTGCTCTGCTTCAAAACGTGGGCTTTGTCATAAACTTCGCAAAGTCCACTTTGCTCCCATCCCAGAACTTGGAGTTCATAGGGGCAAGATTGGATTCTCAACTGGCAAAGGCATTCTTGCCAGAAGACAGGGCTCAAAGACTGATGGACATGGCCAAACAGTTTCTAAACAGGTCCCTGGTCTCCGCCAGACTCTGCCTCAGGCTTCTGGGCCACATGGCTTCGACAGTGCATGTGACTCCCAATGCCAGGCTCCTTATAAGGCCTGCACAGTGGTGCCTTCGGACTCAGTGGTCTCAGGCCACAGACCGCCTAAGAGACAGTATAAGGGTGTCCAAACCCCTTTTGGCCTCCCTCAGCTGGTGGCTACATCCACCCAATCTGCTGCAGGGGATGCCCTTCCAAATGCCAGAATACTCTGTGGTCCTCACCACAGATGCCTCTCTGCAGGGCTGGGGTGCTCATTGTCTGGACAAGTGCACTCAAGGCCTCTGGTCTTTCTGGGAGGCAGCCCAACAGATCAATCTCCTAGAACTTCGAGCTATCCGCTTAGCTCTCAAGGCTTTTTCTCCGGCCCTAGCTCACCGCTCAGTCTTGATTCAAACAGACAACCAGGTAGCCATGTTTTATGTGAACAAACAGGGCGGGACTGGGTCAAAACTCCTTTGTCGGGAGACTCAAGACCTTTGTTCTTTTGCCCTGAAGCACAACATGCTTCTCAAGGCGGTGTACCTTCCAGGCCAGGAGAACTGCCTGGCCGACCGGTTGAGCAGAATTCTGCAGCCCCACGAGTGGCAGCTGCATCCCTTGGTCGTTCAGAAGATCTTCCTGAAGTGGGGTCTCCCTTGGATAGATCTCTTTGCCAGTCCGCTGAACAAGCAACTGCCCAAGTTCTGCTCCAGGCAACCCCATCCTTTGAGGATAGCACCAGATGCTTTTCTGATGTCCTGGTCTCAGGGCCTCCTGTATGCGTTTCCTCCCACGCCCTTAGTGGCCCGAACTCTTTTCAAGACTCTTCAGGACAAGGCCTCGGTCCTGCTGGTAGCTCCCAGGTGGCTGAGGCAGCCTTGGTTTCCACTTCTGCTTCAACTGGCAGTGGATTCCCCACTACCTCTGGGGTTGCAGCCCGACCTTCTCTCACAGGAGCAGGGTTCCCTTCTGCACCCCAATCTCAAAGCTCTCAATTTGATGGCCTGGAGGCTGCAAGGGTAGTTTTGGCTCCCTGGGGCCTGCCTCAGGAAGTTGAGGAGGTTGTCCTAGCCTCTAAGAAACTGCACTAGGAAAACCTATGCCCCCAAATGGAAGAGGTTTTCTGTGTGGTGTCAGCTTCGTACGGAGGATCCTTTCTCCTGTACTGTTCCAGTAGTGCTTCAGTACTTACTGCACTTATCAAATCAGGGACTTAAGTCCAATTCTGTTTGGGTCCACCTCTCAGCTCTAGCAGCTCACCACTCACTGGTGGAGGGACATTCTCTGTCAGGTCACACCTTGGTGTCCCGCTTTCTCACGGGCTTGCTTTTGCTCAAGCCCCCCATCCGTCCTCCTGCTCCTGAGTGGGAGCTGAATGTGGTCTTGCAGCAACTGACTCGCCCACCCTTTGAGCCGATGGCTACTTGCCCTCTACGCTTCCTTTCCTGGAAGGCTCTCTTCCTGATGGCCCTCACTTCGGCTAGGCGAGTGAGTGAGCTTCAGGCCCTGGTCTGTGATAGACCTTACACCAGGATTTATAGGAACAGGGTAGTCCTTCGGACTCATCCAAAGTTCCTCCCCAAGGTTGTCTCCTCTTTTCACCTCATCCAGGAGGTGGTGCTTCCAACATTCTTCCCTAGGCCTCATGCTAGCCATGCTGAAGCAGTCCTGCATACCCTGGACTGTAGGAGGGCCTTATCCTTCTACCTTGACCGTACGCAGGGACATAGAAGGTCTACTCAGCTCTTCGTCTTCTTTGACCCCAATAAGTTGGGGTTGGCTGTGTCCAAGCGTACCTTTACCATCTGGGTGGCTGACTGTATCACCGGGCTTACAAGGCGGCTGACCTTCCCTTGCAGGGTAGGGTCATGGCCCATCGTGTCAGGGCAATGGCTGCCTCAGTGGCTCATCTCCGCTCTGTGCCCTTGGTAGACATCTGCAGGGCTGAAACTTGGTCTTCAAGACAGACCTTTGCGGCGCATTACTGTCTGGAGAGGGAGTCCCATAGGGACAGTGCTTTTGGCCAAGAAGTACTCCGGAATCTCTTTGAGGTTTAGGCAACTCCTGCCCTCTGTTGGGCTACCGGTGGAGGTTGTGTCCTTGAAAAGCCTTTCTTTGATGCTGTGACTAGAGGGAGTTCTCTTGTTCAGCCTGGGTTCCTGGTAGCCCAGAGCTAGGGAGTCACCCATATGTGAGGACTGACTTCCTGCTTTGTCCTGGTGAAAGAGTAGTTACTCACCTGTAACAGGTGATCTACAGGAACAAGCAGGAATGAGTCTTCACATATGGGTACGTCGGTACCGACGGAGCCTGCGCGGGAACGCTCCCCAGCTTCCCAAAAAGGAAAGCTTTTGGGAGCATCCCACAGCGCCTGCGTGCTGCCTTCCCGCCTTTCCTAACCAGCTCTCCTCAGTTCTTCTTTGCCGCGGAGCCAGCAGGTCGAGCCCTGTCACCGCTGAAGAATTTCTTTATTTTATTTTATTTCTTTGGTCGCGTGTCTGCCTTCCCCGACTCCGGACCGGTACCGCCGGTATTTTTCTTTCTTTCTTTAAAAAAACAAAAAAAAATATCTATACTTTCCTCACTTAGTGTATTTTTTTTCTTGGGCCTCAGGGCCCACAAGAAAATTTCCCTTATGGAAAAACCAGCCTCCGGGTTCAAAAAATGCACTAAGTGTAGCGGTACTATTTCTGTTACAGATACCCATGAATGGTGTCTTAAATGTTTGGGTCCTGAACACTCCATTCCGGATTGTCCGTCCTGCTCTCTAATGTCTAAACGGGGTTTACAGAACCGAGCAGCTAAGCTCTATGTGCTGTTTCCCGCTGATGCAGCGTCTGTAGCATCGACATCTTCCAGGTCTTCTTCTCCTGATGGATCTCAGGTAACCAAACATAAACCTAGCAGGTCCTCGAAGGGTAGATCTCCCTCTAAGCATCAAGATGCCTCCGGGCTTGCCCTCAAGGATCCTGCACCAGCCAAACAACCCTGGCGGGAAGCTCCGGCTTCCAAAGCTCCTCCTATGGGGTTACAGGTTGACATCGATGGCACAGCCTCGACCGATCACCTGTTAGAATGCTCTGGGGTACCGGCACAATCTCCCGGTACCGATTTCCAGGCATTCATGGCGTCGATGGATCAGAATGTTCTGTCCATGCAGCGGGCTATCACGGCCTTCATTCAAGCTGCGACGCCGATGGTACCACAACAAACTCCGTTGTCGGTATCGGCTCTGGTACCGGCACCAGCGCCAATACCGGTACCGACTGCATCGACATCGACCAGGATACCGGCTGCAGTGGTTCCTTGTTCAGGGCTACTTCTCGGTACCGGTCCGGTACCGAGGACGCCCGATGTCGATACCGCTCGATACGCGCATCGAGCGTTAGAAGAGCACCCTGACAGGCGATACTTCGATTCCTCTGGTGATTCTGATTCATCAGATGAGTCTCCTGAAGTATCCATAGCCCTTCCTGAAGAGCCGCCTTCTCCAAAAAGAAGAATGTCTCCTCCAGAGGACTTGTCCTTTCAAGACTTCATAAGAGAAGTAGCTAAAGGACTTTCTATTTCAGTAACTTCTGAATCAGAGCCTAGAGCTAAAAAATTGGATATTTTAGGCTATTCTAGAGCTCCTAAAGAGGCAGTCACCTTACCAATTCATGAAATTCTTTATGAACACATGATTGATCTATGGGAGACTCCTTTCACTCTCTCTCCTCATTCTCGCAGATTGGACACTATGTATCGTGTTCCTCCCTGTCCTGGATTTCATAAAACTCAGCTTCCTCACCATTCCATTGTGGTGCAGTCAGTTATGAAAAGGATAAAGAGTACAAAGAGACACTCTTCTGCTCCTCCAGGAAGAGAATGCAGGACCTTGGATGCTTTTGGTAGGAAAATCTTCCAGGCCAGTATGCTTATTGCCAGAATCAACTCATATAGTCTTTACATGGGTATGTTTCTAAAAGAAGTTGCAGAAAAGCTGCACTCTTTCCACCCTTTTCTTCCAGAGGATAAAAGGGAGGAATTCCTCATTTGGCTTAAGCATACCCAAGACATTTCAGTTTTCCAACAGGGCAGCCTTTGACTCCTTTGAAGGTGCCAGCAGAGCTTCGGGCATTGCCATAGCTGCTCGCAGAATTGCTTGGCTCCAGGCTTCTGATTTAGAACCCTGGGTTGAAGATGGCTTAGGAAATCTTCCCTGTACAGGTGAAAACCTATTTGCCAAAGAATGGCAAATCAAAGCCACTCAAATGGATGCAGAAAACTCTGCTCTGGATAGACTTTCAAAGTCAACCTCCATTCCTGCCAAGAAAAAGGCTTTTTGAAAAGTCTTTCTTTAAAAAGGGCAGATTTCCTTCTACTTCTGGCCAACAATCTTCTACAGGTCGCTTTACCACTAAGCGTCAGCAACCTAAACAGGCCAGACCTAAGCCTACAGGGGCTGCTGCAACTCAGCAGGCCCAACCTCCTCAGGGTTTTTTGCTTGATGCTAGAGAACTTAGCCTTTCTGGCTCTAAAGCAGCCAGAGCCTCTCGCCATTCCAGGAAAGTTGGCTCATTTTGCTCCCAGATGGGAGCAAATAACATCAGAGCAGTGGACCCTCTCCATCATAAGAGAGGGCTACAAGCTTCATTTCTCAGACCTTCCTCCCCACACCATGGTGAGACACTTCAATTCTCCCACATCTCTTCTCGACCTTCTAGGTCAAGAGGTAGCTACCCTTCTTGCCCAAGGGGCAATAGAAGAAGTTCCTCTTCTTCATCAAGGGTCAGGGTTCTACTCCCCCTATTTTCTCATTCCAAAGAAGACAGGGGGATACAGGCCCATCTTAGATCTCAGAGAATTGAACAAATTTCTATGCAAGAAGAAGTTCAAGATGCTTTCTCTGGGCACTCTCCTTCAAAGTCAGGATTGGCTTTGTTCTCTAGATCTCAAGGATGCGTACACACATGTCCTCATCCATCCCTCTCACAGAAGATTCCTACGGTTTCTTTTCCAGTGAAAACATTACCAATACAGAGTCCTTCCTTTCGGTCTGGCCTCTGCTCCAAGAGTGTTCACCAAATGCATGGCAATAGTTGCTGCATTTCTACGCACTCTAGGAATATTTGTCTTCCCATACCTGGACGACTGGCTCATCCGAGCTCCATCCCAGTCAGAGGCCCAGATTTCCCTGGATCGCACAAGGCGCATTCTGCAGTATCTGGGACTTGTGGTAAACCTCCCAAAGTCTCAGCTCACCCCTACTCAGTCCCTAGAATTCATAGGGGCCTGGTTGGATACCACTACTGCAAGGGCCTACCTTCCTTAGGCCCGTTGCCAACGTCTAGTGCAGTTAGCCTTTCAGATTCAGTCAAAGAGCCTTTTAACTGCCCGGGAGATGCTACAGCTGCTAGGCCACATGGCTTCCACAGTACATGTGGTACCCTATGCTCGCCTACACATGAGAGCAGCTCAATGGACTTTGTCCACCCAGTGGACTCAAGCTTCAGGAGCTCTCTCAGACCAAATAGCGACCACCAAACGTCTCTTTTGGTCTCTCCAATGGTGGATGTCCACTCAAAATCTGTTGCTCGGGTCCCCCTTCCAACAGTTGTTGCCCCAAGCAGCCCTCACAACAGATGCCTCCCAAACAGGTTGGGGAGCTCATCTACAAGACCTCTCCACTCAAGGCACTTGGTCCCCACAGGAGACCTCTCTTCATATCAACCACTTGGAACTTCAAGCAGTTTTTCTAGCTCTCAAGGTATTTCATACCCTCCTCAGCTACAAGACAGTCCTCATTCATACGGACAATCAAGTAGCCATGTTTTACATAAACAAGCAAGGAGGAACTGGCTCTCTGTCGCTTTGCAACAAAGCTTTAAGATTATGGGCCTTCGCCAGAGAGCATCAAATCCATCTCCTGGCAGTATACCTCCCAGGAATCCAAAACTCTTGGGCAGACAGACTCAGTCGAGTTCTGCTTCCACACGAATGGTCCCTGCATATGGATCAGGTACTCAGAATCTTCCAAGAATGGGGAACCCCGGACATAGACCTCTTTGCAAGTCCGTGGAATGCCAAACTTCCCCGGTTTTGTTCCAGAATTCCGTGTCAGGGAGTTCAGGCCAAGGATGCCTTCCTCCTTCATTGGGGTCAGGGCTTCCTGTATGCCTTTCCACCCATTCCCTTGATTCCCAAGACTCTGTTCAAACTCCAGAGGGATCAAGGATCTATGATCCTCATAGCTCCACGCTGGCCACGCCAAGTGTGGTACCCTCTACTTCTGCATCTCTCCCAAGCCCCCTCCCTGGACTTGGGAGCTGCTCCAGACCTTCTGTCCCAGGAGGAAGGGACTTTGTGGCACCCAAACCCCAAGTCCCTTCACCTCAGAGCTTGGTTACTGAAGGCCTAGAGACCTTCAAGGCTTGAATCTTTCTCAGCAAGTGAAGGATATCCTCCATGCTTCCAGAAAACCTTCCACCAGGCGTTCCTATGCTTTTAAGTGGAAAAGGTTTTTCCATTTGGTGTGCTGAAAATGATCTTGACCCTCTAGCACTACCTTTAAAATTCTCTGTTAGACTATCTCCTGCATCTTTCCAATGCAGGACTTAAGACAAATTCAGTAAGAGTCCATTTGAGTGCTATTGCAGCGTCCCTTAAGCCCATCAATGGACAACCTATCTCCTCTCATCCTCTCATTGCAAGATTCATGAGAGGCCTAACTTTAACTAAACCTCCCATTAGGCCTCCTCCGGTGGCATGGGACTTAAATTTGGTTCTTGGTCAGCTTATGAAGCCACCTTTTGAACCCTTAGCCACTACCTCCTTGAAATTTCTTTCCTGGAAGGTTATTTTCCTCATTGCAGTCACTTCTGCTCGCCTCATCAGTGAACTGCAGGCCTTAGTGGCTAATCCACCTTATACAAGGTTCCAACATGATAAGGTAGTCCTTAGGACAAATCCACACTTTATGCCTAAAGTGGTCTCATCTTTTCATCTTAATCAAGAGGTATATTTACCTGTCTTTTTTCCATCTCCTCATGCATCCATTGCAGAGAAGAATCTTCATACTCTGGATTGTAAAAGAGCTCTTGCTTTTTACTTACAAAGAACACAGCAACATAGAAAGTCTTCCCAGCTTTTTGTTGCTTTTGATCCTTCTCATTTGGGACTTCCAGTCTCTAAGAGAACACTGTCCAATTGGATTGCTCAGTGTATTTCTTTTGCCTACCAGAGTAAGAACCTTTCTCTGGAGGGCCATGTCACAGCTCATAATGTGAGGGCCATGGCCATCTCTATGGCTCATCTAAATTCTGTGTCCATCGACCAAATCTGTCGAGCAGCCACCTGGGCCTCGGTTAATACCTTCACAGCCCATTACTGCTTGGACAAGGACTCCCGCCAGGATGCCTTGTTTGGTCAGGCTGTCCTCAAACACCTGTTCCATTCTTAAACAACTCCTACCCTCCTTCCCTGGATGGATGCCTGAGATCCATAGGAGGACGTAGAACCCTTCCCAGGGTCTCATATCCTTGGGGATCTTCCAGGCATCTTAGTTAGGGAGTCCCCATATGTGAAGACTCATTCCTGCTTGTTCCTGGAGATAGCACAGTTACTTACCTGTAACAGGTGATTTCTGGGAACAGCAGGAATAAGTCTTCACAACCCTCCCACCTCCCCTAGGAGTTGTACCTCTTTTCTATCTTTCCTTTCCTCTCTCTCTTTATTGTCTCAGCTTTAAACTCGAACTGAGGAGAACTGGTTAGGAAAGGCGGGAAGGCAGTGCGCAGGCGCTGTGGGATGCTCCCAAAAGCTTTCCTTTTTGGGAAGCTGGGGAGCGTTTCCGCGCAGGCTCCGTCGGTACCGACGTACCCATATGTGAAGATTTATTCCTGCTGTTCCCAGAGATCACCTGTTACAGGTAAGTAACTGTGCTTTCTCCAGGAGCAGCCGGAATCAGTCCTCACAACCCTCCCTCCTCCCCTTGGAGTTGCAGTTGTACATAGTTTGTTTTACATTTTTGTGTGCTGTTCTTAGCTATGTCATTTGACTGAGGTAAGATGGCACCTTTAGGCGGGAAGGGAACCGCACATGCGTGCCAGCATTCCCAAAGGCTTTCATGGAAAGCTGGGGAAATGCTCCGCTGGGGCTTCATCGGCGCCGATGACACCCATATGTGAGGACTGATTCCTGCTGCTCCTGGAGAACACCTGTTACAGGTGAGTAAATACTCTTTCCTGTTGCTTGGGATTTTGCTGTAGTTTGTATTGGGGTCAGTTGGATTGATAGATGACTGAGGAGGAAATGTTCTCCTTTCTTCTTTCTTGATTATGATATACCTTGCTGCTATTTTTTTTTTATGTCTGTGGCCTGAACTGCCTCAGCAGAGAGTGAGTGGGATCCGTGTTGGATTTCTTCTGTTTCTCTTTTCTTTTTATTTCCCATTGTGTGGATTAATGTGGGTTTGCTTCTGAGTGGTACTGTTAGGCAGTGGGATGTGGTTCATTGTATGATCAAGAGGAACAAGTCCAAGAGTTAAGGGGATGGGGGAGGGATAATTGTAAGATTTGGGGAGTGGAGGTTCTACAGTGTGAATTAAGGTTTGGGAATTTGCTAGGCTGATTTTTCGTGTGTTCTTGACTGGGTCATGTGCCCCCAGTTGGATATTGGTGGAGGGAGGTGGACAGGGTTTGTGGGAACGGAGAGGAGTTAAAGGATTTGGGCAAGGGTGGTGCTTTAAGATATGTGTGGGATGGTGTTTTGATTTGGGCGGGGGTTTTTTGGTGTGAGAATTGGATGGGTGGTTGTGTGATATGAGTTGCAGGAAATGAGTATGTGAGAAATTGAGTTGTAATATGTCTTAAAAACATGTTAGTGGCATGGAATGTATGGGTGACGGGTTCGCCTGTTAAATGGAAGAAAACATTAACAGCATTGCGACTTCACCAAGCAATGCTGGTCCTCCTTGAGTAATAGTGAATATGAGCTGCTTAGATGTGATTGAGTGGGCCACTGCTATTATGCATTGGCTTTAGTGGCTCTCAAAGCAGGAATAGCTGTGTTAATTCATCGGGTGGGACGTGGTTCCATTTGAGAAAAAGATGATGGTTCAGGATCGTGAAAGACAGTATATTGTATATAGCCTTTGCCGGCCCTATGTATTAGAATCAGCTTCCTGGCTAAATATGTTTCTGGAAGCCTTTTGACTTACGGGTTTATGTTTGGGCTTGACACTTCCGTCTGAACTTGTGTTGTGCTGTTTGACCTTCTGATCATTTAATTTGTTTTAATTGTGGTCTTGTATTGGTGGTTGTTTCCAACCGTCTAGTTTTGTATTGGTGGTTGTTGCAAACTATCATTAAACCATTGTTTGGGACCCTTTTAGGAGGAGTTAATTTGGATAGTTTCAGTATGATTTTCCATTGGTAAGGGTGGACCTTATTATCTCCAGGAACAAGCAGGAATGTAGTCTTCACATATCATCGGTACCGACGGAGCCTGCACAGGAACGCTCCCCAGCGTCCAATGGGAACGCTTTTGGGAGCATCCCTCAGCATATGCGCACTGCCTTCCCGCCTTTCCAATTGTCCCTCTTCAGTTCTTCATTTTCCGTGGAGCCGACAGGACACATACCCTGTCACCGCAGAAAATGTCTTCTTTAAGCTTGTTTTCTTGTGGTTGCGCCTGCCTCTGCACGACACCTACCGGTACCGCTGGTTCTTTTTTTTCTTCTTTTCTATAAATAAATAAATTAAAAAATATATATATAGAAACATAGAAACATGATGACAGAAAAAGACCACATGGCCTATCTAGTCTGTCCTTCCATAACAACAACTACAACAGTCCACTTTTTACCTTTAGATATCCTCTGTGTTGGTCCCATGCTTTTTTGAATTCAGTTACTGTCCTCATCTCTACCACCTCCACTGGGAGACTATTCCATGGATCCACTACTCTTTCTGTAAAGAAATATTTCCGCATATCACTCCTGAATCTATCTCCCTTCACCCTCATCCCATGTCCCCTCGTAGAAGAACTTGCTTTCAATTGAAAGAGGCTCTCTCCCTGAACATTTATGCCACGGAGGTATTTAAACATCTCAATCATATCACCTCTATCCCGCCTTTCCTCTAAGGTGTACATATTAAGATCCTTAAGTCTGTCCTCATATGCTTTATAATGAAGCCCATTAATCATTTTAGTAGCAACCCTCTGCACCGACTCCATCCTGTTCACATCCTTTTGAAGGTGCGGTCTCCAGAATTGCACACCATACTCTAAATGAGGTCGCACCAAAGACTTATACAGAGGCATTATCACCTCCTTTTTTCTGCTAGCCATTCCTCTCCGTATGCACCCAAGCATCCTTCTAGCTTTTGCCGTCGCCTTTTCTACCTGTTTAGCTACTTTAAGATCATCAGACACAACCACGCCTAGGTCCCGCTCTTCTTTAGCGGACAAAACCTCCTATACTGTATTGCTCCCTTGGATTGCTGCAGCCCAAATGCACGACCTTACATTTTTTAACATTAAATCCCAGCTGCCAAATTCTAGACCATTCTTCAAGCTTAGCTAGATCCCTCCTCATGTTATCTACACCTTCCTGGGTGTCTACTCTATTGCAGATTTTGGTATCATCCGCAAAGAGGCAAACCTTACCCGATAGCCCTTCCGCTATATCACTAACAAAGATGTTAAAAAGAATCGGACCAAGGACAGATCCCTGGGGCACACCACTAGTAACATCATTCTCCTCAGAGTGAGCTCCATTTACTTGTACTCTTTGTTGCCTCCCACCCAACCAATTTCTAACCCAAGCAGTAACTTTAGGGTCCATCCCAACTAACTGGGCTTTGTATGGTAGCCATTTTGAATTAAATCTCTCTCCCCAGAACCTGCTGTTTGTAAAGCTTTTTTCCTGTCCTTGCCTGCCTGAGTGAATCCTCCCCCTCCCCCCCTCCCCCTGAGGTATTGTGTAGCCTTCTTCCTGTTTTCTCCTCGTGTGCATAGGCTGTTTTAGTTTGCTTTTCTCTGATCAGAGAAGGGCTGAACTTTTACAGAGCTCTGCTAGTGAGTGGATATTTGCCTCCTGGGACATCTTACTGTGAGTTCTAGCTGTTTATTTAATTATTTACTGTTTGTCTAACTGTTTGTTTGTTTAATTATTTATTGTTTGTCTTAGTGGTGTGCTAGTTCAGCCTTCTCAGCTGTACTTACCTTGCCTCTCTCAACTAACTGGGCTTTGTGTGGTACCCCCATCCCCCTGCTGAGGGTTCAGGACAGGGTACCTTGTAACTGCCCTCTTTAATAGGACTTATCTCCCTCCCTCCCTCCCCAGCACCCACCCACCCCTGGGGTAACTGTAGTTTTATAGGTACTTGCACATATTAGAGGAAAGGGGCTGCTCTCAGGTGCAGCTCTTAATCCAAATCAGTCATACACAGAGGACCTGAGATTAATTAAGCTTCAGGTACACAGGGTGTATTAGGGGTATTAGATACACTTTTATTAGTATAAGCATCTACACCAATCCTTATTATATACCGAATTTAAAAGACCTAAACACAAGCTTTAAACTAAGATGCAGACAGAGGTCCAGCAACGAGATGGGGGTTCTCCAGTCTTTTGCATTGAGTGTCACATGTATGATTTTCTCCCAGTTGGTGAGAGGTCCTACATATGCACTAAGTGCAGGGAGCTCTTTGCTCTCAGGGAACGAGTCCGTTCTCTAGAGGCTAGAGTAGCAGACCTGGAAGACATAAGAAAGACAGAAGTACATGGACGAGACCTACAGGGATATAGTCCTGAAGTCCCACCTCCAGTCTGGCAGCATCCCTGTTGCCATGGAGGAGAGAGGTCACGTGACAGGAGAGCATCACCCTGGTGTGGCAGGAAGTGATCCTGTAACTAGGACCTGTCCTCCAGGTGATGTAAAACCCTCTCGCACCGAGGACGTTTCTCCAGGGCCATGTCCCCATGAGGGGAGGGTCAGGACAGCTGTTATAGTTGGTGATTCAATCATTAGGAATGTAGATAGCTGGGTGGCTGGTGGACGTGAGGATCGCCTGGTAACATGCCTGCCTGGTGCGAAGGTAGCAGATCTCACGCACCGCCTAGATAGGATCATAGATAGTGCTGGGGGGGAGTCTGCTGTCTTGGTACATGTTGGTACCAATGACATAGGAAAATGTGGTAGGGAAGTTCTGGAGGCTAAATTTAAGCTTTTAGGTAGGAAGTTGAAATCCAGAACTTCCAGGATAGCGTTCTCCGAAATGCTTCCTGTTCCACGTGCAGGACCCAAAAGACAGGCAGAGCTCCGGAGTCTCAATGCGTGGATGAGACAATGGTGCAAGGATGAGGGTTTTGGATTTGTTAGGAACTGGGGAACATTCTGGGGAAAGGGGGGGCTCTTCCGAAGGGATGGGCTTCACCTTAATCAGGATGGGACCAGACTGCTGGCATTAATCTTTAAAAAAGAGATAGAGAAGCTTTTAAACTAGAAAATAGGGGAAAGCCGACAGTCACCCAGGAGCGCATGGTTCGGACAAAGGTATCCTTGAAGGATACTACCAAAAGCAGTGAGGTTCCAAAAGGGAGTATAGTAGCCCAAATGCCCTTGAGTAAGGAGCAGACAGAGCGTAAGGATTCCCAATTACCCATGCCTACCAATAGCCAGATTAATATTAATAAAATACAGTCTCTAAAATGCTTGTATGCCAATGCTAGAAGTCTAAACAATAAGATGGGAGAATTAGAATATATAGCACTAAATGAGAGGTTAGATATGATTGCACTATCAGAGACATGGTGGAAGGAGGATAACCAGTGGGACACTGTGATACCTGGATACAAACTATATCGTAATGATAGAGCTGAACAAATTGGTGGAGGGGTTGCGCTCTATGTTAGAGAGGGCATTGAGTCAGAAAGGATTAAAGTTTTGCAGGGAACAAAATTTGCTGTAGAATCTCTATGGATTGAAATTCCATTTATGAAGGGGAAGGTGATGGCAGTGGGAGTATACTATCGACCACCTGGCCAGAATGAACAAATGGATGATGAAATGCTCAAAGAAATCAAGGAAGCTAACAAAAGCCACAACAGAGTAGTAATAATGGGTGATTTCAATTACCCCGGTATCGACTGGGACAGTGTCACAGCAGGACAAGCTAAAGAGATAAAGTTTCTAGATGAAATAAATGACTGCTTCTTGGAGCAGCTGATTCATGAACCGACCAGAGGGGAAGCCATACTGGACCTAGTCCTTAGTGGAACGCCAGATCTGGTGCAAGAAATAAGGGTGTTGGGACCACTTGGCAATAGTGATCATAGTATGATCATGTTTGATTTAATCAGTGGAGGACAGATAGTAAAGGAATCCACAGTACTACCTTTTAACTTTCAAAAGGGAGACTATGATAGAATGAGGAATATAGTTCGGAAAAAACTAAAAGGAGGGGTTCCAAAGGTTAAAGACTTACAGCAAGCTTGGGTGTTATTTAAAAATACTATCCTCGAAGCCCAGACCAGCTGTATTCCACGCATTAAGAAAAGTGGAAGAAAGTCCAAAAAACTGCCAGCATGGTTTAAAGATGAGGTCAGAGAGGTTGTTGCTGCCAAAAGAGCAACCTTCAGGAAATGGAAAAAAGAGCCAAATGATGAAAATTGGAAACAGCACAAGCACTGGCAAGTTAAATGCAAAGCATTGATAAGGCAGGCAAAGCGGGAATTTGAGAAGAAACTTGCTACGGAAGCAAAAACACGAAATAAAGACTTTTTCAAGTACATTCGTAGCAAAAGGCCTGTGAGAGAGTCAATTGGACCATTAGATGATAGAGGGATAAAAGGGGGCAGTAAGAGGAGACAAGGCTATAGCAGAGAGACTGAATGAATTCTTTGCTTCGGTCTTTACTGAGGAAGATGTAGGGATGTTACCCAAGACTGAAGAGGTATTTAAAGGTGATACTGCAGAGGAATTGAGAGAAATATCGCTACACCGGGAAGATATATTACAACTACTTGATAAAGTGAATAGTAGCAAATCACCTGGACCGGATGGTATACATCCCAGAGTGTTGAAAGAACTGAAATATGAGATTGCAGACCTGTTATTGGTAATCTGTGAACTTTCATTAAAATCATCTGTAATACCTGAAGATTGGAGGGTCGCCAATGTAACACCAATTTTTAAAAAGGGTTCCAGGGGTGACCCGGGAAATTACAGACCGGTGAGCCTGACGTCAGTACCAGGGAAAATGGTAGAAACCATCATAAAGAACAAAATTACACAGCATGTAGATAGTCATGGCCTAATGGGAGACAGCCAACATGGCTTTAGACAAGGAAGATCTTGTCTTACTAATCTGATCTGTTTTTTTGAAGATGTGCATAAACAGGTAGACAAAGGTGAGTCGGTTGATATAGTGTATCTGGACTTTCAGAAAGCTTTTGACAAGGTCCCCCATCAGAGACTTTTGGCGAAGCTAAAAAGTCATGGGATAGGAGGCAGTGTACTATTGTGGATCGGGAACTGGTTAAAAGATAGAAAGCAGAGGGTAGGGCTAAATGGCCAATATTCCCAATGGAAAAAGGTGAATAGTGGAGTACCCCAGGGATCTGTACTGGGTCCGCTACTTTTTGACATATTCATAAATGACCTGGAAAAGGGAATAACTAGTGAGGTTATCAAATTTGCAGATGACACAAAACTGTTTAAAGTTGTTAAAACCCAAGAGGATTGTGGAAAACTGCAGGAGGATCTGGATAAATTGGAAGACTGGGCATCCGAATGGCAGATGAAATTTAATGTGGACAAGTGCAAAGTTATGCACCTAGGAAAGAACAACCCACACTATAGTTACACGATGCAAGGCTCCACATTAGAAACCACCACCCAGGAAAAAGATTTAGGAGTCATCGTGGATAACATGTTAAAACCCTCCACCCAGTGTGCAGCGGCAGCCAAGAAAGCAAATAGAATGCTAGGTATCATAAGGAAAGGGATGGAGAATAAAACAAAGGATATTATAATGCCTCTGTATCGCTCCATGGTACGACCGCACCTTGAATATTGTGTGCAATTCTGGGCACCGTATCTTAAAAAGGACATAGAGTTATTAGAAAAAGTACAGAGAAGAGCCACCAAATTGGTGAAGGGGATGGAAGGGTACTCCTATGAAGAGAGGCTAAAAAGGTTAGGGCTCTTTAACCTAGAAAAGAGACGGCTGAGGGGAGATATGATAGAGGTGTATAAATTGATGAATGGAGTGGAACGGATAAACGTGGATCAATTGTTTACGCTATCAGAATATAGAAGGACTAGGGGACATGTAATGAAGCTACAGGGTAAACTATTTAAGACAAATAGGAGAAAATATTTCTTCACTCAACGTGTAATCAAACTCTGGAATCTGTTACCGGAGGATGTAGTAAAGGCTGTTAGTATAGCTGGGTTTAAAAAAGGTTTGGACAAGTTCCTGGAGGAAAAGTCCATAAACCACTATTAAAAAGGGACCCAGGATATCAATGCTTGGCCTAGTACAAGCACTGCAGAACCTGTGTCTTTTGGGGAAACTGCTAGGTACGTATGACCTAGATTGGCCACTGTTGGAAACAGGATACTGGGCTTGATGGACTTCGGTCTGACCCAGTATGGCATTTCTTATGTTCTTAGGGTGCTCAGTTTGTTTATAAGTCGCTTGTGAGGAACAGTGTCAAAGGCTTTACTGAAATCTAAATACACCACATCTAGAGCTCTCCCTCGGTCCAACTCCCTGGTCACCCAGTCATAGAAATCAATCAGATTTGTCTGACAAGACCTGCCTCTGGTGAATCCATGCTGCCTCGGATCCTGTAATCCGCTGGACTCCAGAAACCTCACTATTTTCTCTTTCAGCAGCGTTTCCAATAATTTACTCACCACCGAAGTTAAACTAACCGGCCTGTAGTTTTCAACCACATCCTTACTTCCGCTTTTGTGTAAAGGCACCACATGAGCCTCTCGCCAGTCCTTTGGCACCACTCCCGACTCCAACGAGGCATTGAAAAGGTCAGTCAGTGGAGTTGCTAGAACGTCCCCAAGTTTCCTCAGTATTCTCGGGTGTATCCCATCCGGTCCCATCGCTTTGTCTACCTTAAGTTGAGCTAGTTTCTCACGAACACAGTCTTCTGAAAATTGTTCAAGATGTCCCTCGCTTCTGTTCTTATTTGTGGGTGTTTTCTGAGGTCCTGCTCCTGGTTCTTCATCTGTGAACACAGAACAAAAATATTTGTTAAGCAATTCCGCTTTATCCTTATCAGCTTCTACATATTCCCCCCCTGCACCCTTGAGTCTGACAATACCACTTTTGCCCTTCCTCTTCTCACTAATATATCTGAAAAATGTCTTATTCCCCCATTTTATTGCATTGGCTATTTCCTCCTCCTTTTGAATCTTTGCCTTCTTGACTACTTTGCTAGCTTCTCTAAGTTTTTCCAAATACAGATGCCTGTCTTCCTCTCTCTGTGATCTCTTGTATTTCATGAAGGCCTCCCTCTTTTTCTTCACTTTTTCAGCTACTTCC
Source organism: Ichthyophis bannanicus (assembly GCA_033557465.1). Classification (NCBI taxonomy): domain Eukaryota; kingdom Metazoa; phylum Chordata; class Amphibia; order Gymnophiona; family Ichthyophiidae; genus Ichthyophis; species Ichthyophis bannanicus. The sequence goes on along the minus strand of CM066034.1, from coordinate 406,907,714 downwards.
TTCGAAAACCATTGTGGTCTCCTGTTCCTTTTGCCTTTATTTACCATTTTAACAAAAAGGTTGGTTGCCTTTAAAATACCCCCTTTCAGTTTTGCCCACTGTTTTTCTACATCCCCCAGCTGTTCCCTTCCCACTAACGACTCCCTGAGGTATTGGCCCATCTTCGCAAAGTTAGTCTTCCTAAAGTCTAAGATCCTCACTTTGGAGTGGATTCTAACAGCCCTAGTTCTAATACTGAACCACACCATCTGGTGATCACTGGATGCAAAATGATCTCCCACTACAACATCAGAAACACTTTCACCATTGGTAAGCACCAAGTCCAATATGGCCCCTTCACGTGTGGGGTCTGTTACCAATTGCCTGAATAGTTCTCCCTGTAGAGAATCCAGGATCTCCTTACTTCTAGATGATACTGCAGCAGGAATGTGCCGATCAACATCTGGCATATTGAAATCTCCTATCAGTAGCACTTCCCCTTTCCTAGCAATGCTGCGTATGTCTTCAATTAACTCTCTGTCCACCTCTTCCTCTTGTGAGGGAGGTCTGTATATCACACCAATGCAAATAGATTTCTCTTTCCCTCTTTCTAGTTTAACCCACAATGCCTCCTCTCTCCCTTTTAAGCTCTGTAATTCCAAAGCTTTAATAGTAGTTTTTACATATAGTGCCACTCCTCCTCCCCGTCTTCCTACCCTGTCCTTTCTGAATAAAGTATAGCCAGGTATAGTTACATCCCAGTCATGGTTTTCTGTGAACCATGTTTCTGTAACTGCCACTAAATCCAAGTCAGCCACTCCCACCAAAGCTTCAACTTCAGGGATCTTATTTCCCATGCTACGGGCATTAATACACACTGCTTTCCATATGTTACCCCTGTTACACATTTCCATAAAGGTATTTAATGTATCACCTACCTGGGGGCTTTCACTTACCTGGGGGCTTTCTTCACCCATCCCCAACGAATCTAATTTAAAGCCCTCTTCAGTAGATTAGCCAGTCTACTACCAAAGATGCGTTGACCTTTCTTGGACAGATGGATGCCATCTCTGCTCTGCAACCCTTGGAACAGCATCCCATGGTCTAGGAAACCAAAACGCTCTTGATGACACCATCCACGCAGCCATGCATTCATCTCCAGGATGCGAGCCTCTCTGCCTTGGCCTTTACCCTCAACAGGGAGGATTGAAGAGAACACCACCTGTGCACCTAACTGCTTCACCCTCTGTCCCAGAGTCATGAAGTCACTTTTGATACGTTCCGAGGTATACCTGGCAGTATCATTTGTTCCAACATGGATTAGCAACATTGGGTAATAGTCAGTGGGCTTGATGAGTCTCGGCAAACTCTCCGTAACATCTTGGATTTTGGCACCAGGCAGACAGCATACCTCTCTGGACATCAAGTCTGGTCGGCAGATGGACGCCTCAGTACCCGACCAGACTTGATGTCCAGAGAGGTATGCTGTCTGCCTGGTGCCAAAATCCAAGATGTTACGGAGAGTTTGCCGAGACTCATCAAGCCCACTGACTATTACCCAATGTTGCTAATCCATGTTGGAACAAATGATACTGCCAGGTATACCTCGGAACGTATCAAAAGTGACTTCATGGCTCTGGGACAGAGGGTGAAGCAGTTAGGTGTATACTTTTGAACGGTTTCTCTTCAGAAACTTTTTCTTTTGGTGCTAGGCACCGTTTTGGGCATTAGGCCCCATTTTTCCTAAAAGATGGAAAAACCAGCTAGTGGTTTTTTAAAAAAAAATATACTAATTGTGGTGGTACCATCTCCGCCACCGCCACCCATTACTGGTGTCTAAAATGTTTAGGCCCTGACCATTCTCCATCTGAGTGTTCCTCCTGTATGGAAATGTCTAAAAGAGGAAGACAAAACCGATCTGCAAAGATCAGTACCCTCTTTTCTTCGGATGCCAGGTCCATTGCATCAAAGTCTTCAAGAGCCTCGTCTTCCTCCCATGGATCTCGGGTAACTAAACATAAGAGCCGGTCCTCAAAGGGTAGCTCTCCTTCAAAGCATTGAGAGGCCATTGGCATTGCCCTTGAGGAAACTACACCGGCAAAACAGTCCTGGTGGGAGGCTTCGGCCTCCAAAGCATCAACGGGGTTCCAAGATGTTCTCGAGGCTTCGACCTCAGCAGCAGAATTACTGGTGCCATGCTCAGGGGTTCCGGCCATTTTTACCGGTACCGATACCCAGGCATCGGCAGCGTCGATAGACCAGAGATTCCTCGCTGTCGAACGCAGTCTTGCAGCTCTCCTTTCAGCTGCGGTACCGTTGACACTGGCGGTTCAATGGGCACCGGTACCAATGCCAGTACCAGCACCGGTACAGATACCAGTACCAGCACCGACGGTACCGGCCCCAGTGGGAATCCTTCCCATGCCGACTTTTTCTGGCATCGACAGATCGGTACCGGACCAACTCGGTACCGACTTCGACCATGCTTTGCATGAACATCGGGATCAGAGATACTTCAAATCCTCCGATTCCGATGACTCTGATAATTCTGCCAGTACCTGAGTGTTTCTCCCGGAAGACTCCTCTTCTCCCCAACACAGAATGTCGCCTCCGGAGGACATGTCTTTTCAGGATTTTATTCGTGATGTGGCCTGAGGCCTTTCAATCACGGTAGCACCTGAAAAAGAACCTAGAGCAAAGGAATTGGAAATTCTCCAATACCCTAAGGCTCCCAAAGAGGCAGCCACTCTGCCCATTCATGAAATTCTTCATGATTTGATGCTCAGAATGTGGGAGACACCTTTGACCACATCTCCTCATTCTAGGAGACTCGATACCATGTATCGAGTTCCACCATGTCATGGTTTTCAAAAGACTCAGCTACCACACCATTCAATGGTAGTGGAGTCAGCCATGCGTAGGATGAAAAGTGCAAAAAGATATGCATCCAATCCTCCAGGTCGTGAATGCAGGACTCTTGACGCTTTTGGGCATCAGACATTTCAGGCTTCCATGCTTTCTGCTAGGATCAGCTCATATATTTTATATATGGGAATGTTCCTCAAAGAGGTCACAGGAGATTTGGAGCTTATGAGCCCCCTTCTCCCTGATGACAAACGACAAGACTTCCTTACTCTTGTCAAGCATGCTCAAGATGTCGCCAAGTTTGTAAACCGTCCAGCCTTTGGCTGCTTTGAATGCATCAGCAGAACTTCTGCTATTGTCACTGGTGAACATCAAATTACCTGGCTTAAGGCATCAGACTTGGAGATTTGGGTACAGGATAAATTGGGAAACATCCCTTGCACAGGAGAAAAGCTCTTTGGCAAGAATTGACAGGAAAAGGCTAATGAGATAGATGCTGACAATATCACTTTAAATAGATTGTCAAATTCTACAGCCACTCCAGCCAAAAAGAAACCCTATAAAAAACCCTTTTTCAGCAAAAAGAGGAAGTTTTATCCATCCTATACCCAGCAAGGGCAAGCTCAGGGTCAAGTCGCTCAAAAGGTTCAACAACAATCCAGACAAAAGAAGCCAAAAGGCCTTAGAGCTCAACCAGCTCCACAGGCCCAGCCTCCTCAAGGGCTTTGACTCCTTCATAGAGAACGTAGCCTTCCTGCCTCTGAAAGGTCCAGAACCCCTAAACATTCCAGGCAGGTTGTGTCATTTTGTCAACAGATGGCACCAAATAACAGAAAATTGGACTCTGTCCATTGTGGGAGAGGGGTTCAAGCTTCATTTTCACAGTATGCCCCCTCCTACAATCGTAAGACAGTTCAATTCCCAAACCTCTACAGACAATCTACTGAATCGCGAGGTCTCAACACTCCTTGCTCAAGGAGCAATAGAGGAGGTGCCCATTCTTCAACAAGGTGCAGGGTTCTACTCCCCCTATTTTCATATTCCAAAGAAAACAGGAGGACACAGACCCATTCTAGACCTCAGAGAATTGAACAAATATCTGTTCCGAGAAAAGTTCAAAATGATTTCTCTGGGAACTCTTCTGCCATACCTTCAAAGTCAGGATTGGCTTTGTTCTCTAGATCTAAAGGATGCATATACTCACATTCTGATCCATCCAGATCACAGGAAATTCTTACGATCCCTTTTCAAGGGAAAACATTTCCAATACAGGGTTCTTCCCTTTGGTCTGGCTTTGGCATCAAGAGTATTCACGAAATGCATGGCAGTAGTAGCTGCATTTCTGCAAACCCTAGGGATATTCGTCTTCCCTTACTTGGACGACTGGCTCATTCTAGCCCCCACGGTTCCAGAAGCCAGCTCTGCGCACTGTCTTGCACAATGCGAATCTTCCAATACTTGGGATAAGTCAAAAACTTCCCAAAATCCCAACTTGCTCCGTCTCAGTCCCTGGAGTTTATAGGAGCTTGTTTAGATACCAGACAGTCAAGGGGTTTTCTCCCACAACCCCTCTGTCTTCACATAATGCAGCTAGCTTTTCAAGCAGCGGTGAGGTCCTCCCTAACTGCTCGAGAACTACAACAACTATTGGGACATATGGCATCCATGGTTCAAGTGGTTCCCTATGCACGCCTTCATATGCGAGCAGCCCAGTGGACCCTATCCACACAGTGCACACAGGCCACAGGACATCTGTCAGACAAGATATCAAACTCACGACGATTGATTTTGTCCCTCCAATGGTGGGAATCACTGGAAAATCTGACAGTGGGGTCTCCTTTCCAGCAATCCCTATTCCAGGCCACCCTAACAACAGATGCATCACAGGTGGGATGGGGAGCACACCTGCGTCATCTCTTTACCCAGGGTACCTGGACTCCAGAGGAGGCTTGTCTTCACATAAACCTCCTGGAACTCAGAGCAATCTATCTATCTCTTCAAGTATTCCATGCCCAGCTCAGCTACAAGACAGTTCTATTCCAAACGGACAATCAAGTAGCTATGTACTACGTGAACAAGCAGGGCGGAACAGGCTCTCTGTCATTATGCAACGAAGCTTTACGACCAAGGGCCCTCGCCAGAGAGCATCAAATTCACCTTCTCGTGGTATATCTTCCAGGCATTCAAAACCTTTGGGCAGATAAACAGCCGAGTACTGCTGCCTCATGAATGGTCTCTCCACCTAGACCAGGTGGCCAAGATATTTCAGATCTGCAGAACCCCATACATAGACCTATTTGCAAGTCCACTGAATGCCATACTTCCCCGGTTCTGTTCCAGAATTCTGGCTCAAAATTGCCAGGGAAGGGACACCTTCCTTCTTCACTGGGGTCAGGACTTCCTCTATGCCTTCCCACCCATTCCCCTCATCCCCAAAACACTCTTCAAGCTTCAGAGTGACAGAGGACGTATGATCCTCATAGCGCCGCGGTGGCCATGCCAAACGTGGTATCCACACTCCATAGCTTGAGCAAAAGAAGAAAAAATCCTCGAGGACCTCATCCTGGGAATCAGACATGGACTGCCGAGGCCTGTCCCATTGAAGTGTCTCTCTCTTCACCGATGCCGGACCCTGTCATCCTGGTGTCCACGTCGAAGGCTGCAACTCCTGAGTGGGGAGCCAATATGATGGCATTGGAGCACAGTGTCACTGCCTTCCTTGCCTTACAGCAACTGTCGATACCCGGCCCTGCCTATGCTCATGATGAGACTGCAAGGACCTCGATATTGAAGACTCCCTGGGCCGCCGAAACAATTCTCAAGAGCTTCGAGCTGAGGGTCTCTATCCCTTTCGCATTCCTCGGGAGTGAGATCCTCTTCGGCAAGCACTTATCGCTCTGGTCAATCAGCCAGCATAGGTCACCAAAGACCCGACCTGAGCCTGACGCCTCAGGAGCCGTCTGGCTTCGTCCTCAATCGACTAATCGAACTGGGAATCCGAGGATGAGGCTTCCCCGGAAACGTGTAAGTTGCATGATCTCCTCTCAGATCCATCTCCCTCGAGTTTGTCTGGGACATTCGCACCAAGGAGCTGGAAATCCCCCAGTATGAGGTTCCAATTAAGGAGACCCTTACAGTCCCCGTCATCCTCTGGCGGTTACTCCTTCGGATGTGGGAGACACCGGTGTCTGTGCCAATAGTTAGCTGATGATTCGACATCATGTACCGGGTCCAGCGGGGCCCTAGCTTTCGGAACGCGCAACTCCCTCACTCCTCTATAGTGTAGAGTCAACCATGCGCTGGTAGAAAAGACCGAAGACTCATTCCTCCATGCCCTGGGCAGGGAGTCCTGCACCCTTGACACACTTGGACGCAAATGCTACCAGGGCTCCATGCTGGGTTGCCAAATCCAAGTCTACCAGCTGTATATCAGCATGTATCTCTGAGACCTAGCAAAAGAGCTTGTAGTTTTCTCGGCGGGTTTCAGTGGAGATCACCTCAAGCAATTCCAAACCTGTGATGGGTTTGGCTGTCAGTTACCCCTGGGGAGAATAACCCATATTACCCCTGGTGGGAGTAGCCCGTATTATCCCTGGTGATAATTGACTTGAATAATGTGTTCTTTGCTTACAACGCATAGACTTGGTTTTCTTGCTTGCCACACGTGGTATAGTACTTTCTGGTTGGACCAAAATTCTAGTAAGTACAGCTTGTTAATTAGCTTCTGTATTGGGCAATAATTAATAAAGCCATAATTTTTTATTTAAAAAACAGTTTGTCCATTTCAGAATTTAGCAACTTAAAAGTCATTTACAGTAATAATGTGTGATGAAGAAGTCCATACTGAACATATGGAAGTAGAAGAAAAGGGTGATTTTACCTTTAAACAAACTGACAGTCAGGTTGCACACACGTTTCAGCGTTTGCAAGAGAGAGGCAAGCATTGGGAAACAGGAGCTAGGCTGACACACCCAAGCTCTGACGTAACTGCCAAGCCTGGAACCTAATTACACACACCTGTTCAGGAAGGCAGACCCAAGGCTCAGGGAACAAGAATATAAACCCGGGCTAGGAGAAAGCAAGAGGAGGAGTTGGTGATTGGAGTCTCGCTGAGAGAGCCGGTTAGAGTGTTGGTGAGAGTATTGACTGGAAAGGTGGTTGGAGAGACGGTTGGAGAAGAGCTGGGAGGAGACCCAGCTGCAGTTCTGGAATTGAAACAGACAGAGCAGAAGGAGAGAAGGGACAGACTGCTGTCAGAAACCTGCCTAGAGGGAGAGAGCAGAGAGACCTTCAGACCTCATTGCCAGATAAAAAGCTTCAAGGAGCTCACAGGTGTGAACCTAGCACTAAACCCAGGAGTTTGCAAAGCTCAGTTTGGGACTGGGAACCAAAGCAGCGCTCCAGACAAGAACTCCAAACAGTGAATCAGAGAGCGTTTCCCTACAGCTGGAAAAAGCTAGCTGAACAAAGCCAGAGAGGAATCTCCACAATCTCAGGTATTTCCAATCCTTACCATATAGAACTGTGCCCAAAGGAAGCACCAGAGGTCTTAGGGGGAAATTATCCTAAGCCGTATAATAACAGCTTAAAGCCAAACTCCTTAGTTCCAGAGTTTGAAGAGATGCAACAGGACTTTGAGAGTGACTCAGCAGAAGTGCCTATGGACTGTACACTGTGTTTGGCAGATGATATAGAATCCCTTTGCTAAATGTGTATGAGGGAGCTGAGTGTGAACAAAGGGAAAGAAGAGATTTTTCTTTGTGAGAAGAAGCTGTTATGTTTTCTATCTGTTACATGTGATATGCATTGCATGTTTTGTGAGCAAAGAGTGTGAAGCTCAATCAGTTCTGTAAATATCCTCGAGCAAACACCTGAAGAGTATCCTGATTTAATCTGCACTGAATCTTTTTGTTGGGGAATAAATTCTTGTCATTTTGCCTTACCACTGGTCTCACAACTATTTCCTTATCAGAGGGCAAAAGAACTACCACTCCCAGCAGGCATAGCGGGAGCAAAAGGTTTTATCTTACCTTCTGCAAGGAGCATATAATGGCAACCCCAACCCTCTGAGCCCTAGGCGAAGGGCTGGGGCTTGACAAATGTTACTCTGTAGAGCAGTGATTCTCAACCCAGTACTTGACAGGCCAGTTTTTGGGATATCCACAATGAATATGCATGGGATTTACATACACTACTTTAATTATCTGCAATCTCTCATTCATATTTATTGTGGATATCCTCAAAACCTGATTGGGTATGTCCTGAGGACTAGCTTGAGGGATGCCTTGTGTAGAGTTTTATGTCAACCATAGAGCCTCACCTAGTACTACTTTTTACATTTTGCTGACTTTCTGGAAGATGTCTACTCTGCCTAGCAATGCTTAAATATGCTGTAACTGCAAACATGAAAAGTGCATCCAGCTAGCTTACAAAACAGAGGAGAGAAGATGAGGAATCATGTGGAATGAAACATTTGTGACATTCTAGACAGGGCACAGCAGTGAAAAAATCTGCCATTCTCTGTCATCCTTTGACAGGAAAGAAAGATGATTGTATATTAAAAGTAAGGTTAGAGTTAGCAGACATTTGAAGTTTTCCAAGTGATTATGTAACACTGGACTCAGAATGAGATTGGAAGCCAATGAAGAGAAGTAGGCTAATATATAGTGGAAGGAATGAGTAGCGTCGTAAGCAGCATAAAGATGTCAAATTTTTTGTGTTGTAAATTGTATTATATTATGGGAGAAGTTGGGTTTTATTTTTTAATTTTGTTACATTTAAAAGCAAAGTTTGTGATGCTTTTTTTTATATGCAGGTAATGTATTTTCGACCTGGTCATGAGGCTTACGTTGAAGCAGTCAAAAGACATGGCCTTTATAAACTTAATCCCAGCAAAGAGCCTTGGAAAAAAATGATTCTTAGGGTAAGTTTTTGTAGCACATTGTTCTGAATTGTTACTTGGCTTAAATTGCAAGAAGCTGCACTGAAACAATTAGATGGAGAGGTCTGCTACCCTATGGTCTAGTTGGCTCTGTACTACTTAAATGCAGTATGATGGCCCTGTTTCTTCACTGACATGATAAAAGGTACATTACTTTCAAAAGCAAGTCGCAGCTGTATTTAGTATCACATAGAATTTGTTTGACCATATTTCTATATATTCAGGTGAACTATCATTGCAGTCTCAGTGTTTTCCTCAAGAACAGTTCTGTGAAATTATCAAATGTCAAGGATGTGGGCCAACTCTGTATGTCAGGATGCAACACTATGTACTGCAGTCTAGGAGTCTAGAGTTATTCTGTCCAACAGGGCTATTTGGGTCGGTCTCTTCTGAGTGTCATGTTACTTGATCCCAAGGAAGCAGGAATGATGGCTGCTACTACAGCAGTGACTCTACCCACCCTCACTTCACCACCCAAAGAAGTGGTATTTAGGGTTAGTCTTATTTATTTAACCAGTTTTATATACCACCTTATCCTTCAATCAAAGTGGTTTACAGTATAACTTGATTAAATATATTTAAGAGGGTCAGGGTGGGAGGGGGAAGTGAAGGCAGTGGGATTATGTGCGTCTATACAACTATTTACAAGTATTCTAATTGTGGATTTAATACAGTAACGTTCATAGCCATGTCTATGGACTCTGGGAAGGCCCATATTATTCTGTGAATAAGTAAGGTCTTTAGCATCCTTCGGAATTCCTTAGTATCACTCATGGCTCATTCCCTTGCCAATAAGATGTTGTCTTGTTGGCAAGGGAATAAACACATAGACATACCATTGGGGGTGATAAAAATTGGAGAAAATAGTTTCCAATATGTTCTCTTAAACAACAAATGTAAAAATCTGTTAATATCTTATTCTATTTTGAAAATTAATCTTTTCTATATTTTTGTTAATTATTATTTAAGCATTTGGAATGCCAGAGGGCTTCATGAATTCCCAGTGAACATATCTGAGTTCATGAGTTTTCCAGCAGGGGAATTGGATGGAAAAGATCAAATCCCCCTGTATGTGCCACCTTCCTTATCCTTAATGATAAGTAAAGCAGGACTTGTACCCACTGAGAACAGTAAAATGTGTGAACTCTGTGCAGGAAGCTAAGACTCTGATCTACTTAAAGACATATCTTTCCATGTCCTGTGTTCTCACTCCATGTGCCTGAAGTATCATGAGAATTGATCAGTATTGCCAATAACAAGAACAGCTGCTAAAGTAATTTAGGCCTTTTGCAACAGGACTGATCTTAAACTGTGGTGAAAGGACACTGTTCTTGATAAGTTTCATATGAGGAGTTCCTTATCGGTCCTACAGTTCAGTCCTCCACCACTGGGTAGTGCACCTCCTCCTGCAACATGGAGACTGGACAAGTCAAACTTGTGACATCACCGGGTATATCCTGCTGGTCTTCTCCCATGATCCCCCAGTGTGTCCAGTCTCCATGCAGCATGAGGACGTAGTGAGCCTAGGTGCTGGGCTCACTTGAGAAGCAGTTTAGGAGCAGTTAGTCAGGATTTGATTTACCTTGCATTTCTTTTGCCCTTCTTTAGGTGTAATCCTGTAAATTGAATTCATTTTCATTTTCATTTAATTTCATTTACTTTTACTTTATTTTCACCTAGTCTGCCTTAGTGTAAAGGGGGGTTCTGTCCCTTTTCAAAGTTCACGCTACCAGCTAGCCTCTCTGCTTGGGATTCTTCGGTCTCTGTGCCCGGTGATGATCTCTCCCCCTGGACTGTACGGGGGAGAGCTCTGTGGAACACCTGCATTTTGGCAGTGTCCATGCGGCAGATTCCCATCGCGGCGGGAGCCTCAGGCCGTTCGAGGTTCTTTAGCCGGTGGGCCGGGGCTCGCAGCGTCTGCTACTTCTGGTGGCGCGAGGCAGCAGCGTGTCTGGACAGCTCTTCACCCCGCAGCTACAGCGGGGTAACTGCTGCATCCCGACGCCACAAGGGAGTCTCTCGAGTTCGCATGGAGGGGCTCTGAGCTCTTGCCGCCTCTGTGGTGTTTGGCGCAAAACGGGCCTGCTTCGGATTGGCGCCATGTTCTCGGCAGGGCTGAGGCCTCGTGGCGGAGAGCGGAGCAGCCCCGCATTTGAGCAGACGACGCTGTTCCACGCGGCTACACCCAGATAAGGACTTCCTTTTGCTGTTACTTTTAATTTTAATTCTAATTTTAATTACCTTTTAATTTTAATTTCCTTTTAATTTCATGATAGTTTATAGTTCTTTTAATGCAATGTGATTGGTTTGGGTTTTACTTCTTGGGGGGTGCCTTTACCTTTGTCTGCATTCTGGCAGTTAGCGACGTCTGTCAGCAGCAGGTTTCCGTGCTAGGATTTGGCCATTCAGGGTCATCGGCGGCACAACCACCTACAAATTGAGCCCTTTCTGAAATTGTCATTTACATAAGGATGCTATTTCCATGTTTATTCGCTTGGAAATTGTGCAGACAGCCTCTAAATGTCGTTATGCCATCTGCAAATTTGATCGCCATGCTTGCTGATCTCTTTTCCAGATCATTTCAGTGCAGTAGCTGTTACCAGATGCCAGTTCCAATGCAGATCCTGAGACATTCCACTATTTACGGGTCTCCTGTGAGAAAACTGGCCATTTAGTCCTATTGTGTTCCTGTTTTTGATCCATTTCCTATTCTATAATAGCACATCATCTCCTTCCTCAGGAGAAGTTCATAAGGGGCTTTGTCAAGTACCTTCTAAAACATCCAGATACATATCATTTGGCTTACTCACATGTTTATTAACCCTTTGAAAAGACAGCTTGGTGCTGCTTTTCAGAACAAGTTCTATCATTTAACTGGCACTGAACTCAGATTCATTGGTCTGTAGTTTCCAAGATCGCCTTTGAAGCTCTTTAAAAAAAAAAAAAAAAAACCAATTATTTATTTATTTATTTTATTTAACATTTTTTTCTATACCGCGCTATTAAAATCAGCGCGGTGTACATCGAACAAGAATACTGCAATGTATACAAACAACATTGAGTTTACAAAGAACAGGGAATTGAACATTAGTAACTCTTCAATCTTTAGAGATCATTAATACTAATGTTATGATTGAGCCTGGCTGATATTATGAATGATCACTATTAGACAAAAATTAGCTAGGTTAAGACACTTTGATTTGGTTTTCTGCACTATGTTATCAGAGCGCAGCTTGCCCATTTGGCGGGAACACTGCCCATCTGGGCCATCTGGGGAAAGGCCCCTGCTGGGGATCGTGAGAAGTGTTGCTGGATGGCACAGTCCGGGGCTTAGTGTTCCAGGGTCCTGGAAGGGTTGATAGCGGCAGTCAGGCCTCCCTGTCTTTGCTATGACGGTCACCTAGGTTCAAGCGTCCTGTGTTTTGGGTGACAGGAGTGGGACACCTGGACATGTGGTGCTGGATGTTGGATAGGCTCATTCTTCTTAGGTGCATTCTCCTTGAGTGCGTCTGCATGTCCGTGTTCCGTCTGTGATCTCATGCTCAGGTGATTGTTGCAGCAATGACAGAGATCGCTTGGGATATCGTGAGCGGGGTTGTCATGGTGTTGCATGGGGTTGCCAATGCAAGACGGGGCCATCCTGAGGAGTTTGGGCCTCAGTCATCAGCTTTCCCTTCGGTGGCCCGGCTGTCCAGGAGGCACCCCTCCAGATCCGCCGGTCCAGTTCTTCCCTGCCTCTTCTCAATGTGGGCAGGGGGGCTGGCAGATCTGGAAATTCACGTCCACTGCACGTTCTACTGTTTTACCTCTGTCTTGGTGTTCTGAGGTCATATATTCCCAATCATTTGTTTGGTGGGTGCTGCTGTCTGTTGTGCAAGACAAGGTGGTCAACAGTCGGAGGCTGTCGTCTATTCCCCTTACCCCTGAAGGTGCTCACAATTTAAGTTTTTTGTACCTGCGGAGGTGTATGTTAAAGGCTAGCAGGCGCACCCGTGGGACCAGAATCCTCGGTTCTTCCGACCTTCCGTTGAGGTGCGCGTGTGGGGTTTACTCCCTTGGTCGGCTAGCAACTTGCTTCACCCATTGGGCCTTCCCTTTCCTCAAGGCATCGTTGCGTCCCACTTCTTCGTGGGGGCTCGCCGCAGGGCCTGGAGATATGCTCAGCCGGTTCCAGCCAGGGCTGAGTCCTTGGGGGGAGGCTCCGATCCTAACGATACAGGGAGTGCTGGGATCCGTTCAACCAGGTTCCTTCGGGCCCAGCGTACGTCGTCTTTTGCTGGCCGGTTTAGGTCTTCGGGTCGTGGCGGTGCTCCGAGAAGACCAGTAGGCTGCACAGTGCTTGTCTTGGAGCAAGCGCGGGATATCTGTAGGTTCATATTCAAAGCCGTCCGGTTACATGTCCCTCCATTGTGGAATGCTGTACTAGTAGGCATACTTCATATGCTGGGCTTACAAGTTGGCTTCCGCGCTGCTCGGCATCAGCCAAGGTGACTGCCGGTTTAGGCTGTGGAGTCAGCCTGGAGGAGGGGCCTTGCGTTCTCTGGACAATGCCCTGTTCGGTTGTGTGCCTTGTGGCCCTTATGGAGTTGTAAGAAGGAAAAAAAAAAAATGAATGATCAAACAGGAAAGCCTTCCTAATTGTCCCCACTTCTTTTTTATAAGGTTCTGTCCCTTTCTTCCGGGAGCTTGGCCGGAGCGTGGTTAGACTCAGCTACATTTTGGGGATCCTTTATGTACAAGGTGTTTTAGTGTACGCAGCACGCCCAGTGTTCCTTCGTCTGACTGGAACGGTGCGCGGTACGTCAGCCGTGGCAGGCGTTCACGGACACGGTAGCGGATCGAGCTCTGTAGGTGCTGTCTGAGATCTCCGGAATGGTGGCCTATTTCGATCGGCAGGGTGGAGTCGGTCGGGTGGTCAGGGTGGCCCGAGCGAAGGGACAGCGTGCGCGGTTGAAGCCTTGGCGGCCTGCGTTTCGGTGGGGACACTGTGGTGGCGAATGTCCTTAGCGGGGTCCGAGTGTTTGCCGGAGGAGTGAGATTGCATCAGGCAGTGTGCGCGCCGCGTGTGCTCAGATGCGGTCAGCCCATATTGGACCTCATGGCGACCTGTCAGTCTGCGGCGACGGGTCGATGTTTAGCAGAGGACATATGAGGCTACTGGATAGCGTTGACGCATTGGTACGGGGCCGTGGCCCGGTCCATTCTATGCCTTTCAGAGGTCATAGTGAAAATGGCCGACTGGGGTCTGGTTGCTAAGATATGTGCTCTTCATTAGTCAGTGGGGACCATTACCAGTGTATTCTGCAACATTTGCGTGAGCTTGCATAATCTTTACTTGCAACCAATCGAAATAACTGTCCAAAACCAGTTGATGCAGTCACTACTTAAATTTGCCTCGCTTGACAGAAAAAAAAAAAAAAAAGAAAAAAGACATATTTATTTTATACCGATAGGTCACTCACAGCATATTTGGCGATTCCTCGTCCTGGTGTTAATCATGCAGATAATTTCTGCTCTAGTTGTGGTGATGTGACTTTTACATCACAAAAATGGCATATGCCTGTGGCGGTTCAGAAAGCCTACAATTTATATTTTGGCTGCAGAATAAAAGATCAGGATAAAAGCTAGGCGCCACACATATGCTGCAATACATGTGTAGCAGATCTCAGGCTGTGGATGGATGGGAAAAGACCATCAAAGTCTTTTGCGGTTCCAATGATCTGGAGAGGGCCCATGGATCACGTCGGCGATTGCTACTTCTGCATGGTTCCTCCACTTCCGGAGGGCATATCCAGGTGATGTAAGCGGTTGGCCTACTGGCATTGCGCCGTGGGCGTGGCTACCAGAGTCTCCTTTCTTTTTTGTCACACCATGTAAGACTCCACATCTTCTGAAACAACGCTGGACTCTGGGGCACTTGACACCCTCTTATATGCCCTTGGTGGATCACGCTTGGTTTATTGCAACTCATTGCTTAGCTGCATTCCACATTCTCAATTAAAAAGACTCCAACTGGTCCAGGACATAGCTGTAGAGCTACTTTGTGTTGCAAAGAATAAAGCCCTTAAGAGGTGTGACAAATAGGGTGTTTGACGCTGGTGGTTTTTCCATTTCCCTCATTTTGCTTCCCACCTCTGTCTGGATGGACCTCGGTTCCGTTCTCCCTCGTGGAATCCGGCTGTGCCTGTTTAGTTGTCGGTTTGGGACTTACGCAAGAACACTTTGCTTGTAACCTGTGTTCCTTGGACCTTAGTTGAGGTTCCGTCGCTTTCTGGGAGGTCTCTTCGCTGCCTGTCCCTCCGTGGAGGCGGGTTCTGCGGGAGAGCAGCGGTTGCTAACACTTGACACCCTGGTGGGGTCGAGAGCCAAGGGGGAGCTCAAGCGGATTTTTTCAGGCGGAGCTCCGGTAGCCTTCTCAGTAGGTCTGTTTCTAGGGCGTTCAGTGTGTTTGCGATGGCGAGTTTGTCTTTCTGAAGCACTAGTGCTGCTTGGGGCAGAGTTCTGTGCTGTTTTCACCAGTGAAGAGGATCCAAGTGGGCTCTCGGTCGTGTCTTCCTGGTTGGCTTACCGCCTGTTGACGTGAGGAGCGGGCTGGGGTCAGTGCCTGCTCTGTTCGTTTAGGGGCCGAGCCGACTGGATAGGTCCCTCCCAATGATTACTGCTCTGGTACATCCCAGTGGTGGAGGACTGAACTGTAGGACCGATAAGGAAATGGAAATTACACTTACCTGGTAATTGATGTTCCTTGAGGGAGTACAGTTCAGTCCTCATTCCCCGCCCGGGGATGGATGTTTCAGACGCGAGGCGTCAGTTCCGAGTATGCTTTCGGATCCTAGAGTCGGCAACGGGCTCTGATTGGCAGGTAATCGCGAGAGCAACCTTTTCTGCCTATACTCTTCCTTAGTTCTCCTTCCTTCTAGCTCTCTGTCTTCCGCTGTTTGGTGCGCAGGGGGACAGGGGCACGGAGGAGGGTGTTTTCGGCCTTTCTTTTTGGGGCCCTGTGATTTTAAAGTTGAAGTTTGAGCATAGCTTTGTATTGAGTACTTTAACTGGTTGTTTGTTTGCTCCTTTGAGTCTGCTTTGACAGTAGGTCACTGGGGGATCATGGGAGAAGACCAGCAGGATATACCCGGTGATGTCACAAGTTTGACTTGTCCAGTCTCCATGTTGCAGGAGGAGGTGCACTACCCAGTGGTGGAGGACTGAACTGTACTCCCTCAAGGAACATCAATTACCAGGTAAGTGTAATTTCCATTTTTCTATTAAAACTGTTAATGTGTTTCTTTAATACCTTCTTTGTATTGGCTCAAGGTGAGTCATTACCAGAGAAAAGTTTATAAATGTATAGAACTAAAGTGCTGAAAAATAAAGTTACTGCATTAATAACTGATCTCTAATCATATACAAGAAGTTAATAAGACAAACATGTTAGCCACTTGAAATTCTGGTGAGAAATAAACTAGGAATTTATCATCTCGAGGAACAAGCAGGAATGTAGATTTCACATATGGGTATCGTCGGTACCGACGGAGCCTGCGCGGGAACGCTCCCCAGCGTCCAATTAGAAAGCTTTTGGGAGCATCCCACAGCGCCTGCGTGCTGCCTTCCCGCCTTTCCCAACTACCTCTCTCCAGTTCTTCGTTTTTCGCAGAGCCAGCAGGTCGTTGTTCCTGTCATCGCAGAAAATATTTCCTCCTTCTTCTTTTTTGTGGTCGCGTCTGCCTTCCTCGACACCGGTACCGCCAGTTCTTCTTTCTTCTTTTAGGAAAAAAAATATATATATTTAGTTCTTTTTTTTTCCAATTTTTTCTTCCTTAGGTGCATGTGCCATTTTGGGCCTTAGGCCCAAAATTTCCTCCATTATGGAAAAACCCGCTTCGGGTTTTAAGAAGTGCACCAAGTGTGGCAGTACCATATCCGTCACCGACACCCATGAGTGGTGCCTTAAATGTTTAGGTCCTGACCACTCCATCTTGGAGTGTATGGCTTGTGCCATGATGTCCAAGAGGGGTCGATAAAACCGGGCTGCTAAGCTAAGCACCCTTTTTCCCTCCAATGCAGCCTCTGTGGCATCGATGTCTTCCAGGGCTTCGTCTTCCTCCCATGGATCTCAGGTAACTAAACATAAGTCCAGCCGGTCCTCAAAGGGTAGATCTCCTTCTAATCATCGAGATGCCTCTGGCGTTGCCCTTGAGGGTTCTGCACCGGCAAAATTGCCCCGGTGGGAGGCTTCGGCTTCCAAAGCATTATCGGGGCTCCAGGATGTTCTCGAGGCCTCAACCTCGGCAGAACTACTGGTGCCATGCTCTGGGGTACCGGCTGTTTTCTCCAGTACCGACACCCAGGCATCGGCAGCGTCGATAGACCGTTCCTGGCTATTGAACGCAATCTGGCGGCTCTCCTTGCGGCATCGACACCCTCGGAACCGTGTCAGGCAGTTCAGCTGGTACCGGCACCGGCTCCTGCACCGGCATCGGTACCAGTACTGATAGCATCGGCATCGACATCGGTGTCCGCATTGCCGGCACCCAGTCAAGCCATGCCCTCCGGTAACGATACACCGGTACTGATTCCCCCCGGTACCGACTTTGGTCGGTACGGGTATCGTGCTGTACAAGAGCATTCCGGACAGAAGGTACTTTGAGTCCTCGGAGGACTCTGAGGATTCTGATAGTTCTGTCGGTACCGGAATACTTCTCCCCGAGGAGCCTCCCTCTCCCAAATGGAGGATGTCTCCTCCAGAAGATATCTCCTTTCAGGATTTTATCAGGGAGGTGGCTCGAGGTCTGTCTATTACTGTGGCTCCTGAAACGGAGCCCAGGGCAAAGGAGGTGGAGATTCTGCAATATCCCAAAGCTCCTAAAGAGGCAGCTACCTTGCCTATCCATGAGATCTTACATGATCTCATGTTAAGAATGTGGGAAACCCCTCTGACCACCTCACCTCACTCCCGTCGACTGGATACCATGTATCGGGTTCCCCCGTGTCCTGGTTTCCAGAAGACTCAGCTGCCTCACCACTCTATTGTAGTGGAGTCAGCTATGAGAAGGATCAGGAGTGCAAAGAGGCATGCCTCTAATCCTCCAGGCCATAAGTGTAGAACTTTGGATGCCTTTGGACATCGTACCTTCCAGGCTTCCATGCTTTCTGCCAGGATCAGTTCCTATATTTTATATATGGGAATGTTCCGTAAGGAAGTCACAGGGGATTTAGAGGTTTTGAGTCCTCTTCTTCCTGAAAATAAGAGGCAGGATTTTCTCACACTGGTTAAAAATGCCCAGGATGTTTCTAAATTTGTCAATCATGCAGCTTTTGACTGTTTTGAGTGCATAAGCAGAACCTCTGCCATTGCCATTGGTGCACGTAGAATTGCCTGGCTCCAGGCATCCGATTTGGAGCTCTGGGTGCAGGACAAACTGGGCAATATTCCTTGTACAGGTGAGAATCTATTCGGCAAAAATTGGCAAGAAAAGGCCAATGAGTTGGATGCTGATAACTTCACTTTGGATAGATTATCCAAAGCCACAGCTGATCCTGCAAGAAAGAAATCTTTCAAAAAAACATTCTTTTCCAAAAAGAAGAGGTTTTATCCCTCTTATCAGCAGGGACATTCTGCAGGTCAGCCTGTCTGGAAGAGTCAGCAACCACCTAAACAAAGGAAAACAAAGACTGCTAAGCCTCAACTGCCTCAGCAGTCTCAGCCTCCACAAGGCCTTTGACTTACATCTAGAGAACTTAGCCTTCCTGACCCTCAGTGGACCAGAACCTTCCACCTTTCCAGGAAGGTTCTGCCACTTTGCCCCCAGATGGGGGCAAATAAGAGCAGAACATTGAACTCTCTCCATTATAAGAGAGGGGTACAAGCTTCATTTCCTCTGCATGCCCCCTCCCACAATGGTAAGACAGTTCAATTCTCAGACCTCTCTCATCAACCTGTTAGATCAAGAGGTCACCATGCTTCTTGCCCAAGGGGCAATAGAAGAGGTACCCATTCCTCAACAGGGTATGGGGTTTTACTCCCCCTATTTCCTTATCCTAAATAAAACAGGAGGATACAGGGCCATTTTCTAACAAGGGCTCTACAGAGCAACCAACAGTAAGGATTTGAGGGTTTATTTTATTATATTAAATCGCTAGCTCTCTGACTGGGAGCTCTTAAAAGGGTTTTTTGTTTATTTTTAAAGCAAGGTTACCTTCTTTTTGATGCTTTAGTGGAACTTTCCTTGAGCACAGTAGGTTGATGAACTCTAGTAACCTCCTCAGTTTTGGAAACTGCTAACACCAAATCAGGTGTTAGTTCCCTCTCTACCCACCCCGACTCCCACCCACCCCTAGTGAGCAATCTTGCTTTATAGGGCACCTCCCCATTTAAAAAATCACAGAGAATTGGACCAGCACATTTTGAATATAATTAAAGAGATTTAACTGCTTTTTCTCTGAAAGGACAACTGGGAAACCGGCTGGTACTTGTTAGATCTCTCTCTTTTGCTTTAACAGATACCTAAGCTCCACGAACAGAACAATGGCTGGGAAAAAATTGCATTGCTAAAGCTGTTGCCCCCGTTACAGCTTCTGCCTCGGTCCAGACAGAGGTCCCAATGCCAGTTGAAGGACTGGTTCCATGTGCAGGGTGCCTGCATGCTGAGGCTCTGAGGAAACAAGTGGAGGAACTCAGAGAGGAGGTGGCAAGGCTGAGGAGCATTCAAGACAGTGAGAAGTACATTGATGAGATGCTTCTTGCAGCAACCAAGCTCTCCAGCACAGGAGAAGATGGGTGCCAACAGAATGTCGATGGTTGGACACAAGTCACCAGGGCCTGCAAAATCACCAATCCAACTTCTCCAGCCCTTGAAATGAAGAACCATTATGCAGCCCTGGAAGTGGAGGAGGTGAAAGCATCCCTAGAAAGGGAAGAACCAGAGCTCAAGTACCCCAAAGCTGCAGAATCAATGATCAGAAGGAAACGAAGGGTAGTGGTGGTTTGAAGACTCTCTTCTGAGGGGTACTGAGGCGTCCATCTGCCGACCAGACTTGATGTCCAGAGAGGGTATACTGTCTGCCTGGTGCCAAAATCCAAGATGTTACGGAGAGTTTGCCGAGACTCATCAAGCCCACTGACTATTACCCATTGTTGCTAATCTATGTCAGAACAAATGATACTGCCAGGTATACCTCGGAATGTATCAAAAGTGACTTCATGTCTCTGGGACAGAGGGTGAAGCAGTTAGGTGCACAGGTGCTGGTCTCTTCAATCCTCCCTGTTGAGGGTAAAGGCCAAGGCAGAGAGGCTCGCATCCTGGAGATGAATGCATGGCTGCGTGGATGGTGTCATCGAGAGCGTTTTGTTTTCCTAGACCATGGGATCCTGTTCCAAGGGTTGCAGAGCAGAGATGGCATCCATCTGTCCAAGAAAGGTCAATGCATCTTCGGTAGTAGACTGGCTAATCTACTGAAGAGGGCTTTAAACTAGATTTGTTGGGGATGGGTGAAGAAAGCCCCCAGGTAAGTGAAAGCCCCCAGGTAGATGATACATTAAATACCTTTATGGAAATGGGTAACAGGGGTAACATATGGAAAGCAGTGTGTATAAATGCCCGTAGCATGGGAAATAAGATCTCTGATGTTGAAGCTTTGGTGGGAGTGGCTGACTTGGATTTAGTGGCAGTTACAGAAACATGGTTCACAGAAAACCATGATTGGGATGTAACTATACCTGGCTATACTTTATTCAGAAAGGACAGGGTAGGAGTAGGGGAGGAGGAGTGGCACTATATGTAAAAACTACTATTAAAGCTTTGGAATTACAGAGCTTAAAAGGGAGAGAGGAGGCATTGTGGGTTAAACTAGAAAGAGGGAAAGAGAAAGCTATTTACATTGGTGTGGTATACAGACCTTCCTCACAAGAGGAAGAGGTGGACAGAGAGTTAATTGAAGACATACACAGCATTGCTAGGAAAGGGGAAGTGCTACTGATAGGAGATTTCAATATGCCAGATGTTGATTGGCACATTCCTGCTGCAGTATCATCTTGAAGTAAGGAGATCCTGGATTCTCTAAAAGGAGAAATAGTCGGGCAATTGGTAACAGACCCCACACGTGAAGGGGCCATACTGGACTTGGTGCTTACCAATGGTGAAAGTGTTTCTGATGTTGTAGTGGGAGATCATTTTGCATCCAGTGATCACCAGATGGTGTGATTCAGTATTTAGGACTAGGGCTGTTAGAATCCATTCAAAGGTGAGGATCTTAGACTTTAGGAAGACTAACTTTACGAAGATGGGCCAATACCTCAGGGAGTCGTTAGTGGGATGGGAAAAGCTGGGGGATGTAGAAAAACAGGCAAAACTGAAATGGGATATTTTAAGGGCAACCAACCTTTTTGTTAAAATGATAATAAAGGTAAAAGGAAAATGAGACCGCTGTGGTTTTCGAAAGAAGTAGCTGAAAAAGTGAAGAAAAAGAGGGGAGGCCTTCATGAAATACAAGAGATCACAGAGAGAGGAAGACAGGCATCTGTATTTGGAAAAACTTAGAGAAGCTAGCAAAGTAGTCAAGAAGGCAAAGATTCAAAAGGAGGAGGAGATAGCCAATAAAATGATATAAAATGGGGGGATAAGACATTTTTCAGATATATTAGTGAGAAGAGGAAGGGCAAAAGTGATATTGTCAGACTCAAGGGTGCAGGGGAGGAATATGTAGAAGCTGATAAGGATAAAGCGGAATTGCTTAACAAATATTTTTGTTCTGTGTTCACAGATGAAGAACCAGGAGCAGGACCTCAGAAAACACCCACAAATAGGAACAGAAGCGAGGGACATCTTGAACAATTTTCAGAAGACTGTGTTCGTGAGAAACTAGCTCAACTTAAAGTAGACAAAACGATGGGACCGGGTGGGATACACCCTAGAATACTGAGGGAACTTGGGGACGTTCTAGCAACTCCGCTGACTGACCTTTTCAATGCCTCGTTGGAGTCGGGAGTGATGCCAGAGGACTGGAGAGAGACTCATGTGGTGCCTTTACATAAAAGCGGAAGTAAGGATGTAGTTGAAAACTACAGGCCAGTTAGTTTAACTTCGGTGGTGAGTAAATTATTGGAAACGCTGCTGAAAGAGAAAATATTGAGGTTTCTGGAGTCCAGCAGATTACAGGATCCGAGGCAGCATGGATTCACCAGAGGCAGGTCTTGTCAGACAAATCTGATTGATTTCTTTGACTGGGTGACCAGGGAATTGGACCGAGGGAGAGCCCTAGATGTGGTGTATTTAGATTTCAGTAAAACCTTTGACACTGTTCCTCACAGGCGACTTATAAACAAACTGAGCACCCTAGGGATGGACCCTAAAGTTACTGCTTGGGTTAGAAATTTGTTGGGTGGGAGGCGACAAAGAGTACAAGTAAATGGAGCTCACTCCGAGGAGAAGGATGTTACCAGTGGTGTGCCCCAGGGATCTGTCCTTGGTCCGATTCTTTGTAACATCTTTGTTAGTGATACAGCGGAAGGGCTTTCGGGTAAGGTTTGCCTCTTTGCGGATGATACGAAAATCTGCAATAGAGTAGACACCCAGGAAAGTGTAGATAACATGAGGAGGGATCTAGCTAAGCTTGAAGAATGGTCTAGAATTTGGCAGCTGGGATTTAATGTTAAAAAATGTAAGGTCATCATTTGGGCTGCAGCAATCCAAGGGGGCAATATAGTATAGGGGGTGAAGTACTTTTGTCCACTAAAGAAGAGCAGGACCTAGGCTTGGTTGTGTCTGATGATCTTAAAGTAGCTAAACAGGTAGAAAAGGCGACGGCAAAAGCTAAAAGAATGCTTGGGTGCATACGGAGAGGAATGATTAGCAGAAAAAAGGAGGTGATAATGCCTCTGTATAAGTCTTTGGTGCGACCTCATTTGGAGTATAGTGTGCATTTCTGGAGACCGCACCTTCAAAAGGATGTGAACAGGATGGAGTCGGTGCAGAGGGTGGCTACTAAAATGATTAGTGGTCTTCATTATAAAGCATATGAGGACAGACTGAAGGATCTTAATATGTACACCTTAGAGGAAAGGCGGGATAGAGGTGATATGATTGAAATGTTTAAATACCCCCATGGCATAAATGTTCAGGGGGAGAGCCTCTTTCAATTGAAAGCAAGTTCTGCTACGAGGGGACATGAGATGAGGGTGAATGGAGATAGATTCAGGAGTGATATGTGGAAATATTTCTTTACGGAAAGAGTAGTGGATCCGTGGAATAGTCTTCCAGTGGAGGTGGTAGAGATGAGGGCAGTAACTGAATTCAAAAAAGCATGGGACAAACAGAGGATCTCTAAAGGTAAAAAGGGGACTGTTGTAGTTGATATGGAAGGACAGACTAGATAGGCCATGTGGTCTTTTTCTTTCATCATATTTCTATGTTTCTCTGTTTCTATTTTAGATCTCAGAGAATTGAACAAATTCCTGTTGAAGGAGAAATTCAAGATGATTTCTCTGGGAACCCTGCTGCCATACCTTCAGAGTCAGCATTGGCTTTGTTCTCTAGATCTCAAGGATGCGTACACTCATGTTCTCATCCATCCAACTCACAGAAAGTTCCTTCAGTTCCTTTTTCAAGGAAAACACTTCTAATACAGGGTGCTTCCTTTTGGCCTGGCCTCAGCATCAAGGGTGTTTACTAAATGCATGGCTGTGGTAGCAGCATTTCTCCGCACTCTGGGAATATTCGTCTTCCACTACTTAGGCGACTAGCTCATTCGAGCCCCATCAGAGTCAGAGGCCAGGACTTCTCTATCTTGCACAATGCGTATCCTTCAGTATTTGGGTCTGGTCATAAACATCCCAAAATCCAACCTAACTCCCACTCAATCTCTAGAGTTCATAGGAGCTTTGGTGGATACCAGGAAAGCAAGGGCCTATCTCCCCCAGACCCGTTGCCTTCGCATGGTGCAATTAGCTTCCCAAGCAGTGCTAAAGCCTCATTT
This sequence comes from Ichthyophis bannanicus, assembly GCA_033557465.1. Classification (NCBI taxonomy): domain Eukaryota; kingdom Metazoa; phylum Chordata; class Amphibia; order Gymnophiona; family Ichthyophiidae; genus Ichthyophis; species Ichthyophis bannanicus. The sequence continues at coordinate 406,883,962 of CM066034.1, read as the reverse complement.
CACTGCCTGGGAAATGTTACAGCTACTAGGCCACATGGCTTTTACTGTATATGTGGTCCCTTATGCTCTCCTCCATATGAGAGCAGCCCAGTGGACTTTATCCACTAAATGGACCCAGGCATCAGGGTGCCTGTCAGACAAAATAGCAAACACAAATCGCCTTATTTTGTCCCTCCAATGGTGGCATTCCACTCAAAACCTTTTGCTGGTGTCCCCATTTCATCATCCTTCACCCCAAGCAACTCTTACAACAGATGCTTCACCAGTGGGTTGGGAAGCTCATCTGCAAAGCCTCTCCACCCAAGGCACCTGGACTCAACAAGAGACTCATCTACACATCAATCTTCTGGAGCTCAGAGCAATCTTCCTTGCTCTTTGAGTGTTCCACACTCTGCTCAGCTACAAGACGGTCCTCATTCACACGGACAATCAAGTAGCCATGTTCTATGTGAACAAGCAGTGAGGAACAGGCTCTCTGTCTCTTTGCAACGAAGCTTTGCGACTATAGGCCCTCGCAAGAGAGCATCAGATTCATCTCCTGGCAGTATATCTTCCAGGTATCCAAAACTCTTGGGCAGACAGACTCAGTCGAGTTCTGCTTCCACACGAATGGTCTCTACATGCAGACCAGGTGGCCAAGAGTTTTCAAATTTGGGGAACCCCAGGCATAGACCTCTTTGCAAGTCCGTTGAATGCCAAACTTCCCCGGTTCTGTTCCAGAATTCCGGCTCAGGGCTCTCAGGCCAGGGATGCTTTCCTCCTTCACTGGGGGCAAGACTTACTTTATGCCTTTCCACCCATTCCCCTGATTCCCAAAACCCTGTTCAAGCTTCAGAGAGGCAGAGTCCGTATGATTCTCATAGCTCCACATTGGCCACGGCAAGTGTGGTACCCTCTGCTTCTACATCTCTCTCAAGCTCCCTCTCTGGAGTTGGCTCTGCTCCAGATCTTCTGTCTCAGGAGGACGGAATGTTATGGCATCCCAATCCCCAGTCTCTGCATCTCAGGGCTTCGTTGCTGAAGGCCTAGATCCTCAAGATCTTAACCTTCCTCAACAAGTAAAGGGTATCCTTTATGCTTCTAGAAAACCTTCCGCAAGATGTTCTTATGCTTTCAAGTGGAAGAGGTTTACCATATGGTACTCACAGAAGGGTCTTAACCTCCTTGCGATACCTCTGGAATCATTACTTGAGGTTCTACTTCATTTATCTAATGCAGGACTTAAAACTAACTCAGTAAGAGTCCATTTAAGTGCTATTGCGGCTTCTTTCAAGCCTTTAAATTGACAACCTATTTCCTCCCATCCTCTTATAGCAAGATTTATGAGAGGCCTTCTACTAACTAAGCCTCCCACTAGGCCACCACTGGTGGCATGGGACTTAAACCTGGTTCTTGGCCAGCTTATGAAGCCACCTTTCAAACCCTTGGCTACTACTTCCTTGAAATTCCTTTCTTGGAAGGTTATTTTTCTCATTGTAATCACATCAGCACATCGCATTAGTGAGTTGCAGGCACTAGTGGCTGATCCTCCTTATACAAGGTTCCATCATAACAAGGTAGTCCTTAGGACTCATCCACACTTTATGGCAAAGGTGGTTTCCCCTTTTCATCTTAACCAAGTGGTCTACCTGCCTGTGTTTTTTCCAAGGCCTCATGCATCGCATGCTGAAAGGAATTTTCATACTTTGGATTGTAAAAGAGCTTTAGCCTTTTACTTGCAAAGAACACAACAACATAGAAAGTCCTCTCAACTCTTTGTTGCTTTTGATCCTTCTCATTTGGGACTTCCAGTCTCCAAGAGAACACTGTCCAACTGGATTGCACAGTGTATTTCCTTCGCCTATCAGAGTAAGAATCTTCCTCTGGAGGGCCATGTCACAGCTCACAATGTGAGAGCTATGGCAGCTTCAATGGCTCATCTGCACTCTGTGTCTATCGACGACATCTGTCGAGCAGCCACTTGAGCCTCGGTTCATGCCTTTACAGCCCATTACTGCTTGGACAAGGACTGCCACCGGGATGCCTTATTTGTTCAGGCTGTTCTCCAACACCTGTTCCATACCTAATCACCTCCTTCCCGCCATCCCTGGTTGGATGCTTGAGATCCATGGTGGGAAGTGGAGCCCTGGCACAGGGACACACGACTTCTGGGGTTTTCTCCCTGGCATCTAAAGCTAGGGAGTCCCCATATGTGAAGACTACATTCCTGCTTGTTCCTGGAGATAGCATAGTTACTCACCTGTAACAGGTGATCTCCGGGAACAGCAGGAATTTAGTCTTCACAACCCACCCACCTCCCCTAGGAGTTGTATCTGTCTATCTCTTTCTCTTTCCCCCTCTCTCTTTCTTGGTCTCAGCTTTAAATTCAAATGGAGAGAGGCAGTTGGGAAAGGCAGCACGCAGGCGCTGTGGGATGCTTCCAAAAGCTTTCTAATTGTATGCTGGGGAGCGTTCCAGCGCAGGCTCCGTCGGTACCGACGATACCCATATGTGAAGACTAAAATCTCCAGGAACAAGCAGGAATGAGTCTTCACATATGGGTACGTCGGTACCGATGGAGTCTGCGCGGGAACGCTTCCCAGCGTCCAATCAAAGAGCTTTTGGAAGTATCCCACCATGCCTGCGTACTGCCTTCCTGCCTTTCCCAACTGCCTCTCCTCAGTTTTCGTTTTTCCGCGGAGCCGGCAGGACGTTCTCCTGTCACTGCAGAAAATTCTTGTTTTATTTCTTTAGTTTTCTTGTGGTCACGGCTGTCTCCTCGACGTCACCGGTATCGCCGGTGTTTTCTTTTCTTTTCCTGTGAAATCTCCTTTTTCAAGGGATATTTTTTCTTCATAGTGTTTCACGGTTTCTCAGGCCTTTCAGGCCTCCTTTTTCCTTCATGGAACGGCCAGCCACTTCCTCCAAGAAATGTTCAGACTGTGGCGGTACAACTTTATTTTTAGACTCTCAATATCGGTGTCTAACCTGTTTGGGTCCTGACCTTTTTCCTCCGGAGCCGTCAGGCAACAGTTTTGTGAGAAGAGGTTTTCAACATCGAGATTCCCTCGATACACGGTTTCCCTCCGACCTCAGGGCACCGTCCCTTTCTTCTTCTACACTGGATCAGGTAACCCTCAAACAGTCTGTTAAGACTAGCCAACCCTCGAGTGGTAGGTCTCATGCACAGCATGTAGACTGCTCCGGCCTTGCCCTCGAGGGCCCACTGGCTTCAAAACCCCGGCGGGAGTCTTTGGTCTCCAAAGCCTTTGAGGGGTTTCAGGTTGTTCCCGGGGTTCACCCCTCACAGAACATACCTGAGCCGTGTCTGGTGGTGGCATCTGCTTCGAGCGGTACCGATACCCCGGCATCGGCACTGGTGTTGGATGATACACTCCTCACCAGGGGTGGTCATCTGGCGTCCTCGGTACCTTCGGGACCAGTGGATACCCTCCAGACTGACTTTCCATTATCGGTACCAGTGCCGATTCTACCACCGATGTCGGTACCCTCCAGACGTGCATCGATAGCCTCGCTACCCTCGATGCCGAGTCTCGAATCGATCTCCAGTCTGGAGGACTGGGTACCGACTCGCCTTGGTACCGGCTCCAGTCGGTACCCAAGGTTCGGTTCCGATACTTCGGATCCACAACTCTCGGTTCCCCCGAGGCCGTTTGAGTTGCCTCCAGTTGGCCTTCTTCCACCGGTATCAGACACGGTACTGAAGTCGGTACTGATGTCCACATTACCCTAGCAGTCGGTGCCTTCCATGCTTCGCTCATCAGGCTCTTTGCCCTCGTTGCCAAGTCTGGAATCGATCTCTAGTCTGGAGGACTGGGTACCTACACGCGTTGATACCGACACCTAACGATACCGGAGACTCGGTACAGAGGATAGCGACCGGAGGTTTTCGGTTACATCGGTACCAATTGAACTTCCAAAGGCTGCTCCAAATGTCTGTGTCGGGCTCTGCTCCGACATCGGTACCGGTATTAGCATCGGTACCAGCATCCACAGTAGCATGGTGGCCAACTCCTACCATGCTTCTTCCAACAGGATCGCTCCCTTCTATACCAAGCTTGGAGTCGATACCTGGCATGGACATTGTGGTAATGACGGTCGCTGCTCCTGACAGCCAGTACCGGCGACCATCCCTTAAGCATTCCACACTGCACCGTGCGGGATCTTCTATTGCTATATATTTGGATAGCTCTTTCGGTGCTCAGTCTAGTTCTTCAGATCTAACCTGTCCAAGGGAGATTCCTGTTGGGAATCCCTCTTTTCAGAGTTTCCTCCTGGATATAGCAAGATCCCTTGCCATTCCTGTCCCTGGACATGATCCTGCACAAGGCTCTGTTTCTACCAAAGCAAAGGAGAACATAATGCTTCCTTTGCATCATTCCTTGCAGGATCTCCTTCTAGGAATGTGGGAAGCACCTTTAAAGGTACTCCCACCTTCCAGAGCAACTGATCTTCTATATCAGGTGCCCCCCTCTCCAGGGTTTCAAAAGACTCAACTTCCTCATCATTCCATAGTAATGGAATCAGCAATAAGGCGGGTAAAGATTAAGAAAAAGCACTCTTCTTATCCACCAGGTCGTGAGTCTAAGACACTAGATGCCTTTGGACGTCAAACCTTCCAGACATCTATGCTTTCTGCAAGAACTCTCTCATATATTTTTTATATGAGTCTATCTCTTGAGGAGGTCACAAAGCAATTACATCTTTTGACTCCTTCTCTTCCAGAGTCCAAGAGTGCAGGCTATTCTTCACTGCTTAAGCATCTCCAGAGTATCTCTTGCTTTCTTACTCGTGCTTCCCTAGACTCTTTTGAGTCTGCTAGCAGGATTTCTGCTGTATCTATAGGGGCACGACGTAGAGCCTGGCTCCAGGCTTCAGACTTAGACAAATGGGCACAGCAAGGACTGGAACATCCTCCTTGTACTGGAGACAATCTTTTCAACAAGGAGTCTTTACGTCAGGTTACTCAGTTGTCCACTGACTTACCTGTTCATAAGGGCTGTTCTGCACCTTCTTCTGTCCCAGTAGGTAGGAAATGTCCTGCCAAACCTTCTTCCCATAGGAGAAAAAGGTTTTATGCATCATCTACCCATCATGCAGATGTTCCCAAACAGGGGAAGCATCGTCCTGGTCTGCAGAATTCAACCTCTCACCAGGCTCAGCAAACCCAGCAACCACAGGGTTTCTGATCAATCTTCATCAGATGCTTGTGACTCTGAGGGTTAGAATCTGCAGTTGCTTCTTCTCAATAGAGGCAAGCCACTGCTCTCATTCTAAACCCTAGACATGGATCTCTTCCCAAAAGACATCCATTTTCTCTATGTTCTATGAGCTGTCAGGATGTTCATGCCTATAGGGCACAGAGTTCTCCTCTTCTGCCTGCTAGGGAAAGAGGTCTAACCACTATCAAACGATAGTTCCTGTGCCAGCATGTCTTCTTTCCTTTCTATAGACTCACTACTTTGTAAGTCTTCAGCTGCATTCTCTTTACCTCCTTACCAAGCTTTTCCTCTGTAAGAGCGGTATTGCTTCACTGGAGGGCTTTTTCTTCAGCCTCTCTAGTTTTGTTACTTTTCTAGTGCAGAGTTTTCCTCTCTGAGTTGCCTCCTCTTTTTCAATCTTGCTTTGAGGCAGTTCATCAGACATGTCCAGAGTTTTCTACTCCTGTCTGTTCTTTCTGTTTTTAAACAGTAAGATTCTTTCTGCTGTTTAGCAAGCAGCTGCCTATGCAGGAGCCTTAATGTTTGGACCACTGATTCTTGTCCACCAGCAACCAGATTTGTCCTCCAACAACTTTCTGTCTAGTTTTAGTAGTGATTCCAAGTCAGTGCTGTTATCTGTCTTGGAAATCATTTCACTACAGACTTGGATTGTTTTCTCTTTCTGCCATCTCCATTCCCCTGGGTTTGGCAGCAAAGTTGACATAGGTACTGGCTCTCCAGCAGCCAGTTCTATATCCTCATTCTCCTGCATCATGCTCTCTGCAATTCTACAGAGAAGCTCTCCACTATGGGCCCTTGCTAGAGAGCATGGTTTTTTTTTCTCCAATAGCTATCCTTGATGGTTGGAAAAGGCTTTTTCAGTCATGTCTCCCATGACTAGAAAGGTTTTCCTTTTTCAGATAAAGGACATAGGCCTTCTCCTGGCAGCTCGTCCTCATGGTAAGAACGCATGATACCTTTTTTTCCCTTAAGCAGGTCAGCATGGTATCTCATTTTTATGCGTCTTCTCTTCACTTACCATGCTAGAGTTCTAGAATACTCGGGACTTGCTGGCTGCAGACTGATATCATCCTCTGCTTTTCACGTAACCGTCCTGGTTATTTCACTACATTGCATCCCTGTAGCTCATAACCAGTGGGAACAGATTCTCTATATATCTTCTCAAGTAGGTTCCAGCTTCTTGTTATTAGATGAATCTTTCCTCTCCACATTTTCCTATGTGAATACCGTTCTGTAGGCATATCTCTATCTGCTTCATTGCAGACACCCATATAGAGGCCTATATATTCATATCTGTAGCATACATCTTACAGATGTCTGTCTATCTTTGTGTGTATTTTATGCCCTTCATATCTCACTGTAGATATATTCTCATCTAGCTATATGATATATATATGTATGTATATATATATGTATGTATATGTATCTGTCAAGATATTTACTATCGGTAGATAGGTATCCTGCATTTATCTACCTGACTGTCGAGGCTCATATAGCTATATGATTCTGACAGATGGGCTTTACCCATACCTATGCTATCCAGCATGTTTGGGGTTCCACACTCACAACCACTTTTGTGGTAGTTAACAACTTCCACCATAACCTTAAGGTTTAGGTACCTCTGAAGCTCTCCATGTTCCAGTATCTCTCCTAGCTGACCCCAGTTAGGAGAGACATTGCGGATCTTCAACTAATCACAGGCTTTAACGCCTCAGGCGTTTGTCCTTTCTTTTGGGATACAAGGGGTTTCCATACCTTTTCCTCCCACAAGGACTGTGCCTGTTTGTACAATCCGGTCGGCCTTCTCTTTTTGCTCCCAAGGGTGAGCCACCCTGTCGCCAAAAGAGTTCGACTTTTATCATAAAGCCTTCTGCTTAAGGCCCACCGTTTTTGGTACTACCCCAGTTCTCACCGGGGTCCCCTCTTACCTTTCAGGAATCTGACCTCCACTCTTTTTTCCTACAGGTTTATTACCTCCACTTCACAGTGAGGTCATCCTTGAGGTTCCTCTACTGGGTTCCCCAGTAGATCCCATGAACCTCCTTACTGCTGTGTAATCCTGTTAGGGGAGGTCCATATTGCAATATTTCTTCAATATCATTGATGATAATTATCATCCACACATGGACTCTTTCTCTGCAGTCCTATGCTAGGTTAGCTGTTCCTCAGCACCTTTCTTTCTTCAACTCCTACCCTCCATCCTCAGGATGCCTGGTGTTGTGGGGAATAGCATGTTCCAACCTATGACATGCTGGGACTCCAGGCATCTTAGCTTGGGAGTCCCCATATGTGAAGACTCATTCCTGCTTGTTCCTGGAGATAGCACAGTTACTTACCTGTAACAGGTGATCTCTGGGAACAGCAGGAATAAGTCTTCACAACCCACCCACCTCCCCAGGAGTTGTATCTCTATCTTTCCTTTCCCCTCTCTCTCTCTCTTTGTCTCAGCTTTAAAACTTAACTGAGGAGAGGCAGTTGGGAAAGGCGGGAAGGCAGCACGCAGGCGTGGTGGGATGCTTCCAAAAGCTCTTTGATTGGACGCTGGGAAGCGTTCCCGCGCAGACTCCGTCGGTACTGACGTACCCATATGTGAAGACTTATTCCTGCTGTTCCCAGAGATCACCTGTTACAGGTAAGTAACTGTGCTTTCCTGCTGTTCCCGGAGATCACCTGTTAGAGGTGAGTAACTATGCTTTCCTGTGAAATAAAATGTATCTTCCCAAGTGGGTGCAAAATTATAAAATCATTTTGAATGAGAAGCTTTCTGATTAAAGTTTTATTATAGTTTGTAGTGCTCATTGGTGGAGGGGTTTATGTTTTGTTTTATTGTGTGTGTATTTTGTAATCTTCCTATAGATATTTTGATAGTGCGGAGAAGAAATGCCTTGAAAGAGAAAGTTTTCTCCCTCACCAGGCTTTGTCCCTCAAAACTAACTGCAGCTTCCAGATCATTCTGCTAGACCAGTCCAAACAAATGTTATGTCCCTCCCCCACCCCACCCCACCCCCTGCCTGCAGATGATGGAGACGGAAAAAAACTATAAAGGTTTTGTCAACATCACTGGCATTAAGACTGCTTCAGCTAGGGGCACTCTTACGTATTTCTCTTTCAGCAGATGGTGGTTTACTCGATTGGTGCAGCTGGTATTTTTTTTGACTGTTACTCCTAAGAACCTATTTACCATTGAAATAGTGTGTTTACTCCTGAGACCACTGCCTTAGCGCTGTGCTTTCCCACTGGAGAGGTGTTTTACTCCTGGGCCTTCAGGCTCTGTTTCCCAGTGGAGTAGTAGGAGTTTTTGTCAGTAGATTCTAGGTGGCTGTCTTATGGGATGTCAGTCCAGTTGGGCTCCCAGAATATGCCTATAGGTTACGTCTAGGTGGTGCTCTCCAGAGCGAGGTGCAGTCTCCCTGTCTCTGTGGGCACTACAGGGAACTAGAATAAAGAGTTTAGCAATATTTTAGTGTCCATGCTTAGTCATTTTTTTTTTTTTTTTATTCTTTGTTTATTTAACCAACAGCAACATAACATCCAATACAGTACAGAACAGTAAGCCACCGGGGAGTGGTATCTTATCTCCTCCGAGGCCAAGACAAAAGACAGTTATGTCGCCGTAGCAACACAGTAAGAGAGGGAACAGAAATAACGGAAGGCAGTCATGGTTAAACATTTTTCCCCTTTTTTGAAAATCCTAACAGCCCCTCCTTCCCCATCCCCCCCCCCGAACCCCTATCCCCCCCTTCCCTGTCATCGCACCCCGAGCTCCACGGCACTGCAGCAACACCCCTCTCAGCACAGTCCTGGGCACCCTCCGCACCCCATAGTCCATGCCTCAACATCCTACATTTACTATTTCGCTCCGGCTGCGGGAGCCCAAAGTCTGAATATAGGGCTCCCAGATCAGCAGAAATGTAGCCCATCTCTTCACTGAGCCTCTAGCCCTCCAGCGCTCCGCCAGCAGCAGCTGGTGAAAATTATTGCGCCACTCCGTAAACGTGGGTGGGTCTCGGTCTCTCCATCTATGTAAAATCGGACCCTTCCCCACCAAACATGCTTTATGCACTAATAAGCGCTCCCATCTCCCGGAGGGTAGAGTCGGATGCATTTGATCCAGGAGAACTAAACCTCCGGTCCAGGGAAATCTTTGCTGTAATATTCTCATAAGATAGCGGTGTATTTGGGACCAATACGGAAGGATGCGCCTGCACTGCCACCACATGTGAGATAGGGTGGCCAAGAGCGTAGAACACCTGGGGCAAGACCCGTCCTGAGTAATGCAACTCCGCAACGCACGTCTCGGGGAGAAATACACACGAGTTAAGGCTTTATATTGGATTTCCCTCCAACGCGCTCCCTCCACCAGTTCCACTATCCGCCCCACCGCCGTACAAATCGTACCTGGTGGAATTTCCCGTCCCAACTCTCCACCCCAGGCTGCCTCGGCCCTCCCATAGTCCGGCACCACACCAAAGCACTCCAGCTTAGCTTTCAGCCCAGCTATCGTCAGGGGTGTTTCCCCCCCCCAATTCCAAAAATTCAATAATCTGCTTCGACCGGTCTTCCCCTAATTCGTCCCGGGGTAGGGTAGCCACATAGTGTGAGAGCTGAAGGTATGCAAAGTAATGAGTGCTGGGTAGCTGGTACTCCTCGCGTAATTCCAGAAACGGCTTGCTCTTACCCGTAAGATCTACCGCATGCCCTATATCAGCGATGGCGAACCTATGGCACGCGTGCCAGCTGTGGCACGCGAAGGCCTTGCAGCTGGCACGCGGGCCATAGGTCCGCAAAAAAAAGAAAAAGCTGTCTCTGACTGCGGACGCGGCAAGGGCAGAATGCAGCGTCCCGCGGGGCCCCCTCCGCCCGCTAAGCCCCTCTGCAAGAGCTTTCAGATTCGCGAGGGAGAGCGTCTCCCTCGCGTCTCTGTTAAGCCCGCAGGGGCTAATGGGAAATTTCCCATCAGCCCCTTTAGACGCGAGGGACTGATGGGAAATTTCCCATTAGCCCCTGCGGGCTTAACAGAGACGCGAGGGAGACGCTCTCCCTCGCGAATCTGAAAGCCCTTGCAGAGGGGCTTAGCGGGCGGAGGGGCCCCGCGGGACATTGCAATCTGCCGCGGCAGCAGCCAGAGCCTGCTTTTTTTTTTAAAAAATTTGCCGGGGGGTTAGGACTGCTAATGGGCAGGGGGGGGGTTAGGACTGCTAATGGGCAGGAGGAGGGGGGGGGTTAGGACTGCTAATGGGCAGGAGGAGGGGGGGGGTTAGGAATGCAAATGGCCAGTAGGTGGGGGGGTAGGACTGCGAATGGGCAGGAGGGGGGTTAGGACTGCTAATGGGCAGGGGGGGGGAGGTTAGGACTGCTAATGGGCAGGAGGGGGGGTTAGGACTGCTAATGGGCAGGAGGGGGGGTTAGGACTGCTAATGGGCAGGGGGGGAGGTTAGGATTGCTAATGGGCAGGAGGGGGGGGGTAGGACTGCTAATGGGCAGGAGGAGGGGGGTTAGGACTGCTAATGGGCAGGAGGAGGGGGGGTTAGGACTGCTAATGGGCAGGAGGGGGGGTTAGGACTGCTAATGGGCAGGGGGGGGTTAGGACTGCTAATGGGCTGGTGGAGGGGGGGTGATAGGACTGCTAATGGGCAGCACGGGGGTGAGCACTGCTAATCGGCAGGAGGGGGGTGTTAGGACTGCTAATGGGCGGGCGGGCGGGCGGGGTAGGACTGCTAATGGGCTGGGGGGTAGGACTGCTAATGGGCTGTGGGCTGATGGGGGCTGTCTGGAAATGGGGTGATGGGGGTTTAGGGCTGGAAGTGAGTTGATGGGGGGGCTAGGACTGGTATTGGGTTGGGGGGTTGCTAGGACTGGAAATGGGCTGATGCAGGGACTAGAAGGGAATGGATGCTGGGTGAGGCTGGAACTAGAAGGGAGCTGATGTTGGGGGAGGATTAGAATGGGATGGGGCTGGGAGAGTAAAATGGAGAGGGAAAAATATTTTGTGTGGGAGGGATAAAAAATCTACAATTGGCCGGGTATTGGGAGAGTAAGTGGGGATTGAGGATTGAGGGGTAAAATTTGAGTGGATGAAATAGGAATGAGGAAGAGCAAAAGGAGAAAGATTAGTATGTTAAAGCGGATGTAGAGAGAGAGAATGGAAAAAAAAACTAGAAGAGAGAAGAAAGGACAAATGGACAGCAGATGATGGAGAGTTAGCAGAAAACATGAAGAAACCAGAAGAAAGTGGCTGGAGCAATTGCAACTGTGTAACTGAGCTGAGGTATTCTGTTTATGTAATTCCTTTTTGACATTGCCACTTGTTCTCTTTCCCAGTAGGTCATGTATTGTTATTGTCTGAAATGTATTGGTTTAATATTTGCAGTGTTGCCTTTTGATAGGTATGGTGTGGTGCTTTGTGAGTCCTGGTAGTGCTGTTAGGATACGGCGGGTTTGCTATTGGTTCTAAATGGGCAGTGTTTGTAGTAGTTCCTAATGTGCCTGGCGGTTGGCACTGGATTATAGTAATGTAGAAATCTTTTAGTCTGTCTTTATCCATACACTCATTAAGAGACATGTTTACTAAAAGTTAGTGTATGTTAGCATTATGCAAATATTTATGCAAATTGACGTGCTGGCACTTTGAGGAAATTCTTTGGTTTTGTGCGGCAGTTTGGGCACTCGGGCTCAAAAAGGTTAGCCATCACTGCCCTATATAGTATAGTCCCTGCCGATACCAGAACCGAAAAACTTTCGAGTCCGAACCGGGCAGAAAATGCACATTGCCTCGTATGGGTAACCAACTAGAGACCTGCCAGTTGCGTTGCCAAAAGCTGTTTAATTGTCTCCACGTACGCCGCAGCGCGTTTAGCAGCGTATTTCGCATAAGTCGTGTTGGCAAATGTAGACTCTCGACATGTAAGGCCCCTACGAGGGAGAAAGGAGCCACCAGCGCCGCCTCCAAATCTCGGGATGTGTAGACATCGGTTCCCCCGAGGTAGTCTCCAATATGCCGCACCTGACAGGCCAAGGCATAAAGTCGCAAGTCGGGGATCCCCAAGCCACCCCTACGCCACCTACCAATCATACGAGAGATCGGAATCCGCGCTCGGGCCCCCCTCCACAGGAACCCTTGTATCTCCCGTTCCATTTTAAGTAAATCCCTTCGGAGTAACCAGACCGGCAAGGTTTGAAGCCAATAAAGTATACGTGGTAAAACCACCATTTTAACTGCAGCAATTCTCCCCAAGAGAGCCAGGGGGAGCGGGTTCCAGGCTCGCAGTTGACGCCGCATCCCAGACAAGACTCGCTCAAAGTTCGTATAATATAAATCTTGTGGTAACCGTGTTAAAATGATACCGAGATATTTAAACCCATGCTCGGCCCATTTCAAGGGAAATACCGCCCCCCCATCTGTCCCGCAACCTCCCCGAAACATCTAAAGCCTCCGACTTATCGGCATTTATCCGAAGGCCAGCGAAACTACCAAACCTCTGGAACTCAGTCAGCAATCGCAGCAATGATTCTCGCGGCGCCAATAGATGCACAAGCATGTCGTCGGCAAAAGCCGACACCTTGAATCCCTGTTTGCCTATCTCAATCCCACAAATCTGTCGGTCCATTTCTATACTGCGTATAAGAGGATCGAGGGACAAAACAAACAATAAGGGGGACAGTGGACAGCCCTGCCTAGTGCCCCGATATAATGGGAAGGGGTCTGATAATACCCCATTACACAATACCCTGGCCGTGGGGGTGTCATATAAACTTTTCACCATAGCACAAAAAGCCTGTCCAAAACCATACATCGGCAACAAGTGGTCCAAATAGGTCCAGTCAACCCTATCAAACGCTTTTTCAGCGTCAAAACTCACCAAGAGGGATTGCAATTGGTGGCTATGTACCCACTCCAAGGAAGTTAAAATTCGACGGATATTACGAACCGCATACCGACCACGCACAAATCCCACCTGAGATTCATGCACTACATCACCCAGTACTCCCGCCAGCCGTTCGGCCAAGATTTTTGCCAACAGCTTTGCGTCAAAATTCAGCAAAGATATCGGTCGATAAGAGGCCGCCTGCAACGGGTCTTTAGCTGGCTTGGGTATCAACGTGATATAGGCCTGATTATCTCCCCACCGCCTACCACCCCCATCTATACGCTGCTGGTAGGTATCCACCAACAGAGGACCCACCCCATCGGACAGGAGTTTGTAAAACTCAGCCCCATAGCCATCGGGGCCCGGTGCCTTACAGCAACTGGCATGGGCAATTACAGACTGGACCTCCTTCAAGGTAATTGGTTGTCCCAGTTGTACCCGTTGCATCTCCGTTACCTGGGGGAGCTGCAACCCTTGAAGGTAAGCCTCCATGGTAGAAGGATTAGTTTCATCGGCCGTATAGAGTGTTTGGAAAAATTTTTTGAAGAGCGCACTAATCGCCGTTCGTTCGGTTTTGATGAAGTTTCCCATGTTCATCCCGAAGAGCCGCTACCCCCTTCCCTCCCCTCGGACCCCGCAAACAGCGTTCTAATAGCTTCCCCGGTCTGTCCCCAAAACAGTATAGGCGATATTTATAATATAACAGAGATTTCTTGGCACGCTGATGTAGCAATTCATTAAGGGCTACCTGAAGCTCCCAGAGCCGTTTTCTATTTGACACTGTGGGTGAGTGACCACTGAGCACCCGCGTGTGGGAAACGTGTCGCTCCAACCGAACAATCTGCTCCGCCAACAATCTGCGTTTCCGAGCAGCAAATCCAATAATGTCACCCCTCAAGACCACCTTGGCGGTTTCCCAAACCAACTCAGGGTCCCCCCGGTGTGCCTGATGATTTAGCTCAAAATCACGCCAGCGTTGACCCAAAAAGTGCCGGAACTGATTGTCCTTATATAACTCAATGGGGAACCGCCATATACGAGAAACTCCAGCATCACCCCCCCAGTGGATCTCAACCCAAACCATGGCATGATCAGAAAGTTCCAGAGGACCTATCTGCGCCTCCTCCACCTGTGCAAAGGCATTTGCTGAAAATAAAACATAATCGATTCTCGCGCTGGTCCCATGTGCCCTCGAGATGTGGGTAAAGTCTTTCTCAGATGGATGTAGGACTCTCCACGGGTCTATCAAACCCAAACGCTTCCGAAAGCGTTGTAACACTTGGGAGCCGAGCAGTCTATCCCTCGTCCCCTTGCCACTGGAGGTGTCCAAATGCACTTCGAGCACCCCATTGAGGTCCCCCCCCAATAGTAACGGTACATCTGGCAATTGTTCCACCTTAGCCGCAAGACGATCAAAAAACTCCCGGTCTAACTTATTGGGACCATACACATTCCCTAGTATAATCTCACGATCTTCCAGCACGCCCCACAATAACAAGAATCGTCCGTCGGGGTCAGCCACCTGTCGATTTAGCGAGAAACGCACCCTCCGATGAATTAAAATGGCCACCCCTCCCTTCTTCCCCCGTGCAGGCGCACCCCACACCTGGCCTACCCAGTCCCGGCCTAATTTAGCATGTTCTTCAGCTGTTTGGTGGGTTTCCTGAAGTATCGCAATATCACAGCGTTGTCTGGCCAGCGCCTTCAATACTTTATATCGCTTTATCGGGCTACCCAAACCGCAGACATTCCAAGTTATGACCCTCAAAGGATCACTGTATGTGTATGGCTCAACTGCCAGCAAAGCGTGTATAGGGAGACACTCCCAACCCGGAGCCCCCCACCGTCCTGACCTGAGAAGAGAGTGCCAAATCTATGCAAAGAGCTCGGAGTGCGAAGACCCCTCCCCCCACCTCCCCTGAATCCCCCTACCCCCCCCTGACTAACCCCACTCCTAACTCTCCCTACCTCTATCCTAACCCACTCGTGAACTTACCCACTAAAACCCCCCTTATTCCTAATCAACCTATTCCACCTATCTACAGGACTCCCCGCACCTACCCCTACCCAAGGAGCCCTCCCGAGACCCCTCTGAGCGTGTCCCCTATCCCCACCCTTAAAGTAGATCATAGTGCCACTATCCAGCTTACACAGCTCTTTACCCTGGAGGACTAGGCTCTCCCCCTCCCACTAACTAAACATCAGAACCAAAAACAGGCCTGGGACTCTGTGCCCCCTCCTCATATGAAAATCCAGCATGGCCCCCCCCCCACCCCACCCCATGGCAGCCAGTCCTAGGCTACTCTATCCGAGGATCTAAGAAGGGGGGCATCCAGTGGGTGCGGAAGGGAGAGAGATCGCCTCCCCGACGCAGTAGACCATCTCAGCTGGTCCACCGTTCGGGCCCCGCCAAGCACACTGCACCAACCCCAAGGCCCGTGGCCTCTGCCGATCGGGTTCCTGTCAACTGCCAAGTACCAGTAGCCCCCCGCATCGCAGGCATTCCCCCACCGCCCCCACTGCACCCCAGGGCCAGGCTGCCACGGCCTCCTCCGGAAAACCTGCCGTCTCCTCAACATGAGGCGTCGGCAGTTTTAGATAAGGAAGCAAGACAGAAAGAAAGAGAGAGAAAAAAAACCCATAATGGCCGGAGGGGCACCGACACCTACAGATTGGTACTTGAGCGGCATGAGAAGGCCCCCTCCCCCAAATGAACCCCAGCATATAAAACAGAAACACAGCAAATAAACAGGCCAAACTTTTCTAGCACATAATAGGGAAGAGAGAAACAGTAACCTAACAAAACTTTGCTACTCCTTCTTAAATAAGGCCTTTGGCGTCCCTGGGGAATACAAATAGACACAAAGTTGCTGAAGGTCTGCAGCTCCATAGCAAGCCGCAACAGTAGCACGTTGTTACTTCTGTGGTTACAATTAAGTTCCCCGCTCTATATGAGAGAAAGAGAGATTTCTTTGTCGCTTAAGTTCAAGCAGCCTCTGAGGATTTCATTTGGAGGTGGCCGACACTGCTTTCTTTTGGGTGTGGAGCTGCCGGACATAATCCTCTGCCGCAGCGGCTGACTCGAAGACACGGTGGGCCCCATCGCAGAGCACATGGAGTCTGGCGGGATACTGCACTGAGAACCGGATACCTGCCTCGATACGTTTTCCACAGAGGGGTGCATATTCCCGCCGCTTTCTACTCAGCGCCATTGAATAATCCTGCGCCACACGGATCTTAGTATTATTGTACAGTACCTCTCCCTTCTGCCGTGCAGCTTTCAGGATCCGTTCCTTTTGTGGGAAGTGAAGGAACTTGGGTAGAACGATGCGGGGGCGAGGGTCGCGTGTTTGTTTGGCGCCCACCCGGTGCACCCGTTCAATGTATAGAGTGTCGCCAAGTTCTTCTTCACCCAAAATATGTTGGACCAGGGCTCCCAAGTATCCTCGTAGGTCTTTATCAAGGACCGTCTCCGCAATCCCTAGGAAGCGTAGGTTATTTCTTCGCGACCTGTTTTCCATGTCGTCAATCTTTGCCTCCTGCATGGCTATCTGGGACTTTAGGCCCACCACTTCCTCAGCCAGTGCCTCCGTCCTCTCCTCCACCTGGCCCACACGTTCCTCGGCTTCTTGCATCCGATTGCCCAACTGGTCCATAGAGGAGCGCAGACCGTCCATTTTACTGTGGAGGGCATCGAACTGCGGCTGTAAAGCTGTCGCAACCGCCGATGACATTTCCTCGAATGTGGTAGGAGATTTGGGGGAGGCTGGCAACGATGCCGAGTCGGCCATCTTACTGGAGCCGGCTGCTCGTTCCCGGTCCCTTCGCAGCGATTTTACTGCTGTCGCCATGCAATCTAATCGCCCAAACTGCACTAAGATATTCTCCAGGCACTCCGGAACAGCAGAGCCAACTTCTCGCCACAAAATTGTGAGTTTTCACGGTATTAAATCGCCGGCTTAGGGTGAGGGCATAGGGACACGCTCAAGATGCGACCCCTACTCTGTCCGCATCACCCATGCTTAGTCATTTTTAGCCGATACTCCTGCTTCATTTTTAATGATGACGTTCCTTGTTCTCTCATGCCTCTGTTTTTAGGGGATAATTTGAATGTAATTTGTTAGTAATCATGTATTTTCCTTTCCCTTCAGTTTTATCTGAAACTACAGGAAGATTTTTAATAGAGGGAGATCTTCTTGACGGTTTGTGTAATGTCTTTTTATATGTGGTACTTTCCTCAATTTTTATATCAACAGTTTTATATGTTTCATGAGTTTTATTTACTTATTTAATTGAAGTAGCTATATGGATAGGTCTTATGTTGTCATTCATTTTCAGTTTGTTTTTTCATTAGTATCACACTTTGTATTTATGCTTTTTTAGTTTTGTTTAAATTATTGGGTCTTGGTAGTTATTTATTGTTATATTTACATAGAGATATTTTACTTTTATATTATCCTTTGTTTTGTTTTAGATGGCATTCTTTTATGGACTTTTTAAGTATAGTATTTTATGATATTAGTCTTTTATTTATTTATGTGTTAATATTTATCTTTTATTTTTTGTGTCTTATTTTTGTCATTGTTTTTAGTTTTATTATGACAAAATACCTCTTAAGAAGACGTTGCTGAAACACGGTCTGTGTTGGGTTTTCGGCTGGAGTTTCTCCTGTGTACCCCTGATGTACTAATCCTAATAAAGTAATCTTTCCTACCATGCACAGACTGGTTCCTTGGGTATTTACGTGGTATTTGCTCCTTTGTTTGGACCTCACTAATGACTTATACAGGGGCATTAATACCTCCTCTTTTCTTCCTCTCTGTATGCAACCCTGCATCCTTCTGGCTTTGTCCACTGCCTTGTCACGTTTTTGCCACTTTGAGAATCTCAGAAACACCAAGCTCTCACTTCCTATTGGATATAATTCCCTGGGATTTCTGCATCCCAAATACATGACTCTGCACTTCTTCACATTAAATCTTAACTGCCAAGCATTCCTCATGTTGTCCACTCCCTCAGAAGTATCCACTCTGTTGAAAATTTTTGTTTCATCTGCAAAAAGTCAAACTTTTCCCTTCAGTCCTTTAGCAATGTCACTCACAAATACATTGAACAGTACAGTCCCAGGACCAATCTCTGGGGCACACTACTACTTACTTTCATTTCTTCTGAGTGAGTTCCGTTTATGACCACCTTCTATTGTCTCTTCGTCGACCAATTTCTGATCCAGTTCACCACCTTGGAACCCATCCCCAAGCTGCTTATTTTATTGATAAGCCTCCTATAAGGAACACTATTAAAAGATTTGCTGAAAACTAGGTAGACCCACATCAATTGCATACCTTTATCTTTATCTTTATTGAAGCATTTGATTATACCACCCAGGCTATTGCATCTAGTTCTCTGGTCACCCAGTCAAAGAACTCAATCAGATTTGTTTGGCATGATGACCGTCCTTTGGTAAAACCATGTTGCCTTGGATCATGCAGCCCATTGGTTTCTAGAAAGTTTACTGTTCTTTCTTTCAGGCAGACCTCCATTACTTTTTTTGCCACCATGGTAAGGCTTACTAGCCAATAGTTTGTCACCCCTTCCCTATTGCCACTTTTGTTAAGAGATACCACATCGGCTCTTCTCCAGTCCTGCGGAACCTCTCCCATCTCCAATCTATTAGAAGCATCCTTTAAAGGGAGGAAGTAATGTCACCCGACCTAATAGCAGCTTAAGAACTTCTCTCCACAGCTCCAAGCGATCAAAAGCACCCGATTTGGCAAATCTTGGCAGCATTGTCAGGGGAAACCCACTGTAAGAAGTGTGGTGCCTAGCCCCGAGGATCTATGGCTTCCAAAAATAAGCCACCGGAGACCAAAGACAAGCCGTGAGCTTCCCTCCGCTGGGCGGCAGGGTTGAACTGTGTGCTGGCTCTCCTAAAAGTATAGCATCGGGTGAGTCTGAGGAGGAGAACAGTGCTTGTAGAGAGCAACTTGCACCTGCAGCAACAGATTCGTCAAGTTTATAAACTGAGCTTCAGAGTTCTGCTCCCTGAGGTAAGATATCCTGAATAAAATTGTTTATCTCCATACAGATCTCAAGGAGCTGGGTGGCCAAAAGGAAGATGCCGAAGCTATTGGACACTGTTCCCTCTAAGCTGTGCGCGTGTGCGCGCGCACACACCTCGCCGAGCGAGCACACATACTTTACAACAGAGCGCACAAAAATTACGGTTCTGATTCTGATAGAAAACAACACAGATGTCTTAAAATTTAAAAGTTGTTGTGTATTTACGGTTTTCACAAGTTCTACAATATTTTCTAGTGCAATCAATGTGGTGTACATACTGTATTCTGACGTGTAGTCAAATTTTAAAGTATATAACTCAGAGTATCGTTATGTGGTGCACAAAAATTTAACCTTCCTTCAAAAGCTGCACAGCTGCTATTTTATGTGCACACAGCCTACAGACAATTAGAGGGAACATTGCTATTGGAGGAGCACAGTAAAATATTGACAGAGTTGCAGTGTGCTGTGGATCGTCAGAAGGGCCAGACTGCAGACCTGATTTACAAGCTAGATGACATAGAAAAACCAGGCTCAGTGCAATAATATGTGCCTTCAGGGAGTTCCTGAACAGAAGGCAGGTACTGAGAATTTGGAAGATATTGTGAAAACTCTTGCAAAGGAGTTGCTGAATCCAGATGAATATCAGGCCTGGGAACTCTTCATGGAGGTGGAAAGAGTACATAGGGCCTTGAGTAAACCTCCAGGGAATAAACCTCATGATATTATAGTGCAGTTTCTGTGCTACCCAGATGCTGAACTTGTTCTTGCACAGGTGACGGGAGAAGAAATCTGTGCAGCTTGGTGAAGCATCAGTGACGGTTTACCAGGTCTTGGCGCAACACAGAGAAATGAAGCCAGTTGTGGAGTTGCTAATAAAGGCAGGAGACTGCTATTCCTGGGCCCTTTCCCTTCCGCATGAACTTTGAGGTAGCAGGGAAGAAAGTCCCTGCAAAGGATTTGTCCGAAACCTGGTGGGCGCTGCGTACAGTGGACTGGTAAAGAATGATGTGATCCCTCAGCCCCCGATGTGTTTGGCGTCACGTTCCAAATGACAGAGAATGGGCGATCATGGGCACTGAAAGTGGTGGCTTGGACACTGTGGTTTGTGTGACCTGGGTCGCTGGACTTCTCTGAAGAGAGGTGGAGTGGATACATGTGGGGTGGGCCACTGGTCCGGGATCCCTAAAATGGCCTTTGGGACGATGTGGAGTTGGTGGTTACTACCTGCGATTATGGGTTGTCGCACAGTTGTTCAAAGTATATGTTGGTTAGCAGTTGCTTGGGGTTTGAAATTCTTGGTAATCCATTGTTGATATATATGGGGGGAAATATGTTGATGGAAGAGGCATGGGGTGGGGTTCTGGGTTGTTGGGGAGGGAGTTGGATGTGTGTTCCTCTGGCCTCTGTTGGTTACAGGCAATGATGAGGGGAGGAATGGAAGGAGGAGGGGGAAGTGAGGGTTGGGTGGGTGATTGGATAGAGTGTAGGGAACTGGGGGAGGGGGGGGGAGTTTGATGCAGGAGGGAGGTTAATCGAGCCTGGCTGTGTGATGTGAGGAGTGCATAAATACAGTGTATCTGAGGCCTTGGAGTGGGTGTGTGTAGTTGTGGGGAGTTTCTAGCCACTTACCCTAGGCATGAGGGAGATATGGGAAGCAGTAATTTTTTAAGCTGAAGTTTATTTCTTTTAATGTTAAGGGTCTACACTCACCTCTGAAGCATTCCCTTCTTTTTCAGGAACTTAAGCTAATGTGGTATGGCTCCTGCGCAGGCCTTATTTGGAGGTAAGGGTTGCAGCAGATGCACAGGGGTGAAAAAAATGTGGAGTAACCATTTTGGTGCATACATCTCTGCGCTTTGCTGTAGAAGGAGCGTGATGTGATAAGGCGGGCAGATGGATTTTTCTGAATGTCCATAGTCAGGAAACCTTATATATCATAGTTAATGGATATGCTCCCAGTAAAGGACGTGTGTTTTTTTGCGGCTTTGAAGGCCTCCTTGGTGGAATTTGCTCAAGGACGTCTTGTGATGGGGGGAGATTGTAACAGATGCTTGCAACCCAAGTTGGATTCCACGAATGGGGGAGCTCGTGCAGCATTAACTGGCCTGGTGCAGGATCTGGGACTCTGTGATTTTTGGCGTGACTTGTACAGTGACTAGCATGGCTATGCTTATTATTCTCCCATCCATCAGGTTCACACACAGATTGATTATTTGTTGATTGACTCGCGACCGCTGAAAGGTGAAGTAGTGACTATCAACTGGTTCGACCATGCCCCTTGTTGGGTGGACATTGCGGAGCCTGGGTCGGGTGCTAGAAGAAAAGACTGCATGTCGGGTTCTTTCGGAGAGCTGTGGCGGTTCAAAAGCATGATCTGTTTATCTAAGACTATTTTGAGATAAACACCACAGGGGAGGTGTCCTTACCAATCATGTGGAATGCCTTTAAGGCAGTGGTTCTCAACCTTTTTTGTACCGTGACCCCTTTTACCATTGGTCAACTTGTGGTGACCCCCAATGATAAAATCAAATGCGTCTCTCTTCCTTTACCGTTAACGCATTGTCGCTGTAATCATTTGTTGAATTATTAATATATTATAGGCCTTTGCAATATGTTTTTATTTATAAAATGTACTTATTTAAACCACAATAATTAATCACATTAACAAGTAACAATATTTGATTTCAAAATTATTATGATTTTGTAGTCAAATCACTAATATGAAATATAAAATTATTTTTTCTACCTTTGTTGTCTGACCAATTTATTCTCTGATCATGCTGGTCCTGATCTGAGGCTTCTGCTTTCCTGTCTTCTCTTAGCTCTCTTTCTGTGGTCTATGGTCAATCTGCCATTTCTTATCTCTTCTTTCGTTTTCTTCACTTCTTTCCATCAGCCTATTGCCAGTCCCAGTAACCCCTCCCCAGTATCAGCCCCTTTCCAGTCCTCACTCCCAGTACCTTCCAATGTCAACTTGCATTCCCATGACTGCCACTGGTGTCCATTCCCTTCCAGTCCCCCTCCTTCCCCACTGACCAGTCCCTTCTAGTACAAATACCATGGCAGCCCCTCTCAGATCCCCTCCCTTCCAGTTCCGTTCTCCCATCCCCTCGTATCAGCCCATTTGTAGCCTTAGCCCCCAGTTTTCTTCCAGGGCCAGCAGCTTTATCCTCCCCTCCACACAATCAGCCCATTCCCAGTCAAAGCCCCCCAATCAGTTCACTTCTAGTGCTAATCCCCCCTCAACTCCATTACCAGTGCTAGCCTCCCCTAATCAGCCCAATACCAGTCCTACACCCCATCAGCTTATTACCAGTCCTAGCCTCCACTAATCAGCTCATTTCTATTCATAGCGCCCCCCCCCCGATCAGCTCATTTCCAATGCTAGCCTCCCATCAGTCCATTACCAGTCCTACCCCACCACATCAGCCCATTACCAGTCCTAGCCTCCCCTAATCAGCTCATTTTGAGTGCTAGTCGTCCCCCCCTCAACCCCATTACCAGTGCTAGGCTCCCCTAATCAGCCCATTCCCAGTCCCAACCCTCCCCTTGATCAGTCCATTCCCAGTCCTAGCCTTCCCTAATCAACCCATTACCAGTCCTAGCCCCCCCATCTGCCCATTACCAGTGCTAGCTCCCCCATCAGCCCATTATAATCCTAACCCGCACTGTCTCTCACCTCTGTCCAGAATTTATCCCATCTGTCCAGTATGTCCCCTTGTCTCTCCCCTTTGTCCATGCCAGCCCCCTCCCTCCGTCCATCCATATCAGCCCCCTCCCTCCCTCCCTCCCTCCATGTCAGCCCCCCTCCATCCATGTCAGCTTCCCTCCCTCCATGTCAGCTTCCCTCCCTCCATCCATCCATATCAGCCCCCTCCCTCCCTCTGTCCATGTCAGCCCCCCTCCCTCCATCCATCCATCCATATCAGCCCCCCTCCCCCCATCCATGTCCATGTCAGCCCCCCCGCTGTCGATGTCAGCCCCCTCTCCGATGGCAGCCCCCCTCCATCCATCCATCCATCCATATCAGCTCACTCCCTCCATGTCAGCCCCTCCTCCCTCCATCCCTCCATGTCAGCCCCCCTCCCTCCGAGTGCACAATGAGCAAGAGTCGAAGAACTTCAGGATAAATTCAAATCAATCATATATTCACAGGAGGTAGACCATCTTTATATGGTAAAAAACTTTGGAGAGCGAGAAACGCTGTCAATCGCTTTGCTACATTAGAACTTCAGAAACAGTACAACATCATCATTTACCTATGATACAATAGGAAATTTAGAATTGGTCTAATCTGCTACCCCCTGAGGAAGGCAATTCATGCCGAAATGCGTTGGGGACTACTTCAATAAAGGAACTTTGAATTTATCCTGACGTTCTTCGACTCTTGCTCATTGTGCATCCTGTGGTTAGTTGCAAGATCGGTGCTCCTTGTTGTGTTTTTTTAGCCCCCCTCCCTCTGTCCATCCATATCAGACCCCCTCCCCCCTGTCCATGTCCATGTCAGCCCCCCTGTCGATGTCAGCCGTGTTGCAGGTTCCCTGCCCCCTCATCACCTCTCCCCATGTCTGCCTCCCTTCTAATGCAGCCGCGGCTCCCTGCCTCTTAGGGAACCGCGGCTGTGCCTGTAAAATCATTGCAGAGCCTCCCTGTCTCTCGATGGGCTCCATGCAGCATTGTCCCGCCTCCAAAGGAAGTTCTTTACCACTTCCTTTGGAGGCGGGACAATGCTGCACGGAGCCCGTCGAGAGACAGAGAGGCTCCGCAACGGTTTTACAGGCACAGCCGCAGTTCCCTAAGAGGCAGGGAGCCACGGCTGCATCAGAAGGAAGGGGGTGAGTTTGCCGCTGCCGAGAAGCAGACTCTGCAGCGGCAGCAACTTGTGCGCGTTTTTCTTTTTTTTTTTTTAACTTGGCGGAGATGAGGCGACCTCCGCTAATTCCTGTGGTGACCCCCATGGGGGTCGCGACCCACAGGTTGAGAACTGCTGCTTTAAGGTGATGGCAAGGGAACACTTGATAGCCGAGGCTGCTGGGTTTCGCCGACAATATGAGCAGGGGTTGTGGCATTTGTCCACGGAGGCTAAGCGCTTGTAAGATCAACATGCACAGACGCGCTTTATACAATTTTGGAAGCATGGATTGGTGGTGTGAGCCTGACTGGATGAGTATGTCCAGCGGAACCTTGACTTTAAGTGCTTTCAACTTGGTCAGATGTTCTGTGAGCAGGGGAACAAGGTCTGCAAATATTTGGCAGTCCGCCTGCATAAACAGGCTGTGCCTGTATGATGCATAAGTTGCAAGATCGGATGGGGCATTTTTGTATCGGGGGAGATCAGGAATATTTTTGTAATCTTTCTGGTGGACCTTTAAGGGAAGTGGCTGTGGCTCTGGAGAGGATTGCGGATTATCTACAGAATGTGGATTTGCCCATCTTGACAAAGGCCGAGCATGCATGACTAGAGATGGAGATTACAGCCCAAAAGGTGCAGGTGGCTATTCATGGCCTGTAGGGTTTGAGCGACGGTTGGCTCCTGCCTTGGCCGAAGTTTTCAATGCAGTGTTGAAGGAGGCTGTACTGCCCACACAGCTGGAGGTAGTGATATCGGTACTCCCCAAGCCAGGGAAGCCTTTTTCTGAGGCGGCATCATACCAACTTATCTCTCTTTTGAACATTGACATCAAGATTTTGGCCAAAGTTGCTAGCCACGAGACTGAATCTGCTCCTCCCTCGGCTGGTCCATGGGGACTAGGTGGGATTTGTGGCACGGCAGCAGGCTGCCGATGATATTTAGCAGGTGCTTCAGGTTATACAAATGACCTGGACTAAGAAGTAGTCTGCGATCCTCCTTGGGGTGGACACGGAGAACGTCTTTGATAGGGTGAATTGGGATTTTTTGTGGAAGCTCCTTGATAAGATGGATTTTGGGCCCCCCTTTCAGGGTTGGGTGCACAGTCTGTATCAGGAGCCATGAGCTTGTGTTTGTGTCAGTGCGGGCCATTCTGGGTATTTTCCACTTGGGCGGGGGAGTCAGGGATATCCGCTATCCCCTCAGATATTTGCACTAATAATGGAGCCCTTGGTTCAGCAGTTCCGGGCCGTGCCGGGTGTTTAAATCAGCGAGAGTGAGTATAAAATGGCGCTGTTTGCTATCATTGACGGAACCACTGGATTCTATCCCGCATGCCATGCGTATTTTTTGGGGCCTACTCTCAGGTCTCGTGTTTTAAAATTAATTATTGTAAGTCGGAAATTTTGAACCTTGGGGTGAGCCCTGGAGATGTTTCCCTGATATGGGCGGAGTACCCTTTCTGCTGGGTAATGGGCTTGATTCAATACTTGGGGGTGTAGTTGACCACCAAAACAGGGACGTTGTATAAAGCCAGTTAACCCCCCCCCCCCCCTTCAGACTTGAAAGCTCCTGGTTTGGTCGTGTATCAGTTTTAAAGATGGTGATTTTACCATGGTTTCTGTACCTATTTCAGGTGCTACTCATGGCCTTATCTCCGGGGGAGCTGGAGATATGGCAGTGACTGCTGAAATTTATTTGGCAGCCATGTAGACCGTGTTTTGTGCAACACATCCTTTATGCTCACCCTTCGGAAGGGGGGAATGGGGACAACAAACTTGAAGTGGTGTTATGCGTTAGCCCAGAGTCGAGTGGGGGTGGAGTGCATGAATCCTGCCAGTCCAAAGTGGTGGGTCCAGCTGGAGAGTGAATTGTTGGGGGACCTGGGGCTGGGCAAACAGTTGTGGCTGAAACCGGGTTTCATGGGCTACCACAAGTCTCGGAATCCCATAGTAGAGTATACCATTCGTTGTTGTGATAAATATTTCTGGCCTTGGAGGTTGTGTTTCTCCCCCTTTTCCCCAATAGTCCATAACAAAACTTTTGAGCAGGAAACGGCTTCAACTGTATTTTGCACCTGAGGAATTAAGGGGTTGAGACATTTAGGGCAGCCTTTTGAAAATGGAAGACTGCTCCCATTTGGAGAGCTTAAGGATGCCTTTCACCTGCACAATCATCATACTTTTTTCAAATCCAGCTTATATATTGGGTGGGGCGTAAGTTGAGTCGCGACCAGGTGGCCTGACCACTCAATGATTTGGAGATGATGTGTGAGGCGTGGGCTTCCACTAGGGCATTGGTGGCCACCTTGTATGCCTGTCAACAGAAACAAGCTTTTGGTGGGGGGAAGCATAGAGCTTACTTGGACCGAGAGCTGCAGCTGGCATATACAGACCAGCAGTGGGAACAAATTGAGGGCCGGCTTTGGAAGAGTTCTGTGGCAGTAAATGCAAAAAAAATGAACTATTCTCCAGGACCAAGCAGGAAGTCAGTCCGCACATATGGGTGACATCGGCGCCGACGGAGCCCCCGTGCGGAGCATTTCCCCAGCTTTCAAAGAAAGCCTTTGGGAATGCAGCGTGCCTGCGCGGTCCCCTTCCCACCCAAGGGTGCCATCTTGCTCAGTCTTTCTTTTTCCGCGGAGCCCGATGGACGTGAGTTCGTGTCACCCGGGAAAAGTTTATTTTTTTCTGCGATTTTCACATTGTCTTATCCAGTTCGATGCTGGTTCCCCTTCCCGCCTGGGCTCGGTACACTGGTATTGAGTCCGGAGTTTTGATTTTCGGTTTTTGTCCTTTGTGACTAGTGTTCGTGCTCTTTTTGTGTTTTCACTGGCACCCCGGTCTTTTGACCTTGCAGGGGCCCTTTTTCCCCCGATGGCTGCCAGCAGGTTCAAAAAGTGTGATCGGTGCAAGAAACATATGTCTCTCACCGACACACATGACTGCTGCCTCCGATGCCTCAGACCCGACCATGACCCGCTGGCCTTTGGCCCATGTGGCAAAATGTCATCGAAGGCGCTTCGGAGCCGGCAGCATCAACATGAGAGAATTTTCTCTGACTCCACGTCCGGCCTTCGTCAGAGGCCTCGACATCTCGGGAGTCCGACCCTGAGTGCCGTCAGGGTTCCTCTGAAAGGGAGTCTCCCACCTGGGAGCACAGAAGGAAGAAAAAGCTTGCGAGGGCGGCATCGGTGGAGGCTCCTGGTTCCTCGAGGGCCAGGTCGTGTAGCCCTGACTGTCGTCCCAGGCTCTCAGAGTCGGAGAGGCCTTCCAAGCTACCATGTGTGGAACCGGAGTCCCTAAGTCACGTAAGTGCAGTTGTCCTTGTGGACTCTTCTCCGGGAGAGCCGACGTCGTGGGACCCGAGTTGGGGGCTGCTGAGTCTCCTGAGCTTGGACTCAGGTTGACAGCCTTGGAGAGCAGCTTGGCTGCCTTCATGGAACAGCAGCGGGTGCTGATCACCGGTCTGACAGGTGCATCTTCCCCGACCACCGGGACCTCGACATCCAAGTCGACCCCGGACACCAAGCCAATACTCGGTCAAGTTCCCCCTCGACCTCCCGTGTGGGGTCGAGGTCGTCGGGGTGGGTGGCGCCGAGGCCCACACGGCTGAAGCCGCTCGATTCCTCCTCGGAGGAGTCCCCAGACACCTTCCGGACCCGGTGCGTCACTTCAGACTCACTGGAGTCTGAGCCTCGGAGACGGTCCCCCCCCCCCCCCCCCGGAGGATACCTGGTTCTTGGACTTCTTGAGGGACATGGCCAAAGCCTTGGTCTTCCCTGCGGATGCCGAGGAGGAGCCTCGAGCTGAGGAGCTCGATGCCCTGCAGTGTGATTTTCCTCCGAAGGAAGCCTTTATTGTACCAGTTCCTCTGATGCTGGAACGCCTGCTCTTCCGTATGTGGGAGGCACTGGCCTCGATGCCGGTTCTTAGCAAACAGGTCAGTTCCATTTATCGAGTCCGTAAGAACCCTGGGTTCCAAAAGGCACAGCTACCGCACCACTCCATGGTTGTGGAATCGGACATGCACTGTCTGAAGAGTCAGAAGATGCACTCCTTGGTGCCCCCCCGGCTGGGAGACCCGGAACCTGGATGCCCTCAATAGAAAGTGCTTCCAGGGCTCTATGCTATCTTGGCGTGTCCAGACCTACCAGCTGTACATGGGCATGTACCTATGAGACCTGGCAAAGGAGATTGCCGGGTTTTCAGCTGGCCTCTCCGAGGAACCTTTCCAGAGATTCAAGGCTTTGTCAACAGGGATTCGGGAGTGCTCAAAGTTTCTCTCTCGAGCAGCCTATGATGGCTTTGAGGTTTCAGCCTGGGTAGCCGCAGCCGGCATCGGTGCACGCCGTCGGGCCTGGCTACAGTCAACAGACCTGGAGCCATGGGTGCAGGACAAGTTGGTCGATGTCCCCTGCCAAGGTGAAAACATTTTTGGTAAGCCCATGACTGAAAAGGCTACGGAAATCGAGACTGAGACTCTCACCAGGACAAGGCTGTCCAGGAAGACTTCTGCCCCTTCTCAGAAAAAGAAGGGCTCGGGAAAGAAGCCCTTTTTCCCGAGGAAGGGTGCTGCCTACAAATCCTACCCTCAATACCAGGCCTCTCCAACTCCCCAACAGGGCCAGCAGGCCAAGGGGCAGGAGCATGGGCCCCATAGGCAGAAGACCCCCAAGCCACCAGCTCCGGCTCCTGCACAGCAGGGAATGGGGTTTTGACTCCCACAGCATAGCCTCTTCTCCACAGCTGGCTCCACTCGGCGCAGGAGGTCGGCTGACCCTGTACGCCTACAGGTGGCCAGCCATCACAGGGGATACCTGGGTACTGACCATAGTCCAGAAGGGCTACTTGCTCCACTTCCACCAGATACCCCCCTCCTACTTTCCAGGGGAGCCTCCAAGGCTCTCTCTGCACAGAAACTTCCTCCTTCAGGAGTTGCAAGTCTTCTAAAGGAACAGGCGGTGGAACTGATGCCCCACCACCTGGAAGGGCAAGGCTTCTACTCCAGGTACTTCCTGGTACCAAAAAGGACAGGAGGCCTCCGGCCTATCCTAGACTTGCAAAACTTGAACAAATTTCTGGAGATGGAAAAGTTCAAGATGCTTACCCTTGGGATACTGCTGCCCTACCTCGAGCAGGGAGATTGGCTATGCTCCTTAGATCTAAAAGATGCCTATACTCACATCCTCATCCATCCAGACCACAGACAATATCTCAGATTTGTGGTGGGAGGAAACCATTTCCAGTACGGAGTACTTCCCTTTGGCCTAACTTCCGCCCCCAGGGTTTTCACCAAATGTCTGGCAGTGGTGGCGGCCTATCTCAGGAATCAGGGAATTTTCGTCTTCCCATACCTGGACGACTGGCTCATCAAGGGCCAGTCTCTCCAGGAGGCCAGACAAGCCACTCTTCGCACTGGGCTTTGTCATAAACTATGCAAAGTCCACTTTGCTCCCCTCACAAAACCTAGAGTTTATAGGGGCAAGATTAAACAACCTGCAGGCAAGAGCTTACTTGCCCGAGGACAGGGCCCAGAGACTGATGGACTTGGCCAACCAGTTCCAAAGCAATTCTCAGATCTCCACCAGGCACTTCCTGCAGCTCCTGGGCCACATGGCATCCATGGTACATTTGACTCCGAATGCCCGTCTGCACATGCGGGCTGCTCAGTGGTGCCTCAGAGCTCAGTGGGCACAGGCCACAGGCGACCTCCGAGACAGAGTAAAGGTGTCCAAACCACTTTTGGACTCCTTGCAGTGGTGGCTACATCTCCCAGACCTTCTCAGGGGGGTACCTTTTCAGGCCCCAGCACACACAAGGGTGCTGACGACTGATGCTTCCTTAAAGGGCTGGGGTGCACATTACCAGGGCACGTGCACTCAATGCCTCTGGTTTCCTCGGGAGTCCACACAGCAGATCATTCTGTTGGAGCTGCGAGCAATCCGCTTGGCTCTACAGACCTTTTTTTATGCTTTCTCTCACCAATCTGTCTTACTTTAGACAGGCAATCAGGTGGCAGTGTTCTATGTGAACAAGCAAGAGGGCACAGGGTCCAGACTCCTATATCAGGAGGCGCAGGCCCTTTGCTCCTTTGCAGTCAAACATGGCATGTTTCTCAAAGCAGGGTATCTACCTGGTCAGGAGAACGTCTTGGCAGACAAACTAAGCAGAATTCTCCACCCTCACGAATGGCAGTTGAATCCACTGGTGGTCCAACAGATCTTTCTTCAATGGGGACTTCCATCAATCGATCTCTTTGCAAGTCCACTGAACCGTCAGCTGCCCAGGTTTTGCTCCAGACAGCCGCATCCCCTGAAAATGGCAGCAGATGTGTTTCTGATCCCTTGGTCTACGGGCCTCCTGTATGCGTTTCCTCCCACGCCCCTGGTGGCCGGAACTCTGTTCAAGATTTTACAAGACAAGGCCTCGGTGATTCTGGTAGCCCCCAGATGGCCGAGGCAACTGTGGTTTCCACTTCTTCTGCAGTTGGATGTGGAAACTCCATTCCCTCTGGGGTTGCAACCCGATCTCCTGTCTCAGAATCAGGGTTCCCTTCTGCACCCCAATCTCAGATCCCTCAATCTGATGGCCTGGCTGCTGAAAGGATAGTGCTAGCTCCCTTACTTCTACCTAGGGAAGTTGAGGAGGTGGTCTTGGCCTCTAGGAGGCAGTCCACCAGAAAGTCCTATGCCCTCAAGTGGCGTAGGTTCTCAATATGGTGCGCTCAGCGCAATGAAGATCTTTCTCCTGCCTTGTGCTAGTAGTACTACAATACCTACTTCACCTTTCAGACCTAGGCCTTAAGTCCAACTCTGTTAGGGTCCACCTCAGTGCTCTATCAGCACACCACTCACCGGTGGAGGGTCAGTCTCTGTCAGTTCACCCCTTGGTGTCCCGCTTCCTCAGAGGCCTGCTTCTGCTCAAGCCTCCAGTTCGTCCACCAGCCACCGAGTGGGATTTGAACGTGGTCTTGCAGCAACTTACTCGCCCACCGTTTGAGCCGATGGCTACTTGCCATTTACGCTTCCTTTCTTGGAAGGCTCTCTTCGTGGTAGCTCTTACCTCGGCCAGATGTGTGAGTGAACTACAAGCTCTGGTTTCTGATAGACCGTACACACGGTTCTATAGGAACAGGGTGGTCCTATGGACCCATCCGAAGTTCCTTCCAAATGTTGTCTCCTCCTTCCACCTCAACCAGGAGGTGGTTCTTCCGACATTCTTTCCCATGCTGCATACCAGCCGAGCTGAAACAGTCTTGCATACCCTGGACTGTAAGAGGGCATTGTCCTTTTACATAGAACGTACGCGGGGGCACCAAAGGGCTACTCAGCTCTTCGTCTCCTTTGACCTTAATAAACTAGGGTTGCCTGTCTCCAAGCGTACTTGTCCACTTGGGTAGCAGATTGTATCGCCTGATCGTACAAGGCAGCTGGCCTCTTCTAGCAGGGTCGAGTCACGGCCCACCGTGTCAGGGCGAAAACCATGTCAGTAGCTCATCTCTGCTCTGTTCCGTTGGCAGACATCTGCCAGGCCACTACTAATGTCTTCAAGCCAGACATTTTCAGCCCATTACTGCCTCAAGAGAGAGTCCCGAAGGGATGGTGCTTTCGGACAGGCGGTACTACGTAATTTCTTTGAGGTTTAGGCAACTCCTACCCTCCGGCCCTTGTGTTTGGCTACCATACGGGGGCGTTCTCAGAGGGTATTCTTATCACAGATTCTGAGGCTCTGTAGAGGAAGCCATTTTTTCAGCTTTGCGTTCCCGGTAGCCTAGAGCTGGGGAGTCCCATATGTGAGGACTGACTTCCTGCTTGGTCCTGGAGAAAGAGTAGTTATTCACCTGTAATAGGTGTTCTCCAGGAGCAGCAGGAATCAGTCCTCATGACCCTCCCTCCTCCCCTGGAGTTGCAGTCCTATACTTTATTTTATTTTTGTTTTTTGCTGTCTTTTAGCTATGTCATCAGACTGAGCAAGATGGCACCATTGGGCGGGAAGGGGACCGCGCAGGCGCGCTGCATTCCCATATGTGAGGACTGATTCCTGCTGCTCCTGGAGAACACCTGTTAGAGGTGAGTAACTACTCTTAAACTGGTGTATGGCTGTTATATGACCCCTGCCCGCTTAGGCAGAGCTTATCCAGGTTAACTGATCGATGCTGGCATGGATGGCAGGAAGAGCGAGACATTGGGGAATGTGTGGTGGACTTGCCCAAGTATATGGGGGTATTGGAGAGGTATTCAATATCGGGTAAAACGGCTTATCGGGCAAGAGATCCCATGGGACCCTGGAATTTTTTTGTTGGGGTACTCTACACTAGGAGCCAAGCAGCTGCAGTTAGTATTGATTAAACACTGCAGGAAAGCAGCTAAACTAACTCTGGCATCTGCCTGGAAACGCCGGAGCTGACAAAAGTGACTGGGAGGCCTGTGAGACATGTATAATATGGAGTGGGGGCTTGCCATGCTGAATCGGAGCCAGGTTAGTTTTGACCAAATTTGGGAGCCTTTTGTGAAGTTGTATGGAATAAGTGTAACTGGGTGATGTCTTGGAAGGAAGGTTTAAGGCTTGGTCCTCACTTGGGGTGGGGGGATGGTGATGGTTGGGAAGGGGGAATAAGATAGTGGGGATTTCTTTGGGGTTATTATAACTTTAATTTTGAAAAGATGAGGCAAGCCAGACGCAGTGCAGGCGTATTAAGCTCATCTTTGCAGTCATGTGTATGGTTATGTATTGTTGGCATTACCTGTTTTTATTTTATATCTTGTTAAACTGTGATAAAATAAAGCCTAACTAAGTGGGGGGAAAACCCATCCTTTAAAGGCCCCTTCCAAAACCTCTCTGAGTTTGTTCAGTATCCTGGGATGTATGCCATCTGGTTCCAGGCCTTGTTCACTTTCAGTTTTTCAAGCTGTTCAAAAACATCATCATCTGTGAATGGTGTGGTGTCGATTCCATTCCCATTGGTATATTTGTCAATCATACGTGGTCCTTCTCCAGGATTTTCTTTAGTGAATACCAAACAGAAGTATTTGTTTAGCATTTTTGCTTTTTCAGTGTCACTTTCTACGAATCCGTCCTCAGCAATTTTGCGTCTTGCAGTTCTCCCGAATATACCTTGTCTCCATGCTTTGCATCTTTAACCGTCATTTCCTCCACCTTTGATTTTACTATCCTTATTTCTCTTGTCTCTTTTAGCTTTTCCTGTATTCTTTTCTGTGTTCCTCTATTTATGATCGTCTGAATTTTGTGAAAGCTGTGTTTTTTTGCCTTTATTTGTGTAGCCACTTTTTTAGAGAACCATATAGGTTTCCTTTTCCTCTTGTTTTTATTTACTTTCTTCATAGATATGTCCATTGCCCTTTTAGTTTAGTTTACTGCAATTCCACTCCCCTTATCTCCTCCCACCCTGCCAACTCCTCCTTCAGGCACATTGCCATTTTACTGGAGTCAGTGTTTTTGAAGTCTGCGACTTTGAGTTTACTGTGATTGGACTTTGTCTTGGCATTTACCTCAAACCACACTGTGTGATGATTGCTGCTGCTCATGTGGGCACCCACCCAGACATTCGACACGTTATCTCTATTGGTGAGTACTAGATCCAGTGTCAAACTTTCCCTGGTTAGTTCCATCACCAGTGTGTGAGAAATGCTTCTTGGAAGGCATCCACAAACTTTTTACTTCTTTCCAGATTTTCAGAAGGAATACTCCATTCTCCAGGAACAAGCAGGAAGTCAGTCCTCACTTATGGGTGACATCGGCACGGACAGAGCCCGGCGGAGCAATTCCCCAGCTTTCAAAGAAAGCCTTTGGGATTGCTATCATGCATGTGTGGTCTTCTTCCCGCCCAAGGGTGCCATCTTACTCAGTCTTCCTTTTTCCGCGGAGCCCTTCGGACACATGTCCTCGTCCCTCGGAAAAAGTTTTGTTTTCCTTGCCTTAACAGGCTTTTATTTCTTTTTTCCGGTTGCACCGGTCCTCTACCCGTCCTCCCCTTGCTCTCTTTTCGGAGCTTACGGGGATAACTTTTCTAATTTTTTCTTTTTGGGCTTCGTGCCCTTTTTTTCTCCCAACTGCTGGCCGCGTGGGTCTTCGACCTCTCAGGGGCTGTTTTTGCCCACATGGCCATCGGATTTTAAAAATGTGATAGATACTCTAGGAACATGTCTCATGACTGTTGTCTACGGTATTTGGGAGTCGACCATGACCCAGAGCTCTGTTCGCTCTGTAAGAAAATGTCCTCTAAGGCCCTTCTCAGCCATAAGCAGAAGTCCAAAGACATTTTTCAAAAGGCCACCTGGGAGTCTCCGGTGGCGCCCTCAGTCGTCTCCCCTCTGGTGGGTTCTTACCCTGCGGCACCATATTCCAGGCGGCATTCTAACCAGGGGACCCCGAGGTGGAACGGCACAAAAAGAAGGCCTCCAAGTCGCTGTCTGAGACCCCCGACAAGCACGAGCGCTCCCGCACCCAGTTGCTTAGCCTCCTTCGGGGTTCCTGAGAGTCGGACAAGGAGCGGCCCCACAAGGTACCTCGCAGAGAAATGGAGGCCTCCGGCGAAGGCGCCCAGTCCCCCGGTGAGGACCCCCTCTCCTCCTCGACGCCCGATCTGGTGCCCCTGGTATCGGCATACCAGGGCCCCATGCCCACGTGGGAGTTCCGTATGCTGGCGCTGGAAGGCAGCATTTATGTGTTCATTGCTTCCCAGCAAGCGCTCACAGCCAGCTTCGCTGACTTGTGACCTGAAACCGCAGGTCCCTCGTGTGGGACACCCAAATCCGTCCAGGAAACCCCCGAGAGCCACAGGCCTTGTGAGGGTCCTCGATGTCGGTCTTGCTCACTCTCCCGTTCTTTGGGGGCGAGGTCATCCAGGACCTCCATTTATCGGATAAGGAAAACTGCCCGGCTCGGATCCCTCGACCGATTTTTCAGACTGGGAATCCGATGGGGACACCTCTCAGGAGACCCGCACTCACCGGGATCTCCTGTTTGACCCTTCGTCACCTGGTTTCCAGCGGCGTACACCACCCGAGGACACCACTTTTTAGGTGTTTATTCGGGACATGACTCGGGCCCTCAACCTGGTCACCCAGTCCGAGGAGGATCCTCGTGCAGAAGAATTCGATATTCTTCAATGCGTGGTCCCGCCCAGGGAATCCCTCACTGTGCTGGTTCCGCCGATCCTATCTCGGCTATTGCTCCATATGTGGGAGGCCCTGGCCTCCGTTCCCATTGTGAGCAAGCGCCTTGACACAATGTACAAGGTGCAGCGCGGGCCGGGCTTCCGTAAGACCCAACTTCCACACACCTCGATGGTGGTGGAATAACGAGGAAACAGAAAAAACTGAAGTCCCACTCGTCGGTGCCACCGGGCCAAGATTTGAGAGCCCTTGATGCTCTGGGCCACAAGGCCTATCAAGGTTCCATGCTCTCTTGTCACATCCAGGCATATCAATTATATATTGGTATGTTCCTCCGCAATTTGGCAAAGGAACTTGGAGGTTTCTCTGCTGGTCTCGAGGGCGATCCCCTCGACAGGTTTCGCAGCCTATTGAAATCAGTGGCTGACTGCTCCAATTATATCTCTCGAGCCTCCTATGATGTCTTCAAGACATCAGCTCCGGTGGTGGCTGCAGGCATTGGAGCCTGCCACCAGGCTTGGCTTTGAAGGAGAAGCTCCTGGACGTGCCCTTCCTCGGTGAACAACTTTTTGGTAAGCCGATGGAGGAGAAGGCTGCGGAGATCGAGACGGAGTACATCACTAGGACCCGTCTCTCCCGCAAAATCTCTACATTGCCTTGAAAGAAGCAGCCTACCAAGGAGCCTCCGATTCCCCTGGGCTCTGCCAGGGACTTGCTGACACAGGAGGAGGGTAGAATACTACACCTGAACCTACCCTCCCTATCCCTCACGGCCTGGCGGCTGAACGGGTCTTTTTAGCCTCTCTGGCCCTTCCAGAGGAGGTCGAGGAAATCCTCCTTGCCTCGAGGAAAGACTCCACTAGGCGGGCTTATGCCTTTAAGTGGAAACGCTTCTCTGTCTGGTGCTCGGAACACTAGATCGACCCCTTCTCGTGCCCAGTTCGGTGGGTCCTCCAGTACCTTCTCCACCTCTCGAGGAAAGGGCTGAAGTTGAATTCTGTTAGAGTTCATTTGAGCGCCATATCGGCTAATCATCTCCCTATTGAGGGAAAGCCTCTTTCGGGGCAGCCATTAGTTTCCCGCTTCATGTGGGGCCTTCTGTTATCTAAGCCACCCATCCGTCCCCCTCCAGCGGAATGGGACTTGAACGTGGTGCTCACGCAGCTCACTTGTCCACCCTTCGAGCTGATGGCGACGTGTTTTCTCTGGCACTTGTCCTGGAAGGTGGCCTTCCTGGTGGCACTGACCTCAGCTCGCCGAGTCAGTGAGCTTCAGGCGCTCATGGCTGGCACTCCTTACACCAGGTTTTATCAGAACAGGGTGGTCCTCCGGACCCATCCTAAATTCTTATCCAAGGTCGTGTCGGCCTTTCATTTCAACCAACCAAGAGATAGTGCTCCCGACCTTCTTCTCAAGGCCCTCCACACCTTCGACTTCCAGTGGGCCCTCGCCTTCTACTGCAGCGTACCCAGACTCACTGCAAGTCTGAGATACTTTTCGTGACCTACGATCCCAATAGGCAGGGGCAAGCAGTCACCCTCTTTATTTGGGTGGCAGACTGCATCGTGTTTGCCCATGCGAAGGCGGGCGTCCCTCTGGATCGTCAAGTCACTGCGCATGGGGTCTGAGTCAAAGCAGCCTCGGTGGCCTCGCTGCGCTCTGTGCCCATGATGGACATCTGCTGAGCGGCTACCTGGACTTCCACGAGCACCTTCGCTGCCCACTACTGGAGAGGGAGTCCTGCCGGGACAGCGTCTTTGGCCAGGCTGTGCTCTGTAATCTGTTCGGGGTATAAGCAACTTCTGCCCTCTGACCCTTCTTCACAGCTACCGAGGGCTTCATCCCGAGGACTCGGGCTCCTTCGGGCTTCAGCTTACAGCCCAAATAGAGTGGGAAGTTTGCACATGAAGAAGAGATATAATGTATCTGTTTTTCAAGTGGAAATATACAATTGTTTTAAGAGAAAAAATGAAGCTATGCCGTTTTTTATTTATTTTATTTATTTATTTACATTTCTTCTATACCGCACTATTTGCGATCAGCGCGGTTTACATAGAACTAACAGTTTCCGACAAAAAACAATAGTCAGGTCATTACAAAGAACAGGAGCATCAACTTGGCTAACCAGGGAAAACTATCTACATGTGTGGAACATTGAAATAAGTAATTGTATGCATGTGGGATGGAGTTATTGTGTGTTAGTCATACATCATTTAGGAGAAAAAAGTGTTTTCCATTTAGTAGTTGCAAACTGAACATATATACTTGACATTTAGATGAAAAGTACTTTTTATTGTGTTTAATGAGAAGTTCCAAAGTGAAGTTCGCGTAGAAGGGATGGATTTCAGTTGTTGACTGATGGACTGGAGAAGCATGTTGCTGATAAGTTCAATTTTTGGAGACCAGTACCTTTAAGATGACAACTTCAAACTCTGAGTTGCGGGGGAAGTATAAATAGACAGTGCGCATGCGCGGCGTTTTTTGGGAAGCTGGTAAGCTCGAAAAAGAAACATTCAATGGAACCTCCAAGGAGACGATCTGTTTAATAGAGGTAAAAAATTCTTGCAGGCGGATATCTCCAGAGATAAGATGAATTCAGTTGATGTATTTATATCTGAAGAGAATGTGATTAATTGGCATGTTCTTTATTTTTGTCGTCAGTGCTTTCAATAAAAGAACCCCCTGAGGAAACTAAGACACAGTGAAATGCAGAATAAGCGCTGAGGTTGGCGTTGGGGATTGCATTGACAGCTAAGCACTGCTTTGTATTATTTTACACGTCATAAGCTATTTTTTTTCAAGCAACATTTTTAAGGTCATTGATGTAACTAGGACGTATATTCGGTAAACTGATTGTAGTCTGAGTATCTTAATGCCCGGTTAAGTCTGAGATCTGTTGCTTACTTAGTATGATAGTTATTTCTTAATGATCATGTTTTTTGTATGAATCACTTTGCATCTTTCTGATAGCGTCAGAGTGTAACAAAGATTGATTGACAGAATATTTTGCTCTGAGAAAGTGACCACATTATTTTTGTTGAAACACAGTTATGGAAGGTCAATTTTCATGGAAGGAAACTGTTGAACCCTTTCTCTCAGGGCCTGCCCTCCTTCAGTGAACCTGGATTCTTTTAGTTAATTATCTGAAACCTTCTAACAGGAAGGAAAAGAACAAGAGACACAATTATTTAATTATTATTCCAGAGCTCTGCAAGGAAGGATCAGAAAGCCAAAGTAGGCCTTTCCATCTGAGTTCCTTCAAAGATTTCTTAGCCAGAGTTCCAGCTTTTATTGAGGATTATCAGCTGACATAGTTAATTTGTAATTAACATCTGGTGATATTCATATTACAAAAGTACAAGTCTAAAATAGAATCTGCTGATATCTTTGCCAAGCAACTGGTGAAAGCAGAGGTTACAAGGTTATGACTATATTCACTAGACACAGTAGGTGTCGCTACAAGTCTTCCACTAAACAAAAGCTAATTAGTTACACTTACAATATTTGCTGAATTTCTATTATTTATTCAAGCTTTGTTTAATTTCCAGTTATATGTTGACCTAAGGTCTGATTATCGAAAAGTTCATGCTGACCTAGTTACTACTCGTCAACCTATCATCTTGCAGGATGAAAGGGGAAGCACTGTCTGTAATCATTGATTTTTAGAGATGCTGGCCTGTGACCCAGTAGCTATGTACACAGGTCTGTTAGCTAATTCTCTGATGCAATTGCTAACAGTACAGAAGAACAATCTAGTAGAGAAAAACTCTTTGATTTTGCAGTTTAGCTTGTGAATTCCAATAAGCATATGTTTCACCTATAGCTAGCTTTACAGTCCTGTTTCATGATTTTCTGTACCATCACTATCCGTACCTACGTCCAGTATTCCATATGTACATTCACTATCACTGTCACTGTCCACCTATAAATCCAAATTGCCATAGACAGGGTGATCCATAGTTGTATAGGTTACTTTAGTACATGATAACTCATCAGTTTCTTTTATAGTCTCTAGTTTAGTTCTAGAGCCTGGATTGAGGCCCCCTTTTCCACAGTCCTCCCTGTGCTCAGAACCACATTCTTCATAAAAGGGCATTTCATGGAGCAAATTTCCAGTACTGGGAATGCTTCGTAACTTAAGGACTGCAAAGGTGTTTGTGGTTTTAGCCATATATGAAGCACAACACTTCATAAAACAGGCAAGACATATTCCTAGGAGTAGGAGAGCTACTAGGAAGCCAAAGAGGCCTGTCAGTAAGGCCTTTATAGGACCTGACAGGCCATTCCACATATCTTCAAACCAGGGCCATACAGAATCAGAAGTTCCTTCAATATTATCTTTGGAGAAATGAGTTTTCTTTTCTCACTTGATCTAAGATACCAGAGACCACCTTGCTCTGAGAATCAATAAGAGTACAGCAATGACCATGTACAATATTACACACGCCTCCTTCCTTGGCTTATAAATAATCCAAGGCCATTCTATTTAGGGCAGAGTAAGCAGTTAGTTTGTCTACAGTACCTAGCATGACTGTGAGAGCATCAGTCAAATCCTGAGCTGTTACTTCTATTAGGGCATAGGTTCACAATAAT
Organism: Ichthyophis bannanicus; assembly: GCA_033557465.1. Taxonomy (NCBI): domain Eukaryota; kingdom Metazoa; phylum Chordata; class Amphibia; order Gymnophiona; family Ichthyophiidae; genus Ichthyophis; species Ichthyophis bannanicus. The sequence goes on along the minus strand of CM066034.1, from coordinate 406,844,233 downwards.
TGTTCACCATAACGTGCTGTAGGATGTATGGCACCAAAGGTACTAAGCCAAACTGTTCCAGTGAAGGTGCTTACTTCTTGTTGAGTGAGCATAGTAGTATCATCTAGCAATTTTCTTGCTGCATGTATATTTGCACTATAGTCATCTGTAGCTCTGCAATGACGGCTAGAAGGCACGCCAAGTAAAGTTTCATAAGGGACCAGTTTCCATGGCAGGTCAAGGGTAGCTATGTAGCAATTGCCAGACCATTCAGCAGGCAATCGGACATAGGCTAAAGTTCCACACACAAAGTAATGGCCCACCAAGGCAAGTAGTCCATCAGGCCAAATTTTATAATCTTTAGGTTCAGTAAGCAAAATTTCAGTTCCAGGCCAAATATCCCTTAACCACGGATGATAGTATCCTAAATAGGGATATACATAAATCTCCAGGAACAAGCAGGAATGAGTCTTCACATATGGGTACGTCGGTACCGACAGAGCCTGCACGGGAACGCTCCCCAGCGCCCAAAAAGAAAGCCTTTGGGAGCATCCCACACGCATGCGCACTGCCTTCCCGCCCATTCACTTCCTTCTCATCAGTTTTCCGTTTTCTGCGGAGCCGGCAGGATGTACTCCTGTCACCGCAGAAAATTCTTCTTTTTATTCTTAGTTTTTGTGGTCGCGTCTGCCTTCCCTCGACACCGCCGGTGCTTTTCTTTCTTTTTACTAAAAAATTTCTTCTTTTCTCTAGGAAGTTTTTCCTGTTTAGTGCATGACGGTTTCTAGGCCACTAGGCCTCTATCCTTCCATTCTGGAAAAGCCAGCCACTATCCTTAAGAAATGCTCAAAGTGTGGCGGTACAGATATATTTTTAGACACTCATACTTGGTGTCTAAAATGTTTAGGTCCTGACCATTGCCCACTGGAGTGTCTCTCCTGCTGGAGCTCGAACAGAAGTCTTCAGAATCGAGCACAACTCGATACCCGGTTAACATCGGACTCTGTCACCAGCCAGAATATAATATCTTCTTTTTCACAGGATCAGGTAACCAAACAAAAGTCTGTAAAGACTAGTCAGTCCTCGAGTGGTAGATCTCCTTCTAAGCATCGAGATGCCTCTGCCGTTGCCCTCGAGGACATTTTGGCAATAAAGCCCCGGCTGGAGTCTTCGGGCTCCAAAGCATTAACGGGGCTTCAGGTTGTTCCCGGGGTTCTTACCTCGATGAACATACCTAGGCCATGCTCGGTGGTTGTGGCTGCTTCAAGCGGTACTGGCACCCCGGCATCGGCTATGTGATGGATGAAACACTCCTTATCGATGAACGTAGTCTAGCGCTCTCAGCTACTTCGGTACCGCTAGAGTTGCTTCAGACCATTCCTCGAGTATCGGTATCGGCTTCGGTACCGGCACCGATGTTGACACCATCCATGCTTGCTTCGACAGACTCGCTTCCTTCAATGCCGAGCCTGGAATCGCTCTCTAACATGGAGGATTCGGTACCGACCTCGGGTGGTACCAAAGACATCGCTTTAAAGAAAATCAGATGCTTCATCCTTTCAAGTCTTCCGATCCCGATGACTGGGATGAATCCATCGATACCAAGGCTGAATTTTCAACAGTTCTAGCCTTTACCCCTCATTTTAGGAGGTTCTCCTCAGGAGAGATTTCTTTTCAAGCTTTTCTGCTTGATATGGCAAAGTTACTTGCCATTTCTATACCTGGTAAAGAAGCCATACCAGGGGATTCAGAGACTCTGCAATTCCCCTGGATTCCAAAGGAGGTGATTATGCTTCCTTTGCATCAAAGCTTACAGGATCTACTATTAAGGATGTGGGAAACTCCTTTAATGGTATTCCCACATTTTAAGACACTTGACACTATGTACAAGGTGCCACCTTCTCCAGGTTTTCAAAAGACTCAACTTCCTCATCATCACCTTGAATATTGTGTGCAATTCTGGTCGCCGTATCTTAAAAAGGATATAGCGATTTTAGAAAAGGTACAGAGAAGAGCCACCAAAATGGTAAAGGGGATGGAAGGATACTCCTATGAAGAGAGGCTAAAAAGGTTAGGGCTCTTTAACCTGGAAAAGAGACGGCTGAAGGGAGATATGATAGAAGTCTATAAATTAATGAATGGAGTGGAACGGGTAAACGTAGATCGATTGTTTACCATATCAGAATATAGAAAGACTAGGGGACATGCAATGAAGCTACAGGGTAAACTATTTGAGACTAATAAAAGAAAATATTTTTTCACTCAACGTGTAATCAAACTCTGGAATTTGTTACTGGAGGATGTAGTAAAGGCTGTTAGTGTAGCTGGGTTTAAAAAAGGTTTGGACAAGTTCCTGGAGGAAAGGTCCATAAACCATTATTAAGAAGTGACCGAAGATATCAATGCTTGACCCAGTACAAGCATTGTGGAACTTGTGTCTCTTGGGGAAACTGCTAGGTACATGTGACCTAGATTGGCCACTGTTGGAAACAGAATACTGGGCTTGATGGACCTTGGTCTGACCCAGTATGGCATATCTTATGTTCTTATGTATGTTCTTATTCTATTGTTGTAGAGTCAGCAATGAGGCGTATTAAGAGTGCAAAGAAGCACTCTTATCCGCCAGGTCGTGAGTCTAGGACTTTAGATGCCTTTGGATGTCGATGCTTCCAGGCATCCATGCTTTCAGCAAGAATTATCTCATATATTTTCTATATGGGGTTATCTATTGAAGAGGTCACAAAGAACTTAAAGCTTTTGAACCCTTTTCTTCAAGAACATAAAAGAGCAGACTATTTCCTATTAGTCAGTCTTGCTCAAAATGTCTCTAAGTTCCTTAATCGTGCTTCCCTGGACTGCTTTAAGTCTATTAGCAGAACTTCTGCTATAGCCATAGGGGCACGACAGATGGCCTGGCTCCAAGCTTCAGACTTGGACAAATGGGTACAAGAAAGGCTGGGAAATACTCCTTGTACTGGTGAAAATCTCTTTAGCAAGGATGCTTTATTCCAAGCTAATCAGTTAAACACTGATATTGTTGCTTTCAGATGATTGTAAAAACTTTCCTCTATCCCAGCTAATAAAAAATCTCCTAAAAAACTTAATCCCCCTCAGGGGAAAAAGTTTTATTCATCTTCTACCCATCATGCAGATGTTTGCAAGGAAGGGCAACATCAAACCAGGCTAAGAAAATCAAAGCCTCAACAGGCTCAGCAAACCCAGCAGTCGCAGGATTTCTGATATTTTATTCATTAAATCCCTTTTTCCTGTTCAAGGTTTAGAACCGCTAACCTACTTCTTATCAACAGAAGCATCTACAGTTCATCTCATCCTTACTGAGAGATCTGTGATACACTGACTCAATCCTCGACTCTAGGCATGAATCTCTTTCCACAAGAGAAATCCATTCTTTTAGCTCCTAGAGCTATTGAGGATAATCATGCCCTACAGGTAACAGGTTTCTCCTCGCCTTTTGAAGGAAAAAGAGGAGTAACAACTAATTACAAGGTAGGCTATGCCCTTAACCTTGACAGTTTTCCTGTACGAGGATATCTCATAGTTTTGACTGAGGGGGGCTTTACCTTTTTCAGAGACTTACCAAATTGTAAGTCTTCACAACTCTGTATTACTTTCTATCCCTCTTAGTCAAGATATTCAGTCTAAGAGTGATACTGTTCAACTGGAGGGCTTACATTTTAAGCCCATAGAATTTTCTTCAATACCTACTCCAGTAAGTGGTTCCCATACAGAGCTTTCTTCCCCTTTGCAATCTTCTCAAATATTTCTTTTAAGACAGCTTATCAGACCATAATTGAGTTTTACCACTCCTAATTATGTCTGTCGGTTCTTTTCCAATCTATAGGACCTAACTTTTTCTGCTGCCTTAATAACAGATAATTGCAAGAGAGGTTCCAAAACCTACTTGGACAATTTATCATTGCAGGCAACCGGCCTGTCTACTATTCTTAGCCATCTTCAATTCTTTTGGGCTCCAACAGAATAGATTAGGTTGCACACTGGCAATTAAACAACCAGATCTCACCTAAGCAACCTACAACATGCTCTCTGCAATTATACAAAAAAGCTCTGCGACTATGGGCCTTTGCCAGAGAGCGTCAGGGCCATTCCTAGTAGGTAACTTCCAGATGGTTTAAAAGGCTTTCCCCAGTCATGTTCCTACATGACTGATTTTTCCTACTCTTACCATCTTCCTTAAAATTCCCTTATAAGGAAAAGGAACCAGGGCTTAGACCACGTGAAAGCATAAAGAATTGCTCAATTCCCTGGGTTGTTCCACATCTCCAGTGGAATTCCCAATACTTCATTGAAGCTTATGCTGAAGAAAGAACCCATGATACTCATATTGCCCTTATAGAGGGGCAAACATGGTATCCCCTTATATTGCGTCGTCTTCTCCACACTGAAGTTATAGAAGGATCCAGACTTGTTGTCTTAAGACTAAGGTTCTCCTCTGCACCCCTTCACGTAGGTCTTCATTTCTGGTTATTCAAAGGCTAGACTTTTTAGAGAAATCTAGACCTCTCCTAAGTAAGAACATTCTACTGGTTTCCATGTAACCTTCTCCATGGTTCTTCCATGTGTAACCAGAAAGAGATTCTCTATCTATATTCTCAAGCAGGTCTTACCCCTTCTTGTTGTTAAGTGAATCTCTCTCTCTCTCTCTCGAGATATATATATATATGACTTTGAAAGATTTGTTACTGTCCATATTAATGCTGTTCTCCAGGACCAAGCAGGAAGTCAGTCCTCACTTATGGAGTGACATCGATGCCGATGGAGCCCCGTGCGGAGCATTTCCCGAGCTTTCTAAGAAAGCCTTTGGGAATACTGCACGCATGCGCGGTCCCCTTCCCGCCTAAAGGTGCCATCTTGCTCAGTCTTTCTTTTTCCCTGGAGCCCATTGGACGTCTGTCCGTGTCACCCGGAAAAGTTGACTTTTTTTTCAGCGATTACTTCGTCTTTTTTCTCCGGTTCGACACCGGTTCCCCTTCCCGCCGGGTTCGGTACACCGGTATTGAGCCTGTTTTCCATTTTTTCGTTTTTTGCCCTTCGTGGCTGGCGTTCGCGCCTTTTTTCTTTTTCCCTGGATAGCAGATCCTTTGACCTCGCGGGGGCCCTTTTTTCTCCGATGGCTTCCAGTGGTTTCAAGAAGTGTGATCGGTGCAAGAAACTGTCTCTCACCGACATGCACGACTGCTGCCTTCGGTGCCTCGGCACAGATCATGATCCAAAAATTTGTGGCCCATGTGGCAAAATGTCCACCAAGGCACTTCGAAGCCGTCAGCACCAGAAAGAAATGATTTTCTCAGATTCTGCCTCCGGCCGGGCCCGGACCTTGTCTGAGGCCTCGACGTCTCGGGAGTCTGATCCCGAGCATCGCCGGGGTTCCTCGGACAGGGGGTCCCCCAATCGGGAACGCAAGAGGAAGAAACGGCTCGTGAGGGCGGTGTCGGAAGAGGTCCCTGGTTCCTCGAGGGCCAGGTCTAAGACCCCCGACCGCCATCCCGGGCCCTTGGAACAGGAGAAGCCGTCTAAGATGCCTCGTGTGGAACCGGAGACTGTCGGACACATAAGTCCTGTAGTCCTCGTGGACTCTCCTCCGAGGGAGCCGACGTCGGGCCCGGCACTGACGGGGCCCAAGTCAGTGGCTGCTGAGTCTCCTGAGCTTGGACTCAGGCTGACAGCCTTGGAGTGCAGACTGTCTGCCTTCACAGATCAGCAGCGGGTACTGATGGCCAGCCTCGCTGGTGCATCTGCCCCGACCACCGGGACGTCGAAGTCGACCCCAGAGACCGAGCCGATACTTGAGACCATGAAGGCTCGAAGTCGTCCTCGGTCACGGTCACCCTCGACCTCCCACTCGGAAGCGAGGGTGTCGACGCCGGTGCCTTCAGCTTCAGGGCGGGTGCCAGCTTGACCCGTGCGGTCGGAGCCCCTCGACGACTCTTCGGATGAGTCAGTGTGGGAGACAGAGGACGAGGAGTCCCCCGACACCTTCCGTACTTGGTGCGTCTCTTCGGACTCACCGCAATCCGAGCCCCGGAGTAGGTCCCCCCCGGAAGACACCCGGTTCTCAGAGTTCATTAGGGACATGGCCAAGGCATTGGCGATTCCTGCGGACCCCGAGGAGGAGCCTCGAGCCGAGGAGCTCGAGGCCCTCCAGTATGACTCTCCTCCGAAGGAGGCCTTTACTGTGCCGGTTCCTCCGATGCTGGAACGGCTCCTCTTCCGGATGTGGGAGGCACCGGACTCGGCGCCGGTCTTGAGCAAGCGGGTCGATTCCATCTATCGACTCCGTAAGAGCCCTGGATTCCATGGTGGTGGAATCGGCCATGCATCGTCTGAAGAGTCAGAAGATGCACTCCGCAGTGCCTCCTGGCAGGGAGGCCCTGGAACCTGGATGCTTTCGGCAGAAAGTGCTTCCAAGGCTCGATGCTTGCTTGCCGTGTCCAGTCCTACCAGCTGTACATGGGCATGTACTTACGAGACCTGGCGAAAGAGATTGCCGGGTTTTCTGCTGGCCTCTCCGGGGAACCTTTGCAGAGGTTCCAGACTTTGTCCTCAGGATTCCGGGACTGCTCAAAATTAATGTCCCGAGCGGCCTACAATGGCTTTGAGGCTTCGGCTCGTGTGGCGGCATCCGGCATCGGAGCCCGACACCAGGCATGGCTGCAGTCATTGGACCTCGAGCCCTGGGTGCAGGACAAGATGGTCGATGTGCCTTGCCGGGGTGAAAACCTTTTTGGCAAGCCCATGGCCGAGAAGGCGGCTGAGCTCTAAACCGACCACCTGACCAGAACAAGGCTGTCCAGAAAGACTTCTGCCCCTTCTCACAAAAAGAAGGGCTCTGGTAAAAAAACCTTTTACCCGAGAAAGGCAGCTGCCTACAAACCTTTCCCTCCGTACTAGGCCTCCCCAGCAGGGGCAGCAGGCCAAGGGGCAGGGACATGGGCCCCGTAGGCAGAAGACCCCCAAGCCTCCGGCTCCTGCTCCTACCCAGCAGGGAGGGGTTTTTTGGCTCCCACAGCATAGCCTTTCCATCTCTGCTACCCCATTCCTGCACAGGAGGTCGTCTAACCCTATTTGCCCACAGGTGGCCACCCATTACAGGGGATGCTTGGGTATTAAGCATAGTCCACAAGGGCTATATGCTCCATTTCCAGCAGTTACCCCTGCCTACTTCCCAGGAGAGCCTCTAAGGCCTCTCCTGCACACAGACCTCCTACTTCAAGAACTTCAAGGTCTGCTTCTGGACAAGGCGGTGGAGCCTGTACCTCCTCGCCTACAGGGGCACGGTTTCTACTCCAGGTACTTTCTAGTGCCAAAGAGAACCGGGGGCCTAAGGCCTATTCTAGACCTCAGGAACCTCAGCAAGTTCTTGGAGAAAGAAAAGCTCAAGATGCTTACTCTTGGAACACTTCTGCCCTACCTCTAACAGGGAGATTGGCTATGCTCCTTAGATTTAAAGGATGCGTACACCCACATCCTTATTCATCCCAACCACAGAAAGTACCTCAGGTTCATGGTGGGAGGAAACCATTACCAGTACAGAGTACTGTCTTTTGGCCTAACGTCTGCCCCAAGAGTCTTTACAAAGTGCCTTGCTGTGGTGGCGGCCTACTTGAGGACTCAAGGGGTTTTTGTCTTCCCCTATCTGGACGACTGGCTCATCAGTGGTCAGACTTACCAGGAGGCCAGGCAGGCCTCCTTCCGAACTGTGACACTCCTTCAAGACCTAGGCTTTATCATAAACTTCGCAAAGTCCACTTTGCTCCCCTCCCAGAACCTAGAGTTCATAGGAGCGTGACTGGACTCTCTGCAAGCAAGGGCTTACTTGCCAGAGGACAGAGCTCGAAGGCTCATGGAGTTGGCATTCCGGTTTCTCACCATGCCAAAGGTTTCTGCCAGGCTCTGTCTGCAGCTCCTAGGACACATGGCATCGACTGTACATGTGACCCCCAACGCCTGCCTCCACATGTGGCCTGCACAGTGGTGCCTCAGGACTCAGTGGAAGCAAGCCACAGGAAGCCTAGCAGACAAAGTCCGGGTGTCAAAACCATTCCTGAATTCTCTTCAGTGATGGCTACATCGCCCCAACTTGCTCCAGGGGGTGCCTTTTCAGGTGCCTGTCCCTACAGTGGTTTTGCCGACAGATGCCTCCTTGCAGGGCTGGGGTGCACACTGTCAGGAGAGGTGCACTCAGGGCCTATGGTCTCCATGGGAAGCCACGCAACAGATCAACCTACTAGAACTTCGAACTATTCGGTTAGCCCTCAAGGCTTTTTCTCACACGTTGACTCACCAGTCTCTTCTAGTTCAGACAGACAATCAAGTGGCCATGTTCTATGTGAACAGACAGGGAGGCACTGGGTCCAAGCCCCTGTGTCTGGAAGCACAGGCCCTTTGTTCCTTTGTGCTCAAGCACAAAATGTTCCTGAGAGCTGTTTATCTTCCTGGCCAGGAGAACTCCCTGGCAGACAGGTTAAGCAGACTTCTGCAGCCCCACGAGTGGCAGCTGCATCCGTTAGTAGTTCAAAAGATTTTCCTGAAATGGGGGCTTCCGTCCTTGGATCTCTTTGCCCATCCCCTGAACCGGCAGCTACCCAGGTTCTGTTCAGGCAACCGCATCCCCTGAGGTTAGCAGCGGATGCCTTCCTGATTTTTTGGTCCCAGGGCCTGCTGTATGCGTTTCCTCCCACGCCTCTGGTGGCCCGAACCTTGTTCAAGATTCAAAGGGACAAGGCCTCGGTCCTTCTGGTAGCTCCCAGGTGGCCAAGGCAGCCCTGGTTCCCACTTCTGCTTCAACTAGCAGTGGAAACACCACTGCCTCTGGGGTTCCAACCCGATCTTCTCTCTCAGGATCAGGGTTCCCTTCTGCACCCCAATCTCAAATCTCTCAATTTGATGGCCTGGAGGCTGCAAGGGTAGTCTTAGCTCCTTGGAGCCTGCCTCAAGAAGTGGAAGAGTTGGTCTTGGCCTCTAGAAAGCAATCCACCCGAAAAACATATGCCCTGTAGTGGAGGAGATTCTCCTTGTGGTGTCAACAGCGCCAGGAAGATCCTTTCACCTGCACTGTGCCAGTAGTGCTCCAGTACCTACTGCACTTGTCCAATCAGGGCCTTAAGTCCAATTCTGTTTGGGTCCACCTCTCTGCTCTGGCAGCTCACCACTCACTGGTGGAGGGATACTCTTTGTCAGTTCACTCCTTGGTGTCCAGATTTCTCAGAGGCTTACTATTGCTGAAGCCTCCTCTCCATCCACCAGCCCCTGAGTGGGAGTTGAATGTGGTCTTGCAGCAATTGACTCGCCCACCTTTTGAGCCGATGGCTACATGTCCTCCCCGCTTCCTTTCTTGGAATACTCTATTCCTAGTGGCCCTGACCTCGGCCAGGCGAGTGAGTGAACTTCAAGCCCTGGTCTGTTACAGGCCATACACTCGTTTCTATAGGAACAGGGGTAGTCCTTAGGACTCATCCTAAGTTCCTCCCAAAGGTTGTCTCCTCTTTCCATCTCAACCAGGAGGTGGTTCTTTGAACGTTCTTCCCTAGGCCCCATGCCAGTCGGTCTGAGACAGTCCTGCATACCCTGGACTGTAGGAGGGCCTTATCCTTCTACCTTGAATGTACGCAGGGTCATAGGAGGGCTTCTCAGCTCTTCGTATCTTTTGACCCTAATAACTTGGGGTTGGCTGTGTCCAAGCGTACCTTGTCCATCTGGGTGGCTGACTGTATCACCTGGGCTTACCGGGCAGCTGACCTTCCTTTGCAGGGTCGGGTCACGGCCCACCGTGTCAGGGCAAAGGCTGCCTCAGTAGCTCATCTCTGCTCTGTATCGTTGGCAGACATCTGCAGGGCTGCAACTTAGTCCTCTTTTGCGGCCCATTACTGCCTGGAGAGGGAGTCCCGTAGGGACAGTGCTTTCGGTGAGGCAGTGCTCCGGAATCTCTTTGAGGTTTAGGCAACTCCTACCCTCCAGCCCTCTGGTTGAGCCACCGGTGGGGGAATGTTTCAGTGAAATCCTTTCTCTGATGCTGAGGCTAGAGGGAGCTCATTTTTCAGCTCTGGGCCCCCCCCCCCCCCGGTAGCCTGAAGCTGGGGAATCCCATAAGTGATGACTGACTTCCTGCTTGGTCCTGGAGAAAGAGTAGTTACTCACCTGTAACAGGTGATCTCCAGGAACAAGCAGGAATGAGTCTTCACATATGGGTATCGTCGGTACCGACGGAGCCTGCGCGGGAACGCTCCCCAGCGTCCAGGAAGAAAGCTTTTGGGAGCATCCCACAGCGCCTGCGCGCTGCCTTCCCGCCTTTCCCAACCGCCTCTCTCCAGTTCTTCTTTTCCACGGAGCCAGCAGGTCGTGTTCCTGTCACCGCTGAAGAAGTTCTTTATTTTTCTTTATTTCTTTGGTCGCGCGTCTGCCTTCTTCGATGTCGGACCGGTACCGCCAGTCTTTTCTTCTTTCTTCTTTAAAATAAAAAAAAAAAAACAACTACCGTTTCCCACTTCTGTGCATTTTTTCCTTTGGGCCTTAGGCCTAGAAAAAATTTCCTCATGGAAAAGCCCGTTTCTGGGTTTAAAAAGTGCACGAAGTGCAGCGGTACTCTTTGTCACCAACACCCATGACTGGTGTCTAAAATGTTTGGGTCCTGACCACTCCATCACAGATTGTGAGTCCTGTTCCATGATATCTAAGAGAGGTCGACAGAATCGAGCGGCTAAGCTCAGTACCCTGTTTCCCTCTGATGCAGCTTCGGTGGCATCAACATTTTCCAGGGCGGCTGCTTCCTCCCATGGATCTCAGGTAATCAAACATAAGTCCAGCCGGTCCTCGAAGGGTAGATCTCCCTCTAAGTATCGAGATGCCTCCGGGCTTGCTCTCAAGGATCCTGCACCGGCAAAATTACCCCGGCGGGAAGCTCCGGCTTCCAAAGCTTCATCTATGGGGTCACAGGTTGACATCGATGGCACGGCCTCGACCGATCACCTGTTGCCATGTTCTGGGGTACTGGTGGTTTCCACTGGTACCGGCATCCAGACATTGGTTGCGTCGATGGATCAGAATATTCTGACCATGCAGCATGCCATTACGGCATTCATACAAGCTGCGACATCTCCGGTACCGCAACAAACTCCGTTGTCGATACTGGTTCCGACACCGGCACCGATATCGGTTCCGGTGCCGGTACCGTTTGCATCGACATCGGCTTTGGTGTCGACTGCAGCGGTACCCTGTTCTGTGATGCCCATTGGTACCGAATCGGTACCGATTACTCCCGATATTGATACCACTCGGTACGCGTATCGGGCTCTGCAGGAGCATCCAGACAGGCGATACTTCGATTCCTCCGAAGACTCTGATGAATCAGAGGCTTCTGTCGAAGCATCGGTACTCCTTCCTCAGGAGCCCTCTTCTCCAAAAAGAAGAATGTCTCCTCCAGAAGACTTGTCTTTTCAAGACTTCATTAGGGAAGTGGCCAGGGGCCTCTCCATTTCAGTGGCCCCTGAACCAGAGCCTAGAGCCAAGAAATTGGATATTTTACAATATCCTAAACAGCTACTTTACCAATTCATGAGATCCTTTATGATCACATGTTGGGCATATGGGAGACACCTCTCACTACCTCCCCTCATTCTCGTAGGTTGGACACCATGTACCGTGTTCCTCCTTGTCCTGGCTTTCATAAGACTCAGCTTCCTCACCACTCTATTGTGGTAGAGTCTGCTATGAAGAAGATAAAGAGTGCAAAAAGACACTCATCTAATCCTCCAGGAAGAGAATGCAGAACCTTGGATGCTTTTGGCCGGAGAAGTTTCCAGGCCAATATGCTTGCTGCCAGAATCAACTCCTATAGTCTCTATATGGGGATGTTTCTAAAGGAAGTTACAGATCATCTGCAAACTTTATCTCCTTTTATCTCAGAAGATAAAAGGGAAGAGTTTCTCACCTGGCTTAAATATGCCCAGGATGTTTCCAAATTTTCCAACCGTGCAGCCTTTGACTCTTTTGAGTGTTCCAGCAGAGCCTTGGCTATTGCCATAGGTGCACGCAGAGTTGCTTGGTTGCAAGCTTCTGATTTGGAACCCTGGGTCCAGGATGGATTAGGAAATCTTCCTTGCACAGGTGAAAACCTTTTTGGCAAGGATTGGCAAGCAAAGGCCACTCAGATGGATGCTGAGAATTCTGCCTTAGATAGACTTTCAAAGTCTACTTCTGCTCCTGTTAGAAAAAGTTTATTCAAAAAGGCTTTCTTTCCCAAAAAGGGGAAATATTATCCTGCTTATGGTCAGCAGGCATCTTCTGCAGGTCGTTTTGCTGCAAAGCGTCAGCAACAGCCTAAACAAGCCAAGCCTAAGGCTGCAAGGACTGCTACGGCCCAACAGCCTCAGCCTCCTCAGGGCCTTTGACTCACATCTAGAGAACTTAGCCTTTCTGGCTCTAGAAGAACCAGAGCCTCTCACCATTCCAGGAAGGTTAGCCCACTTTGCTCCCAGATGGGAACAAGTCACAGCAGAGCAATGGACCCTCTCCATCATAAGGGAGGGGTACAAGCTTCATTTCTTAAACCTTCCTCCTCACACTATGGTGAGACAGTTCAATTATCCAACATCTCTCCTCGACCTTCTGGGTCAGCAGATTGCTACCCTTCTTGCCCAAAGGGCAATAGAAGAAGTACCCCTTCTTCAACAGGTCTCAGGGTTCTACTCCCCCTATTTTCTTATCCCAAAGAAAACAGGGGGCTACAGACCCATATTAGATCTCAGAGAATTGAACAAGTTTCTATGCAAAGAGAAATTCAAGATTTCTCTCGGTACTCTCCTTCCATACCTTCAGAGTCAGGATTGGCTTTGTTCTCTAGATCTCAAGGATGCGTATACCCATGTCCTCATCCATCCAACACACAGAAGGTTCCTTCGGTTCCTTTATCAAGGAAAGCACTACCAATACAGGGTGCTTCCTTTCAGTCTGGCCTCTGCTCCAAGAGTGTTCACAAAATGCATGGCAGTAGTAGCTGCATTTCTACGCACTCTAGGAATATTTGTATTCCCATATCTGGACCACTGGCTCATCCGAGCTCTGTCCCAGTCAGAGGCCCAGACTTCCCTAGCCTGCACAAGGCGTGTTCTTCAGTATCTGGGACTTGTAATAAACATCCCAAAATCCCATCTCACCCCTACTCAGTCATTAGAGTTCATAGGGGCCTTGCTGGATACCAGAACTGCAAGGGCCTATCTTCCCCAGGCCCGTTGCCTACGCTTGGTGCAGTTAGCCTCACAAATTCAGTTAAAATCCCATTTAACTGCTCGAGAGATGTTACAACTGTTAGGCCACATGGCATCCACCGTGCATGTGGTTCCTTACACTCGCCTTCAGCTCAGTGGACTCTGTCCACCCAATGGACCCAAGCATCAGGGTGCCTGTCAGACAAAATAGCAACCTCCAGTCGCCTCTTCTGGTCTCTCCAGTGGTGGAAGTCCACTCAAAATCTGTTGCTGGGGTCCCCCTTTCAACAGTCGCTACCTCAAGCAACCCTTACAACAGATGCCTCTCCAAGAGGTTGGGGAGCTCATCTACAAGATCTCTCCACCCAGGGCATCTGGTCTCCACAAGAGACATCTCTACATATCAACCTCTTGGAGCTCAGAGCAATCCTTCTAGCTCTGAGTCTTCCACACCCTGCTCAGCTACAAGACAGTCCTCATCCACATGGACAACCAAGTAGCCATGTTCTACGTGAACAAGCAGGGCGGGACTGGCTCTCTGTCACTTTGCAACGAAGCTTTGAGATTGTGGGCCTTCGCCAGAGAGCATCAAATTCATCTCGTGGCAGTGTATCTTCCAGGGGTTCAAAACTCTTGGGCAGACAGACTCAGTCGAGTTCTGCTTCCACACGAATGGTCCCTCCATGGGGATCAGATAGCCAAGATCTTCCAAATTTGGGGAACCCCAGACATAGACCTGTTTGCAAGTCCGTGGAATGCCAAACTTCCCCGGTTCTGTTCCAGGATTCCGTGTCAGGGAGTTTAGGCCAGGGATGCCTTCCTCCTTCATTGGGGGCAAGACTTCCTCTATGCCTTTCCACCCATTCCCCTAATTCCCAAGACACTGTTCAAACTTCAGAGAGACAAGGGGTCTATGATCCTCATAGCACCACATTGGCCACGCCAAGTATGGTACCCTCTACTTCTGCATCTCTCTCAAGCTCCCTCACTGGACTTGGGATGTGCTCCAGACATCCTGTCCCAGGATGAGGGAATGTTGTGGCACCCAAATCCCCAGTCTCTTCATCTCAAAGCCTGGTTGCTGAAGGCCTAGACCTTCAAGATTTGCATCTTTCTCAGCAGGTGAAGGATATCCTTCATGCTTCCAGAAAGCCTTCCACTAGACGTTCGTATGCTTTTAAATGGAAAAGGTTTACCATTTGGTGTGCACAGAAGGGTCTTAACCCTCTTGCAATACCTCTGAATTCTTTACTAGAGTATTTGCTGCATTTATCCCATGCAGGCCTTAGAACAAATTCAGTAAGAGTCCATTTGAGTGCTATTGCAGCATCCCTTAAGCCTCTCAATGGACAGCCTATTTCCTCTCACCCTCTTATTGCAAGATACATGAGAGGCCTTCTTTTAACTAAACCTCCCATTAGACCACCTCCAGTGGCATGGGACTTGAATTTGGTTCTTGGCCAGCTTATGAAGCCACCCCCTGAACCCTTAGCCACTACCTCCTTGAAATTTCTTTCCTGGAAGGTTGTTTTTCTCATTGCAGTCACCTCAGCTCGCCGCATCAGTGAGCTGCAAGCCTTGGTGGCTAATCCTCCTTATACAAGGTTCCATCATGACAAGGTAGTCCTCAGGACTAATCCACACTTTATGCCTAAAGTGGTCTCACCGTTTCATCTGAACCAGGAGGTGTATTTACCTGTCTTTTTTCCAGGACCTCATGCATCAAGTGCAGAGAGGAATCTCCATACCCTGGATTGTAAGAGAGCGCTCGCTTTTTACTTACAAAGGACACAGCAACATAGAAAGTCCTCTCATTTGGGACTTCCAGTCTCTAAGAGAACTCTGTCCAATTGGATTGCTCAGTGCATTTCTTTCGCCTACCAGAGTAAGAACCTTTCTCTGGAGGGCCATGTCACAGCTCACAATGTGAGGGCCATGGCAGCCTCTATCGCTCATCTGAACTCTGTGTCCATCGACCAAATCTGTTGAGCGGCCACCTGGGCCTCGGTTCATACCTTTACAGCCCATTACTGCTTGGACAAGGACTCCCGCCGAGTTGCCTTGTTTGGTCAGGCTGTTCTCAAACACCTGTTGCATACCTAATCAACTCCTATCCCCCATCCCTGGTTGGATGCCCGAGATCCATGGGGGCAGGTAGAGCCCTTCTCAGGGACTCACAACCTTGGGGATCTCCCTGGCATCTCTAGCTGGGGAGTCCCCATATGTGAAGACTCATTCCTGCTTGTTCCTGGAGATAGCACAGTTACTTACCTGTAACAGGTGATCTCTGGGAACAACAGGAATAAGTCTTCACAACCCACCCACCTCCCCTAGGAGTTGTATCTCTCTATCTATCTTTCCTTTCCTCTCTCTCTCTCTTTGTCTCAGCTTAAAACTCGAACTAGAGAGAGGCGGTTGGGAAAGGCGGGATGCTCCCAAAAGCTTTCTTTCTGGACGCTGGGGAGTGTTCCCGCGCAGGCTCCGTCGGTACCGACGATACCCATATGTGAAGACTTATTCCTGCTGTTCCCAGAGATCACCTGTTACAGGTAAGTAACTGTGCTTTCTCCAGGAGCAGCAGGAATCAGTCCTCACAACCCTCCCTCCTCCCCTGGGAGTTGCAGTTGTACATAGTTTATTTTTACGTTTTGTGTGCTGTTTTTTTAGCTATGTCATTTGACTGAGCAAGATGGCACCTTTAGGCGGGAAGGGGACCGCGCATGCGTGCAATATTCCCTAAGGCTTTCTTAGAAAGCTGGGGAAATGCTCCGCACGGGGGCTCCATCAGCGTCGATGTCACCCCTTAAGTGAGGACTGATTCCTGCTGCTCCCGGAGAACACCTGTTACAGGTGAGTAACTACTCTTTCCAGCATACCATAGCGTTTTAAATAGACAGCCAATTTCTATGGTAATTAGAAACTACCTTCTTTTACCGTAACCTTTCCGGTTACGTTGCATCTGAAGCTCTCCATGTAAAGTCATTATCCTAATTGACATCACGTAGGGAAGACATTTCTGATCTTCAAGAAATTGGAGGCTACACCGCCTACCACAAATGTTTCTTTCTTTCATTTGGATAGAGGGGTCTTAAAGACCCATCCTTTTTCTGCAAACCAGTCAGATTTATCTCCTCTCTTTCCTAGAGCCTTATTCTGCTCCAAGGACAAAGAGCTTCAAACTTTGGCCTACAGAAGCTTTTGCTTCTCCTCCAAAGTCCAACCTCATTAAACTCCCCCAGTTTTTTCTTCTGGGATTAGTTTTAGCCATTAAGGCTTCTGACCTCTGCCTGTATTGCAAAATTTATTTTCCTCTACTTCACAGTGAGGTCATTTATTTGAGGATAATGTACTGGCTCGTAGCACCAGTCCATATTACTCTCAACAAATACTTTCGCAATACTTTGATTGAGGTCCACATTAGAAAATTGGAATTCAATTTTTACTAACAGTTATTATCTACACAAGGACTCCTCTCTAGACGCCTTGTTTAGTCAAGCTGTTCCACAGCACACCCCTTTTAATTCAACTCCTACCCTCCATCCCTTGGATGCCCGAGGTTCTGGGAAATAGCATGGCCCATCTATTAGATTTGCTACATGCTGGGACCTCCTCTAGGCATCTCTAGCTTGGGAGTCCCCATATGTGAAGACTCATTCCTGCTTGTTCCTGGAGATAGCACGGTTACTTACCTGTAACAGGTGATCTCTGGGAACAGCAGGAATAAGTCTTCACAACCCACCCACCTCCCCTAGGAGTTGTTTCTCTCTCTCTCTCTCTCTGTCTTTCTCTCTAATTTGTCTACTTCCCTCCTTCGGTCTCAGCTACAAACCCAACTGATGAGAGGGAAGTGAATGGGCGGGAAGGCAGCGCGCATGCGTGTGGGATGCTCCAAAAAGCTTTCTTTTTGGACGCTGGGGAGCGTTCCCGCGCAGGCTCCGTCGGTACCGACGTACCCATATGTGAAGACTTATACCTGCTGTTCCCAGAGATCACCTGTTACAGGTAAGTAACTGTGCTATCTCCAGGAACAAGCAGGAATGAGTCTTCACATATGGGTACGTCGGTACCGACGGAGCCTGCGCGGGAACGCTCCCCAGCTTCCCAAAAAGGAAAGCTTTTGTGAGCATCCCACAGCGCCTGCGCGCCGCCTTCCCGCCTTTCCTAACCGCCTCTCCCCAGTTCTTCTTTGCCGCGGAGCCAGCAGGTCGTGTTCCTGTCACCGCTGAAGAAGTTCTTTGTTTTATTTTATTTCTTTGGTCGCGCGTCTGCCTTCCCCGACGTCGGACCGGTACCGCCGGTCTTTCTTTCTTTTCTTATAAAAAAAAAAAAAAAAAGAACAATAATTTTCCCTCAGTGTATTTTTCCTCTTTTGGGCCTTAGGCCTCATAAAGAATTTTCCTCATGGAAAAACCAGCCTCCGGGTTTAAAAAATGCACTAAGTGCAGCGGTACTATTTCTGTTACCGACACTCATGAATGGTGTCTTAAATGTTTGGGTCCTGACCACTCCATTTTGGATTGTTCGTCCTGCTCCTTGATGTCCAAACGAGGGTTACAGAACCAAGCAGCCAACCTCCATCTGCTGTTTCCCTCTGATGCAGTTTCATTGGCATCGACATCTTCCAGGGCTGCTTCTTCCTCCCATGGATCTCAGGTAACCAAACATAAATCCAGCTGGTCCTCGAAGGGTAGATCTCCTTCCAAGCATCGAGATGCCTCCGGGCTTGCCCTCGAGGATCCTGCACCGGCAAAACAACCCCGGCGGGAAGCTCCGGCTTCCAAAGCTCCACCTATGGGGTTACAGGTTGACATCGATGGCACGGCCTCGACTGATCACCTGTTAGAATGCTCTGGGGTACCGGCGCAACCTTCCGGTACCGAATTCCAGGCATTCATGGCGTCGATGGATCAGAATGTCCTATCCATGCAGCAGGCTATCACGGCCTTCATTCAAGCTGCGACGCCGCTGATACCACAACAAACTCCGTTGTCGGTATCAGCTCTGGTACTGGCACCAGTGTCGGTACCGGTACCGACTGCATCGACATCGACCAGGATGCCGACTGCAGCGGTTCCCTGTCCAGGGATGCCCATCGGTACCGAACTGGTACCGATGACGCCCGATATCGATACCGCTCGGTACGCGTATCGAGCTCTGGAAGAGCACCCTGACAGTCGATACTTTGATTCCTCCGAAGATTCTGATGCATCGGAGGGGTCTGCTGAAGTATCCATAGCCCTTCCTGAAGAGCTGCCTTCTCCAAAAAGAAGAATGTCTCCTCCAGAGGACTTGTCCTTTCAAGACTTCATAAGAGAAGTGGCTAAAGGACTTTCTATTTCAGTAACCTCTGAATCAGAGCCTAGAGCTAAAAAATTGGATATTTTAGGTTATTCTAAGGCTCCTAAGGAGGCAGTCACCCTGCCAATTCATGAGATTCTTTATGATCACATGATTGACTTATGGGAGACTCCTCTTACTATCTCTCCTCATTCTCGTAGATTGGACACTATGTATCGTGTCCTTCCTTGTCCTGGTTTTCATAAAACACAGCTTCCTCACCATTCTATTGTGGTGGAGTCAGCTATGAAAAGGATAAAGAGTGCAAAAAGACACTCCTCTGCTCCTCCAGTTAGAGAATGCAGGACCTTGGATGCTTTTGGTAGGAAAATCTTCCAAGCCAGTATGCTCATTGCCAGAATCAACTCCTATAGTCTTTATATGGGTATGTTTCTGAAAGAAGTTGCAGATAAACTGCACACTTTCCTTCCTTTTCTTCCAGAGGATAAAAGGGAAGAATTCCTTATTTGGCTTAAGCATACTCAGGATATTTCAAAGTTTTCCAACCGTGCAGCTTTTGACTCCTTTGAAGGTGCCAGCAGAGCTTAGGCCATTGCCATAGCTACTCGCAGAATTGCTTGGCTCCAGGCTTCTGATCTAGAATCTTGGGTCCAGGATGGCTTGGGAAATCTTCCCTGTACAGGTGAAAACCTGTTTGGCAAAGATTGGCAAATAAAAGCCACTCAAATGGATGCAGAAAATTCTGCTTTGGATAGACTTTCAAAGTCAACCTCCATTCCTGCCAAGAAAAAAACTTTCAAGAAGTCTTTTTTCAAGAAAAGCAGATTCCATCCTGCTTCTGGCCAACAATCATCTACAGGTCATTTTGCTGCTAAGCGTCAGCAACCTAAACAGGCCAGCCCTAAGCCTACAGGGGCTGCTGCAACTCAGCAGACCCAGCCTCCTCAGGGCTTTTGACTTGTTGCTAGAGAACTTAGCCTTTCTGGCTCTGAAACAGCCAGAGCCTCTCACCATTCCAGGAAGGTTAGCTCATTTTGCTCCCAGATGGGAGCAAATTACAGCAGAGCAGTGGACCCTCTCCATCATAAGAGAGGGATATAAACGTCATTTCTCAAACCTTCCTCCTCACACCATGGTGAGACATTTCAATTCTCCAACATCTCTCCTCGACCTTCTAGGTCAGGAGGTGGCTACCCTTCTTGCCCAAGGGGCAATAGAAGAAGTACCTCTTCTTCAACAAGGGTCAGGGTTTTACTCCCCCTATTTTCTGATCCCAAAGAAAACAGGGGGCTACAGTCCCATATTAGATCTCAGAGAATTGAACAAATTTATATGCAAGGAGAAATTCAAGATGCTTTCTCTGGGCACTCCTTCCATACCTTCAGAGTCAGGATTGGCTTTGTTCTCTAGATCTCAAGGATGCGTACTGTCATGGGGAGCGCCCCCTACGCCTATGGGCAATCCACGGCAAAGATTATTTTTAGAGAGCCACAGGGAACGTAAGGTTCATCGCGTAGTAAAATGTCCTTACCAATTCCGGCTGCTTAAAAGAACTCAGTAACAAGACCAAGTGGAGGGAATTAAGGCTTTTATTCCCCGTCAATGCAAGGGTTCAAAAATAAGAGATGGATAATGAAACAGAAAGTCCTTTGTTGCAAAAGGTTCCAGTATTCATAAACATGTGCTTAATTGTTACACTTCACAATTAATGCAGAGGTTGGGTAACAGGAATTCAGTTCATTCCAAAAGCATAAACATTCTATAAACTCTTCTATGTTACTCAGAGACTACAGACTCTTGACATGAGGCTGTGCATAGGTCACACTCCATCTGTTCTGGTGGAGATAGGGAAACTGTATTTATGCATTCTGTTTCCATGCATTCTTCTTCAGTAGAATCAACAGGTGAATAAACACTGTCCCTGTCTGACTCGGGTCGGTGTGCTATGCCTCTAGGGCCTTGTCTCCAATAACAGTCCGTTCTCAGGGCTTTTGGGATTTTATTAAACCAGTATGGTTTCTCCTTCTTTGTGGAGTGAGGACTTATTTTAACAGGGACTTTAGGATTCAAACATTCAATATCATCAATAAAGGTTCCATACCTGGAGCTTTACTGGCTTGAATCCACAGTGTTTGCCCTTTTAGCAATTTTCCTGCTGTAGCAATTTCTCTGCCTGTCAGCATTAGGCAGGGCTGTGCTTCTTGGCAGTTTGGTGAAACCTTGTATGAATTCTCTTCTCTCCCTTGGTAAGAACTCAGGTTTATTATAAATTGCCTTTCCTTTCTTTCTTGGTAAAACTGGGTAATTATTTCTCAGGGACTCTAAGCTTCTCTCCAAACCATTCCCTTTGGCTCCTTGCTTAAGTTTCTTTGTTCTAGAGTCAGGAACGCTGTGAGACCAGGGCGTGGCACAGCCTCTAACTTCAGAGCTGGCTCTAACAAACTTTCTTGGGACAGCTGCCCAGTCAGCCTGGCCCTTCTGGATTTCACCCCTGTGAACCCTGTACCTGTGGGCTTGCTCCTCTAGGATTTCTTCAGTTACTCCTTCTCTTGGAGATGAACCTCTTGATAGAGCTGTTCCTTTCCTTTCTTTGGTGAAGCCGTGCTCCCCTGTGTAGCCGTGCTTCTCCTCTCTGATGCAGCCGTGCACCTCTTCCTTAATACAGCTGGACACTCCTTCCTTACTGCAGCTGGACACCCCTGTGTAGCCGTGCACCTCTTCCTTACTGCATCTGGACCTCCCTGTGTAGCCGTGCACCTCTTCCTTAATGCTGCTGGACCTTCTTTACAAGCATTCAGCTCTGGCTTATAAGGAAATCTTTCCTGCCTGACTTCCGGGGTCATTTCCAGGTGCAAGTCATTAGGTTTCTCAAGCTCATTAGCTCCTGAATGTTCCTTCCTGCTCCCTCTAGCTGTGCCTGGAGGTAATTGCACATCTAGATTCTTAAAAGAAACAGGATTTCTTTTCAAGTTTTCAACTTTATCAATACCCACATCATGACAGTACACACATGTCCTCATCCATCCATCTCACAGAAGGTTTCTCCGTTTCCTTTTCCAAGGAAAGCATTACCAATATAGGGTGCTTCCTTTCGGTCTGGCCTCTGCTCCAAGAGTGTTCACCAAATGCATGGCAGTAGTAGCTGCATTTCTACGCACTCTGGGAATATTTTTATTCCCATACCTGGACGACTGGCTCATCCGAGCTCCATCTCAGTCAGAGGCCCAGATTTCCCTGGACTGCACAAGGCGCATTCTGCAGTATCTGGGACTTGTGGTAAACCTCCCAAAGTCCCAGCTCACCCCTACTCAGTCCCTAGAGTTCATAGGGGCCTGGCTAGATACTACCACTGCAAGGGCCTATCTTCCTCAGGCCCGTTGCCTACGCCTAGTGCAGTTAATCTCCCAGATTCAGTCAAAGAGCTTTTTAACTGCCCGGGAGATGCTACAACTGCTAGGCCACATGGCATCCACAGTGCATGTGGTCCCCTATGCTCGTCTTCACATGAGAGCAGCTCAGTGGACTTTGTCCTCCCAGTGGACTCAAGCATCAGGGGCTCTGTCAGACAAAATAGCAACCTCCAGGCGCCTCTTTTGGTTTCTCCAGTGGTGGAAGTCCACCCAAAATCTATTGCTGGGGTCCCCCTTCCAACAGTTGTTGCCCCAAGCAACCCTCACAACAGATGCCTCCCAAACAGGTTGGGGAGCTCATCTGCAAGACCTCTCCACTCAAGGCACTTGGTCTCCACAGGAGACCTCTCTACATATCAACCACTTGGAGCTCCGAGCAGTTTTTCTAGCTCTCAAGGTCTTCCATACCCTGCTCAGATACAAGACAGTCCTCATTCATACGGACAATCAGGTAGCCATGTTTTACATAAACAAGCAAGGAGGAACTGGCTCTCTGTCGCTTTGCAACGAAGCTTTAAGATTGTGGGTCTTCGCCAGAGAGCATCAAATCCATCTCCTGGCCGTATACCTTCCAGGAATCCAAAACTCTTGGGCAGACAGACTCAGTCGAGTTCTGCTTCCACACAAATGGTCCCTGCACATGGACCAGGTACTCAGAATCTTCCAAGAATGGGGAACCCCGGACATAGACCTCTTTGCAAGTCCGTGGAATGCCAAACTTCCACGGTTCTGTTCCAGAATTCCGTGTCCGGTAGTTCAGGCGAAGGATGCCTTCCTCCTTCACTGGGGTCAAGACTTCCTGTATGCCTTTCCACCCATTCCCTTGATTCCCAAGACTCTGTTCAAGCTCCAGAGGGATCAAGGATCTATGATCCTCATAGCTCCACGCTGGCCACACCAAGTGTGGTACCCTCTACTTCTGCATCTCTCTCAAGCTCCCTCCCTGGACTTGGGAGCTGCTCCAGACCTTCTGTCCCAGGAGGAGGGGACTTTGTGGCACCCAAACCCCAAGTCCCTTCACCTCAGAGCTTAGTTGCTGAAGGCCTAGACCTTCAAGGTTGGAATCTTTCTCAGCAAGTAAAGGATATCCTCCATGCTTCCAGAAAACCTTCTACTAGACGTTCCTATGCTTTTAAATGGAAAAGGTTTTCCATTTTGGTGTACTGAGAAGGGTCTTGACCCTCTAGCACTACCTTTGAATTCTCTATTGGAATATCTCCTGCATCTCTCTAATGCAGGCCTTAAGACGAATTCAGTAAGGGTCCATTTGAGTGCTATTGCAGCATCCCTTAAGCCTATCAATGGACAGCCTATTTCCTCTCATCCTCTTATTGCAAGATTCATGAGAGGCCTAACTTTAACTAAGCCTCCCATTAGGCCTCTTCCGGTGGCATGGGACTTAAATGTGGTTCTTGGTCAGCTTATGAAGCCACCTTTTGAACCCTTAGCCACCACCTCCTTGAAATTTCTTTCCTGGAAGGTAATTTTCCTCATTGCAGTCACCTCAGCTCGCCGCATCAGTGAACTGCAGGCCTTAGTGGCTAATCCACCTTATACCAGGTTCCATCATGATAAGGTAGTCCTTAGGACCAATCCACACTTTATGCCTAAAGTGGTCTCATCTTTTCATCTTAATCAAGAGGTGTATTTACCTGTCTTTTTTCCAGCTCCTCATGCATCAAGTGCAGAGAGGAATCTTCATACCCTGGATTGTAAGAGAGCTCTTGCCTTTTACTTACAAAGGACACAGCAACATAGAAAGTCTTCTCAACTCTTTGTTGCTTTTGATCCCTCTCATTTGGGACTTCCAGTCTCTAAGAGGACACTGTCCAATTGGATTGCTCAGTGTATTTCTTTCTACCAGAGTAAGAACCTTTCTCTGGAGGGCCATGTCACAACTCATAATGTGAGGGCCATGGCCACCTCTATGGCTCATCTAAATTCTGTGTCCATCGACCAGATCTATCGAGCGGCCACCTGGGCCTTGGTTCATACCTTCACAGCCCATTACTGCTTGGACAAGGACTCCCGCCGGGATGCCTTGTTTGGTCAGGCTGTTCTCAAACACCTGTTCCATTCTTAATCAACTCCTGCCCTCCTTCCCTGGTTGGATGCCTGAGATCCATAGGAGGAGGTAGAGCCCTTTCCAGGGTCTCATAACCTTGGGGATCTCCCAGGCATCTCTAGCTAGGGAGTCCCCATATGTGAAGACTCATTCCTGCTTGTTCCTGGAGATAGCACAGTTACTTACCTATAACAGGTGATCTCTGGGAACAGCAGGAATAAGTCTTCACAACCCACCCACCTCCCCTAGGAGTTGTATCTCTCTATCTATCTTTCATTTCCTCTCTCTCTCTTTGTCTCAGCTTTAAAACTCGAACTGGGGAGAGGCGGTTAGGAAAGGTGGGAAGGCAGCGCGCAGGTGCTGTGGGATGCTCCCAAAAATCTTTCCTTTTTGGGAAGCTGGGGAGCGTTCCCGCGCAGGCTCCGTCGGTACCGACGTACCCATATGTGAAGACTTATTCCTGCTGTTCCCAGAGATCACCTGTTACAGGTAAGTAACTGTGCTTTATCAACATAACCATATACCGAACCATCTTTGCTTTTCTGCAATCTGTATTTTCCATATATTGGTAGCCCATCCTGGTCATAATACTGTAATTCATACTGGTCAAGATGAGTTTTAGGATCAGTGAGGACATTAACAACCCTTAGATTAGAATGGGCTTGTACAGAACTCACTGTGGGATGGTCCATTACTAAATGCACATGATTACACAGGTACACTAAAAAATTTTTTTTTTTAAACTGCCTCTAATGTTTCGATTGATTTTTACGTTTTTTGGTGCGCTGAATCCAAATCTGGTAACCAATTTGCTCCATCACGTACAGATATTTTGCTACATTGGGTTAGCAGTTTGAGGTGAACGTTTCAGATTGAGTGCGATCGAGATAAAAGTCTCTTGGATGAATTCTTTATACTAATTGTTTAGTAGTTATTCAAATAAGAATAAAGAAAATTGTAACAAGGCAGCACATAAGAATAGAGTAATGTCAACAAAACACACTGTGATGGTAGCAAAATTGTCTGCACTTAAAACAGCCACATACATGTGCACAAACATTGAGCATATAAGAGCGAGGTTAGACACAAAGCAAAGCAAAGAAATGTGCAAAAAATGTTGTACAGGTATGTATGTAAGAATAGAAAACACAAACCGCACCATTGCAATACATGAAGACAAACACCCGATGGTGTGAAAATAAAATTCTAATAAATGAGATCCGACACTGTGGTAATAACTAGCAAATTTTTATTTCCAAGTTTAGTAAAAACACGATATTTGTCAACACAGTTTAGATTTTAAAGTCATTCTTGGGTCAATCAATCTCCTGGTGGGCCCGTTTCTTCTTCCCCCGAATGCTTCTCTTGGTGCGCTGCTTGGCATATTTTTCATCTGGGGTTTCCCACAGCAGCAACCAGCAGAAATCAGCCATCATAGTGGTGTTCCATCTTCCTTGGTACCTTCTCTCTGCGTCCTTGATGTCTTGGTGAAACCTTTCACCTTGTTCTTCACTGTACGCCCCCAAGTTTTCGGGAAAGTAGTTCACATGGGAGTGCAAGAAATGGACTTTCAGGCTCATGTTACAGCCTTGTTCTTTGAAGGCATTGAGCATCCTGGCAACAATATCCTTATAGTTCTCATCCCGCCTGTTCCCCAAGAATTTGAGAACAACATCCTTGAAGGAATCCCAGGCTTCTTTTTTCTTCTCAGACATCGTTTCAGCGAATGCTCCATCTGAAATGAGTTTCCTTATATCAGGGCCAACAAACACTCCTTCCTTTAGCTTTGCTTCAGAAAGTCGGGGGAACTTTGAGCAAAGGTACCGAAAGCACTCACCATCTTTTGGAAGGGACTTGATGAATTGCTTAATGAGACCCAACTTAATGTGGAGAGGTGGTAATAGAATTTTATCACGAGGTACCAAGCTCTGATGAAGAACATTTTTCTCACCGGGTCTCAAATACTCCCGAATTGGCCAGTCTTTTTTCCCCCAGTGTAGGTCGCGTGCCCGGCTATCCCACAAGCAAAGGAAGCAGGGATATTTGGTGAAACCGGATTGCTGCCCTAATAGCATGGATAGAATTTTAAAGTCTCCACAAATCATCCACTTATGCTCATCATAACGAATCTTCTGAAGAATCAGGGCCAAATTCTCGTATTTTTCTTGGAGAATAACAGAGTGAGCAATAGGAACTGAAGCGAATGTGTTGCCATTATGAAGAAGAACACCTTTTATGCTGTCTTTTGACGAATCAATGAACAGCCGCCATTCAGCAGGATCATACTTGAGTTTAAACTTTTCCATCACTCCGTATATATCGTTGCAAAATACAAAATCTTCCTCTTTGCTGAAATACTTCAAAAATTGTGTCTCGCGGTTGCGGTACCAATAAAAAGTTGTTCCTGGTGACAATAGATTTTTCTGTTTAAGCCGAGAACCTAGCAGTTGGGCAGCATCTTTTGGGAGTCCTAAATCCCGGACTAAATCATTCAATTCAGCTTGAGAGAAAAGTTCAGGTTTCGGATCTGGTTCAGTTTCAAACTCGGAAGTACTGGACTCATCAGGAAAAGCCATCTGATGAGTCTCATCATGATCAGAACCGTCCACACAAATATGATCCAAAGATTTTGATGGTTCAGGCACAGGTACTTCGTTGCTATGAGGCATAGGCCTAATTGCTGAGGGAAGGTTGGGGTAACTTATTACGTTCTTATTTTTTAAGTTGTATCCCTTCACAATGCAAGAGCAAAAATAGCAGTCACTGCTGTGGTCTCTTTGTTCACGCCACATCATAGGTATTCCGAAACGAAATGCTTGTTTTTTACCTTTCATCCATAAGCGTAGATCTTCCTCACATGTCTTGCACACTTTGTGAGGAGCCCACGGTTTGTCTTGATCGCCTAACTTCAAACCGAAATAGGCGAAATATACTTTTTTAATAAATGCAGAAATGTTCCTCTGCTGCTTTTTCACGGTATATTCCCCACAAATAAAACAAAAACTGTCCGGAGAGTTGACGCAACCTCTGGCTCTGTGAGCCATCACAAATACACAGCACTGCAAACTACAACTGTAGTGAACCACTTCGGAATAAAGCTGGATTACGACTGAGCAAACAAAAGGTAATAATGAACTTGCAAGAAACTGAAATTTGACAGGAACGTTCATGTCGCAACCACCGTGTTTGAGCGAGCGAGCGAACGAGGCGAGGCGAACAGGAAAGAACATGCGCCAGCGCGAGTACTGGATTTAGCCCCCCGCCTCCCAATTGTCCTGTTAATGTATAAAATGAATACAAAACACTCTAAAATAGACCATTACAACCTCTATTTTGGGCCAAGAAAATAAACTGCAGTCGGCTAAAAAGAAATTATGTGAACATTCCTTATATGGGTAAGAAATCTAATTTTGCAAGAAAACGTGACGTGATGGAACATTTTGGCTATTTTTCCTGGATTCAGCACCCCAAAATCTATAGGAATCAGTTGCAAAACTGGAGGCAGTTTTTTGGTAGTGTACCTGTTATTAGTCATAACAGTCTGACAACTAGATAGAGGGGTTTCTCCCACAGGGTGAGCTCCCTCTCGTTGAAAACAAATGGGAGGGTTGGTTACTGACTGAGGACTGATAATTCTTGGAGCAAAGGTTGCTACGTCTGGCCATGTTACAGTAAGATTGAATAAGGTTTCATTCACAGACAGCTCCTTTAATTCTTGCAGAGAGATAGGTCGAGGTCTAGGCAAAAATCCAAACTGCGTAGCTGCTGGGTGAGGTAAGCACACTGTGCAACTGGAAATGTTAAAACGCTGAACTAAGGAATAAATGTGAGAATGAAACGCATTATAAAAACCTCCATGCTTTGCCCAAGGTGCATGCGGATCATACTCAGGGACTGTATGATCAGAAAATGTATGATCTTGGACCACTAAGGGTGTAGGGGCAAGGTTGAAGGTTCGGAGCAATTCATCTACTATTGCCTGTTGCTCAGGCCCTATCGTTGGTTTACTTAATTCTAATAGTCTTTTTACGAAAGCCTCCACACCCTCTACTCGTGGGAGAGAGCTCCCACACACCAGATTAAAAAACACAAAAACAGTGCCAATGCTACTGAAAGCATACATATCAAGCAATTCTCTGTGGACAAGTCCGAAGTGGGTTGTAGCTGTCCAGCAACTTCACACCCACTTTCTTGGTTAAGCGGAGATAAAATCGGAGGAAGTGAGTCCAGTTCAATCTCAAATTCCTCTGGGTCCGTCCTAGGCTGTGTACAGGGAAGTTGTCTCTTCCAGCTGATGGTGCTTTCTTGCACTGGTCCAAATGTATCCAGGTTTTCCGTCCTTTCACTTTCAACACTGAATATCCCACCAGCAACACTTGGAATAGTCCCAGAAATCTTGCTGCCAGCGCAGACTTCGGTGCCGGATCCTTGATAAGTACCCAGTCTCCAGGTTCCACTTCTGGAGGTGGTCGTGATCTTGAGCACCCTGCTTCGTAAGCTGCAAAAAGGAAGGAGATACCAATGTTTGGTACAAATATTTACAATAGGATAATAGTTCGCTGCGCAGCAGTTGGGGATCAGGCAATTGATCTGGTGGAACTATAACATGGGCTGGAGTAGTTGCTGGACGTCCAGTCATAATTTCATAAGGGGTAAGGCTTTGTCGAGTTCTTTGAGGAGAATTGCGAATTGAAAATAAAGCAAATGGCAGAACTTCCACCCAATCCCGACTCCAATCATGAGTTAGGGAACGGAGGAGCGCCTTCAGCGTCCGATTCATCCTTTCCACATGGCCAGAGCTTTGCAGATGATACGGAGGATGAAGTTGCTGATGAAGGCCAAAAAATGCAGTTATGCCTTTCCAGACTTCTGCCATGAATGCTGGGCCTTGATTGGAAGACGAAACCAGGGGCACTCCCCACAAAGGAATAAACTGGGTAATCAAACACTTCAAAACTGTAGCAGCAGACAACAAATTAGTTGGATAGGCTTCAGGCCATCCTGAGTATAAGCAGGTAAAACCCAAAAGGTGCTTCCTTCCCCCCTTGGCACAAGGCAGATCAGTAAAGTCCATTTGCTGGAAGAGGAAGGGTCCTCGAGGCCTAGGCAAGGATGGAGAAGGCAACGCGCAAAGAGTGCATCCAGATTTTCCTGCTTGTAGACACGAGAGACAAGAAACATACACAGCATGAGCAGCAGAAGCAAATGCAGGATTATACCATAACTGAGCAAAAGCATTTGTCATAGCCGGAACACTTAAATGCAACTTGTGATGTAAGAACAAAGCAACAGGATAAAATAATGATTTAAGACAAATAAATAATTGGTACTTTTTCCATAGTCCTGTACCATCAGGCGATGCTCCCCAAAATAACCATTCTTGCTTTTCGGTGAAGTCAGCTGAGTCCTGATGAGAATGCATCAAGTCCAATGATAATGAGCCAGATGTAGAAGCTGCAGGCGAACGAAGAGTTAATAAGAGATGTGATGGAGCCACAGACCCCGCGGCTGCAGCTTTAGCAGCTTGGTCCACAAACTGATTGCCTTGTGACACCACAGTTCCAGTAAGATCATGTCCTTTACATTTCAACACAGCCACCTGAGCTGGTTTAAGCACTGCAGCAAGCAAACGTTCAATGTAGCGGGCATGCTTGATAGGCTTATGAGCAGCTGTCAAAAATCCATGTTGAGCCCAAATGTTCCCAAAATTCCAGAGAACCCCAAGTGCATAAGCGCTGTCAGTATGGATATTCACAACCAAATGCGTAGACATTTCCAAGGCCCAAATAAGGGCAAACACTTCTGCTAACTGGGCACTAGCAAATGGCAAGGCTCCTGCCTCTATTACAGAATCAACAGTAGTAACAGCATATCCAACAAGTAAATTTCCTTGCTCATCACGGAAAGCAGAGCCATCAGTAAATAGAACCCAGTCAGGGCTGGACAGAAGACAGATCAGGCCTAGCCTTTGAATAGGCTGTTACAGAGGAAAGACAATCATGAGTTCCATCAGGATCAGACAGGTGTAGCAGTGGATCTAAAGAAGCCAAGGTTTGAGCTGGCTATAACAGTGAGACCTCATGTAAAGTGACATGTGCTTGGGAAATAGCCAAATCAAATAACAATAAACGAAAGCTGGACAGAGGTTGGGTTTTAGCCAAATGCAACAGACAAGCAACTGAATGGAAGTGTACACATGTAATTCTTGTTGGAGAGCAAGAAAGTCTGTAGTTTGTATAGCAAACACTACAGCAGCCAAAGATTGGAAACATGGCAGCATGCCAGAAATGACAGGATCAAAGGCTTAGGAAAAATAGCCTAAGAGCTTCAATCCAGTAGGAAAACGTTGTGCCAAAACACACACAGCAGCAGATGTGGACATAGCCACATAGAGACAGAAAGGTAAAGCATAATCAGGAAAAGAAAGACAGGGAGAAGTCAGTAGAGCTTGTCGCAGAGAGTGGAAAGCATTATGCTGAGCTTCAGTAGGAACTATAATACCCTCTGGAGCCTCACGGCCAAGAAGGGCATACAGTGGAGCAGCAAGTTCAGCAAAATCAGGAATCCACTGACAACGAAATACTAAAAGACCTAAAAAGCGGCGTATTAAAGGCACAGTAGCAGGAAAAGGCATAGACATAATAGGACCAATCCGCTGAGCAGTAATAGAGCGTCCAGCTGAGGAGAGACATACACCAAGAAATATCACTTGTGGCAAAGAAAATTGCAACTTAGACTGATTAACTTTCAATCCCAGATGAGAGATATGTACAAGAGTTAACATAATATCAGCAACACAAGCATCATAACAAGGAGAGCAAATAAGTAAATCTACATACTGTATTAACACAGATTTGTCCAATGCCAAGTCCTGCAAAGCAGCTTTAAGGCCCTGCGAAAAATAAGCAGGACTCTCGATGTACCCTTGAGAAAGGGTAGTCCATGTATATTGACGCCCTTCATACGTGAAAGCCAGTAAATACCTAGACTCCTCCCCTACTGATATGGAATAGTAGGCAGAGCTTAAATCTATAACTGAAACGTGGGTGGAGTCACATGGTATACGAGTCCAAATGTCATGAGGATTGGGTACGAGGGGAAAAACTGGTAGAACAATATGATTAATAGCTCTCAAATCTTGCACAAATCTGTAAGACTTACCATCAGCCTTCAGCACTGGTAAAATAGGAGTATTGCAAGGAGAAGAAGTGGGTACCAAAACACCCTGGGCTAGCAGGTTTTCAATCACTGGCCGTATTCCAGCCACTGAAGCATCAGGCAGAGGGTACTGACGCACATATGGCAGTGGAGCTCCCGGCCGTACTTCAATCTTGACTGGAGAAATGTTGAGATGTCCAATATCATTACCTGGCACAGCCCACAAAGTTGAAGGAAGGGTGTCCAATGGTGGAGCCATTACAACAGCCGGTGTCACAGCTACAGGCTGTTGAACTTGCAGGGGACACAAGGTACAAGTCAAAGTGCCAGTTTCCCAGCTGATAACAGTCTTGTTTCTGGATAGAAAATCTTATCCCAGCAAATTGATAGGCAAAGTAGGGCCAACCAGGAAATCTGTATGATACAATTTCTCTTCCATTAGAAGCAGCACATCAGTCAATTTTTGGTGCATTATAGTTTTTCCCTGAATTCCTTCACAAGGGACTTTAGGAGCAGTAGACAGTGCCTTAAACAGAGGAGGGGGGTAACTGAGATAGCGCTATGGCAGATGTAGAGGCGCCTGTATCTAACAGGAAAAGCAATTCATACCCCAAGATAGTAGCGTGTATTTCTCCCTGTGTATTGGGGCACACAACCAAGCCTAATCAGTCCTCACTATAGTCCAAGTCAGTTTCTGCATAATATTGGGTCATGACTGAAGGCTGGTTTTGGGTAAAAACTGGGTATGGAGCATGTGAATAACTGGCTTCTACAGCATCCTGACGTACCTCAGATTGGGGAGGGTCGCTTCTTGGCATAGTACAGTCTCTTACCATATGCCCCATCCTACTACACCTAAAACAGGCATGGTCTCCTTGCTGCCCCCCCCCCCCCCATATAGTCACGACCTCTACCCTTAAAGGGTACAGTTCCTCTGCCACCTCTGGCTTTGCCTCGCCCCCTGAAATTGGATTCATAACTTGCTACTTGTAGATTTAAACATTTTTGACGCTGCCGGTCCACTTTACCGTTATCATCCTCCTTTTGCTTCTGAATTCTTTTCTCTGCATGCAAGGCAGCTTCCAAGATCTCCTGTGCAGACTTAGTAGACCATCCAAGCAAAGCATTTTCAAGAATAGCTTTTATTTCTGACTGCAGTCCATTCACAAAATTGAGGCAAATCCTTCCATTTCACCATTCTGAGGAGAAAAATCTCGGAATGCTAGGCAACGAGTATGAAACTGAGCAACAGCTTCATCCCTACCCTGCTTCAGGTCTAATAGCTTGGACAAATATTTTACAGGAGTACATTTCTTTTCAATAGCTTTTAACAAATTATTCCGGTCTTCCCGGAAAGCAGTCATTTGATTATCATCAGAGGCATTAATAACAGGATCTGCATGGGGCCACTCCCATGCTGCATTATCCCGCAGTTGGGGGTGGGTGACTGCCCTCAGTTCTATAGGATTTAAGAAGACTGACTTTAATAAATTTTGCAAATCTACCCTGGAGGGGTCATAAGTAGTTAGTAGCTGACACCAATAATCCACAAACTGACCAGGTTTTTCTCGGGAGTCAGGGCAAGATCTAGCCAAATTAAAAACTTCAGCTGGGGACCAATGAGATGCTAAAGTGACTAAACCATCATCCCCCCTAGGGAAGGCTCTGAATGGAGCCAACAGATCCATTTGCTTACTTTGTTCTTTTTCCTCTCTAACCTCCTTATTTAACTTTAAAATGTCCCCTAACTCTAAAGTCAAACGCTGCAAGTGTTTCCAGTTAGGGGTCAAAGGAGCTTTGGTCCAATGGCCAATTCCTTTGGCAACTGCAGCCATGGCTTCTGCTACCAGTTCCCTATTCTGACTGCGTAGCAACAGCTCTAGTGTATGCTGTTTTACTTGTAGGTCAAGTACCTCAAATGTGGCTATAATGACTTCAGTCAGTGTACGGGCTTTTTCTGCTAAGCGGGCAAGATATTGTGTCAACTGGTCTCTAGTAGCTATTAATTCAAGCTGACTTGCTTCTACTCCTATTAATTGCTCAAGTTCCAAAATGTCCTTTTTTAACTGTTGAGTTCTAGTGTTGCGAGGGACCCAACTACAGGGTCTTCAGGGATAACTGAAAAGAGACCACCTGGCTTAATTAAAGGAGTGGCACCAGCCACGGGTACAGGGACTAGAGAACCAGGAGAAGGCAGCACTATACCTAAACTAGAATCTGAGGGGTGAGTATCAGATTTAACAGGGGTAGAAATACTAGGCATACCACTCAATTGGATGAGCGGTTCCTCCTGATCTTGGTGGGATGCGGGAGCTGCAGCATTATTCCTAGTTAATGACAGCCAATGCAGTGAACTCCGCCTTATAAGCTGGAGGAGCTGTAGCAACAGTACTAGGATCACAGTTTTTCAACTTTTCACTGTCAGAACTACCAGTCTTAATGTCAGCTTCTGTCTGTTTAGTCAAAACACATATTTGTTCCTCTATTCTAAATACTTGAAATTTTTCAAACACAGAAGTGGTGGCCTTTTGGGCTTTCTCTGCAGCCTTAGCTTGCCACCAACCATATACGACCCATTCATGACTGGTATGAGGTCGCCCTAAATCCTCAAAGGCCATTTCATACTGTAACCACCTCAATTTGTCCTCCTGGAACGTTCCACCAAGTGAGAACTGCAAATTAGGGTTACTAGCAGTCAATGAATGCCAACGGCCAACATAATCTAGGGCTCTATCACCAAACCTGCGCCTCATTTCATAATTTGGGCTTCCCTTTTTCATCCCAATCTCACAAGCTTTCTCACCCCACTCATCTAATTGAGTTTTCTGTTTAATTTTACCGGCCTTATTGCCCATTGTAATTACAACACACGACATATACCTGCCAATCAATACTCACGACAAAACTGTCCGTGTCCTTTCTGCTTTTTCGTTCCTGCCTGAAGGACAGATAATCCCGAAGTCTACGGCACCAACTGTTGAACCCTTTCTCTCAGGGCCTGCCCTCCTTCAATGAACCTGGATTCTTTTAGTTAATTATCTGAAACCTTCTAACAGGAAGGAAAAGAACAAGAGACACAATTATTTAATTATTATTCCAGAGCTCTGCAAGGAAGGATCAGAGAGCCAAAGTAGGTCTTTCCATCTGAGTTCCTTCAAAGATTTCTTAGCCAGAGTTCCAGCTTTTATTGAGGATTATCAGATGACATAGTTAATTTGTAATTAACATCTGGTGATATTCATATTACAAAAGTACAAGTCTAAAATAGAATCTGCTGATATCTTTGCCAAGCAACAGGTGAAAGCAGAAGTTACAAGGTTATGACTATATTCACTAGACACAGTAGGTGTCACTACAAGTCTTCCACTAAACAAAAGCTAATTAGTTACACTTACAATATTTGCTGAATTTCTATTATTTATTCAAGCTTTGTTTAATTTCCAGTTATATGTTGACCTAAGGTCTGATTATCGAAAAGTTCATGCTGACCTAGTTACTACTCGTCAACCTATCATCTTGCAGGATGAAAGGGGAAGCACTGTCTGTAATCATTGATTTTTAGAGAAGCTGGCCTGTGACCCAATAACTATGTACACAGGTCTGTTAGCTAATTCTCTGATGCAATTGCTAACAGTACAGAAGAACAATCTAGTAGAGAAAAACTCTTTGATTTTGCAGTTTAGCTTGTGAATTCCAATAAGCATATGTTTCACCTATAGCTAGCTTTACAGTCCTGTTTTATGATTTTCTGTACCATCACTGTCCGTACCTACGTCCAGTATTCCATATGTACATTCACTGTCACTGTCCACCTATAAATCCAAATTGCCATAGACAGGGTGATCCATAGTTGTATAGGTTACTTTAGTACGTGATAACTCATCAATTTCTTTTATAGTCTCTAGTTTAGTTCTAGAGCCTGGGTTGAGGCACCCGTTTCCACAGAAACGTTTAGTTTCACGGAAGAAGTCATATCAAATCTATGTAAAGAAACAACGCCGTTTGCATTTGAGGAAGCTACCGCTCAGCTGTCCACTGCTCTTGATTGGGAAGACCTACTGAAGACACAGAAAAGGATCGTACGTATGGAACTGCATCGACTATCATTAATTGAATATGTGTGATGACATCATATACCATGGGGTTTAAGAATGTATAAAGAACCAAGAATGTATATTGCCGACTCAACATTCATTGGAAAGTGGAATCAAATCCTCAATAAATATTTGTTGGATCTAATGGTCTTGGTTATAGAAACAACGAAGAAGAATATAGATATGTTAAGAGGAGGCTGAATCTATTATTAATAGATTTAAAGAAACAGAGTCTTCAGAATGTTTCACCAAACAAATGAATGATTTACGGAAACAAATTGATATACTTCGGGAGGAAGTACAAAAAGTGAAGGCGAAAAAATTGAAACGAGATTATGAAGATTATACAAGCGGATATGTTTATCCGTGGATGAATTTGAAGAGAAAAGAGAAAAAACATAAAAAGCAGGTAATTTTTGAAAACACTTCTGAAGAAACTGACTCTACTGAGTCGGGAAAATGATCAAAAGAGGATTTCTTAGACGATTCGGAAAACAACAACAAAAAAAGGAGGGGGCCGAGGAAAATCTCAATGATGGGAGAATTTCAGACGGAGAGTTTAGATAATATTGTAGATATCCCGGATCCATCTAATTCTTTAGTGATCAATATTTCAGGATATAGTTTATCTCGAGAACAAATGGAGATTTTAAATAAAGGTTTATCCTTTGTCCCTGAAACCTTTTTTGATGCTTTTCAATTTAGGATTGATTTAGAACAATTAATACATAAACTTAATTTGAAGATGTATTTTGCATCCCAACCAATGAAAACTGAGATGACACAGGACGCAAATTCTAGAAGAGTACAGTTGCCATTAAAATCTACATGGTCCTCTTCAGGACCCTTACATCCGTCTTTAATATTATTTAGGGAATTAGTTTTAAAGGATGTGAAACAATTAGAAGGCAAGAAAAGAAGTAGATTTAGTACAATTTCTAAGACAGAGAAAATGGCATTGAGAGATCTTCAAAAACAATCTGAATTGGTTATTCGGCGGGCGGATAAAGGTGGGGACATAGTTGTCCAGAGTAGGGATCAATATCTCAAAGAAGCTCAGACAGTTATCAGATGCTGAAACTTATGAAATCTTAAAGGAAGATCCCACTAGCCGGTTACAAAAACAAATTAAACAAATCACATCAAAAGCTTTGGAAGCACGATTAATAACGAAAAAGGAATGTTTTTTTTTTTTAATCCACCGTATCCGACGATTACCAAATTTTATTTAGTACCAAAGATTCACAAAAGTTTGCAAAATCCTCCCGGAAGACCAATTGTTTCTACAAGGGTACGCTTTTAGAACCTTTGTCGATATTTATAGACTCTTTTTTGAGGCCACTAATGACAGCAATACCCTCATTTATAAAGGACACCACTCATTTTTTTGCAGGTCCTGGCAGAACTTGCTCAGTTCGCGACAGCATCTGACATTATGTTGGTCACCTTAGATGTGTATACAGCCATTCCACAATCTGCAGCATATGAGAGCGTTATGACAGCTTTAAGCAACAGAGGAGATTTATCCGACAATCTACTGGCATTCTTGTCGGAATTGACAACTTTAACAGTTTATCAAAATTTTTTTGTGTTTGAAAATATTTTGTATCATCAACTGTCTGGAGTGGCAATGGGAACCATGTGTGCCCCCTCTATAGCCAATCTGTTCATGGGGATGTTTGAGAAGAATTGGATAGGAATGTCACCGTATAAAAATCAATTGAAATTATGGTGCCGCTACATAGACAACATCTTTTTGTTGTGGGAAGGGTCAATTGAACTTTTGCAAGAATTTTTTATTTGGTTAAACTGCAGAGATGAAAATATTCAATTCACTTTTTCACATCATAGCGATACTATGACATTCTCCAGGACCAAGCAGGAAGTCAGTCCTCACATATGGGTGTCATCGGCGCCGATGAAGCCCCAGCGGAGCATTTCCCCAGCTTTCTATGAAAGCCTTAGGGAATGCAGGCACGCATGCGTGGTTCCCTTCCCGCCTAAAGGTGCCATCTTATCTTAGTCTCTTTTTTTCCATGAAGCCCACCGGACGTGTGTCCAGTTCTCCAGGACCAAGCAGGAAGTCAGTCCTCACATATGGGTGACGTCGGCGCCGACGGAGCCCTCGCGGAGCAATTTTCCCCAGCTTTCAAAGAAAGCCTTTGGGAATTGCAGCGCGCATGCGCGGTCGCCTTCCCACCCAAGGGTGCCATCTTAGCCAGTCTTCTTTTTTCCGCGGAGCCCTACAGACGTACCCGTCGTGTCCCCGCGAAAAAGTTGATTTTATTCGTAATATTCTCTTTTTTCCTTCGGTTCGACGCCGGTTTTCTTCCCGCCCGGACTCGCGACGCCGGTCACGAGTCCTCTTCTTTTTTTTTTCGGTTTTTCTGATTTAGTCAGTTTCGTTTTCAGTTTTTTCACTGGCAGCCCGGTCTTTTGACCTCGCAGGGGCCCTTTTTCCCCCGATGGCTGCCAGTGGTTTCAAGCGGTGTGGTCAGTGTGACCGAAATATGTCACTTAGTGACACACACGATAATTGCCTCCGCTGCCTGGGCCCGGATCATGAAGAAATGATCTGTGGGGCCTGTGGCAAAATGTCCTCCAAAGCGTTGAGAAGTCGGCGGCATCAGCGGGATAGGATCTTCGCTGACCCCAGCCGTACCCGGACCTCGTCGGAAGCCTCGGCGTCCAGAGGTTCCAGCTCTGACCGTCGCCGGAGTTCCTCCGACAGGGGTTCTCCCTCCGGGGACCATCGACGGAAGGTAAAACCCGCGAGGGCGGCGTCGGTGGACGCTCCTGGCTCCGCGAGGGCCAGGTCGCATAGCCCCGATAGCCGTCCCGGGTCCTTGGAGAAGGAGCACCTCTCGAAGCGACCTCGCATGGAGTCGGAGCTGCCTGCTCGGGTAAGTCCTGTGGTCCTCCTGGACTCGCCTCCGAGACCGCCGACGTCGGGCCCGACGCCGTCGGGGCCCGAGTCGGGGGCTGCTGGGTCAGCTGAGGTCGGACTCAGGTTGATGGCCTTGGAGAGCAGACTGTCTGCCTTCATGGACCAGCAGCGGGCACTGCTCGCTAGCCTCGCTGGCGCCGCTGCCCCGACCGCCGGGACGTCGACGTCTAAGTCGACCCCGGAGACCGAGCCGATCCTCGAGTCCATGCGAACTCGAGTCGATCCTCGGTCGAGGTCACCCTCGGCCTCCCGTTCGGGACCGAGGTCGTCGACGCCGACTCCCTCGGCGTCGGGGCGGCCGGCGCCGCAGCCTGCCCGGGCCGACCCCACCGATTCCTCCTCGGAGTCGGTCTGGGAGTCTGAAGAGGAAGAGTCACCTGATTCTTTTCGGACTCGGTGTGTCCCCTCGGACTCGCCTGAGTCCGAACCTCGGAAGCAGTCCCCTCCAGAGGATGCCCAGTTCTCGGACTTCGTCAGGGATATGGCCAAGGCTTTGGCCTTCCCTGCGGATCCCGAGGAGGAGCCTCGAGCCGAAGAACTCGACACCCTCCAGTATGACTCTCCCGCCTGGGAACACTTTACTGTACCGGTTCCTCCCATGCTGGAACGACTACTCTTCCGCATGTGGGAGAGTCCGGCCTCCTCGCCGGTCCTGAGCAAGCGGGTCGATTCTATCTATCGAGTCCGCAAGAGCCCTGGCTTCCAAAAAGCACAGCTACCACACCATTCCATGGTAGTGGAATCGGCCATGCATCGTCTTAAGAGCCAGAAGATGCACTCCTCGGTGCCTCCTGGCAGGGAGGCCCGTAACCTGGATGGCCTTGGTAAGAAGTGTTTCCAGGGCTCTATGCTTGCGTGTCGTGTCCAGACCTACCAGCTATACATGGGCATGTATCTCCGAGACCTGGCTAAAGAGCTAGCCGGATTCTCCGCTGGATTGTCCGAGGAACCCTTGCGGAGGTTCCTAGCCTTGTCCACTGGCATTCGGGAATGCTCAAAATTCATATCCCGAGCAGCCTATGATGGCTTTGAAGCATCGGCTCGAGTGGCCGCAGCCGGCATCGGTGCCCGCCGACAGGCTTGGCTTCAGTCGTCTGACCTTGAGCCCTGGGTGCAGGACAAGTTGGTCGATGTCCCCTGCCGAGGTGAAAACCTCTTTGGCAAACCTATGGACGAGAAGGCTGCACAACTAGAGACAGAGACTCTCACCAGGACTAGGCTTTCTAGGAAGACCTCCGCCCCTTCCCAGAAAAAGAAGGGCTCGGGAAAGAAGTCCTTTTACCCGAGAAAGGCGGCTGCCTATAAACACTACCCCCAATATCAGGCCCCTGCAGCTCCCCAACAGGGCCAGCAGGCCAAGGGACGGGGTAACGGGTCCCGTAGGCAGCAAGCCCCCAAGCCTGCACCACCAGCCCCTGCTCAGCAGGGTGGGGGTTTTTGACTCCTTAAGCATAGCCTCTCCCCCTCCGCTGGCTCCTCCCAGCACCGGAGGCCGGCTGGTTCACTTCGCCCACAGGTGGTCCAGCATCACCTCAGATGCCTGGGTGCTTCAAGTCGTGAGAGAAGGCTACCTTCTCCACTTCCACCAGGTCCCTCCCTCCTATTTCCCGGGAGAACCTCCATGACTCCCTCTGCACAGGGACTTACTCCTTCAGGAGTTAGCAGGTCTTCTACAGGAACAGGCGGTGGAACCGGTGCCCCACCGCCTGAGAGGTCAAGGCTTTTATTCCAGGTATTTTCTAGTACCAAAAAGGACAGGAGGCCTCAGACCCATCCTGGACTTGCGCAACCTCAACAGGTTCCTCGTGCGGGAAAAGTTCAAAATGCTTACCCTTGGAATCCTTCTGCCCTACCTCCAGCAGGGAGATTGGATATGCTCCTTGGATCTAAAGGATGCCTACACGCACATCCTCATCCACCCAAGCCACCGCCAATACCTAAGGTTTGTGGTGGCAGGAAATCATTACCAGTACAGGGTACTGCCCTTTGGCCTTTCCTCCGCACCGCGAGTCTTCACAAAATGTCTCGCGGTGGTGGCGGCCCATCTCCGGCTTCACGGCCTCTATGTCTTCCCGTACCTCGACGACTGGCTCATCAGAGCAGCGTCCGCTCCGGAGGTCACCAACGCCACACACACCGCACGGTGACTCTTCTGCAGTACTTGGGCTTTGTCATAAACTTCGCAAAGTCCACTTTGCTCCCCTCACAGGATCTCGAGTTCATCGGCGCAAGACTGCACACTCCTCAGGCGCGAGCTTTCCTGCCTCTCGACAGGGCTCAACGGCTCATGGACCTAGCCGACCGTTTTCGCAGCCAGTCCCTGGTCTCTGCCAGGCGCTTCCTGAGACTGCTCGGCCATATGGCCTCCACCGTCCATGTGACCCCCAATGCCCGCCTGAATATGCGGCCTGCTCAATGGTGTCTTCGCAAGCAGTGGCAACAAGCCACAGGCGGCCTAGCAGACCTAGTGCGCGTCTCCGAGCCACTGGCCTCGTCTCTCCAGTGATGGCTTCATCGGCCGAACCTGGTACTTGGCATGCCTTTTCAGTCACCTCAGCCGGCCCAGGTGCTGATGTCAGATGCGTCCCTCCTGGGTTGGGGAGCACATTGTCAAGGGGCACGTACTCAGGGCCTCTGGACCACGTGGGAGTCTGCTCAGCAGATCAACTTCCTGGAGCTCAGAGCGATCTGCCTGGCTCTCAAGGCTTTCTCCCACCTGACCTCTCACCAGTCCGTCCTTGTCCAGACGGACAATCAAGTTGCCATGTTCTACGTGAACAAACAGGGGGACACGGGCTCCTTCCTTCTCTGTCGGGAAGCACAGAAGCTCTGCTCTTGGGCCGTCAGTCACGGCGTTCTTCTCAAGGCAGTTTATCTCCCAGGCCAAGAAAATTGCCTGGCGGACAAACTCAGCAGGATCCTCCAGCCGCACGAGTGGCGTCTGGATCCCTTGGTAGTTCAGAAGCTCTTTCTAAAGTGGGGCCTCCCCACGATGGATCTCTTTGCCAGTCCTCTCAACCGGCAACTTCCTCGCTTCTGCTCTCGTCAGCCACATCCCCTTCGAGTTGCGGCAGACGCTTTTCTACTCTCATGGTCGGAGAGCCTTCTGTATGCTTTTCCTCCCATCCCGCTAGTCTCTCGAACTCTTTTCAAGGTTCTCTGAGACAAAGCCTCCATGATCCTGGTGGCCCCTCGCTGGCCCAGACAGCCGTGGTTTCCACTCCTGCTGCAATTAGCGGTAGAGGATCCATTCCCTCTGGGGTTTCAACCGGATCTCCTCACTCAGGATCAGGGGACTCTGCTACACCCCAACCTCAGATCTCTCAATCTAATGGCCTGGCTGCTGAGAGGGTAGTCCTTGCTCCCCTTCTCCTGCCGGCAGAGGTGGAGGAGGTCGTCCTAGCTTCTCGGCGACCTTCTACCCGCAAATGCTACGCCCTTAAATGGCGTCGCTTTTCCGTTTGGTGTACCCAGCAGTCTCAGGATCCCTTCTCCTGCTCGGTGTCGGTGATCTTGCAGTACTTGCTCTACCTCTCTAATCTGGGACTTAAGTCCAACTCCGTCAAAGTTCACCTCAGTGCTCTTTCAGCACATCATGTACCGGTGGACGGCAGACCTCTTTCCAGCGACCCTCTCGTAGCAAGGTTTCTCCGAGGTCTCCTTCTACTTAAACCACCTCTGCGCCCGCCAGCGCCTGACTGGGATCTTAATGTGGTTTTACAGCGGATCACCTGTCTGCCTTTTGAACCTATGGCTACCTGTTCTCTCCGTTTTCTTTCTTGGAAAACATTGTTCTTGATAGCCCTCACTTCCGCTAGACGCGTAAGTGAATTGCAGGCCCTCGTGTCTGATCCCCCTTACACTCGGTTCTACAAAAATAGGTAGTCCTACGGACTCACCCAAAATTTCTTCCAAAAGTGGTCTCCCCTTTTCACATCAATCAGGAGGTGGTACTTCCGACCTTCTTTCCCAGACCACACTCCAGCTGAGCTGAAATGGTCCTGCATACCCTGGACTGTAGAAGGGCCCTGAACTTCTACCTTGACCGTACGCGGGAGCACCGTAAAGCTGCTCAGCTTTTTGTGTCTTTTGACCCCAATAAATTGGGGCTCCCGGTCTCCAAGCGTACTCTGTCCATCTGGGTTGCTGACTGTATCGCTTGGGCTTATGGGGCAGCCGGACTCTAGTTAGAAGGTCGAGTCACGGCTCATTGTGTTCGGGCGAAGGCTACGTCAGTGGCTTACCTCCGCTCTGTTCCGCTGGCAGACATCTGCCGGGCCGCTACTTGGTCTTCGAGCCAGACTTTTGCGGTCCATTACTGTCTCGAGAGGGAGTCCCGCAGGGACAGTGCTTTCGGACAGGCAGTCCTCCATAATCTCTTTGAGGTTTGAGCAACTCCTACCCTCCATCCCGGATGTGGGCTACCGGTGGGTAATAATTCAGCGAAGATTCCTTCCTTCTGTGCTGCTGAGCTAGAGGGAGCTCATTTTTGTGCTTAGGGTCTCCGGTAGCCTTAAGCTTGGGAGTCCCATATGTGAGGACTGACTTCCTGCTTGGTCCTGGAGAAAGCGTAGTTACTCACCTGTAACAGGTGTTCTCCAGGAGCAGCAGGAATCAGTCCTCACAACCCTCCCTCCTCCCCTTGGAGTTGCAATCATCTGCTTAAGTTTTTT
The DNA here is from genome assembly GCA_033557465.1 of Ichthyophis bannanicus. Lineage (NCBI taxonomy): Eukaryota > Metazoa > Chordata > Amphibia > Gymnophiona > Ichthyophiidae > Ichthyophis > Ichthyophis bannanicus. Next base: position 406,801,368 of record CM066034.1, on the reverse strand, counting down.
TGCAAATTTTTATGCTGTCTTTTTTAGCTATGTCATCTGACTGGCTAAGATGGCACCCTTGGGCGGGAAGGCGACCGCGCATGCGCGCTGCAATTCCCAAAGGCTTTCTTTGAAAGCTGGGGAAAATTGCTCCGCGAGGGCTCCGTCGGCGCCGACGTCACCCATATGTGAGGACTGATTCCTGCTGCTCCTGGAGAACACCTGTTACAGGTGAGTAACTACGCTTTTTCCCGGTTAAAAGTAGATTTTTCAGCGATTTTTTGCTCTTTTTCTTCCGGTTCGACGCCGGTTCCCCTCCCGCCGGGTTCAGTACACCGGTATCGAGCCCGATTCCTCTTTTTCGGTTTTTGCCCTTCGTGGCTGGCGTTCATGCCCTTTTTCCTATTTTTCCCTGGAAGGCCGGTCTTTTGACCTCGCGGGGACTCTTTTTTTTTTCCCCGATGGCTTCCAGTGGTTTTAAGAAGTGTGATCGGTGTAAGAAACTAATGTCTCTCACCGACACACACGACTGCTGCCTTCGGTGCCTCGACCCCGACCATGATCCTAAGTCGTGCGGGGCCTGTGGAAAAATGTCTTCCAAGGCACTACGAAGTCGCCAGCAGCAAAAGGAAAGGCTTTTCTCGGACTCCGCCTCCGGCCGGGCCCGGACCTCGTCTAAGGCCTCGACATCTTGGGATTCCGATCCCGAGCACCGTCGAAGCTCCTCGGACAGGGGGACCCCCGACTGGGAACGCAAGAGGAAGAAACTGCTTGCGAGGGCGTTGTCGGAAGAGGTCCCTGGATCCTCGAGGGCCAGGTCTAAGACCATCGCCCCGGACCTGTGGAACCGGAGAAGCCTGCCAAAATTCCTCGTGTGGAGCCGGAGTCTGCTGGACACGTAAGCCCCGTAGTCCTCGTGGACTCTCCTCCCAGGGAGCAGACGTCGGGCCCGGCGCCACCGGGGCCCGAGTCGGTGGCTGCTGCGTCTCCTGAGCTGAGTCTCAGTATGACAGCCTTGGAGAGCAGAATGTCTGCCTTCATGGAGCAGCAGCGGGCACTGATGGCCAGCCTGTCTGGCGCATCTGCCCCGACCACCGGGACATCGACGACAAAGTCGACCCCGGAGACCGAGCCGATACTTGAGTCCATCGTGGCTCGGAGTCGACCTCGGTTGCGGTCCCCCTCGATCTCCCGTTCTGGACTGAGAGCGTCAGGGTGGGTGCTCCAGGGCCCCGCGGGGTCGGACCCCGACTCTTCCTTGGATGAGTCGGCTTGGGAAATGGAGGACGAGGAGTCTCCTGACACCTTTAAGACTCGGTGCATCCCTTCGGACTCACCGCAGTCTGAGCCCCGGAGTAGGTCCCCCCCGGAGGACACCCACTTCTCGGAGTTCGTCCGGGATATGGCCACTGCCTTGGCTATTCCGGTGGATCCCCAGGAAGAGCCTCGAGCTGAAGAGCTTGAGGCTCTGCAGTATGACTCTCCTCCGAAGGAGGCCTTTTCTGTCCCGGTTCCTCCGATGCTGGAACGGCTCCTCTTCCGGATGTGGGAGGCACCGGCCTCGGCGCCGGTTCTTAGCAAGTGAGTCGATTCGATCTATCAGCTCCGTAAGAGCCCTGGCTTTCGGAAAGCACAGCTACCACACCATTCCATGGTTGTGGAATCGGCCATGCATCGTCTGAAGAGTCAGAAGATGCACGCTGCGGTGCCTCCTGGCAGGGAGGCCCGAAACCTAGATGGCGTCGGTAGAAAGTGTTTTCAGGGCTCGATGCTTGCTTGCTGTGTCCAGTCTTACCAGCTGTACATGGGCATGTACTTGCGTGACCTGGCCAAGGAGTTGGCCGGATTCTCTGCTGGTCTCTCCAGGGAACCCTTGCAGAGATTTAAGTCCTTGTCCTCGGTGATTCGGGACTGCTCGAAGTTCATGTCCCGCGCCGCCTACGATGGCTTCGAGGCTTCGGCCCGAGTTGCGGCAGCCGGCATCACGGCTCGACGCCAGGCATGGCTGCAGTCATCGGACCTCGAGCCATGGGTTCAGGACAAGTTGGTCGATGTTCCTTGCCGAGGTGAAAACCTGTTTGGCAAGCCCATGACCGAGAAGGCCGCTCAGCTCGAGACCGAATACCTCACCCGGACAAGGCTGTCGAGGAAGACCTCTGCCCCTTCTCATAAGAAGAAGGGCTCAGGTAAAAAGCCTTTTTACCTGAGGAAGGGCACTGCCTGCAAACAGTACCCACAATATCAGGCTGCCCAAGCTGCCCCCCAGGGTCAGCAAGCCAAGGGCCAGGGTAATGGGCCCCGTAGGCAGAGGACCCCCAAGCCTCAGGCCCCGGCTACCTCTCAGCAGGGTGGGGGTTTTTGACTCCTTGAGCATAGCCTCTCCTCCACTGCTCTCCCAACCCTGCACAGGAGGTCGTCTCGCCCTCTTTGCCCACCAGTGGCCCCTTATCACCGGGGACAGTTGGGTGCTGGACATCATCCACACGGTATATGCCCTCCATTTCCACGAACTGCCACCCCCATATTTTCCAAGGGAGCCTCCAAGGCCTCCTCTGCACACAGACCTTCTCCGTCAGGAGCTTCAGGGTCTGTTGGTGGACAGGCGGTGGAGCCTGTGCCTCCCCACTTGCACGGTCACGGATTCTACTCCAGGTATTTCCTGGTGCCCAAAAGAACCGGTGGCCTTCATCCCATTTTGGACCTCAGGAAGCTCAACAAGTTTCTAGTGAAGGAAAAGTTCAAGATGCTTACTCTTGGAACCCTTCTGCCCTACCTCCAGCAGGGAGATTGGCTATGCTCCTTAGATCTAAAGGATGCGTACACTCACATCCTCATTCATCCAGACCACAGAAAGTACCTCAGGTTCATTGTGGGAGGAAACCATTATCAGTACAGAGTACTGCCTTTCGGCCTCAACTCCGCCCCCAGAGTCTTTACAAAGTGCTTAGCAGTGGTGGCGGCCTACCTGAGAAATCAGAGCATCTTTGTCTTCCCCTATCTGGACGACTGGCTCATCAGGGGTCAGACAGGTCAGGACGCCAATCAAGCCACCCTCAGGACCATTGCTCTTCTACAACACCTGGGGTTTGTCATAAACTTCGCAAAGTCCACTTTGCTCCTTTCCCAGAACTTGGAGTTCATAGGGGCCCGGTTGGACTCTCTCCTGGCAAAGGCATTCTTGCCAGAAAACAGAGCCCGAAGGTTGATGGCCTTGGCAAGTCAGTTTCTCAGCAGGTCCATGGTCTCCGCCAGACTCTGCCTGCGGCTTCTAGGCCACATGGCTTCCACAGTATATGTGACCCCCAATGCCAGGCTCCATATGAGGCCTGCACAGTGGTGCCTTCGGACTCAGTGGTCACAGGCCACTGGCAGCCTCAGAGACAGGATAAGGGTGTCCAGACCATTTCTGCACTCCCTCAACTGGTGGCTACACCCACCCAATCTGCTGAAAGGGGTGCCCTTTCAGATTCCAGGTTACACAGTGATTCTAACAGATGTCTCCCTGCAAGGCTGGGGAGCGCATTGTCTGGGCAAGTGCACCCAGGGTCTGTGGTCTCCCTGGGAGGCTGCACAGCAGATCAATCTCCTAGAACTCAGAGCTATTCGATTAGCACTCAAAGCTTTCACTCCTACCCTGGCTCGACAGTCTGTCCTGATTCAGACAGACAACCAGGTTGCCATGTTTTATGTGAACAAACAAGGCGGAACTGGGTCCAGGATCCTTTGTCGGGAAGCTCAGGACCTTTGTTCTTTTGCCCTCAAGCACAGCATGTTCCTCAGGGCTGTGTACCTTCCGGGCCAGGACAACTACCTGGCAGACAGATTGAGCAGGATACTGCAGCCCCACGAGTGGCAGCTGCATCCTTCAGTAGTTCAGAAGATCTTCCTGAAATGGGGTCTCCCCTTGATGGATCTCTTTGCCAGCCCCATCAACAAGCAACTGCCAAAGTTCTGCTCCAGACAACCACATTCTCTGCGGATAGCAGTGGATGCTTTTCTGATATCTTGGTCTCAGGGCCTTCTCTATGCATTTCCTCCCACGCCCTTGGTGGCCGGAACCCTATTCAAGATTTTCCAGGACAAGGCCTCGGTCCTGCTGGTGGCTCCCAGGTGGCCGAGACAGCCTTGGTTTCCACTTCTGCTTCAACTGGCGGTGGATCCTCCACTGCCTCTGGGGTTGCAACCCGACCTTCTCACACAGGACCAGGGTTCACTTTTGCACCCCGATCTCAAGTCTCTCAATTTGATGGCCTGGAGGCTGCAAGGGTAGTTTTGGCTCCCTGGGGCCTACCTTAGGAAGGAGGAGGTTGTCCTAGCCTCTAGGAAACAGTCCACTTGGAAAACCTATGCTCTCAAATGGAAGAGGTTTTCTGTGTGGTGTCACCTACGTAACAGAGGATCCTTTCTCCTGTACTGTGCCAGTAGTTCTTCAGTACTTACTGCTCTTATCCAATCAGGGACTTAAGTCCAATTTTGTTCGGGTCCACCTCTCAGCTCTAGCAGCTCACCACTCATTGGTAGAGGGACAATCTCTATCTGGTCACCCCTTGGTGTCCCGCTTTCTCAGGGGCTTGCTTTTGCTCAAGCCTCCCATCCGTCCTCCTGCTCCTGTGGGAGCTGAATGTGGTCTTGCAGCAACTGACTCGCCCTCCTTTTGAGCCGATGGCTACTTGTCCACTACGCTTCCTCTCCTGGAAGACACTCTTCCTGATAGCCCTTACCTCGGCTAGGCGAGTAAGTGAGCTTCAGGCCCTGTTCTGTGACAGGCCTTACACCAGGATTTATAGGAACAGGGTAGTCCTCAGGACTCACCCAAAATTCCTCCCAAAAGTTGTCTCCTCTTTCCACCTCAATCAGGAGGTGGTCCTTCCAACATTCTTCCCTAGGCCTCATGCAAGCCAGGCTGAAGCAGTTCTGCATACCCTGGACTGTAGGAGGGCCTTATCCTTCTACCTTGACTGTACACAGGGGCATAGAAGGGCTACTCAGCTCTGCGTATCCTTTGACCCCAATAAGTTGGGATTGGCTGTGTCCAAGCGTACCTTGTCCATCTGGGTGACTGACTGTATCACCTGGGCTTACAAGGTGGCTGACCTTCCTTTGCAGGGTAGGGTCACGGCCCATCGTGTCAGGGCGATGGCTGCCTCAGTGGCTCATCTCCGCTCTGTGCCCTTGGTAGACATCTGCAGGGCTGCAACTTGGTCTTCAAGCCAGACCTTTGTGGCCATTACTGCCTGGAGAGGGAGTCCCTTAGGGACAGTGCTTTTGGCCAGGCAGTACTCCTGAATCTCTTTGAGGTTTAGGCAACTCCTGCCCTCTGTTGGGCTACCGGTGGAGGTTGTGTCCTTGAAAAGACTTTCTTTGCAGCTGGGACTAGAGGGAGTTCTCTTGTTCAGCCTGGGTTCCTCGGTAGCCCAGAGCTAGGGAGTCACCCATATGTGAGGACTGACTTCCTGCTTGGTCCTGGAGAAAGAGTAGTTACTCACCTGTAACAGGTGTTCTCCAGGAGCAGCAGGAATCAGTCCTCACAACCCTCCCTCCTCCCCTGGGAGTTGCAGTTGTACATAGTTTCTTTTTTCATTTTTGTGTGCTGTTCTTAGCTATGTCATTTGACTGAGGTAAGATGGCACCTTTAGGCGGGAAGGGAACCGCGCATGTGTGCCTGTATTCCCAAAAGCTTTCGTAGAAAGCTGGGCAAATGCTCCGCTGGGGCTTCATTGGCGCCGATGACACCCATATGTGAGGACTGATTCCTGCTGCTCCTGGAGAACACCTGTTACAGGTGAGTAACTACTCTTTTTTAGATGTACTAGTAAGAAGAGGTGTGTAGGGTTGGGTTACTTCGGTTCATAGAAAGGATACTGATAGAAATACTTTTTTACATTATAGCAGTGCTCATCAGATACAATTACGAGACAGTTTACCTTTTTCACAATTTGTAAGATATAGGAGGACTTGTTCAGAAGTTTGTGATTTTAAACATCAATCAAAAATCTTGAAACATAATTTTCAAAATCGTGGATATCCTCAACAGGTGGTGTGTAAAGCATTTAAAAGAGCACTGTTCAATAATCGTTATTTATTGCTTTATCCACGGAAGACAACTGACGTAGCCAACACATCTAGTCATAACATCAATTTAGTTACTAAATACTCTTCATATAGCCCTCAAATTAAACAGATTATAAAGCGACATACTAATAGTTTAAATAGCATTCCAGGATTGGAAGAGAAAGTAGTCCGATGTGTTTGGCAACGTCATAAGAATTTAAAAGAAAAATTAAGTCCAGCAGCGCTGCGACCTCTGGTAACACAGTCAGTGACTACTGAGTATGGACATAAGAAATGCGATGATTGTCAAATATGTGACATTACCTGTGAACTGACGGAATTTCAATATCATGGGATAACCTATCGTCTCAAAAGTCAGATATCATGTGGTTCTAGGTATGTAATTTATTGCATTCAATACCCATGCAGATTAATCTATGTAGGTAAAACAATCCGGGCGTTTAGAGTAAGGATGAATGAACATAAAAGTAGATTAAAATGTAGGAAATGAGGCACCTATTGTTGATCACTGTTTGCAATTCAATCATAAATTTGAGGAGCTTCAATGTTTTTGTATTGAACATATCGCTTCAGGTTTCAATGGAAAATTGCGAGAACAAACTCTTTTGGTTCGCGAACAACGGTGGCTATATAATTTACGATCGGTTATACCAGAAGGGCTAAATGCCCAAATAGAGTGGGAGGTTTGCACATGAAGAAGAGATATAATGTATCGGTTTTTCAAGTGGAAATATACAATTGTTTTAAGAGAAAAAATGAAGCTACGCTGTTTTTTGTGATCATTTAGGAGAAAAAAGTGTTTTCCATTTAGTAGTTGCAAACTGAACATATACACTTGACATTTAGATGAAAAGTACTTTTCATTGTGTTTCTTCAGTATTTTATTTTGAACCATCAAGCAAAACATCTAATACACAACAGAAGCAATCGCTCCCTGGGGTGGACTCTGATCCCCAAGGTGCAAGATACATAGATGGTTACATAGTTTTTTAAGATGGTACCCCTACTTCCCCCCCCCCCCCACCCAACCTCCCCCCCAATAAACCCTCCCCCCCCCCTTTTTCCCCCCAAAGCATTACCCACTCGGACCAGCATATATATCATTACCGAACCTCAGTAGGACTCCACATACAAACAGGGCTATCAACAGCCTAACTGCAGAGTTACATTACGTATCCGAGGACTCAGTTTTTGAATATAGGGCTCCCACAGTAACCAGAAAGCAGACCATCGCTTTACATGACCTCGCGCAGCCCTACACTCCAGGAGCATAAGTTGATGAAAGGAGTTCCGCCACTCCCAAAAAGAGGGAGGGTGGCTGTCCCTCCACCCACGTAGGACTGGGCCCTTACCCACCAGACATGCCTTCCGCACCAGCCAGCGACTCCATTTCCCCCTTGGAGAGGTGAGACCCTGGAGATCCAGGACGATCAAGGCCGCGTCCCAGTGCACAGGTTGTCCAAGGAGGTCGGCCATAAATAGGGCAATTCTGTGCCAGTAGGGGCGTATGCGCCGGCAGCCCCACCACATATGGTACAAGGTCGCCAGGGGCTCCGCACAGCGTGGACAGCTACCATCTGCAGTCAAATGGCAGCGAAGGGCTCGCCGCGGAGAGAAGTGAACCCTAGTTAAGCACTTAATCTGAATTTCGCGCCAGCGAGCCCCATCCACCAGGCTCGCCACTCTCCGGAGGGCCACCAGAATAGTGCCATGGGGAATCTCGCGACCCAGTTCCGCCCCCCAGGCCCGTTCCACCCCGCTGTAGTCTGGCTGTGGTCGAAACTGCTCCAAGCGAAGATGAAAGGTCCGAATAGACGGCCGTTCGACTTCGCCAAACCCAAAGAATGCTATTATCTGGGCCGAACGTTCGCCGCTGAGTTCCGACCCTGAAAGAGAAGCCACGTAGTGGGCCACTTGTATATAGGCAAAAAGGTGTAGGGGCCCCAAGTCATATTCGCGCGATAGCATGGGAAAGGGCTTAGGTTTGCCCGCTAGGTCCACCACATGGCCCAGAGTATGCACCCCTCTCGTCTCCCATAGACGAAACGCTGCGGTTTCAGTACCTGGGGTAAAATTAGCATTGCCCCGAATAGGTAGCCAGCTCGACACCTGCCACCGACGGCCCCAATAGGCATTCAATTTCCGCCAGGTTTTATAAACCGGGGCCAATAACACACTATCCGCCAAATGCGTAGGCCACTGACTGACCTCCATATGCAAAAGGGCCCTGAGGGAGTGGGGCGCCACGTAGGCCTCCTCAAATGCCCTGGGGGTATATAGATCGTTATCCCCGAGCCAGTCCCCCAAATGGCGGGCTTGACAGGCCAATACATACGCGCCAAGATCTGGGAGCCCCCATCCCCCCCCCCGCGGATCCTCCCCATTAGTCTGCGATAAGAGATACGAGCCCTCTTCCCCTTCCATAGAAAACCCCGAAACTCCGCCTCAAAGCGCCTAATATCCCGACGAAGGATCCAAACCGGGAGGGTTTGCAGCCAATATAGGATCCGCGGCAGGATGACCAATTTAATCGCCGCGATTCTCCCCATAAGGGATAGAGGAAGGGGTGACCACGCCTGCAACTGAATCTTCACCTTGTTCAGCATCCGTCGCAAGTTAGTCCTATAGAGGTGCCCCGGATGACAGGACAGTACAATCCCCAGGTATAGGAACTGATGCTCAGCCCAGCGAAGGGGAAACTCGCCCACCCAGCCGCTCCGAAGTCGTCCAGAGACATCAAGAGCTTCAGATTTATCCCTATTGATACTAAATCCTGCAAACTGCCCGAAGGCATGAAACTCCTGCAAAAGAAGAGGTAGGGAGTCTCCGGGAGAGAGCAAGTGCACCAACAAATCATCGGCAAAGGCCGAGATCTTAAATACCTGAGGTCCAATACCGACTCCCTGAATTGTCCGCATACCCGCCACACGACGTAAAAGAGGGTCTAAAGAAAGAACAAAGAGGAGGGGAGAAAGGGGGCAGCCCTGACGGGTCCCCCTCTGCAGCGGAAAAGGCTCTGATATGACTCCATTACAGAGTATCGCAGCGGTGGGATTGGCATAGAAGCTGTCGACCATGTTACAGAACGACGGCCCCAAGCCATAATGAGGGAGGATGAATCTCAAGTATTGCCAGTCCACCCTGTCAAAAGCTTTCTCTGCGTCAAAACTAATCAAGAGAGAAGACAGGTGTCTATGCTGAACCCATTCTAAGGACGCGATGATCTTGCGTAAGTTACGGACCGCATATCGCCCCTTAACAAAACCGACCTGGGACTCATGGACCAGCTGCCCCAAGAACTCCGCCAAGCGGTCTGCCAGGATCTTAGCCATTAATTTAAGGTCGAAGTTAAGCAAGGAAATCGGGCGATACGAGGCCGCGGAGAGAGGGTCTTTGGCCGGTTTGGGGATAAGAACAATATGAGCATGGTTAGCCCCCCACCGAAAAGAGCCCTGCTGCGCTCTCCGATTATGTACGGCAGCCAGCGTTGGGGAGATCTGTTCATTGAGGATTTTATAGAATTCGGCGCCTAGACCATCGGATCCTGGGGACTTGTAGCAACTGGCTTTGGAAATAGCCCCTTGCAGCTCAGCCACCGTAATCGGCCGATCTAACTGTGTACATTGCTCTACTGAGAGGCGGGGCAGGTTCAGTCCCCTCACATAATCCGCCATCTGCGTGGGAGAAGTCACCTCCGCAGCGTAAAGATTCTGAAAGAAGGAGCAAAAAACACGCACTATCGCCGGGCTGTCCCTGTGTAGGGTCCCAAGATCATCCCGCAAGGCGGGCACTAATTTAGAGCCCCGGGGTCCACGAAGGCATCGAGCCAATAACTTCCCAGGTTTGTCCCCATAGCGGTACAATTGATAGCGATAATACAGTACTGACTTCTTTGCCCTCTGGTGTAGAAGCTCGTTTAATTCCATTTGAGAGTCCCACAGCTGCTTTTTTAATCCCGCAGTGGGAGTGTGAGCCCAGCGGCGTCGCATTGTCATCACCAATCTCTCTAAGACCATAATACGTTCGGCCCTTAATCGTCTTTTTCTGGCAAGAAACCCGATTATATCTCCCCTCAGTACAACCTTTGCTGTTTCCCAAAACAACTCAGGGTCATCCTGATGACCCCTATGGTCGGTTTCGAATTCCTGCCACCGCCGCTGAATAAATGAACGAAATTGGGCGTCTCTATATAATTCCAATGGAAAACGCCATTGAAAGGCCCGTGAAGTACTCCCACTCCAGAAGACTTCCATCCACACAAATGCGTGGTCAGAGATCTCTACCGGCCCTATCTGGGCGTCCCCCACCTTGGCAAACAGCCCAGCGGACAACAACAAATAGTCTATACGCGCACTCGTGCCATGGGCCCGGGATTGGTGTGTGTAGTCCCGTTCGACCGGATGCAGCAATCGCCATGGATCCACTAGCCCCAGCCTGGAACAGAAACGTCGCATTGCCCGGACCGTCGCCATTCTTTCTCTTTGTTCCCCGGCTTTAGAGGTATCAAGGTCAACGTCCATGACCCCGTTGAAGTCCCCCCCCCAGAATAACGGGGATCTCCGGCAACGTCTCAAGTGTGGAGGCAATACGCGCATATAGGGACAAATCGAGGACATTGGGACAATACACGCTGCCAAGAACTACAGGCCTCCCCTCAAGGACTCCCTGCACCAGTACATATCTGCCCGTCGGATCGACGAGGTCTTTCACCACCTCCATCCTTACACGTTTGTGTATCAAAAGCACTACCCCTCCCTTCTTACCAAGAGCTGGGGCCCCCCAGACCTGTCCCACCCACTCCCGGCAGAGTTTACGGTGTTCGTCGGCAGTCTGGTGGGTTTCCTGAAGCATAGCGATGTCTGCTCCCTGCCTAGCCAGGGCCTGTAAAATTTTTGTCCGTTTGATCGGGCTGCCCAGACCACAGACATTCCAGGAGATTATCTTAAGTGGCATGGATTATTAAAGTGGGCTCAGAAATGTCTAATATGTACCATACAGAATATAGGGAAGACACCCCCCCCAGCCTGAGGTCCTCCCCCATAGCCCTTCAAATATAGTTCTCGACCCGTCCCTACCTCAACTGGTCCCCAAAAATACAGCATGCCTTCTCTCCCCCCTCCCCCTATCCCCCCTCCCCCCTTAACTACTCCTTCTCCCCCCCTATCCCTCCCCCTCCCTCCCTCCGCCCCCCTTCGATTCCTTACTTCTACTACCATCCTCTTCTCCCCTTGAGTGAATTCCTAGATGCGTGTGGTACCCCCCTACTCCTCCAGCGCCCCGCCTCCGCTACAGGCCACCCCCCCCCGGGCCCTTCTAAAGGCACAACCACCCCCCGTACCTCTCCCCGCCCCCCTCCAGCACCCAGAAAAAACAAAACAACCTAGATCTCTACTTAAAGGCATTCAAGACAAACCTGGCAACCCCCCGCCCCCACTCCAATTACCATCACCATCACTTTACAGTCCAAAATAGGATACTCTAAGCTTGTTCATCAAGGCAAAAGTCTTCTCCGCCAATCTTCAGGATTCGGCCGCCACTGCGGCCCTCCGCCGTATCTCCTCCACGTAGGGCGTTGCTGCTGTCGCAGAGTCAAAAGTCCGACGGATCCCGTCATGGGTGAAGACCAATCGGGCAGGATATTGCACCATGAATTTAATATTATTGTCTATCAGGGTCTGACACAATGGTCCGTAGTCTCGTCGCCGTTGTCCCAGGGCTGCTGAGTAATCCTGAACAATACGTATCCGGGCATTGTCCTTCTGAATGGTCCCTTTCTTTCGTGCTGTACGCAGGACCGCTTCTTTCTGTGGGAATCTCAGGAACCGTGCTATGGTCACCCGAGGTCTGGTGTCGTGGGTCCTCCGGGGTCCAACCCGGTGTGCCCGCTCAATTTGCACTGAGGCGGCTTCAGGTTCAGTCGCCAGGAGTTGTTTCACCAGATCTTCGAGGTAGGATTGCAGGTCCCGGTCTTCGACGGTATCTGGGATCCCAAGAAATCTCAGATTATTACGGCGGGACCTGTTTTCTAGGTCATCCAGTTTGGCTTCCTGCTCATGTAGCAATTTTTTCACCCGAGCCATCTCCCGCTGCAGCTCCAGCACGTGCTCCTCCGACTTCTCTATCCGGTGCTCCGCCTCTTGTAGTCGACCGCCCAAGGCCTCCACTGAGGTCTGGACAAGGTCCATACGGCCCCGCAGGTCTTCGAACTGAGCGGACAGCGCCCCCGCTACGGCTATGGAAATTTCATCCACCATCCCTGCTGCGGTCTTAGCCTCCCCCTTCAACGGTGAGGATTGCTCCCCCCCCCCCTGGGCGGCAGGGGGTCTTCTCCTCCACCCGGCGGCCTCCCCTTGCCGCCATCGCCGAGGCCGCTGCTGTAGTCCACTCAGGAGGGGGGGGGGTCTCTCCCCTGTCCCCGCTCTACACCGCCGGGCGACGAGGGCCGCAGTTGTCGACCTCCTCAGTTCGCAGCACACTCCCAGTCTTGAGCCTCAGAAGTCGCCTGGGCTGTTCAGGCCTCTGTACACAGGAGGTAGAGTGTAGATTCTGGGCCCCGAGGCGTTAGATGAAGGGCAGGAATCTCGGTCGGCTAAGCGCTGGGGGGAGGGCCTGGGTCACGGGTACTGAGGCGCCGGGGGCAAGTACAGATTTTGGGCCCCTAAGTGCCAAGGTGGGGCAGGACGCCAAAGAGGGGACGCCTGTCTCGGGCCCCTAGACGCAGGGGGGGGGGGGGCAAGGCTTCAGCCACGGGCTCCTATGTACTGGAGGCTGGGCGGAGGGCACTGGATATAGGCTCTTCGATGGCGAAAGCGAGGCGCTGGTCAGGGACTCATTGATGATGGAAGCAGGGCGCCAGTCAGAGACTCCAGGGTGCCGGGGGCAGGGGGGTAAGGCTCAGTCCTGCATGCCCCAATGCAGAAAGACAAGTCGCAGGCTCCCAATGAGCAAAGGGAGGCACGGGTCACTGTCTCCCATGGAGGGGTGAGGAGGGCATCAGCCAGAGCCGCTCGGTCCTTTGCGGGTCCCCTAGGGTGGGATGGGAGGCAGGCCTAACAGGTGGCAGCCCACAACCGGGCCCGATGAAGGATCTCAGCCTCCCCCGATCTTTCCCACAGCAGACATCCGTTCAGGGCACAATGCTGGGCGCAGATAGGAGTGCCGCGGCCGCCGCAGGGATCCCCCTGTAAGCCCGCACAAGTTGTCTCGTCGTGCTGACTGGCCCACTCACCCGCCACGTGGCTCTCTACTCCAGCGCGGCGCCTGTAGCGCGAGCCGCGTGGATCCAGGCCGCCTCTTCAGATCGTCAGCTGCAGGTGAGCAGGAGGCTCCGGGTCATCTCTCCGGGCTACGGTCTGGGCGGGGGAGATCGGGAGGTGTGCAGGATCCCCGAAATTAGCCACGGTCGGTCAGTCAGCGGCGTTGGGGGAGCAGGGGGGCCCAGAACTCGAGCGGCGTGCGACCGCTCGGGCTCACCGCATCATCGGAAGTCCACTTTTCATTGTGTTTAATGAGAAGTTCCAAAGTGAAGTTCACGTAGAAGGGATGGATTTCAGTTGTTGACTGATGGACTGGAGAAGCATGTTGCTGATAATTTCAATTTTTGGAGACCAGCACATTTAAGATGACAACTTCAAACTCTGAGTTGTGGGGGAAGTATAAATAGCGCGCATGTGCGGCGTTTTTTGGGAAGCTGGTAAGCTCGAAAAAGAAACATTCAATGGAACCTCCAAGGAGACGATCTGTTTTAATAGAGGTAAAAAATTCTTGCAGTCGGATGTCTCCAGAGATAAAAGATGAATTCAGTTGATGATGTATTTATATCTGAAGAGAATGTGATTAATTGGCATGTTCTTTATTTTTGTCATTAGTGCTTTCAATAAAAGAACCCCCTGAGGAAACTAAAACACAGTGAAATGCAGAATAAGCGCTGAGGTTGGCATTGGGGATTGCATTGAAAGCTAAGCACTGCTTTGTATTATTTTACACGTCATAAGCTATTTTTTATCAAGCAACATTTTTAAGGTCATTGATGTAAATAGGGCGTATATTCAGTAAACTGATTGTAGTCTGAGTATTTTAATGCCCGGATAAGTCTGAGACCTGTTGCTTACTTAGTATGATAGTTATTTCTTATTGATCATGTTTTTTGTATGACTCACATTGCATCTTTCTGATAGCGTCAGAGTGTAACAAAGATTGATTGACAGAATATTTTGCTCTGAGAAAGTGACCACATTATTTTTGTTGAGATCCATTGCATCCGACATCTTCAAGGGCCTCCTCTTCCTCCCATGGATCTCAGGTAACTAAACATAAAAGCCGGTCCTCAAAGAGTAGCTCTCCTGCTAAGCATCGGGAGGCCATTGGCATTGCCCTTGAGGGAACCACACCGGCAAAGCAGCCCCGGCAGGAGGCTTCGGCTTCCAAAGCATCAATGGGGCTCCAGGATGTTCTTGAGGCCCCAACCTCGCAAGAAATATCTGTGCCATGCTCAGTGGTTCTGGCCGTTTTCACCGGTACCGATACCCAGACATCGGCAGCGTCGATAGACCAGTGGTTCCTCACTATCGAATGCAGCATCAAAGCTCTTCTCTCAGCTGTGGTACTGTTGGTCCAACAGGCACCGGTACCAATATTGACAACGATGCTGGTACCTACATCGGTACAGACACCGGTACCGGTACCGATGGTACCTGCCCCGGTGGGAATTCTTCCCACGCCATCTTTGGCTGGAATCGATAGATCGGTACCGGATCAACTCGGTACCGACTTTGATCGATACCGGGACCGTGCTTTGCATGAGCATCGTGGTCAGGAATACTTCGAATCCTCCGATTTTGAAGACTCTGACAATTCTTTTACTAGAGGGTTTCTCCCAGAGGATCCCTCTTCTCCCCAATGCAGAGTGTCACATCCAGAGGACATGTCTTTTCAGGATTTTATTCGTGTTATGGCGAAGGGCCTTTCAATCACGGTAGCTCCTGA
The DNA here is from genome assembly GCA_033557465.1 of Ichthyophis bannanicus. Taxonomy (NCBI): domain Eukaryota; kingdom Metazoa; phylum Chordata; class Amphibia; order Gymnophiona; family Ichthyophiidae; genus Ichthyophis; species Ichthyophis bannanicus. The sequence goes on along the minus strand of CM066034.1, from coordinate 406,786,332 downwards.
AGAGGAACCCAGAGCAAAGGAACTGGAAATTCTCCAATATCCTAAAGCTCCAAAGGAGGCAGCCACTCTGCCCATCCATGAAATTCTGCATAACTTGATGTTCAGAATGTGGGAGACACCTCTGACTACATCTCCTCACTCTAGGAGACTTGATACAATGTATTGAGTTCCGCCATGTCCTGGATTTCAAAAGACTCAGCTGCCACACCATTCAATGGTGGTGAAATCAGCCATGCGTAGGATGAAAAGTGCAAAGAGGCATGCATCCAATCCTCCAGGTCGTGAATGCAGGACTCTGGATGCTTTTGGGTGCCAAACTTTTCAGGCTTCCATGCTTTCAGCTAGGATCAGTTCATATATACTGTATATGGGAATGTTCCTCAAGGAAGTTACAGGAGACTTGGAGCTTATGAGCCCATTTCTCCCAGATGACAAGAGACAAGACTTTCTTGCTCTACTTAAGCATGCTCAAGATGTCTCCTAGTTTGGAAATCGTGCAGCCTTTGACTGTTTTGAATGCATCAGCAGAACCTCTGCTATTGCCATTGGCGCTCGACGGATTGCCTGGCTTCAGGTATCTGACTTGGAGACTTGGGTACAGGACAAGTTAGGCAACATTCCTTGCACGGGAGAGAATCTCTTCGGCAAGAACTGGCAGGAAAAGGCTACCGAGTTAGATGCTGACAATACTACTCTAGATAGATTGTTGAAATCTACAGCCACTCCAGCCAAAAAGAAGTCTTATAAAAAACCCTCTTTAAGCAAAAAGAGGAAATTTTATCCTTCCTATACCCAGCAGAGTCAAACTCAGGGTCAGGTTGCCCAAAAGGGACACAAAACCCTTAAAAAATATATCAATGATACATAAACAGAAAGCACAATGTATATCTTATTGTTAAGGTAGAAGTCAATAGATGAATGAAATTAAAGGTAAAATGACATCCAATCACGAGGAGGGTTATATATTAACATTTGCTGGAAAAGCAGCCTATACCACAAAGGGACCGAAGCAGTGCAAAGATTAGAAGACCGACATGTCCATGAGTGTGGAGTGGAGAATATAACTGTAATGGAAACCAAACCGTATAAGCATAAAAGGGAACTAAAATGCATATCATATAAATGGCATATTCTCCGGGAACACATATGAGTGACGTTGGTGCCGACGGAGCCCGTGCAGTAGCTTCTCCCCAGCTTTCAAAGAAAGCATTTGGGAGATGCACCACACATGCATGGTCCATTTCCTGCCCAAGGGTGCCATCTTGCCACAGTCTCCTTTTTTCTACGGAGCCCACTGGACATGGGTCTGTCTTCTCCAGAAAGGTGTTTTTTAAATTTTATTTTATTTTTTCTTCTCCAGTTGTTTACCGGTTCCCTTTACTGCCCTTGAGTTTGCTTGCCTTGGCAGCGTGTCTCGAGCCCTTCACTTTTCTCTTTTTTATTTGAGATTTTATTTGAGAGCTTCTTGATTGGCTTCACGCCCTTTTTCCCCAGGCTGAGCCAGAAGCTTTCAACCTCTCAGGGGCTGTTTTCCCCACCATGCCCTCGGTCAGTAGCTTTAAGAATTGTGGACGATGTGCCCAAACCATGTTACGCACTGACCCATATGACTGTTGCCTCTGATGCCTCGGCTGGACCATGACCCCTTAGATTGTGTTCTCTGTAAGAAGATGACCTAAAGGCCATCGAGCTGTTAGCAGCATCGGGAATCCTCCTTCCATAAGATGGACGAGTCCTGGTGACACCATGCCCCAGGGCCCCTTCCAGAATCCTGGAACCACAGGGAGACTGTGCTGCCTTGGAACCCCGAGGCCACAGGTCCTCCAGCCAAACCCTGGAGGAGGAATCCAAGAAGATCCAGAAAGCCTTGAAGACCACATCTGTGGACGTGTCTAATAAAGTGGGCAAGTCCACAGGCCTCGGGCCCACAGTCCCTATCACGAGTTTGCTGGAAAGGAGTGGGAGCGGCCAACCAAAATACCCTGATGGGAGTCATCGGCATCCGGCGACTGGCCTTAGACCCCCGAGGCCATCCTGGTTGAAGACTTCCTCTTGATGGATCCGACATCGGGCCAGAGTCCCTTGGCTCCTGTACCGAAGGCTGTAGAGTCATCTGACCTCGAGACCAGGATGGCAGTCTTGGAGCATAGTTTATCTGCCCTCATGGCCCAGCAGTGGGCTCTGAGGGCCATCACACCCAACTATCGGGCCCTCGACTTTGAGGAATTTCCTAGACATTGAGTGGATCCTTGAGCACCATCAATTTTGAGAGGTCCCTCGACATTGGTCCTGATCCCGGTCCTTGGGACCGAGGTCATCCCTTCTGAGTGGCTGCATGTCTGACTGCAGGGCCAGGGGCCATTGACCGCCACAGCATTTCCAATGACTAAAAGCTGAGTTGAGAAACCGAAGACAAGTAGTCCCTGGATACCCTTCATCATCGGGACGTGCCCTCCAACCTGTCTCCCACCAAGACCTAGCATCTGTTCTTGCCCGAGCATATGGCTTTCCTCATCTTCATGCGGGACGTGGCCAAAGCACTGGCCTTCGAGACAGAGTTGGAAGAGGATCCTCAGACCAAGGAACCTCCAGTTCGAGGCCCCTCCAAAAGAGGCACTCATGCTGCTCGTTCCCTGGATCCTGGAACTGCTGCTCCTCCACATGTGGGAGACCCCCGCATTTGTGCCCATAGTGAGCAGATGGCTGGACTCGATGCACTGGGTCTGCTGGAGCCCTGGCTTCCAGATAGCACAGCTGCCACACAACTCCATGGTGATGTAGTTGGCCATGCATCATCTTAAGAGCCAGAAGATGCCCTCCTTAGTGCCCCGGGGAAAGGAGGCCCACGCCTTGCATGCCCTGGGCAGAAAGTGTTACCTGGGCTTGATGCTCATTGGTTGGATCCAGGCATACCAGCTGTACATATGCATGTACCTGAGGGACCTGGTGAAGGAACTCACCGGGTTCTTGGTTGGTCTCTCCGAGGACCCTCTCCATAGGTTCTGGACCCTGATCTTGGGTATCAGAGAGTGCTCCGTTTATGCCTTGTACAGCCTATGATGGCTTTGAGTCGGCAGCTAGAGTAGTTGAGGTGGGCATCCGTGCCTGACACCAGGCCTGGCTACAGTCCTTCACCCTGGAGCAATGGGTTCAGGGCAACTTTGTCAATGTCCCCTGCCATGGAGAAAATCTCTAAGACAAATCCATGACTGATAAGACTGCAGAGTTGGAGTCAGAGTTCCTGACAAGGACCAGGCTTTCCAAGAAGACCTCTAACCCTTCCTGATAAAAGCCTTCGGGTAAAAAGTCCTACCCGAAGAAGAGGAAGGCTTATGGAAACTACCCTCAGTACCAGGTCTTCCCAGCTCCACAACAGGGGCAGCAGATTAAGGGACAAGGGCATGGCCCTCGTGAGCCTAAGGCTCCCAAAATCCAGATACCAGCTCCAGCCCAGCCTGGCAGAGATTTTTATTTATTTATTTATTTATTATTTAAAGATTTTTCAAAATTCATACCAAGAAAAATATCTTGTACAAAAAAGGAATAAACGTCCAAAAAAAATCAAAACGATAGAAACATGAAACATATCAAAGCATAAATGCCTATAGTCTCCACTGTGAGCATGAATTAATGAAAATAACAGAACAGGGACCAGAGACCCCCATGTATTTAGCATCCACAAAGACATAAAGAAAACAGGACCATGGAGGGACCCACACCTTATTTAACAACGCAGTTTACATTCTCTAGGACCAAGCAGAAAGTCAGTCCTCACATATGGGTGATGTCAGCGCCAACGGAGCCCTCGTGCGGAGCATTTCCCCAGCTTTCAAAGAAAGCCTTTGGGAATGCAGCCCCTTCCCGCCCAATGGTGCCATCTTGCTCGGTCTTTCTTTTTCCACAGAGCCCAACGGACGTAGTTCGTGTCACCCGGTAAAAAGTTGATTTTTCTGAGATTTTTCGCGTTTCTTGTTCCGGTTCTACACCGGTTCCTCATCCCGCCTCAGCTCGGTACACCGGTATCAACTCCAGAGTTTATTTTTCGGGTTTTATCCTTTGTGACTAGTGTTCGTGCTCTTTTTTTCTGTTTTAACTGGCAACCCTTTCTTTTGACCTTGCAGGGGCCCTTTTTCCCCCGATGGCTGCCAGGGGGTTTAAAAAGTGTGATTAGTATAAGAAACTTATCTCTCTCACCAACACACACGACTGCTGCCTCCGATACCTTGGGTCCGATCATGATCTGCTGATCTGTGGCCCGTGTGGCAAGATGTCGTCTAAGGTGCTTCGGAGCCATCAGCACCAAAGTGAAAGAATTTTTTCAGAGTCCGCGTCCGGCCGGGCCTGGATTTCGTCAGAGGCCTCGACATCTGGGGAGTCTGACCCCGAGCGCCATCGTGGGTCCTCTGAAAGGGGGTCTCCCACCCAGGAACACAAAAGGAAGAAGAAGCTTGTGAGGGCGGTGTCGGTGGAGGCTCCTGGATCCTTGAGGGCCAGGTCGCGCAGCCCTGACCGCCACCCCGGGCTCTCGGCGTCGGAGCGGCCAACCAAACTACCTCGCTTGGAGCTGGAGTCCCTGAGTCAGGTAACATCTGTTGTCCTCATGGACTCTCCTCCGGGAGAACTGATGTCGTGCCCAATGCCGTCGGGGCCCGAGTTGGGGGCTGCTGAGTCTCCTGAGCTTAGACTCAGGCTGACGGCCCTGGACAGCAGCCTGGCTGCCTTCATGGAGCAGCAGCAGGTACTGATCACCAGTCTGACCGGTGCATCTGCCCCGACCACCGGAACCTCGGCATCCAAGTTGACCCTGCTGGAGGCCAAGCCGATCCTTGAGTCCATAAAGTCTCGAGTCAATCCTCGGCCAAGGTCTCCCTCAACCTCCCGTGCAGGGCCGAGGTCATCGATGCCGTTGCCCTCGGCGTCGGGGCGGGTGGCATTGAGGCCCACACGGCCGGAGTCGGCGTGGGAGACTGAGGACGAGGAGTCCCCTGAAACCTTCCCAACCCGGTGCGTCCCATCGGACTCACCGGAGTCAGAGCCTCGGAGAAGGTCCCCCTCGGAGGATACCCGGTTCTCGGACTTCGTCCGGGACATGGCCAAGGCTTTGGCATTCTCGACGGAGGCTGAGGAGGAGCCTCGAGCCAAAGAGCTCGATGCCCTCCAGTATGACTTTTCTCCGAAGGAAGCCTTTACTGTACCGGTTCCTACGATGCTGGAAAGGCTTCTCTTCCGCATGTGGGAAGCGCCGGCCTCGGCGCCAGTCCTTAGCAAACGGGTCGATTCCATTTATCGAGTCCGTAAGAGCCCTGGGTTCCAGAAGGCACAGCTGCCACACAACTCCATGGTTGTGGAATCGGCCATGCACAGACTGAAAAGTCAAAAGGTGCAGTCCTCGGTGCCTCTTGGCAGGTAAGTCCGGAACCTGGATGCCCTCGGTAGAAAGTGCTTCCAGGGCTCAATGCTATCTTGCCATATCCAGACCTACCAGCTATACATGGGCATGTACCTACGGGACCTGGCAAAAGAAATTACCGGGTTCTCAGCTGGCCTCTCCGAGGAACCCTTGCAGAGGTTCAAAGCCTTGTCTACAGGGATCCGAGAGTGCTCGAAGTTTATCTCTCAAGTAGCTTATGATGGCTTCGAGGCTTCAGCCCGGGTAGTTGCGGCCGTCATCGGTGCACGCCGTCAGGCCTGGCTACAGTCATCGGACCTGGAGTCATGGGTACAGGACAAGTTGGTTGATGTCCCTTGCCGAGGTGACAACCTATTCAGTAAGCCCATGACTGAAAAGGCTGCAGAAATCGAGACTGAGACTCTCACCAGGACAAGGCTGTCCAGGAAGACTTCTGCCCCTTCTCAGAAAAAGAAGGGCTCGGGGAAGAAGCCCTTTTTCCTGAGGAAGGGTGCTGCCTACAAAACCTACCGTCAATATCAGGCCTCTCCAGCTCCCCTACAGGGTCAGCAGGGCAAGGGGCAGGGGCATGGCCCCCATAGGTAGAAAACCCCCAAGCCGCCTGCCCCGGCTCCTGCACAGCAGGGAAGGGTTTTTTGACTCCCACAGCATAGCCTCTCCTCTGCCAGTAGCTCCGCTCAGCACAGGAGGTCGGCTGACCCTGTACGCCTACAGGTGGTCAGCCATCACAGGGGATACCTGGGTACTGAGCATAGTCCAGAAGGGCTATATGCTCCATTTCCATCAGCTACCCCCCTCCTGCTATCCAGGGGAGCCTCCAAGACTCCCTCTACACAGAGACCTTCTCCTTCAGGAGTTGCAAAGTCTTCTAAAGGAACAAGCGGTGAAACCGGTGCCACACCACCTGGAAGGGCAAGGCTTCTACTCCAGGTACTTCCTAGTACCAAAGAGAACAGGAGGCCTCAGACCTATTCTAGACTTGCGGAATCTCAACAAGTTTCTGGAGAGGGAAACGTTCAAGATGCTTACCCTTGGGATACTGCTGCCCAACCTCCAGCAGGGAGACTGGCTATGCTCCTTGGAGCTAAAGGATCCTTACACTCACATCTTCATCCATCCAGACCACAGGCAATATCTCAGATTTGTGGTGGGAGGAAACCACTTTCAGTATAGAGTGCTTCCATTTGGCCTAACCTTTGCCCCCAGGGTTTTCACCAAATGCCTGGTGGTGGTGGCAGCCTTTCTCAGTAATCAGGGTATTTTTGTATTCCTTTATCTGGATGACTGGCTAATGAGGCCAGTCACCCACAGAGGCCCGACAGGCCACAATGCGTACTGTCACTCTTCTTCAGCATCTGGGCTTTGTCATAAGCTACCAAAGTCCACTTTGCTCCCCTCTCAGAATCTGGAGTTTATAGGGGCCAGACTGGACACCCTTCAGGCAAGAGCTTACTTGCCAGAAGACAGGGCCCAAAGGCTTATGGACTTGGCCTACCAATTCCAGAGCCAATCTCGTGTTTCCTCCAGGCAATATTTGCGACTCCTGGGCCACATGGCCTCTACGGTGCATGTGACCCCAAATGCCTGCCTGCACATGCGAACGGCTCAATGGTGTCTCAGAGAGCAGTGGACACAGGCCACAGTCGATCTCCGAAACAGGGTAAAGGTGTCCAGAAGACTTCTGAACTTCATGCAGTGGTGGCTACAGATGCCAAACCTTCTCAAGGGTGTGCCTTTTCAGTCCCCAGCACACACAAGGGTGCTAACGACAGATGCTTCCTTGCGGGGCTGGGGTGCACATTGCCAGGGCGCATGTACTCAGGGCCTGTGGACCACTCAGGAGGCCACACAGCAGATCAACCTTTTGGAGCTGCGAGCAATCCGCTTAGCTCTGCAAACCTTCTGCCATGCTCTCTCTCATCAGTCTGTCCTAGTTGAGACAGACAATCAGGTGGCAATGTTCTATGTAAACAATCAAGGGGGCACAGGGTCCAGACTCCTATGTCAGGAGGCTCTGGCCATTTGCTCTTTTGCGGTCAAACAGGACAAGCAGTTTATCTACCTGGGCAGGAGAACTTCCTAGCAGACAAAGTAAGTTGGATTCTCCAGCCTCATGAATGGCAGTTGAATCCACTATTGGTCCAGCAGATCTTCCTCCGCTGGGGACTTCCATCCATCGATCTCTTTGCAAGTCCACTAAACCGTCAGCTGCCCTGGTTTTGCTCCAGACAGCTGCATTCCCTGAGAATGGCAATAGATGCGTTTCTGATCTTTTGGTCTACGGGCCTACTGTATGCGTTTCCTCCCACGCCTCTGGTGTTCCGAACTCTGTTCAAGATCCTCCGGTACAAGGCTTTGGTGATTCTGGTAGCCCCCAGATGGCCGAGGCAACCATGGTTTCCACTTCTCCTGCAGTTGGCGGTGGAAGCTCCGTTCCCTCTGGGGCTGCAACACGATCTCCTCTCTCAAGAGCAGGGGTCTCTGCTGCACCCCAATCTCAGGTCCCTCAATCTGATGGCCTGGCTGCTGAAAGGATAGTGCTAGCTCCCTTATGTCTACCTAAGGAGGTTGAGGAGGTAGTATTGGCTTCTAGGAAGCAATCCACCAGAAAGTCCTATGCCCTCAAGTGGCGTAGGTTTACAGTGTGGTTTTCAGCATGATGAAGATCCTTTCTCTTACCTTGTACCAGTGGTACTGCAGCATCTCCTTCACCTTTCAGACCTAGGCTTCAAGTCTAACTCTGTTCGGGTCCACCTCAGTGCTTTGTCAGCGCACCACTCAACAGTGGAAGGACAGTCTCTGTCGGTTTACCCCTTGGTTTCCAGATTTCTCCGAGGTCTGCTTCTACTTAAGCCTCTGGTTCGCCCACCGGCGACTGAATGGGATTTGAATGTGGTCTTGCAACAACTTACTCACCCATCATTTGAGCCGATGGCTACTTGCCATTTGCGCTTCCTCTCCTGGAATGCGCTTTTCATGGTGGCTCTTACTTCGGCCAGACGCGTAAGTGAACTACAAGCTCTGGTTTCTGATAGACCGTACACACGGTTCTATAGGAACAGGGTGGTCCTACGGACCCCATCCTAAGTTCCTCTCAAAGGTAATCTCCTCTTTCCACCTCAATCAGGAGATGGTTCTTCCGAACTTTTTTCCACGGCTGCATGCCAACTGGGCTGAAACAGTCTTGCATACCCTGGACTGTAAGAGGGCGTTGTCCTTTTACTTAGAATGTACGCGGGAGCATCGAAGGGCTACTCAGCTCTTCGTCTCGTTTGACCCTAATAAGAAGGTGTTACCTGTCTCCAAGCGTACGTTGTCCACTTTGTTAGCAGATTGCATCGCCTGGGCATACAGGGCAGCCGACCTCCCCCTGCAGGGTCGGGTCATGGCCCACCGTTTTCAGGGCGAAGGCCGCATCAGTAGCTCATCTCCGCTCTGTTCCATTGACAGACATCTGCCGGGCTGCAGCTTGGTCTTCAAGCCAGACTTTTGCAGCCCATTACTGCCTGGAGAGGGAGTCCTGGCGGGACAGTGTTTTCAGCCAGGCTGTACTCTATAATCTCTTTGATGTTTAGGCAACTCCTACCCTACGGCCCTTGTGTTGGGCTACTGTACGGGGTGCGTTCTCAGAGAAAATTCTTATCACGGATGCTGAGTCTCTTCAGAGGGAGCCATTTTTCAGCTCTGGGTTCACGGTATCCTAGAGCTGGGGAGTCCCATATGTGAGGACTGACTTCCTGCTTGGTCCTGGAGAAAGTGTAGTTACTCACCTGTAACGGGTGTTCTCCAGGAGCAGCAGGAATCAGTCCTCATGACCCTCCCTCCTCCCCTTGGAGTTGCAGTCATATACTACTTTTTGTTTTTTGCTGTCTTTTAGCTATATCATCAGACTGAGCAAGATGGCACCCTTGGGTGGGAAGTGGACCGCGCATGCACGCTGCATTCCCAAAGGCTTTCTTTGAAAGCTGCGGAAATGCTCCGCACGAGGGCTCCATCGGCGCCGACGTCATCCATATGTGAGGACTGATTCCTGCTGCTCCTGGAAAACACTTGTTACCGGTGAGTAACTACGCTATCTCTGATACTAGTAGCCCCTCGGTGGCTCAGGCAACTGTGGTTCTCACTACTTCGCTTATCCACGGTGCCACCTGGGCTGCTATCACAGGAGGAGATTCCCTTCTACACTTCAACTTGGGGTCTCTGAATCTAACTGCTTGGCTGCTGAAAGGTTAGCTTGGCCCCATTCAGTTTTTCAGGGGAAGTGGAGGAGGTCCTCCTGGCCTCCTGTAGGATCTCCACACAAGATGGGATTATGCCTTGAAATGGTGTGGTGCGCAGAGAGATGGGTCAGCTCATTCTCATGTTCTGTGCAGCTTGTGCTGTAATAGTTGTTTCACCTGTCCCAGGCAGGACTGAAGTCCAACTCTGTCAGGGACAACCTGATTGCACTTGCAGCCCACCACCACCTTATCGAGGGCAAGTCCCTCTCCGTTCAACCTCTCATGACCCGCTTCCTGTAGGATCTCTTGCTGTCCAAGCCTCCTGTCCACCCACCACCGGTGGCGGAGGGGGATATCGGCGTGGTGCTTTTGGAGCTCACTGGCCCACCGTTTGAGCTCTTGTCTACCTGCCACCTGTGGTACTTTTCCTGGAAGATTGTGTTCCTGTTGGCACTCATGTCAGTTCTCAGGGTCAGTGTGCTCCAGGCATTGGTGACAGATCCACCCTACACGAGGTTCTGTAAGAACAGAGTCGTACTCTGCATGCACTCCAAGTTTCTTCCCAAGGTGTTATCCCCATTCCACCTCAATCAGGAGGTGGTGCTTCCCACCTTATTTCTGTGGCCTCATGCCAGCAGGGTGGAGACTATCCTTTATACCCTGGACTTTAAGAGAGCCCTATCCTTCTACCTCCAAAATACCCATGGCCATCGCAAAGTCTCACAGCTTTTCGTCTCCTATGACCCTATTCAGCTGGGGGTAGCAGTGACTAAGTGTACTCTGTCCACATTTGTGGCCGACTGCATTGCTCTCACCTTACAAGCAGGCTGGGCTCTCCCTGGAGTGCCAGGTCACGGCACACAGCATCAGGGCCATGGTGGCCGTAGCAAACCTGCATTCCATTTCTCTGTCAGAAATTTGCCGTGACGCCACCTGGTCCTCAGTTCATCCTTTGCACTGAGTCACATAGGGATAGTGACTTTGGCCAGAGAGTCCTCAGTCATCTATTCGGGATATAAGCAATTCTCCAGGACCAAGCAGGAAGTCAGTCCTCACATATGGGTGTCATCGGCGCCGATGAAGCCCCAGCGGAGCATTTCCCCAGCTTTCTATGAAAGCCTTTGGGAATGCAGGCACGCATGCGCGGTTCCCTTCCCGCCTAAAGGTGCCATCTTACCTCAGTCTCTTTTCTTCCGAGAAGCCCACCGGACGTGTGTCCTGTCATCCCGGATAAAAGTTGATTTTTTTCGGCGATCCTTGCTGTTTTTTCTCCCGGTTCGACGCCGGTTCCCCTCCCTCTGGGTTCGGTACACCGGTATCGAAACCGATTCTTCTTTTTCAGTTTTTGCCCTTCGTGGCTGGCGTTCGCGCCCTTTTTTGCTTTTTCCCTAGAAGGCCGGTCCTTTGACCTCGCGGGGACTCTTTTTTCCCTGATGGCTTCCAGCGGTTTCAAGAAGTGTGATCGGTGTAAGAAATTAATGTCTCTCACCGACACACACGACTGCTGCCTTCGGTGCCTCGGTCCTGATCACGACCCTAAGTCGTGTGGACCATGTGGGAAGCTGTCTTCCAAAGCATTCTGAAGTCGCCAGCAGCAGAAAGAAAGGCTTTTCTCGGACTCAGCCTCCGGCCGGGCCTGAACCTCGTCTGAGGCCTCGACATCTCGGGATTCGGATCCCGAGCGCCGTTGAAGCTCCTCGGACAGGGGGTCCCCTGACCGGGAATGCAAGAGGAAGAAGCGGCTCGCGAGGGAGTCGTCGGAAGAGGTCCCTGGCTCCTCGAGGGCCAGGTCTAAGACCCCCGACCGTCGCCCCAGGCCCGTGGAACAAGAGAAGCCTGCCAAAGTTCCTCGCGTAGAGCCGGAGTCTGCTGGACACGTAAGCCCCGTAAGTCCTCGAGGACTCTCCTCCCATAGAGCCGACGTCTGGCCCGGCACCGCCGGGGCCTGAGTCGGTGGCTGCTGAGTCTCAGGATGACAGCCTTGGAGAGCAGATTGTCTGCCTTCATGGAGCAGCAGCAGGCACTGATTTATTTATTTAGCATACATTTATAACCCGCAACTTCCAGAGTTCAGTTGTGGTTTACAATAAAACAACAATCCACAAAGCAAAAGCTTAGTTTTACATTGAACATTTTGTAACAATAAAAGTAAATGTAAACAGCATGAACTTATGCATAATAGCAAAATTGGCTGGTAAATTATATACAATAAACTATATACAAATATATGTTGTGGGTACTTTAGAATTGAATCATGGTGTTTTTATAATAGTGTATTGTCTGTTAAGTTGTTGGAAATAGTATTACTCAGTCATGATTTTTAACCTTTATCTGAGTGTATCAAGGGGTTATCTATGTTGCCGTAGTGCATGGAGAATAAGTATGTTTTTAGTTTTTTACGGAGTTCCATCATTTCGGTTATAGTTCGTAGGTCCTCCGGAAGGGAATTCCAAATAGTTGGGGCAGCATGGGAAAGAGCTCTGTTAGTTAATTTATTTGCTTTTATGAAATCAATAGGAGTATTTAGTTTATTTGAGTATCCTTTTCTGTGTGTGGTTTTTTGAGATTCCATGCTAATTAGTTTGCTTAATGGGATTGGGGCCATGTTATTTAAAGCTTTATATGTAGTTATTGTGATTTTATATATTATCCTACTTTGAATTGGCAACCAGTGTAGGGAAGCTAGTATTGGTGTTATGTGCTGAATTGAGTGTGCTTTCGTGATAATTCTAGCTGCTGCGTTTTGTGCTAATTGGATTCTTTTTATGTTTTGTTTCGTTATACCTAAGAGAATTAGGTTGGCAAAATCAAAGTGCGGTGTTATTGTAGCCTGTATTATATTAATGAAGTCTAGTTGGTGTACTAACGGTCGTAATTGTTTAAGGATTTTAAGTTTAAAGTATATTTTCTTTATGGTGTTTCTGATGTGAGTGTTCATCGTCAGATGAGTATCTAGGATAACACCTAGGTATCTTATTTCGTTTTTTATTTTAATGTCGTAGTTTTGCAATGTTATGTGGGTTGGGGGGATATATGATTGATTTTTTGTTACAATTAGAACTTCTGTTTTTGCATGGTTAATGTGAAGGTTTTGAGATTTTAGCCATGTTGTAATTTCATTGAAGCAATCAGATAGTAGTTTTATTGGTAAGTTAGGGATTGTAAATGGGATGTACAGCATAATATCATCTGCATATAGATGATAGTATACTCCGAATTTTTTAAAGATATCACAGATAGGTTTTATGTAAATATTAAACAGGAGGGCTGATAGTGCGGAGCCTTGTGGGAGACCAACTTCTTGTTTATATATGGTTGATGTTTGGTTACCAATTCTTACATTTTGAGTTCTATTATTTAGGTAAGAGGTAAACCATTTATGTACAGTGTCTTTTATTCCTATTTGATTTAGGTTATTAAGCATTATAGTGTGGCCAGCCTGTCGGGCGCATCTGCCCCGACCACCGGGACATCGACTTCAAAGTCGACCCTGGAGACCGAGCCGATACTCGAGTCCATCATGGCTCGAAGTTGACCTCTGTCGCGGTCTCCCTCGACCTCCCGCTCGGGACCGAGGGCGTTGACGCCAGTGCCTCTGGCGTCGGGGCGGGTGCTCCAGGGCCCCGCGGGGTCGGACCCTGACTCCTCGTCGGACGAGTCCGCCTGGGAGACAGAGGATGAGGAGTCCCCCGATACGTTCAAGACTCGGTGCGTCCCATCGGACTCACCGCAGTCTGAGCCCCGGAGTAGATCCCCTCCGGAGGATACTCGGTTCTCGGAGTTCGTCCGGGATATGGCCACTGCCTTGGCTATTCTGGCGGACCCTGAGGAAGAGCCTCAAGCTGAAGAGCTCGAGGCCCTGCAGTATGACTCTCCTCCGAAGGAGGCCTTTACTGTCCCGGTTCCTCCGATGCTGGAACCGGCTCCTCTTCAGGACGTGGTAGGCACCGGCCTCGGCGCTGGTTTTAAGCAAGCGAGTCGACTCGATCTATCGACTCAGGAAGAGCCCTGGCTTTCAGAAGGCACAGCTACCACACCATTTCCATGGTTGTGGAATCGGCCATGCATCGTCTGAAGAGCCAGAAGAAGCACTCTGCGGTGCCCCCCGGCAGGGAGGCCCAGAACCTCGATGGCGTCGGTAGAAAGTGCTTCCAGGGCTCGATGCTTGCTTGCCGTGTCCAGTCTTACCAGCTGTACATGGGCATGTACTTGCGGGACCTGGCCAAGGAGTTGGCCGGGTTCTTTGCTGGACTCTCCGGGGAACCCTTGCAGAGATTCAAGTCCTTGTCCTCGGGGATTTGGGACTGCTCGAAGTTCATGTCCCGCGCCGCCTACGATGGCTTTGAGGCTTCGGCCTGAGTTGCGGCAGCCGGCATCGAGGCTCGACGCCAGGCATGGCTGCAGTCATCGGACCTCGAGCCATGGGTTCAGGACAAGTTGGTCGATGTCCCTTGCCGAGGTGAAAACCTTTTTGGCAAGCCCATGACCGAGAAGGCCGCCCAGCTCGAAACAGAGCACCTTACAAGGACAAGGCTGTCTAGGAAGACCTCTGCCCCTTCTCATAAAAAGAAGGGCTCGGGTAAAAAACCCTTTTACCCGAGGAAGGGCACTGCCTACAAACAGTACCCTCAATATCAGGCTACCCAAGCTGCACCCCAGGGTCAGCAAGCCAAGGGGCAGGGTAATGGGCCCCGTAGGCAGAGGACCCCCAAGCCTCCGGCCCCTGCTCCCACTCAGCAGGGTGGGGTTTTTTGACTCCTTGAGCGTAGCCTCTCCATCCCTGCTCTCCCAACCCTGCACAGGAGGTCGCCTCGCCCTCTTTGCCCACTAGTGGCCCCTCATCACCGGGGATAGTTGGGTGTTGGACATAGTCCACAGGGGCTATGCACTGCATTTTCACCAACTGCCTCCTCCATACTTTCCAGGGGAGCCTCCAAGGCCTCCCCTGCACACAGACCTCCTCCTTCGAGAGCTTCAGGGTCTGTTGGTGGGCAGGGCGGTGGAGCCTGTGCCTCCCCACTTGCAAGGTCATGGATTCCACTCCAGGTATTTCCTGGTGCCCAAAAGAACCGGTGGCCTTCGACCCATTCTGGACCTCAGGAACCTCGACAAGTTCCTAGAGAAAGAAAAGTTTAAGATGCTTACTCTTGGAACACTTCTGCCCTACCTCCAGCAGGGAGATTGGCTATGCTCCTTAGATCTAAAGGATGCGTACACTCACATCCTCATTCATCCAGACCACAGAAAGTCCCTCAGGTTCATTGTGGGAGGAAACCATTATCAGTACAGAGTACTGCCTTTTGGCCTCACCTCCGCTCCCAGGGTCTTTACCAAATGCCTGGCAGTGGTGGTGCCTACCTGAGAAATCTGGGATACTGGCTCATCAGGGGTCAGACGTGCCAGGAGGCCAGACAAGCCACCCTCAGAACTATTGTTCTTCTTCAAAGCCTGGGGTTTGTAATAAACTTCGCAAAGTCCACTTTGCTCCCCTCCCAGAACTTGGAGTTCATAGGAGCAAGGCTGGACTCTCTGCTGGCAAAGGCTTTCTTGCCAGAAGACAGAGCCCAAAGATTGATAGCCTTGGCAAATCAGTTTCTCAGCAGGTCACTGGTCTCCTCCAGACTCTGCCTGAGGCTGCTTGGCCACATGGCTTCGACAGTGCATGTGACCCCCAATGCCAGGCTCCATATGAGGCCTGCACAGTGGTGCCTTCGGTCTCAGTGGTCACAGGCCACAGGCGGCCTCAGGGACAGGATAAGGGTGTCCAGACAATTTCTGAACTCCCTCAACTGGTGGCTGCACCCACCCAATCTACTAAAGGGGGGGGTGCCTTTTCAGATTCCTGGGTACACGGTGGTACTGACCACCGACGCCTCCCTCCAGGGCTGGGGAGCTCATTGTCTAGGCAACTGCACCCAGGGCCTGTGGTCTCCTTGGGAAGCTGCACAGCAGATCAATCTCCTCGAACTCAGAGCTATTCGATTAGCACTCAAAGCTTTCTCTCCTACCCTGGCTCATCAATCTGTCCTGGTTCAGACAAACAACCAAGTAGCCATGTTTTATGTGAACAAACAGGGCGGGACCGGGTCCAGAATCCTTTGTTGGGAGGCTCAGGACCTTTGTTCATTTGCCCTCAAGCACAACATGCTCCTCAAGGCTGTGTACCTTTCAGGCCAGGACAACTACCTGGCCGACAGATTAAGCAGAATTCTGCAGCCCCACGAGTGGCAGCTGCATCCTTCAGTAGTTCAGAAAATCTTACTAAAATGGTGTTTCCCTTTGGTAGATCTCTTTGCCAGCCCAATGAACAAGCAACTACCAAAGTTCTGCTCCAGGCAACCGCATCCTCTGAGAATAGCAGCAGATGCTTTTCTGATTCCATGGTCTCAGGGCCTCCTGTATGCGTTTTCTCCCACACCCTTGGTGGCCCGAACTCTCTTCAGAATTCTTCAGGACAAGGCCTCGGTCCTGCTGGTGGCTCCCAGGTGGCTGAGACAGCCTTGGTTTCCACTTCTACTTCAACTGGCGGTGGATCCCCCACTGCCTCTGGGGTTGCAACCTGACCTTCTCTCATAGGAGCAGGGTTCCCTTCTGCACCCCAATCTCAAAGCTCTCAATTTGATGGCCTGGAGGCTGCATGGGTAGTTTTGGCTCCCTGGGGCCTACTTCAGGAAGTTGAGGCGGTTGTCCTAGCCTCTAGGAAACAGTCCACTAGGAAAACCTATGCTCTCAAATGGAAAAGGTTTTCTGTGTGGTGTCAGCTACGTACAGAGGATCCTTTCTCCTGTACTGTGCCAGTAGTGCTTCAGTACTTACTGCACTTATCAAATCAGGGACTTAAGTTCAATTCTGTTCGAGTCCACCTCTCAGCTCTAGCAGCTCACCACTCACTGGTGGAGGGACATTCTCTGTCGGGTCACCCCTTGGTGTCCCGCTTTCTCAGGGGCTTGCTTTTACTCAAGCCTCCAATCCGTCGTCCTGCCCCTGAGTGGGAACTGAATGTGGTCTTGCAGCAACTGACTCGCCCACCTTTTGAGCCCATGGCTACTTGCCCACTACGCTTCCTCTCCTGGAAGACACTCTTCCTGATAGCCCTTACTTCGGTTAGGCGAGTGAGTGAGCTTCAGGCCCTCTTCTGTGATAGGCCTTACACCAGGATTTATAGGAACAGGGTAGTCCTCAGGACTCATCCAAAGTTCCTCCCAAAAGTTAACTCCTCTTTCCACCTCAATCAGGAGGTGGTTCTTCCAATATTCTTCCCTAGGCCTCATGCAAGCCAGGCTGAAGCAGTCCTGCATACCCTGGACTGTAGGAGGGCCTTATCCTTCTACCTTGACCGTACGCAGGGGCATAGAAGGGCTACTCAGCTCTTCGTTTCTTTTGACTCTAATAAGTTGGGGTTGGCTGTGTCCAAGCGTACCTTGTCCATCTGGGTGGCTGACTGTATCACCTGGGCTTACAAGGCGGCTGACCTTCCTTTGCAGTGTCGGGTTACGGCCCACCGTGTCAGGGCAATGGCTGCCTCAGTGGCTCATCTCCACTCTGTGCCCTTAGTAAACATCTGCAGGGCTGCAACTTGGTCTTCAAGCCAGACGTTTGCGGCCCATTACTGTCTGGAGAGGGAGTCCCGTAGGGACAGTGCTTTTGGCCAGGCAGTACTCCAGAATCTCTTTGAGGTTTAGGCAACTCCTGCCCTCTGTTGGGCTACCGGTGGAAGTTGTGTCCTTGAAAATCCTTTCTTTGCTGCTGAGACTAGAGGGAGTACTCTTGTTCAGCCTGGGTGCCTCGGTAGCACAGAGCTTGGGAGTCACCCATATGTGAGGACTGACTTCCTGCTTGGTCCTGGAGAAAGAGTAGTTACTCACCTGTAACAGGTGTTCTCCAGGAGCAGCAGGAATCAGTCCTCACAACCCTCCCTCCTCCCCTTGGAGTTACAGTTGTAGATAGTTCATTTTTCATTTTTGTGTGCTGTGCTTAGCTATGTCATTTGACTGAGGTAAGATGGCACCTTTAGGCGGGAAGGGAACCACGCATGCGTGCCTGCATTCCCAAAGGCTTTCATAGAAAGCTGGGGAAATGCTCCACTGGGGCTTTATCAGTGCCGATGACACCCATATGTGAGGACTGATTCCTGCTGCTCCTGGAGAACACCTATTACAGGTGAGTAATTACTCTCTCCTGCCCTCTGGCCGTTGTGTGGTCAGGTTACCGCAAGTCTGGTTTCTCGCTGGACATTTGGACCCCTTGGGAGTCTGTTGTCTTAAGACTACTTGCTGCTGCTTATGGCTCACGTTTTCCTGATCACCTGTGGGTTTTATCTGGTTTCTCAGTAGCCTGTAGCTAGGGAGTCCCAAATGTGAGAACTGACTTCCTGCTTGTTCCCGGAGAACACCTATTACAACAGAGTATACGCTAAAATCAAGGTGTTTATAAAAAAAATATGGTAAAACCAAGTAATTAAATAAATAAAAATGTGTATTTAAAAACAAATATACGTCAACTGCCGCAGTGAACTAAAACAGTATAAAGTGCTTAAGGGATCTAAACAAACTACGAAACTTGCATAAAAGGGTTGAAATAAAGTCATTATGTAAATAAAACCAAGCGCAGTGAACTAAAAAAAAGGGTTTAAGAGTAGACATGGGTGCATTAAAACCAAAACAGCATAAAGGATAAAAACAAATTAAAAGGTCAAGCATGGAGAACTAGTGCATCAAAAAGCTTAAGGGATTGACACGGGCTGCTGAAATAACATAAAAAACTCAAGAAGACTAAAAAAGAAATATCTGAGTAAAATTAAAAATGTATCAATAGCAATAAGATGGTGTGGCCAATGAATGTAGCATAAAAACAATGCATTTATAATAAGAATCTTGGACCGAGAGTCAGTTTAGGGGAATCAAGATGGCAGCGGGAAGGTTCTTTGGAGTAGTCGCTCTTTAGGTGGCTCCAGGTCTTTGAACGCCTCTTACCTCTTCCCTATGGAATTACTACGATGGGCAGGAGGAAAAGAAAGCAAGTTAGCCTACCCTTCGGCTCAGCGATTGGTACAACAGTGCAAAAGACTTTGGATGCATGTGTCTTCAGTGGACCGGGAGTGACGCCTTCATCCGTGCTGGGTAGAGGGTCCTTCTCGGCACTGGATGCTCTGGGAGTCTGGCTGTCTCCGGAGCAGCACTTCCCCCCTCCACGACTTGGAAGTGCCACAGGTGCCAGTGAAGTGCTTCCCAATAGTGTACTGTCAAGTACTCCAGTACGGGGAAGCGTAGAGGGCTCTCTGGTTGCGGCGGTATCCCCCCAAGTGTTGGAGCTGCATTCTGTGGAAATTGCGGGGTCAGACCCTTCTGTGCTGGGAACAGCAATGGAGCTTTCAGGAGGAGTTTATCAAGCTGGAGGTATGGGTTTGTTAAAGCCTGCTCATATAACATTAGATGCACTGTGGGACTTAACTGCTTCACTTCACTCTTACCTGACTGCTCTTACTGAGACTTTAGCTAAGGATTTGCTGCTGGTAAAAAGGGATTTCCAAACGGTTTCCAGGAATCAGATAGACCAGGCGGAGAGACTTTCTGTAATTGAAAAAGAACTGGGACATCATCTGGAGCTGGTGGCTCAAGTTAAAGATGGGACAGTATAGCAAAAAGAAAATGGAATATTTAGAAAATCAGGCTCGTAGGAATATTCTGTGATTTGTTAAATTTTCCAAAGTGCCCAGTTAAGATGATATGTAGATACTTCAGGGAGAAGTTGAAAATCCCCCTGGAGAGTCTCCTTCCTATCTCCTGTGTACAATACTTGTCTCTGGGCCCATGTAACCGAGGCTGTGGGGACCTTATGGGGTTTCTTGATCACATTGGTCCTTGAACCTGATAAACGTTTAATTCTTAGAGCATATTTTAAGAATTTCAATGAGACGTTTATGGATTCATTTGTTCATATGTTTCCTGATCTGTCATGTGTTACCCAGCTGAGGAGGAAGGAGTTCCTGGGTCTTCGCTCCCGGATTCTTTCTCTTGGGGCTTTGTTTAATTTTAAAATTCATTCTCGCTGTTATGTTACCTATGAGGATAAGAGTTTCCTTTTCTTTGAGCCGAAACAACTTTTGGAGTTCCTGATTGCTAGGGAGAAATCTAGGAAAGTAGTAGAGTCCCCCATGGCTGGTGTGTAAGTCTCTACCCGCCTTAATTAGTTTTTCTTTTTCCTATTACTAATGTGTTTTTTCTGTAAATCCCTCAGAGTTTTCCTATACCATTGTGGGCGAATCTATATGGTTGATTGTTTTTCCTGTGAAATTTTTCCTAGCTGTAAACTATCTTTACTTTATACTTCCTTTTGGTGTATTGAACCATTGGTGTTTCATTCATGTTGTTACTTGGATGTTTAGTAATAATCATGTGGTCTCTTTACATAAAAGTGGACGCAAGGATGTAGCTGAAAATTACAGGCTGATTAGTTTAACCTCAGTGGTGAGTAAATTATTGGAAGCACTGCTGAAAGAGAAAATAGTGAGATTTCTGGAGTCCAACTGATTACAGAATCCGAGGCAGCATGGATTCACCAGAGGCTGGTCTTGTCAGACAAATCTGATTGATTTCTTTGACTGGGTGACCAGGGAGTTGGACCAATGGAGAGCTCTAGATGCGCTGTATTTAGATTTTAGTAAAATCTTTGACACCATTCTGCACAGGTGACTTATAAACAAACTGTGCACCCTAGGGATGGACCCTAAAGTTACTGCTTGGGTTTGAAACTGGTTGAGTGGGAAGCGACAAAGGGTACACTTAAACAGAGCTCATTCTGAGGAGAAGGATGTTACCAGTGGTGTGCTGCAGGGTTCTGTCCTTGGTCCAATTCTTTTTAACATCTTTGTTAGTGATATTGCAGAAGGGCTGTTGGGTAAGGTTTGCCTCTTTGCAGATGATACCAAAATCTGCAATAGAGTAGACAACCAGGAAGGTATAGATAACATGAGGAGGGATCTAGCTAAGCTTGAAGAATGGTCTAGAATTTGGCAGCTGAGATTTAATGTTAAAAAATGCAAGATCATGCATTTGGGTTGCCGCAATCCAAAGGAGCAATATAGTTTAGGGGGTGAAGTACTTCTGTCCACAAAAGAAGAACGGGAGTTAGGCATAATAGTGTCTGATGATCTTAAAGTAGCTAAACAGGTAGAAATGGTGAAGGTGAAAGCTAGAAGGATGTTTGGGTGCATAGAGAGAGGAATGGCCAGCAGAAGAAATGAGGTGTTCGTACCTCTGTATAGGTCTTTGGTGCGACCTGATTTGGAGTATTCTGTGCATTTCTGGAGACTGTAACTTCAAAAGGATATAAGCAAGGTGGAGTCGGTACAGAGGGTGGCTACTAAAATGGATAATGGTCTTCATGATAAAGCATATGAGGACAGACTTAAGGATCTTAATATGTATACTTTAGAAGAAAAGCGGGATAGAGAGAGGCAAATACCTCTGTGGCATAAATGCACAGAAGGAGAGCCTCTTTTGATTGAAAGCAAGCTCTGTTGCAAGGGGACATAAGATAAGGTTGAAAGGGGATAGACTCAGGAGTAATATGCAGAAATATATATGTCTGGAAAGAGTGGTAGATGCGTGGAATAGTCTCCTAAAGGAGGTGGTAGAGATTTTATTTATTTTTTAATTTTTTTATTTGCATTTCTTATATACCGTGCTATTACAATCAGTGCGGTTTACATTTGAACAAAGTATACAACAATGTAACATATTTATTTATTTATTTATTTAACATCTTTTATATACCGCGCTATTGTCATCAGCTCGGTTTACATGGAACAAAAATATGCATACATAGAACTGAAAATGCATTTTACAAGTAACAGGGATTTGTAAACTTGGGAATAACAAGGTAAAACTATGTAAAAACTAGCTAACTATTTACAGAAGATTCAAGTACGTTAGTCAAATCTGGATGTATCATATTACACTGAGTTTACAATAAACAGGGGATACAAACTTGGATGAAATAGGGGAGAAAAACTATGTATAGTGTTATGTAAGTAGAGGTTTAAACATCATATGAAGGGCATGGTTAGGCATTGTATTGTGAAATACGGATAAGTAACAGGAGGAGTGTCAGGCTAACAAATTTTCTAGTTGGGGTTGTGTTAAGTGTGAGTTTTGTTGAGGATGTGTATTATGTTGGGATTG
The DNA here is from genome assembly GCA_033557465.1 of Ichthyophis bannanicus. NCBI lineage: Eukaryota > Metazoa > Chordata > Amphibia > Gymnophiona > Ichthyophiidae > Ichthyophis > Ichthyophis bannanicus. Next base: position 406,764,520 of record CM066034.1, on the reverse strand, counting down.
GCTGGGGGGAATGAGATTGGAATAGTATTTTAGGAACAGATGATGTTTGATAGCCTTTCTGAATGAAATGATATTAGTGATGGAACGAATTTCTGGGGGGAGAGAGTTCCATGCTCCTGGTACAAATAGTGAGAAGGTTCTATTGGATGTTGTCTTTGAACATTTCGTGAGTGTTTTAGGCATTTGTTTGTTCAAACATGACGAGCGTCTGCTTCTGTTGGGTGGCATAGGTTGGATGAGCTTGGTGAGCGGGGTGGGGGGCTGATTTTTTTGAGGCCTTGAAAGTTAGAATGAGGGCTTTGTATATGATTCTAGCGTGTAGAGGCAGCCAGTGTAGGCTCATCAGTAGTGGAGTTATGTGGTCCGATCTAGATGTTCCGGTGAGTATTCTTGCTGCAGAATTCATGGCTAGCCTAAGCGGGTTCAATGATGCTTATGGGAACCCAAGGAGGATAATGTTGGCAAAGTCAAGGTGGGGAGTTACCAGTGCTTGGAATATGGAGTGGAAATCAGAATGGTCAAGTAGTGGTCGAAGGTGGCGTACCTTGGCGTATCTTGTGGTAGATAGATTTAGTGATATTCTTGATATACGGTGACATGTCCAGCTTTTGATCGAGGATGATACCCAAGTACCGGATGGTAGGTTTGACTGTGAGATCGAAGTTGTTGACTCGAAGGGATGGCGGTGGTATGAACTTCTGATTTCGAGTGACAAAAAGGACATCGGTCTTGCTGTGTTTAATGCGTAAGTTTTGAGAGAGGAGCCATTCGGAAACTGCATCGAAGCATTTTGTTGTTGCTGAGAAATCCGGTTGGTCAAGCTTAAAGGATGAGTACATCAGGATATCATCTGCATATGCTAAGCACTGGATGTTGAACGAGCGGATCAGGTCGCAGATGGGTTGCATATATATATTAAACATGAGATATGAAAGGGACGAACCTTGGGGGACTCCTTGTTTGAGTATGAAAGGGTCCGATGTAGTGGATCCTACTCTGACTTGTTGTGGCCTGTCGCTCAAATATGACCTGCAACATGCTAAGGCCAGACCTTGTATACCTTTGTCTCTGAGGCGGAGTAATAGTGTCTCGTGGTTCACAGAATCAAACGCGGCCGCAATATCCATGAAAATAAGGATGAATCCTTGGTGTAGATCAATTCCCATGACTAGGTTGTTGAATAAGGTAATAAGGATGGTTTCTATACCATGTGCTTCTCTGAATCCATGTTGTGAATGGTCCAGTGGTGCTTCAGTGTCGATGTGCTGTTGAATTTGTAGTTGAACTACCTTCTCTATAATTTTTGCCAGCAGAGATGACAACAGTATCTGAATTCAAAAAAGCATGGGACAAACACAGAGGATCTCTAAAGGAAAAAGGGGAGTGTTGCAGCGGTTGATATGGAAGGGCAGACTAGATAGATTGTGTGGTCTTTTTCTGCCGTCATGTTTCTATGTTTCTATAATAAGAATCTTGCATGTATCTATAATGAGCCATAAAAATAGTATGTGCCCAAAGGGGGATACTTTGGCAGACCTGCATGGTACCAAGTAAATAGAACCAAATAAATAAAAGAAAAATAAACAAAAGGGATGAGTAAAAATCTTAAAAACAACTAAAAATGGAGGGTGTGTGATGGGGATGGGGGAAGGGGAAGGAAAGATGGGGGGGGTAAGGGAGAAAAGAGAGGGAGGGGAAAACAAGGAGGGGGAGAAGGAGGAATGGGGAAGGGTGGAGTAGGGGAGAGGAAAAGGGAAATTAAAGGGATAAAAGCATAATAAAAAGAACTGAGGAAATAAATACGTGGAAGAAAAATATATGTAGTATTGAAGAGGACCCTATTATATATAAAATCTCATAAAAAGATGGAAAGGGTTTGTTCAATATTTAAACCATATGGTGTTACTGTATTCATCGTGCATATAGTAGATCTCTGTTCCAGCTTGAGTAAAAACTGTCAATATCTCCACCTCTCCAGTGGGAATTTATTTATGTATTTATTTATTTAGCTACATTTATATACCGCCTTTCACCGGATCAAAGCGGTTTACAATAAAACAATATCGAACAGGGGAGTTTACAATCCATAAAAGGGGGGCAGTAATATTCTGAAGGTGGGGAACCCATCACATGGAGAGGGGATGTTTACATAATTACATATGTACGATCTTGCTGTCTTAGTATTCATATATGTTTTGTGATTGCTTTGTTGGGGATTTTGGTGTTCATCTTGGGGTGATTATCAAAGGTGGTTGTTCTGTTCTACGTCAAGGTACTCTTTGAAAAGGTCAGCCTTGAGCTGCTTTCTGAAAGTAGACAGTTCTTTGTTGCATCGAAGTTTAGGTGGCAGTGAGTTCCATAATGTAGGCGCATACAGTTCAAAGGTGCGGTTGCAGGTTTGTTGATTAAATTTGGTCCTGCTGTGTGGTTCAATAAGCATGTTGTTTGTCGTGTTCCCGAGTTTGTTTTTTCCAGTGGAGGTGTGATGGTTGCTGGATATGGAATGCCCGGTGGATCAGTAATAGGGTTTTATATTTGATCCGTGCCTTTACTGGAAGAATGTGTAGGTTCTTCAGAACTGGAGTGATGTGATCAAATTTTCTAACTCTAACACTGTTCAATGCATGCACACACTAGACACAGTTTTTGTTGATTGTTTGCGGTATAGACCGTCTTGATTGTAGGAGAAGGCGGTATAGAAATCAGTTTAAATAAATAAATAAACTCTTTGGATGGACCTGACTGTGGCGTTTAGTGCTGTTTGGAGCGGGTTGAGCGTGGTAGTTGAGGGTCTATGGTATACTGAGTTACAATAATCGAGGTGGGGAAGTGTCATTGCCTGCATTACTGATCTGAAGTCCTTGTTGTCCTGGAATTGTCTGAGTCGCTGAACCATTCTGGCTTTGAAAACTATTGTCTTTGAGGTCTTTGCTATTTGTTGTTTGAATGACGGCGACTGATCTAGGATGATTCCCAGATATTTTATTTGGGACTGAACCCTTATTTGGATTGATCCGAGGGTTAGATGCATTGGTGGGGTGAATATTTGGTCTTTTGTGACAAATAAGGCTTCTGTTTTCTTTAGGTTTATTGCAAGGTTGTTTGATTGGAGCCATCTGGATGCATCATCAAAGCAGTTTATCAGTTGGTGATTTGTTGGGTCCATAAAGCATAATATCATCAGCATATATGTGAAAATTGACTTTGCGTGACCTAATTATGGAGCACAGTGGTTGCAGGTAGATGTTGAATAACATGGCCTAGAGTGCTGAACCCTGTGGTATTCCTTGGAACTGTTGGTATGGTGCTGATGTGGTATTACTGGTTTGGATTTGTTGGTATCTGTCCGTTAGATAGGACTGAAACCACTTTAGTACTTTACCGTGCATGCCTATTTCTTTTAATCTGTGCAGGAGAATACTGTGGGAGATGGTGTCGAATGCCATCGATATATCCAAGAAGATTAAAGCATATCCAGAGTTCTTTATTTGGGTTCCTTTTGTTAGTGTGCTTATTAATGATATGAGGGTTTCGATGCCATGAGCTGGGCAAAAGCCATGTTGTTGAGGGTCGAGAGTGTTGTTTTCATCCAAGTGGTTCTGAAGCTGCTGCTGTACTATTTTACATATGATCTTTGCTGTGAATGGAAGGCTTGATACTGGTCTGAATGAGATTGGGTCCAGCGGGTCAAGGTCCGGTTTTTTGAGGGTTGGGCGTATGATGGATATTTTGAGGCTGGCTGGCATCTGACCTTGTTTGATGATTCATTCACAATATTAGCAAGTGTTGGGCTTAGTTTTTGTCTTGATTTTTTTGATCCATTCAACCAGGCATGGGTCCAGTGGGGAGGTGGTAGCATTGAGCCCTGAAATTGTGGTTTCAGTTCGCTCTGTAGATACAACTTCGAAGGTGTCCCATGTGGGTATGGGATCTGCGTTGTAGACTGTTTTGGTTTCTGTGGGCTGAGCTATGGTCGTCTGTTGTAGCTGCTTGTATTGTGCTACAATCTGATGTGGTGGTATATTGGGAAGTTGGTTCGCGTGATTGGATGCCTTTGTCAGTTGCTTGACAATGTTGAATAGCTCCCTTGGTTGGTTTAGAGTGTATTGATAACTTTGGAGTGGTAGTCTTTCGAGAGTCGTCAATTTTGTTTCAGTATTTGTTGAGAGCATCCAAGTATGATCTGTCAGCTTCATCTTTTGTCTTTCTCCGTTTCCTTTCAATTTTTCTCAATTGTGTTTTAATTGTCTGTAAGGCCAGTGTGTACCAAGGGGTCTTAGCGGGTCTTACATTGTTTCTTTTGGGAGTTGTTTTCATGTGTGCTGCTGCGGCAAGAGTGTCATTCCAGTTTTTAATTGATGTTTCAAGGTCCTTGTGTCCTGGTTGTATACTTGGTAGAATTTGATCGAGGAAGGTCTCTCTTTATTAAATGGTTTAAATCTTCGTGCCGGGCATGATCCGTCCTTACTGGCAGTCTGTTGATGGGTGGTGGCGAGAGTAATGAGGGAGTGGTCAGACCATGGAACAGCTGTAATCCTGGGTTTTCTGTTTGCATCAGTTGAGGAATACGAGGTCTAGTATATTGCTTTTTTCATGAGTTGGGGTATTGACAATTTGTATCATTTCCATTGCTTCCAGGAATGCATCCTCATGTTTCTCTTGTAAAGATTGAAGGTTGAAGTCTCCAAGTATTATTTGTTTTTTTGTGTCATTGAAGCATTCTGAGACTTGCTTAATGATGTTTGAAAGGTCAGAGCTCGTCGTTGGTGTTCTATAGATTAGGCAGATCAGAATGTGTCTATTGGTGATTGTTAGTATGTCATCATCTTCCGAGCTTTCAGCCTCAAGGATCCGAAGGTAAAGGTTAGATTTTGCTATTATGGTTACTCCTTCCATTCTGGAGTGGATGCGGAAGCAGTTGTATAAGTTGTATCCTTGGGGTGTGATCTGGTACATGATTGCTGTGTCTGGGTCAGAGAGCCATGACTCTAATACAGAGTATATCCATTTTTTGAGCTGTAATGAGGTCTAGGAATATCGGGATCTTGTTCCGTACTGAACGTGCATTTATGAGCGCATTTTTTATTGATCTTGTGTGTGTGTGGGCATGGGGGGTGTTGCGCTCCTGTGTTAGTGGGATAGTCTTGAGTGATCTTTGTGGTTGCATTTTGCTGAGGGGGGGTGCAGTAGTTGGTGGTGTTTAGGTGTTTTGTGTGGGCCATGTAGTGGTAAGTATGGTGTGTTGGTGAGGTTGATCTTGTGTGATTGTGCAGGTAGTAATGTTAGCAGGATGCTCGGGATTGTTAGGAATGGAGGCATGATGACTGTTTACTTCACTTAGCTGATTGCTGTACCTTGTTACTTGACGCTCTTCTTTGGGATTCGTTGTTTGGCATCTCTTATAGTTTTCTTCTGCAACCTTATGGCTTCTTTCTCTGAGCTGGTTGTTTTCTCTGTCTCCACCGTTGGTCCCCGCCTAAGGGCCAGGCCATATTGTAGGTGTTGGCCCTGATTGGTGCTTGAGATGGAGAGCGGGAGGGCTTCCCGCTCTCTGTCCCGATGCCAGTCGGGGTGAGGAGGGCAATGTCCTTTGTCTGCTGCTTGGAATGTATGACTCTTAACACTAATAGATTTTTAGATCCAACAGGGCATGCTGTTGTGCCGCCCAGTGTGCAACCAATGGTTTGTCAGGAACCTTCCGACAAACAGCTCTTGTGTTCCACTATATGTGTTTTAATGGGACCTTTGGTTTTGCCTATATAGAGGAGGTTACAGGGACACATGATCAGTTAAATTACTTGTGAAGATTCACAATTGGAAAAGCCATCCAACCAAAACTGTTTCTTAGTGAGAGGATGTATGAAGGAGTCCTTGGTAACCATCGAATATTCACAGAGAATCTTCCACAGCGGAAATGACCTCTGATCTTAGGGTAAGGCTGATGGCACCAAGAATTCAGGAATATTACGGTTCCTCTTATGTGCAATGATGAACTATTGGGATTGGAAAGCAGACAATGTTGTTAAAAGGTGCCATTCCTCTTTGAGAATCCGGGAGATATCTCTAGAAAAAGTAAGTGCATGTACAATCTTCTATTTTCTCATGGAAGTCAAACCTTTCAGTAGGGCTTCACAATCTGAAACCTTGCCTCTGAGGTAAGCTTTCTGGATACAATTTCAACCTCTACAATTAGCGCAAATGCTAGTGTTTTTTTAAACCCCGCCATTCTTGTCAGACCTTTCATTGCCGCACAGATACTCTGTGACCCGGACATTCAGGCAAGTTCCCTTGTTCATTACCTAATGGCACGCTATGATGTCTCCTCACCAGCAATGTTTATTCATGGTGCACAACTTCTTCATTTTAGGTCCTGAGAGTAGCAGTCATTTTAGTGTAAGATTGTGCATTACGAGTAAGCGTCTTGTTCCTTTTCATTGTATTTAGTGGATCCATTTGTCCTCCTCATCTCCACTTTCTTCCTAGGGTATTTCTAATACATTTGTCACCAGATTTGGTTTTGCATTGTATTCACACTGCTATTGCACATTTAACACATTAGCTAACTGAGGTTTCTCTTAATCATCTCGGTCTTTTTTGCTTTTCCTTTTGTTTATAATTTACTTTCAATATGATTCTGGTATTTGGTTCTTAAGACGCCATGTAATATGGCTTTTAATGATGACTACTTAGTTCTTTTTATATGAATGTATTTTGTTTGAGTTCATTGTTTGTTTTTTTACTTAATTTTCAGAACAATACATACAAAACACAGTATACAAGAAAATATAAATAATTTAATACCAAACAAAGTAATAATATTAAGGTGATATAAAGCCCTAAAGAAAAATAAGTAAGGTTTCATAGCCCCCATTATGGAGAACTGGACTCCAGTTAAAGTAGAAGAAAATTTTCTGGATCAGGCAGCAACCCACTCTTAATCCTACAAGATAAGGAAACTAAAACAAAAGAAATAACTAAAGCTATTCACCAACAAACCCATATTTATTTATTTTATTTTAAATGTTTTTCTATACTGCCCCTTCCAGAGGTCAGGGGCGGTTTACATTTTAACAAGGTTTTTACATGGAACATTTTAACAGATCTCCAGGAACAAGCAGGAATGTAGTCATCACATATGGTTATCAGTACCGATGGAGCCTGCGCGGGAACGCTTCCCAGTGTCCAAATAGAAAGCTTTTGGTAGCATCCCACAGCGCCTGCATGCTGCCTTCCCGCCTTTCCCAACTGCCTCTCTCCAGTTCTTTGTTTTCCGCGGAGCCAGCAGGTCGTGTTCCTGTCACCGCAGAAAATTTTCCTTCTTTTTTGTGGTCGCGTCTGCCTTCCTCGATGCTTTACCGGTACTGCCGGTTTTTCTTTCTTTCTTTCTTTTCTTAAAAACAAAAAATTCTTAGTACCTTCTTTCCCATTTTTTCCAGGTGCACGCGCCATTTTGGGCCTTAGGCCCAAAATTTCCTCCACTATGGAAAAAAACGCTTCGGGTTTCAAGAAGTGCACCAAGTATGGCAGTACCATCTCCGTCACCGACACCCATGAGTAGTGTCTGAAATGTTTAGGTCCTGACCATTCCATCTCGGAATGTATGGCCTGTGCCATGATGTCCAAAAGAGGTCGACAGAACCGAGCTGCCAAGCTCAGTACCCTGTTTCCCTCGGATGCAGCTTCGGTGGCATCGACGTCTTCCAGGGCTTCATCTTCCTCCCATGGATCTCAGGTAACTAAACATAAGTTTAGCCGGTCCTCAAAGGGTAGATCGCCTTCTAAGCATCGAGATGCCTCTGGCATTGCCCTTGAGGATTCTGCACCGGCAAAATTGCCCCGGCGGGAGGCTTCGGCTTCCAAAACATTATTGGGGCTCCAGGATGTTCTCGAGGCCTCGACCTCGGCAGAACTACTGGTGCCATGCTCTGGGGTACCGGCAGTTTTCTCCAGTACCGACATCCAGGCATCGGCAGCGTCGATAGACCAGAGGGTACTGGCTATTGAACACAGTCTGGCGGCTCTCCTTGCGGCATCGATACCCTCTGAACCACGTCAGACAGTTCAACCGGCACCGACTCCGGCACCGGTATCTGTATCGGTTCCCGGTACCGATAGCATTGACATTGGCATCCACATTGCTGGCACCCAGTCATGCGATACCTTCCAGTACCGTTACACCGATACCGGTTCCCCTTGGTACCGACTTTGGTCGGTACGGGTATCGGGCTCTTCAAGAGCATCCCGACAGAAAGTACTTCGAGTCCTCAGAAGAATCGGAGGATTCTGACAGTTCTGTCGATGCGGCAATACTTCTCCCGGAGGAGCCTTCCTCCCCTAAATGCAGGATGTCTCCTCCAGAGGACATTTCCTTTCAGGATTTCATCAGGGAGGTGGCTCAGGGTCTGTCCATTACTGTGGCCCCTGAAATAGAGCCCAGAGCAAAGGAGTTGGAAATTTTACAATATCCTAAAACTCCTAAGGAGGCAGCTACCTTGCCCATCCATGAGATCTTGCATGATCTCATGTTAAGAATGTGGGAGACACCTCTTACCACCTCTCCTCATTCTCGTAGACTGGATACTCTGTATCGAGTCCCTCCTTGTCCTGGTTTCCAGAAAACTCAGCTTCCTCGCCACTCTATTGTAGTGGAATCAGCTATGAGAAGGATCAAGAGTGCAAAGAGACATGCCTCTAATCCTCCAGGACGTGAGTGCAGAAGTTAGGATGCTTTTGGACGTCGTGTCTTCCAAGCTTCCATGCTTTCTGCCAGGATCAGTTCCTATAGTCTATATATGTGAATGTTCCTGAAGGAAGTCACAGGTGATTTAGAGGCTTTGAGTCCTCTTCTTCCTGAGGATAGAAGGCAGGATTTTCTCACATTGGTCAAACATGCCCAAGATGTTTCTAAGTTTGTCAACCGTGCAGCTTTTGACTGTTTTGAGTGCATAAGCAGAACCTCTGCCATTGCCATAGGTGCACGTAGAATTGCTTGGCTCCAGGCATCTGATCTGGAGCTCTGGGTACAAGACAAACTAGGAAATAATTCCTTGTACTGGTGAGAACCTGTTTGGTAAAGATTGGCAGGAAAAGGCCAATGAGTTGGATGCTGACAACTCCACCTTGGATAGATTATCCAAGTCCACAGCTGATCCTGCAAGAAAGAAACCTTTCAAGAAACCATTCTTTTCTAAAAAGAAAAGAGATTATCCTGCTTATTCTCAGTAGGGCTGTTCTGCTGGTCAGCTTGTCAGGAAAGGTCAGCAACCACCCAAACAAAGAAAAGCAAAGACTGCTAAGCCTCAGCCGTCCCAGCAGTCTCAGCCTCCACAAGGCCTTTGACTTTCAGCTAGAGAACTTAGCCTTCCTGACTCTCATTGGACCAGAGCCTTCCACCATTCCAGGAAGGTTGTGTCACTTTGCCCCCAGATGGGGGCAGATAACAGCAGAGCATTGGACACTCTCAATCATAAAAGAGGGGTACAAGATTCATTTTTTGAGCATTCCCCTTCCCACAATGATAAGCCAGTTCAATTCTCCGACCTCTCTCATCAACCTGTTAGGTCAGGAGGTCACTATGCTTCTTGCCCAAGGGGCAATAGAAGAAGTACCCATCCATCAGCAGGGTACAGGGTTTTACTCCCCCTATTTCCTTATCCCAAAGAAAACTGGGGGATACAGACCTATGTTGGACCTCAGAGAATTGAACAAATTCCTTGTCAAAGAGAAATTCAAGATGATTTCTCTCGGAACTCTGCTGCCATACCTTCAGAGTCAGGATTGGCTTTGTTCTCTAGATCTCAAGGATACATACACTCATGTTCTCATCCATCCAACTCACAGTAGGTTCCTTCGGTTCCTTTTTCAAGGAAAGCACTACCAATACAGGGTGCTTCCTTTTAGCCTGGCCTCAGCACCAAGGGTGTTCACGAAATGCATGGCTGTGGTAGCAGAATTTCTACGCACTCTAGGGATATTCGTCTTCCCCTACTTAGACGACTGGCTCATTCGAGCCCCAACAGAGTCAGAGTCCAGGACTTCTGTATCCTGCACAATGCGTATTCTTCAGTATTTGGGTCTGGTAATAAACATCCCAAAATCCAGTCTAACTCCCACTCAGTCTTTAGAGTTCATAGGAGCTTTGCTGTATACCAAAAAGGCAAGGGCCTATCTCCCTCAGGCCCGTTGCCTTCGCATGGTGCAGTTAGCTTCTCAAGCAGTGCTAAAGCCTCATCTCACTGCCCGAGAAATGTTACAACTACTAGGCCACATGGCATCTACTGTGCATGTGGTTCCCTATTCTCGCCTCCATATGAGGGCAGCCAGTGGACTTTATCCACTCAATGGACCCAGGCATCAGGATGCCTGTCAGACAAAATAGTAAACACAAGTCGCCTTATTTGTCCCTCCAGTGGTGGAAGTCCACTCAAAACCTGTTGCTGGGGCCCCCTTTTCAACAACCCTTACCCCAGGCAACTCTCACAACAGATGCTTCTCCGATGGTTTGGGGAGCTCATCTGCAGGACCTCTCCACCCAAGGCACCTGGTCTCCACAGGAGACTCATCTACATTTCAATCTCTTGGAGCTCAGATCAATCTTCCTTGCTCTTCGAGTGTTCCACACCCTGCTCAGCTACAAGACAGTCCTCATTCATATGGACAATCAAGTAGCCATGTTCTACGTAAACAAGCAGGGGGGAACAGGCTCTCTGTCACTTTGCAATGAAGCTTTGCGACTATGGGCCCTCGCCAGAGAGCATCAGATTCATCTCCTGGCAGTGTATCTTCCAGGCATACAAAACTCTTGGGCAGACAGACTCAGTCGAGTTCTGCTTCCACACGAGTGGTCTCTGCATGCAGACCAGGTGGCCAAGAGTTTTCAAATTTGGGGAACCCCGAACATATACACCTCTTTGCAAGTCCGTGGAATGCCAAATTTCCCTGGTTCTGTTCCAGAATTCCGGCTCAGGGGGCTCAGGCCAGGGATGCTTTCCTCCTTTACTGGGGTCAAGACTTCCTGTATGCCTTTCCACCCATTCCCCTAATTCCCAAAACCCTATTCAAGCTTCAGAGAGACAGAGGCCGTATGATTCTCATAGCTCCACATTGGCCACGGCAGGTGTGGTACCCTCTACTTCTCTCTCAAGCTCCCTCCTTGGACTTAGGGTCTGCTCCAGATCTCCTATCTCAGGAGGACGGAATGTTACGGCATCCCAATCCCCAGTCTCTACATCTGAGGCTTGGTTGCTGAAGGCCTAGATCTCCATGATCTTAACCTCTCTCAGCAAATAAAGGATATCCTTTATGCTTCCAGGAAGCCTTCCACAAGACGCTCTTATGCTTTCAAGTGGAAAAGGTTTACCATATGGTGTTCGCAGAAGGGTCTTAACCCCATTGCCGTACCTCTGGAATCATTACTGGAGTATCTCCTTCATTTATCTAATGCAGGACTTAAGACTGACTCAGTGAGGGACCATTTGAGTGCTATAGCAGCTTCCTTCAAGCCCCTAAATGGACAACCTATTTCCTCCCATCCTCTTATAGCAAGATTTATGAGAGGCCTTCTGCGCTAACTAATCCTCCAATTAAGCCACCTCCTGTGGCATGGGACTTAAATTTGGTTCCTGGTCAGCTCATGAAGCCACCTTTCGAACCCTTAGCTACTACCTCCTTGAAATTCCTTTCTTGGAAGGTTATCTTTCTCATTGCAATCACATCAGCACGTCGCATCAGTGAATTGCAAGCACTAGTAGCTAATCCACGTTATACAAGGTTCCATCATGACAAGGTAGTCCTTAGGACTCATCCACGCTTTATGCCAAAGGTGGTCTCGCCTTTTCATCTAAACGAAGCGGTCTATCTACCTGTGTTCTTTCCAAGGCCTCATGCATCAAATGCAGAAAGGAACCTTCATACTTTGGACTGTAAAAGAGCTTTAGCTTTTTACTTACAAAGAACACAGCAACATAGAAAGTCCTCTCAACTCTTTGTTGCTTTTGATCCTTCTCATTTGGGACTTCCAGTCTCCAAGAGAACACTATCTAGCTGGATTGCTCAGTGTATTTCCTTTGCTTATCAGAGTAAGAATCTTCCTCTGGAGGGCCATGTCACAGCTCACAATGTGAGAGCCATGGCAGCTTCAGTTTGCTCATCTGCACTCTGTGTCTATCGATGACATCTGTCGGGCAGCCACCTGGGCCTCGGTTCATACCTTCACAGCCCTTTACTGCTTGCTTGCCGGGATGCCTTGTTTGATCAGGCTGTTCTCCAACACCTGTTCCATACCTAATCAACTCCTACCCACCATCCCTGTTAGGATGCCAGAGATCCATGGGGGGAAGTGGAGCCCTTCTCAGGGACGCACAACTTCTGCAGTCTCTCCCTGGCATCTAAAGCTAGGGAGTCCCCATATGTGATGACTACATTCCTGCTTGTTCCTGGAGATAGCATAGTTACTTACCTGTAACAGGTGATCTCCGGGAACAGCAGGTATTTAGTCCTCACAACACACCCACCTCCCCTAGGAGTTGTATCTCTCTGTCTATCTCTTTCCCTTTCCCTCTCTCTTTGTCTCAGCTTTAAAACTCAACTGGAGAGAGGCAGTTGGGAAAGGCGGGAAGGAAGCATGCAGGCGCTGTGGGATTCTCCCAAAAGCTTTCTAATTGGACGCTGGGGAGCGTTCTCGCGCAGGCTCCGTCGGTACCGACGATACTCATATGTGAGGACTAAATTCCTGCTGTTCCTGGAGATCACCTGTTGCAGGTGAGTAACTATGCTTTTTATTACAATTAACTATTTACATTCAACTATGTACATTAGAAAACCTTTCCAGGGATTATTCTTGCGCCTTATGAATTTATCAATTGCATTATATACTTCAGTTGCGTGCTGGCTATGAATAAGGAAGGGGGTCAGGGGAGGGGTGTAGGGGGGTAAGGACTATTTATTATCAAATAAAGTCTCAAGCTGCAGATGATCACTATAAACATACCTAACACCATTCGTTACTGCTAAACATGTACATGGAAAGTGAAGAAAGAAAAGGCCTTGCTCCTTGTCATGGCATGCAGTCTTTTGCGAAGGTATCCTAATACCTTCCATAAGACAGTTTGGCTGTTTGTCTTGTTTGGGGTCTGCGGAAGGGAGAGGCAGCATCCAAGTTGCTCTAGTTCATTGTATCAGGGAAACGTTTACTTCCACTTCTGTCGAAAGGGTGACTTGTGTCAGGGTTTGTTCTCATTTTATCTGAGTGCAAGCGTCCTCTTTGGTGGAGATTTAGGACATTGGTCCCACTTGACATTTGCTGAGTGACAATTTGCTATTCTTTGGACACTTTTGCTAACCAGAGCAGATTCTGCATTTGTGGGCACGTGTTCTCAGAGCAGCTGTATATTCCTCCTACCTAAAGGAGACATAGCTTTGGTACTTTCTACTCATGTGTGGACTGGTCTAGCTCTAATTTCTGTAGTCTTGTAGATCTCTCAAATACTGAAGTGTTTTATATATCCTTTCTGAAATACACTCATTCTTCACTCATTCTGGTCTGCTGAGTTGAGCCTTTGTCTTCCTGGAAGAGTTTTTTTTTTTTTTGGGGGGGGGGGGGTTGGTAGTTCTTGTTTGATGTTTGGTTCGGTTCCATCTCGGTTTTGGCTATTAAGGACTTTTGTAATTTAAATACTGAAGAGTGCCCCTAGCTGCATTGGTCTTAATGCTAGTGATGAAACCGGAACTTTCTAGTTTTTCTCTTTCTCCATCTGCTGGCAAAGGGGCATAAGCCACTTGTCTGGACTGGTCTAACAGGATTCCAGGAAAGGAAATTAGCAAAGAAATGTGAAATTTTACTTAACTGATATCAAAGTTAGCAGTCCAGTAACTAGTTTAGTTTAATGATAGTTTGATATCAACCTTTTCTAAATCTGTCTTAGGACCAAGAACTCGTAAAAATTGTTGGGATAAGGTATGAAGTTGGCCCCCCAACGCTGTGCTGCCTCAAGCTTGCCTTTGTAGATCATGTTACGCGAAAACTAACCGACAAGTTGTTCTCTTTGAGGTAAGCATTAATGCAGAATTGGTTACTAGATTTTGTTTTTGTTTTGTTTTTGTGAATTATTTTCTTGCATTAACAAATGATACACTTATGAAAGCAGTTAACTGCTAATTCTGTTTTTAGGTACCACGATATGCCAGATGTTCTAGACTTCCTTGTGCTGTATCCTTTCTATGAGGAAGCACGACAGAGGAATTGGCAAATCAGTAAGTTTTCCTTGTTCTTAAAAAACACCTGTAGCAGGGTTGGCATATTGGTAATTGCAATACACTGGCGAGTAGAGGGTTGGTTTATTCCTGGCTAGGCCCCTCTGTTCCTTTGGCCAGCTGGGGATCCTGTAGAGGCATTTGCAGTCAATAGGAGAGGAAATCTGTCATCATTTAATAGTGACACCTAATGGCCAAACGTATGGTTCACATTTGCTGAGTTCTGAATAGAGTGGCTGTCCCTGCCTAATGGCAGTGGCTGTGCTGGCCATATTAATTGAGAGAGGGATATAAAAATGAGGACAAACATAACTTTATTCTTGTTGTGAATGAAGGTTCATGCCACTGGAAACTTGCCTTTGCTTCACTTGAGCTGGAAGTATAAAGACGCAGGAGGAAACTGCTTGGCCCCTTTAAAATAAAAATAAAAAAAAAAGGCAACCTTGGACCACTTGTTCTAGTGAGCATATTAACCAAGATTTTGGTGACATTGTCCTTTCATGTTATGCAACTTTTATATACAGAGTGGCCCAAAAAAAGTGAGAACATCTCATAGCATATAAGTTATTTAAAAATTCAAAAAGACAGATGTAAACGATTTACAAATTAAAAAAAATAAAAGATGGCGACCGGAAATTGTCGAAATAAAGACGTTATATAGCTAAAAAAGGTAAATAAGTATACTGTTTAAGCTTTTAATTTACGAGATGTTCTCACTTTTTTGGGCCACCCTGTCTAATACATTTACAGTTCCGTTTTTTCCATTTTAAAAGGTTTCTGATGCCACTATCTTCATAACTTTTACATTTAGTAAATAGAGAATTGAAGGATCTTATTTTTTATGGCCAAGGAAATGCTCTTAAAATGTTCATGGGTGGTTAAATGAAGTATGAGTGGGTCTTAAGCTTCATATTTCTTTTTTTTTCTTGTCATGATTTCCAGATAATTGCCCCCTTATGTTACTCTTTAATGCATATGACCCTGCAGTCAATTCTATATTTCTTACAAATGTACAATGCAGAATTTGCACAGAATCAGCAGTGGCTCTCATGGCCAGAAAGGAGATACAGCATCTGGAAGACAAAGGAGCTAGTTTGGTAAACCTATGGAGGATAAGGCTGCTGAGATAGAAACGGAATGATTGAAAATGATTCAAATTCAATTGTCTTAATCAGTTCAGTTCAAAAACTGCTCAGTCAGCGACTCGCATATAAGGGTACTGAAGGAGGAAAGTGAAGAACTATTAAACAAAACAGATGCAAAATTAATTTGGTGTCAAAGAAATTAGCCAGTTCCACAGTCTAACCTCAGGCTGACTTTTTTTTCCAAAAATCTAAATTTTGATGAATAACTGGAAATTCACACAGAAGCTGGAATGTTTTTAAAAAGTATAGTTACAGTGACTTGTCCACTAAGGAGAAAAAAGAAGTTCGCTGATATGTGTGAAAGATGAGTTCCTGAGTAAATGAGAGAATGATAGAGGGAATACTTAAAAAAATATATTTTATTAAAAGAAGATACAGTTTTAAAAAAATAACTTTAGATAAAAGACTAATATGAAAGGGAGGGAGGGTTCTTAAGTTGTTTTTTATAAGTTAGGTAGTAGGTTCAAGGAAGAAGAGAGCAGAATCCATTACCTACTGAAGGGAGACTGATGTCTGGTATCCAAAGAGAAGTAGTTCTGTTATGCCCAATGTACCCCAGCTTCACAGTTAATTTGAGGTGAAACAGTTAAATTTTAAACAGAACTTTATGCCAGTTTAAGAAAAGACTGCTGAACAATTTAGCCTTTAGTATTGTAGCAGAACGAGTAAGAAAAGGATAACCGGAGTCTCTTTAGGAAAACAAGCCTTTTATTATGCCAGCATAGGCTCAGTGAAATCACGTTCAAAGACTGAGCCCCGTCTGCGGGGCCCATGCACACTGTATAGACATTTTATCAGTTCATCATAGCATCTCTTCATGATAGTATACTTAGTGCTGCAGTAAGCCCATGATTGGAGAATATTTGCCACCGTATTATCACAGCAAAGCAGGGAGGAACAAGTGTGTGTCACAGTGTGTCGTCACCAAGGGGGTGTATCCCTTTCACACAGCGAAGCAGGGAAGAGCAAGGGTGTTTCAGTAACCCTTTCAACTCTCAGTAACCCTTTCAGCTCTCAGCCCTGTCTGGATTCCACCTCATTCCCCCCTTTAAAAAAAAAAAAAATCCTTCCTATGAAGGAAGCCTAAGGCATCTTCTCAATGGAAGGAATTGCATAAGATACCTTTGTAATGAACTTACAAGGTAGTACAGTGTTAGACAAATTAAAAATCCCTTTAGTTGCATTTACAAAAATAAAGCAATGTAGGCACAGCAATAAGGCATGTTGATAAAAAAAAAAAAAAAACTCCAGCCTGCGACGAGCTGCATACACAAAAGTCCGAAGCATTCAAAGCAGTCCCGGCAAGTAATATTACCATGTTTATATTTCCTGAGGCCAACTAGGGAAGTCCTCACACGAATGCCAGAACAAAAGTCAGCATAAGCGGGCGCATGTTGATCATAGAGCTGGTGTTCCATTACACCTCTGTCCTTATAAGCTCCCTTAGCAGTATCTGAAGATGACTCCTCAAGCTTCAGCCATTCGTAGACTAGCCGGTTTCCGGTGTGCGGTGTGACCCCCTATTAATGCCCCCAGCGAAGGCATGTAGGGCTTAAGGGTTTTGTTTCCTTCTTGAACAGGTCTTCCACTATTTCCTGAGGCAAAGCCTTTTGGGAAATGTAGTTCTCTTTTACCGTCCAATAAAGGGTAGTGTGACTCAAAAGTGGTTAAAGCAACAAAGGATTTATTCCCCTCCCGGGGTGGATTTCAACAAGGAAAATAAGGTACAAAAACCAGGTGCTTCTGGCAGAAGGACAAAATAAAACTTTCATACTCAAACAGCTTACTTCAGCACAAAAACATGGCTTCCAGCAATCAAGGTAAACAGTTCTGTTTTCTTCACAGCTTTGTACTTTTAAATCCCAACAATTCTGTATTTATTTTCAAAGCCTTAATTCAACACAGGGATAATATATCATTAGATAATGTAATCGTACAGTCCATTAATTCCTCTGGCGTATTTACAAACTCTGTCTCTGTCTCCATTAATTCCTCTTCTGAGGCAGGAAATGTTTGTAACATTAAATCTTGTGCCACGCCTTTCCTTACTGCTTTAGGCTTCTGGCTATACTCTTGAATCAGGTACTGCTTTAAACAAGCATTCTCATCACAGTCACTTTCCTCACAGCCCCAACCCTCCGGGTAGATAAAATCACAGCGATTATTAAAACCCCAGCCTTTAGGCTTACCTCTAAACCTGGCTGAACAAGGTTTACTCTGAGACGTGTGAATGGCTGTAGGTTCCAAACCTGACTTGTGCGCAGAAGGTTTAAACTACCTTCCTGGCTTTCTCTCCTTTCTGTAATCCTCAGGATACTGCAGATAACCTGGTCTGCTTCTGTTGTATCTTTCTCTTGGAGACTCTGTCCTCTCTCTGAATGGAAGCTTGGTTCCTCCCTTCCACGGAGACTCTGTCCTTCTCCCCCCTAGGATAACCTTGCTTGTTCCGTTCTCCTCGATACCTTCCCAACTTTCCTCGACACCTTTGTTACCCGGGATCCTTCTGATACCTTGAATACCTCTCCTATCCTCTACTGGGACCTCTTTATGAGTCTGAATTCTAGGGTAGTGCTTAACTCCACCCCCTAACAGGTGTTCTGAATTAGCTCGTGACTCCCTGTCTAATTGGCAGCACGGGTGTGTTTCTTTCCCTTGTACTTGGTTTCCATGGCCACCATTAGCCATGTGCTTTTGTTTATGCCACAGCACTGCTCCTGTTTCCTGCTTTTTAGCTCTTTCTGAAGGGCTGGAGGGACCCACTATGTCACAGCGGCTAGCGCAGGGCCCTGTCTGCCTATTCCCTGGTCCTCCGCAGTGTGAGGTGCAAGGTATCCTGAGAATGTTTGTGCGCTGTCCACTTATCCAGGTCAGGAGCAGCTTTCTTGAGATGGGTATGGTGAATCCACGGGGTAACCTCTGCGACCTTGACTGCAGTTGGTGTGGCCAGTAGAGCCGTATAAGGACCTCTCCAGGTAGGGCACAGTGGTTCAAGTTTTCATTCCTTAATCCACGCATGATCTCCCTGCTGGTGGGGGTGGAGCGGCTCCGACAAAGCGATAGGCAGTCGCTCTTGTATCCACCTACTCAAAGACTGAAAAACAGATCCCAATGCCAGTAGGTGTTGTCTCGTAAGTTCATTACCTATCTGCTCTAAATCTCCCTTAAGGCCCTGAACAATGGGTGGTGGTCGGCCATACAGAACTTCATAAGGGGAAATGCCCAGGGTCCAAGTCGGAGAGGACTGGACACGGAAAAGGGCTATTGGTAAGACCTGATCTCACTTAAGGTGAGCTTTCTGACAAAGTTTGGACAACTGGAGCTTCTTTCCACTTTTCCCGAACTCTGTGGGAGGTAAGCAGTATGAAGTTTCCAGGTGATCTGAAAGGCCTTAGAAAGTTCCTGAAGGCACTTAGCAATGAAAGCAGGGCCATTACCTGACCCTATAGTAAGGGGTAGGCCAAATTTGGGAATAATCTCTTTCAGCAGGGCCCTTGTAACTTCTCGGGCTGTCTCTGTTCTACAGGGGTAGGCTTCAACCCATCCTGATAAAGTACAGACTATCACCAGCAGATATCGGTAACTCCTTACTCGGGGTAGCTCAGTGAAATCAACTACATTATTCTCCATAGGGGCAGCACCAACCACCTATATAAAAACAGGGGGTAGAGGCCCTTGGTGGGGGTCATTCCTAGCACATTTGAGACAGCGATGTGCTGCAGCTGCCGCCAAGGCAGACAGATGTGGGACATAGAAGTAAGACTGCAGAATGGATTGCATGGAGGTCTTTCCTAAGTGGGTGGTCTCATGAAATCGCCGGACAAAAGCTGGTGCTAGGCTCTCAGGGATAACATATCGGGGTGGCTCTCCCAGTAACCGCAACCACCTAGCAGTTTTTGAGAGTAGCCCCTTCCTGAGTGAAAAAATCCATCTCCGTCTTAGTATAATGAGGGTCCCACTCTGACATAGGAATTGGAAACAGGGGAGCTTGAACACTAACTGGGGACAGTTCCTTGTCAGGCTGCTAGCTTGGCCTCCCTATCTGCCTTGCGGTTACCCTGGATGACCAGAGTGTCTCCTCGCTGATGTGCCTTGCAGTGTACAACCACTGCCTTTGGTGCCCACACAGACTCTAGTAACTCCAAAATCTCCCTCCCATATTTTATAGATTTCCCACTCAAATTTATGAGTCCCTTTTCTCTATAGAGGGCCCATGGGCATGGAGTGTAGTGAATGCGTACTTAGAATCAGTGAAAATGTATGCCTTCAAACCTGCAGCTAACCGGAGGGCTTGAGTAAGGGCAATGAGTTCAGCTTTCTGGGCAGAAGTCCCCAAGGGTTAGGGCCCAGCCTCCACAACAACCCCAGGAGTGACCACAGCATATCTGGCCTTCCGCTGTCCATCTTCCACAAAACTGCTGCCATCGGTAAAATACTGAATATCAGGAGAGGCTAGCGGTACATCCTTCAGATCTGGGCGGCTGGAATATACTTCATCCATAACCTGGATACAATCATGTTTGGTAGCCCAGGTGCTACAGGGAGTAGAGTAGCAGGATTGAGTGTTTTCACTGTCTCCAAGTGAACCCGAGGATTCGCACACAGCATGCTTTGGTACTTTGTCATCCGCTCGTTGGTAAACCAATAATTGCCTTTGTACTCCATCAGCATCAGTACTGCATGTGGCACTTTAACATACAGTTCTTGCCCAAGGGACAGTTTATCAGCCTCTGTTGCCAGAAGAACTGTTGCTGCTACTGCGTGAAGACAAGGCGGCCAACCCCTCGCTACTGGATCCAGCTGTTTGGACAAATAAGCCACCGGTCATTGCCAGGAGCCTAGGCTCTGAGTGAGGACACCAACTGCCATTCCCCTCTCTTCATGGACGTACAGATGGAATGTTTTTTCCACGTTGGGCAGTCCTAGGCTGGGTGCTGATAGCAAGGTCTTCTTCATATCCTGAAAGGGCCTTCTTTTGATACGGACCCCAGTCGAAAGGTTCTCGTTCTCCCCCTGTTATAGCTGCATACAGGGGCTTTGCCAACCCTGCAAAGTTGGGAATCCAGATTCATAAGAACATAAGATATGCCATACTGGGTCAGACCAAGGTCCATCAAGCCCAGTATCCTGTTTCCAACAGTGGCCAATCTAGGTCATACGTACCTAGCAGTTTCCCCAAAAGACACAGGTTACACAATGCTTGTACTGGGTCAAGCATTGATATCCTGGGTCCCTTCTTAATAATGGTTTATGGACCTTTCCTCCAGGAACTTGTCCAAACCTTTTTTAAACCCAGCTACACTAACAGCCTTTACTACATCCTCCAGTAACAAATTCCAGAGTTTGATTACATGTTGAGTGAAAAAATATTTTCTTTTATTAGTCTTAGATAGTTTACCCTGTAGCTTCATTGCATGTCCCCTAGTCTTTCTTTATTCTGATAACGTAAACAATCAATCTACGTTTACCCGTTCTACTCTGTTCATTAATTTATAGACTTCTATCATATCTCCCCTCAGCCGTCTCTTTTCCAGGTTAAAGAGCCCTAACCTTTTTAGCCTTTCTTCATAGGAGTATCCTTCCATCCCCTTTACCATTTTGGTGGCTCTTCTCTGAACCTTTTCTAATAACGCTATATCCCTTTTAAGATATGACGACCAGAATTGCACACAATATTCAATGTGCGGTCTCACCGTGGAACGATATAGAGGCATTATAATATCTTTTGTTTTATTTTCTATTCCTTTCCTTATGATACCTAGCATTCTATTTGCTGTCTTGGCCGCCACTGCACACTGGGCCGAGGGTATTAAAATGTTATCCACAATGATGCCTAAATCTTTTTCCTTGGTGGTGGTTCCTAATGTGGAACCTTGCATCTTGTAACCATAGTTTGGGTTGTTCTTCCCTAGGTGCATAACTTTGCACTTGTCCACATTAAATTTCATCTGCCATTTTGATGCCCAGTCTTCCAATTTATCAAGATCCTCTTGCAATTTTCCACAATCCTCTTGGGTTTTAACAACTTTAAATAGTTTTGTGTCATCTGCAAATTTGATAACATCATTTGTTATTCCCTTTTCCAGGTCATTTATGAATATATCAAAAAGCAGCGGACCTAGCACAGATCCCTGGGGTACATCACTATTCACCTTTCTCCACTGGAAAAATTGGCCATTTTGCCTTACCCTCTACTTTCTGTCTTTTAACCAGTTCCTGATCCACAATAGTACACTGCCTCCTATCCCATGACTCTTTAGTTTTGCCAAATGTCTCTGATGAGGGACCTTGTCAAAGGCTTTCTGAAAGTCCAGATACACTATATCAACTGACTCACCTTTGTCCACCTGTTTATTCACACCTTCAGAAAAACATAACAGATTAGTAAGACAAGATCTTCCTTGTCTAAAGCCATGTTGGCTGTCTCCCATTAGGCCTTGATTATCTACATGCTGAGTAATTTTGTTCTTTATGATGGTTTCTACCATTTTTCCCGGTACTGACGTCAGGCTCACCGGTCTGTAGTTTCCCAGATCACCCCTGGAACCCTTTTTAAAAATTGGCAGCCCCTAAGAAGCCCCTCAACTACCTGCGATTTTGTGGCTCAGGAATAGAACAAACCGCCTCCCTCCACTCAGAGCCCAGTCTTTGAAGTCCTTGGGCAACATGGAATCCCAAGTACTTTACTTCAGTCTGGCACAATTGGGCCTTACTTCAGGACACCCGATAGCCAGACATCCAAAGTAGGTGAAGAAGTTCTGAAGTGGCTAGACATTCTTCCCAGGAAACAGCGGCGATGAGTAGAACGTCCACATATTGTAGCAATACATGTTGAGTAGGGCATGACTGGAACTGACACAAGTCTTGACTAAGGGCGTCCCCGAACAGCGTGGGGGAATTCTGGAATCCTTGGGGTAACTGTGTCCATTTCAATTGTCCCTTACTGCTGGTTACAGGGTCTTCCCATTCAATTGCAAACAGTGGCTGGCTAGGAGTGGCCAATCTTAAGCAGAAAAGGCCTCCTTTAAGTCCAAAATGGTAAAGCAGGTTGCTTGTGCAGGAATCAAACTCAGTAAATTGTGAGGGTTTGGCACAACAGGATGAATGTTAACGGCAGCTTCATTGACCCTCTGTAGGTCCTGTACAGGTCGATAATCATTAGTACCTGGTTTTTGAACTGGCAGCAAAGGGGTATTCCAGGGCGATTGGCATGGTTTTCAGGAGTCCAAACTTGAGTAATCGCTGGAGATGTTTATGAATGCCCTCAACAGCTCTTTGGGGCAGGGAATATTGCCTGACACGAATGGGACATTCGGTTTTCCAGTGGCCCATTTCTTTGCAATAGGCACATTGATCTCGTTCCAATGGTCCCCGCTCCAATGATCCTCTCCGGGTTCCTCTACCCCAGCCTCGGCTCTTCAGTTCCCATGTTGACTTTCCTTTGTCCTTTCTCAACTAGCGCCACAGCTAACATATCAGCAAGGATAAGAGAAGGGTAGTAAGTGCCTGTGAAGTGAGAAAGGGACGAATAGCGTGAATTTTACAGAGGAAGAAAAATGATGTTTTGGAAACATGAGAAATGTGATCCCGAAAGGACAGATCAGAGTCGAAGAAAACACCCAGGTAACGAAAGGAAGATACCAGGGGGATAGGTGAGCCAGAAAGAGAAAGTGCAATCGGAGGAGGGCTGCTACTGCGGGTGAACCAAATGGCGAGAGTTTACGTTAGGCTGAGATGTAGACAGTGGGTAGTGAGCCAGTCAGCAACTGCAGAGAGGCAGGCATTGAGAGTGGTGAGATCGGGATGGAGTGGAGAAGTGTGATGCAGGATAACCAGATCATCGGCGTAGTAGAAAGCGGAGATCCCATGTTGTTGAACCAGCAAAGCAAGAGGTGAAAGAAAAATGTTAAATAGGAGGGGGGCCAGTACTGAGCCCTGTGGAACACCACAGGGGAGGGGAAAAGGCTCGGAGGAAGTTGCTGGGGTGGACAGAGAGAGAACCGAGCAATACCTTGAGCAGAGGAAGGAATGAAACCAATGAAGAACTGTGCTGTAGAGACCCGCCTCACGTAAGCGGGCCAGGAGAAGGGAGTGGTCGCCGAGATCAAAGGCAGCAGAAAGATCCAAGGACACCGCCACCGAGTAGTCACCGTGGTCATTTGCAACGTGGAGTTCATTAGGAAATCCCAGAAGAACCGTCTCCACACTGTGGCCAGGCTGGGAACCAGACTGGCGAGGGTGAAGAAAGTGAGTGGATTCAAGGTGAGAAGACAGCTGTGAGAATACAACCTTTTCTAGAATTTTAGAGAGAAAAGAAATATTGGACACTGGACGATAGTGAGCGGGGATCATAGGGTCAAGGGAAGACTTTTTAAGGATGGGACGAACCAAGGCATGTTTCCAGGAATGAGGAGAGACACCCGTGGAGAGACTGGAGTTAATCATGGTAAGAACAGGAGGAATGAGAGCTAAAGAGGGAGAGAGTAACCAAGTGGAAGGAATGGGGTCCAAGGAGCAAAACGTTTTCTTTGAAGAGGAAATTATTGCGATGAGCTCGGAGGTGGTAATTGAATGGAATGAGTGCCAGGAGTGGGATAATTGGAATCAGAAGGAGGGGAACAGGGCTGTGGATTGGAGATAGGAGGGGGGGCAGTGGGGCTCCTGTACTAAAACTGGTGGTTTTGTTTTTTCTTTAGGCTGCATTTCCTGTGGACTATGGATCAGGAGTATGCGACATTGTTCCTCATGGCATTTCCGGACCCATTGGGGTCTCCGCCGACATACATCCAGCCAGGAATTAATACAATGGAATTGGTCAGGATGATTAGCTACCATTACATGGTGCACTCTACTAACCAGGTCATAATCAAAGGTTCCTTCTGGGGGCCAATCAGTATTAAAACTCAGCCACTCATTCTGACAATATTTCTTTAACAGGGATGGGGTCATACGAACCCTGTAGTCTGCAGAGAATCATTTCCGAAAATGTTTTACCATATACTCTAGGGGGCTATGCCTTGACTCTGATCCACCTTTATCGGAACACATAATCCCTGTTATTAAAATATTCCGGTCCCTGAAAACACAGAACACCAAGGGAAAGGGGATTCAGGCAGCAGGTGAGGGGTCCTGCTGCCCTCGACACAAGACGAGTGACCAACAATCAATCGCTTCCTCCTTTTTGCGACCTGGGCGCAGTCGCCTGGCCAGGAACTGCGCTATTCAGGAGTCCGCTCTTACTCCACAAGCCTCTGCTTGCTCTGAAGACATAAACCAATCACCCACCAGCACACAGACACCGTCCCGGTCCCAGAAAACCGTCTGACTATGAGGAGCGCGGTTTTACCCAAAAACATCGTGCTACTAAGGCACCCCTCGGGAGGTGATCAGGCTCCCCTTCTTCCTGCAGGAAGGACAGATTTTTTCTGAACTATAGATACAGAAACAGACCCTCCTTTTTTACTTACCCCACTCAGATGTCTTCTGGAGACCAGTGGGTTGGTTCCTGAACTCCACAAGGGTTCGTGGATGTCAGCCGGAAGGAGTCGACAGCCCTGGTGAAACAAGAGGCAATACTCGTCAGAACAAGTGGTCCGGTGGCGCCTGAGATTTCCTCTTGCGTTCGCCATCCCCCGGCTGGTCCAAACCTAGAGGCGGTAATGGCTGAGCCTTTTCTTTCCTTTCCCGGTCATGGAACCAGAAATGTAGCAGAACGAGTAAGGAAAGGATACCTGGAGTCTCTTTAGGAAAACAAACCTTTTATTATGCCAGCATAGGCTCAGTGAAATCACTTTCAAAGACTGAGCCCCGTCTACGGGGCCCATGCACACTATATAGACATTTTATCAGTTCATCATAGCATCTCTTCATGATAAGTTACTTAGTGCTGCAGTAAACCCATGATTGGAGAATATTTGCTGCAGTATTATCACAGCAAAGCAGGGAGGAACAAGGCAAGGAGAAACAAAGCAGGGAGGAACAAGTGTGTGTCACAGTGTGTCATCACCAAGGGGGTGTATCCCTTTCACACAGCGAAGCAGGGAAGAGCAAGGGTGTTTCAGTAACCCTTTCAGCTCTCAGCCCTGTCTGGATTCCACCTCAGTATTAAACGACATGAAGGAAACAAACAAAAAATTGTTAAAGGAAAATGTTATGTCTGAAAAGAAACTGCATTGAAAAAGTGATACTGCCTACCTGTTAAAGTATTTTAATAATTACTTGTTTAAGGCCTGAAAGGTTTAATATTTGTATTGAAACAGAAAAAAAAAACTCTGAAAAAAATAATTTTCATTAAATATTTATTGTAGCACTTTTATATTTTTAACAGACTTTGGTTTATTTCTTTTAAATAATGCAGATTATTTGTGAATTGATTCTTTTTTAATCTTATAAAAATTTTAATTTTAGAAATATATTTCCATAGTTATCTCACCCCATCCTCCGGTGGAATCTTTTGTGGTATTAATTATTACTACATTGTGAGGAAACATGCAAGTTTTTTTTTTCATCTGCCTCTGTCCTGCCCTTTCCTGGCCTGGAAATATCTGAGGTAAAGGTTAAATTTTGGCCTGTTGTACAAATAGAAAAGGATATAAGGGAAACCCTGTAAGATAATTTCTGGGTTCAGAGCTTGCAGATCATTACACTAATAATATCCACTGTTTATTATATTATTTGGGCCAAGTTGCTCTGCAGCTATCTAATTGAAGGTTAATGTAAAGAAGACCAAGATGATGCTAATCTGTTCCGAAAACCTCTTCTGTACTTGCTATCACAGTGTTAATATTCTCTCTCTCTCCTAGTTGAATATCATCAGTGTATAATCCCTGTATTTTACCCTTAATTCTGCTAATGAGTTGCAAATGGGCTTAAGAAAAATAGTTTGTTTATAAAATACTGATCCTTGTGAGATACTGTGAGGCATAGGAAGCCATTATGATATTTTATTTACTGCTTTCCATTTTTCAGAAATGATGCAGACATCTCAGAAGCTGACCTTTATAACCATGATCAAATAATCTTTGTAACAGTGATCAATGCTGTTAAATCCAACAATATTAATGCAAATGAACTGACAGCATCCACCCTTTATACAGTACACTAGAAAAAAGGGAGATTTGAAATCAGATTAAGTTCCAGGATTCTCATCTGGCGTGATACCTAGCTTTAACGAAAGCCTTATTATTCCCTCCCCCCTTCAAAACAGAAGTTAACTCTCTGACCAATAGACAATGCATTTATCCAGAAACTTCCTGATTAAACTCTGTGGACTTGTATCCATTTATCTACGTGGTAATGTCACCTTCATCACCACATTCTATATCTGATCCATCAATACTGATTAAAATTTTGTCCATCCTACCAAATTCTCAACCAACTCCCTTTGAACATCCTCTGGTTCAAAAAACAGCTCAGTTTCCTTAGTGTCCCTCCAGTCCAGTCCCTTTCCTCTAGGTTGTGCTCCCCTTCCAGCAGCTTGGAGACTGAGCTCATCATTGATTTGATGACCCTCTGGTATAAATACCACTGGCACCACCCACCAATTCCAGTGAGCTCAGTCTCCAAGCAGCTGGAGGGAGGCAGTAAGCCAGGGAACAGGGCTTACCAGAGAGACACTAGGAGCTGAGGGGTTTAGGTTTAGGGCTCCTTAGTTCTATGGTTGGTTATTCCTTTAATTTATTTTATTCCTGATTGCTTTAATTTTCTTTCTTTGAAATAAGGATTTTGTAGAGAGGCCCCCCCCCCTCCCTCCTTCTCAGGTTTGTTTCCCCTCTCGGGTGCAGGGGACAGGAGGAGGCATGCAGCGACCCATGGCAGGTCTGTGTGGAGGAGAGTGAGGCAGAGAAATTATTTTGTTCTGTGCGCTACCGAGGAAGTACCGGCCGGCACATGGGGCATCCTGCCTGATCTCCAGGAACAAGCAAGAATGAGTCTTCACATATGGGTACATCGGTACCGACGGAATCTGCGTGGGAACGCTTCCCAGCGTCCAATCAGAAAGCCTTTGGAAGCATCCCACCACGCCTGCGTGCTGCCTTCCCAACTGCCTCTCCTCAGTTTTCGTTTTTCCGCGGAGCCGGCAGGACGTCGTCCTGTCACCGCAGAAAATTCTTCTTTTATTTTTTAGTTTTCTTGTGGTCGCGGCTGCCTACCCCGACGCCACCGGTACCGCCGGAGTTTCTTTTTTCTTTTCTTCTAAATTTTTTTTTCCTTTTTAAGGAATAATTTTCCTCCTTATTGTCTCACGGTTTCTCAGGCCTTCTAGGCCTCTTCCATTTTCCTCCATGGAACCGCCAGTCACTCTTCCCAAGAAATGTACAAACTGTGGCGGTACAACCTTATTTTTAGACACTCACAATTGGTGTCTAACCTGCTTGGGTCCTGACCATTTTCCTCCGGAGCCCTCGGGCAATAGTATTGTGAGAAGAAGTTCTCAACATCGAGTTCCCCTCGACACGCGGTCCCAATCCAACTTCAAGGCACCGACCATATCTTCTTCTACACAGGATCAGGTAACCCAAAAACAGTCTGTTAAGACTAGCCAGTCCTCGAGCGGCATTTCTCATGCACAGCATTGAGATGCCTACGGCCTTGTCCTCGAGAATCCACTGGCTTCAAAACCCCAGTGGGAATCTTCGGCCTCCAAGCCTGTGTGGGGTTTCAGGTTGTTCCTGAGGTTCACCCCTCACAGAACATAACTGAGCCATGCCCGGTGTTGACATCCGCTTCGAGCGGTACCGATACCCCGGCATTGGCAATGGTGTTGGATGAAACATTCCTCACCAAGGATCGTCGTCTGGCGTCCTCGGTACCTACGGGGCCGGTGGATACGCTCCAGACTGACCTTCCAGTATTGGTACCGGCACCGATACTAGTACCGACGTCGGTACTCTCCAGACGTGCATCGATAGACTCGCTTCCTTCGATGCCAAGTCTGGAATCGATCTCCAGTCTGGAGGACTGGGTACCGACTCGCCTTGGTACCGACACCCGTCGGTACCGAAGGCTCGGTTCCGATAATTCGGATCCGCAACTCTCGGTTCCTCCAATACCGTTAGAGTTGCCACCGGCTGGCCTTCATCCACCGGTATCAAATACGGTACCGAAGTCTGTACCAGTATCCATATTACCATTGCTGTCGGTGCCTTCCATGCTTCTCTCGTCAGGCTCGCTTCCCTCGATACCGAGTTTGGAATCGATCCCTAGCAACCATCCTCTAAGGATCCCATACTGCACCATTCAGGATCTTCTATTCCTATATACTTGGATAGATCCCTCGGTGCCAACGATAGTTCTTCATCAGATCTAGCCTATCCAAAGCAAGTTCCCTCTGGGGATCCTTCTTTTCAGGCTTTCCTCCTGGATATGGCAAAATCACTTGCCATTCCTATTCCTGGACAGGATCCTACACAAAGGAATACAGAATCCCTCTCTATTCCTAGCAAAGCAAAGGAGAACATAATGCTTCCTTTGCATCATTCCTTGCAGGATCTCCTTCTACGAATGTGAGAAGCTCCTTTAAAGGTACCCCCACCTTCCAGAGCAACTGATCTTCTATATCAGGTGCCCCCCCTCTCCAGGGTTTCAAAAGACTCAACTTCCTCATCATTCCATTGTGGTAGAATCAGCAATGAGGTGGGTGAAGAGTAATAAAAAGCACTCTTCTTATCCGCCAGGTCGTGAGTCTAAGACACTAGATGCCTTTGGACGTCAAACCTTCCAGGCATCCATGCTTTCAGCAAGAATTCTCTCATATATTTTTTATATGGGTCTATCTCTTGAGGAGGTCACAAAGAAATTGCATCTTTTGACTCCTTTTCTTCAAGAGCCCAAGAGTGCAGACTATTCCTCACTGGTTAGTCATGCTCAAAATATCTCTAGGCTTCTTAACTCGTGCTTCTCTAGACTCCTTTGAGTCTGTTAGCAGGACTTCTGCTATAGCTATAGGGGCACGACATAAAGCCTGGCTCCAAGCTTCAGACTTGGACAAATGGGCACAAGTTAGACTGGGAAATACTCCTTGCACTGGAGAAAATCTCTTTAACAAGGAGTCTTTACTCCAGGTTGCTCAGTTAACAACTGACTGTCCTGTTTCTAGAGGCTGTCCTACGCCTTCTGCTTTCCCAGTAGGTAGGAAATGTCCTACCAAACTTTCTTCTCCTAGGGGGAGAAGGTTTTATCCATCATCTGCCCATCAAACAGATGTTCCCAAACAGGGGAAACATCGCCCTGGTCTGAAGAATCCACAACCTCAACAGGGTCAACAAACCCAGCACTCGCAGGGTTTCAAATAGATCATTGTCCCTCTTGGTTGGTGGTTAGGGTGGCAGTCTGCTTCTTTTCACTTGAAGTATCTGCACTAATTTTTATCCTAATCTTCCTAGATATCTCTTCATGAGACATCTTTTCTCTAACTCTAAGAGTCTTTATGATGCTCATGCCCATACTTAACAGATTTTCCTCTTCCTCTTGGAGGAAAGAGAGGTAACAACTATCAATAGACAGTTGTTTCTCTGTACTGGCATGTATCATCTCATCTGTCAGAGACTTCCTCCATAGTCGGTCTCTTGCAACTCTGTCTTACCTCCCTCTTACTACAACATTGGTTTGTAAGAGGGGCTCTTTTAAACGGGTAAGCCCCTATGGTCCTCTACCTGTTCTACCGGGGGCTTCTCCCTTCTGGAGTTGTTTCCCCCCCTTGTTACCTTAGGGCAGCTCATCAGACAATAGGAAGTCCTACCATGTCTGTTCTTTCTTTTTCCCAATCTAAAAAAGGAAGAGGGAAAACAAATTTTTCCACGCTGCCCTGGTAGTTGCTGCAGATAAAGCAATTCCTACTGGTTAAGCCACTGGTTTTGTTCACCATACAACCAGGGCTTCCCCTCCACTAGCAACCCTCCTAGCCTCACTGCTAAGTCCCAAACAGGTTCGTAACCTCGTTTGGGAAACCCTATTATCACAGTCTGGTTGGTTACCTTCTATTCTTTGCCCCCTTGTCTTTGGCAGAATAGCTGGTTGCCTGCTGGCTTTCCACAGTAGGGTTGCCAACTTTTTCACCGAGAAAAAACCGACACCTGTGGCTCGCCATGCTCCACCCATTCTCCGCCCCTAGTCCCACCCCTGCCCCACTACGCCCCGCCCCCAGCCCCACCCACAAAAATTACCGAGGATACGTGTAGGCTAACTTCCTTGGTCAGATAATAATTAAACTGGGAACCCCAAAAGCCAAACATGAAATGTACAACACTGGAGAAGTAAAACTATAAAGTAATTTCCTCTTGCACTAAACAAAAACGCAAAGATGTTAGCAATACACACTTCCCAGACCAGACATATTCCAGTTAATAAATTCAAAATAAAAAGTATTTTTCTACCTTCTGTTTGGGCATTTTATTTTTCAGTTGCAATTGCTCCAGTCACTTTCTTCTGGTTTCTTCGTGTCTTCTGCAAGCTATCCATTTGTCCTTTCTTCTCTTTTAGATGTTTTCCATTCTCTCTCTATTTCTGCTTTATCATACTGATTGTTTCCCTTTTGCTCTTTCCCCCAATTCTTTCCTTATTCCTTTATCATCCATTTAAATTTCACCCTTCCATTCTCAAGCCCCTCTTACTCTCCCAATACACCCGGCCCATCATAGACTTTTCTTCCACACAAAATATCTTTTCCCCTTCCATTCTCATTCCCCATCCATTCTAGTCCTCCCCCAAAATCAGTTCCCTTATAGTTCTAGACCCACCCAGCATCCACTCCCTTCTAGTCCCATTCTCCCATGCCCCACATCAGCCCATTTCCAGTCCTATTGTAGCCCCCATCAGCCCATTTCCAGTGCTAGCCCTCACATCACAGGCCATTTCCAGTCCTAGCCCCCCCCATCACAGCCCATTTCCAGTCCAAGTCCCCCATCACAGCCTCTTTCTAGCCCTAGCCCCCCCATCACAGCCTGTTTCCAGTCGTAGGCCCCCCCCCACCATCACAGCCCATTTGCAGTCCTAGTCCCCCCCGCACCATCACAGCCCATTTGCAGTCCTAGCCCCCCGAGTCACAGCCGATTGCCAGTCCAAGTTCCCCCTCCCTCCACCATAGCCTATTTCTAGTCCTGGTCCCCCCCCCCATCACAACAACATTTCCAGTCCAAGTCCCCCCCCCCTAGCCCTTTTCCAGTCCAAGTTCCCCTCCTCACAGCCCATTTCCAGTCCAGGTCCAGGTCCCCCCACCCCCATCACAGCAACATTTCCAGTCCAAGTCCCCCCCATAGCCCATTTCCAGTCCAGGTCGCCCCCCCCCCCACCCATCACAGCAACATTTCCAGTCCAAGTCGTCCCCCCCCATAGCCCTTTTCCAGTCCAAGGTCCCCCCCCCCTAGCCCTTTTCCAGTCCAGGTCTCCCCCCCCCCAGCCCATTTGTAGTCCTAGCCCTCCCCCATCACAGCCCTTGCAGTCCTTGGCCTCCCCCCCCCCCCCCGACCACCACCGCGGCTGTCTGAGGGGCTTCAGAGGGAGCCGGAGAAGCTAGCGTGAGGCCCCGGCTCCCTCTGTACAACTGCCAGTGTGAAGATCCTTTTCTTTCACGCTGGCGGTTGTTTCTGTGAAGCCGCGAATGCTGGGAAAGGTTAAAGGGCATTGCCTTTAACCTTTCCCAGCAATCGCGGCTTCACAGAAACAGCCGCCAGCGTGAAGGAAAAGGATCTTCACGCTGGCAGTTGTACAGAGGGAGCCGGGGCCTCGCGCGGGCTTCCCCGGCTCCCTCTGAAGCCTTCCGGTGTGCGGGCTGTGTTTTTTTTTTAACTCCGTGGATTTCTTCGGATCGGAAGAAAAGCCGGTTTTTTGCTCTGGCTGCTTCCGATCTTGCGGCCAGAGCAAAAAACTGGCTTTTCAAGGGCCGGTTTTACCTCTGCGCCGGCAGCCGGCCTGGCCATGGAAAAACCGGCCGGTTGGCAACCCTATTCCACAGCCAGTTTTTTCTTCTAACCAACCTGCAGCATGCTCTCTGCATCTCTACAAAGTAGCTTTGCACTATGGGCCCTTGCTAGAGAGCATTAGTATCTGGCCTAGCAGATAACCCCAGATGGTTAGGAGGGGTTCCCCCAGTCATGTTCCATGTCTGGCAGGTATTCCCTACCCTTACCATCTCATCTTAAATCTCTTTTGAGGCATAAGCCTCAGGCCTTTCATTACGTGAAAACCTCAAGGAGGGCCAATTCCCTGACTTGGCCCATATCTCCTTGAATCTTCTAGTCAGAGATAAACTTCTTCAATGGCAGCTAGAGGACGCCTAATAACCATCTTGCCCTCATAGGTGGCTCACTAGGGTATCTTCCTCCAGGGGCATCCTCTATCCATTCTCCATACTGCAATTCTGGAGAGATCTGGACTTCCTGTCTGCAGACTGAAGATATCCTCTGCAATTTTCACGTAGACCATCCTGGTTATTCAAGAGCTCAAATTCTGCAAAGACTTCAGACTTCTTCTTGTCAGGGAAACCTTTCCTCTGACTCTGCCATCATAACCAGGAAAAGAGGATTCTCTATGTATCTATTCAAGCAGGTATCAACCTTCTTGCTGTCAGATAAATCTCCCTCTCTCCCTAGGGGGGGATGAGGTTCTATGGACATCTCTCCATCCATACACCTGGAGACAAGTGTCTATATGCCTGCATATTCATATAGGTATATATAGATACATATGTATATATATATATATATATAAGAGAGAGAGATTTTTTGATAGATCTGTATCCATCTACTTATCTATCTGTCTGTTAGGTTCAGATATCCTTACATTCCTATATGATCCTGACAGATGGGCACTACCCCTATCAATGCTGTGCCAGCATATTTAGGGGGCTACACTATAACCACTTCCTGTGGTAATTAACAAATTTTTTCCTTACCATAACCTTTTAAGGTTTAGGTACTCCTGAAGCTCTCCATGTCCCTTTTTTCTTTTCTAATTGACCCCATTTAGGAAAGACATTGTGGAGCTTCAGGTACTCTAAAGCTTAACGCTCCTGAGTCTGTCCGTCCTTCTTATCAGATACAAGGGTCTCCATACCTTTTCTCCCCTTCATGGACTGATTCCAACCCCAGTCCAGTTGGGTCAGACTCATTTTTTCTCTTGGTCCAGGGTTTGTACTATTTTTGGACCAAAACAGCTTAATCTTTCTTTAATAGTATCTTCTGCGTCTCCGCTGAAGCTCTACCTCTTATACTACCCCAGTTTTTTTCCCTGGGGTTATTCTCACCCTGAAGGGTTCTGACCTCCACTTGTTTTTTTCTACTTTTATTACCTCTACTTCTCAGTGAGGTACCCCTTGAGCACAATCACTGGCTCTTCTAACAGATCCATATCTACCTCAATGGACTTGTGCAATGCCAACAAGGGAGGCCCAGATCACAATATTATACTACTAAATGCCCTTTATACAGGGTCTTCCCCTTTTGAAGCCCTGTTCTAGCCAGCTGTTCCACAGCTCCTTTTCTGTATTCAACTCCTACCCTCCATCTCCAGGATGCCTGAGGTCCTGAGGAATAGCATGGCTCGTTCTAGACTTGCTACATGCTAGGACTCCTTCTGGGCATCTGAGCTTGGGAGTCCCCATATGTGAAGACTCATTCCTGCTTGTTCCTGGAGATAGCACAGTTACTTACCTGTAACAGATGATCTCTGGGAACAGCAGGAATAAGTCTTCACAACCCACCCACCTCCCCTAGGAGGAGTTTTTTCTCTATCTCTATCTTTCCCTTCCTTGCTCTCTCTCTTTGTCTCAGCTTTAAAACTTAACTGAGGAGAGGCAGTTGGGAAGGCGGGAAGGCAGCACGCAGGCATGGTGGGATGCTTCCAAAGGCTTTCTGATTGGACGCTGGGAAGCGTTCCCGCGCAGACTCCGTCGGTACCGACGTACCCATATGTGAAGACTTATTCCTGCTGTTCCCAGAGATCACCTGTTACAGGTAAGTAACTGTGCTTTCTTCGCGCCGAAGCCCTTGAGGCGGCTGAGTGCGGGGGCAGTGGAATTGCCGACAGAGGCAAGCTTCCCGGTGGGTCAGAAGAGCGCAACAGGCAGGCAAAGACAGCGGCAGCATGCCGCGTGGTGTATTGGCGGCCATGCGGCTGCTGACCACATGGTGCAATGCAGCCTTCTGCAGAAAGCAGGACAGAAGGTACGTGGCATTTTCCCGTGCTTCACGCACCATCTAGGAGACAACTTGCAGGGAACCTTTGGCTCGGGAGAGCTGTCCCAGGGGGTCTTTTTTATTTGGTCTGTTGGAAAAAAAAATTAAGACATGTATATTTAAGATACAGTGTTGTGTCTCGTTATAGATTTAGGTTCAGTTATAGATAACTGTTAATCTTATAGATTCCCTTAGTAGATAAGTTGTTCTTGGTGGTAGTTTTCCATGCCAGGCAGACCGCAGTGCTTGGTCTGCGGCACATGGCGGAGCACAGTATCCCGAAGCCAGGGTCTGCAGAGGCTGTGTGGCAGAGGCCGCCTCAATTGAACAGGAGATACAGATGAGTGTATCTCAGGGTTTGTTGACGTCCGACTCCCAGGGATCAGGGGATCCTCTGGAAGGGGTGCGGGTGCCGTTCCCTCCTCTGCCTTTGGTTTTAGAGCAGTCGGCCCCTTCGCTATCTCAACCCACGCCCTCTACTTCCTCGGGGATACTAGGAGGAGGATGGGGAGGTTTCTCCCCTGAATTTGGTTTACTTCTGCATAAGGCATTTTGCTTGCGTCAGCAGGGAGTGAGTGGGTTTGCAACCGCACAGGAACGCAGCTCTGCAAGACAGGGGGTGGGGGGGTAAGGGTGCAGAAAGGAGACTGTTGTTCCCCCCCCCCCCTAAGCGGGCTAGGCTAGCGAATGAGGATGCTCTCAGGTCCTCTCTGTCCGAGACTTTGGAGGGCGAGGCCTCCGATAGGGACTTGGGGTAAGATGAGGAACTTGAGGAAGGAGAGATTCCGGAGGAGGAATTGTTTGAGTTTTCCGTCGGGAGGAGCTCCCGGCGTTGATTGGTGAGATCCTGAAGGTGCTCAATATGATGGCGGGCGTTCCAGCAGACAAAGAGGTGTTGGAAGACCCGCTGATTCAGGTGGTCAGGAAATCTCAAAGTTTTTCCGGAGCACCGGGTGGTTCGGCAGATGATTCAGGAGGAATGGAATCAGCTGGAATCTGGTTTAAGGGGGGTGCGGTCTACGGCACGTTTGTACCCCTTGCTGGAATTGGTTAAAGAGTTGCTGAGATTGCCTAGGGTGGAAGCGGCGGTAGCAGTTTTGACAAAGAAGACAACTATACCAGTTGAGGGCAGTGTGGCCCTTAAGGATACCCAGGATAGGAAGCTGGATACATTGCTAAAACAGGCCTTTGATGTCAGTGCCCTGGCTCTCCAGGCTTCGGTTTCGGGGGCCTGGCTAGCCAGGGCTTGCTTGCGGTGGTCGCAGCAGCTTCAAGTGACTGGTGACCTTTCCGGAGATGCGCAGGGGGAAGCAGCCAGGATTGAGTCGGGAGCGGCTTATCTGGCAAATAGTCAATACAATCTCATTAGAAGCTTAGCGAAGAATATGGCTTCTGTGGTGGCAGCCTGTCACCTTTGGCTGCGCAATTGGGCGGCGGATGCTTCTTCGAAAGCACGCCTCAGCAGACTTCCCTTAAAGGGAAAGTTGCTTTTTGGTGAGGATTTGGATAAATTTGTGAAGGAGCTCAGCGAGACTAAGGGAGGCAGGCTCCCAGAGGATAGGCTGAGGCAGATCCAGACGCCCGCTCCTGCGTGTAGTCAGCCGCGGGAGTTTCAGAAGTTTTGGGCGGCCAGGTCGATGTATTTTCAGAAGGGCCGTTTCCCCTCTAGGGGACAAGGTTTCCGGGGATTTTGGGGAGCAGGAAGGGGTTTTGGGGCCTCTTCCTCGGTCTCTTGTCCTAGAAAGCCACAATGAAACAACGGGGGCCCAGGAGGGAGTTCTGCCGGTGGGAGGCCATCTAAGGCAGTTTTTCTCCGCCTCGGTCTGGGTCACGTCCGATCAGTGGGTTCTGGAGGTGGTCCGAGAAGGATATGCCCTCAAGTTTGCAAGTCCAGTTCTTCCTTCTTTTGTGCAGTCCCCTTGCAAATCCCTGGCAAAGGCCGCGGCAGTGGAGGACATGCTCGCATGACTGCTATTCTTGGAGGCAATTGTACTGGTTCCATTAGACCAGTACGGTTGCAGTCGATACTCCATTTATTTTGTAGTGCCCAAAAAGGAAGGTTCCTTTCAACCAATCCTCGGCCTAAAGTGGCTCAATCGTTGTCTCAGGGTTCTGCACGTTCGCATGGAAACTCTGAAATCTGTGATTGTGGCCGTCTGGCAGGGAGAGTTCCTGACGTCTCTAGATCTTACAGAGGCTTATTTGCATATCCCTGTATGCAAGTCACATCAGCAGTTTCTGAGGTTTGCTGTGCCAAGGGGACATTTTCAGTTTCAAGCTTTGCCATTCGGCCTGGCGACGGCCCCACGGACCTTCACCAAGGTTATGGTTGTGGTGGCCACGGCGCTGCGCAAGGAAGGGATCTTGGTGGCTGATTCGGGTAAAGTCTGAGGCAGAGAATTTGAAGGCAACGGCCAGAGTGGTCGGACTCCTGAAAGAGCTGGGGTGGGTTATCAATCTGTCAAAGAGTAGGTTGGTACCCACGCAGGAAATCAAGTTTCTTGGGGGGAAGGTTCAATACCTACAGAAGCAGGGTGTTCTTGCCAGTGTAGAGGGCAAGGGACCTGAGGCGTCTGGTGAGGCAGTTTCTAGGCATGCCTGCACCTTCAGCCTGGCATTATTTACAGGTACTGGGGACCATGTCAACAATCGACTTAGTGCCATGTGCTAGGGCTCACATGCAGCCGCTTCAGTGGGCCCTGCTCTGTCGATGGACCCATCAGCGTCTGCCCTTGTCCGTAGCGCTCCTCTGTCCTCCAGTGAACAGGGGAGATTTGCAGTGGTGGCTCTGCCTGGGAAATTTGGAGCGTGGCATGCCCCTTGAGTCTCTGCAGTGGCTGCAGTTGATGACGGACGCCAGTCTGATGGGTTGGGGGACTCACTGCGAGGGCCGTTTCGCCCAGGGTCTCTGGAATGTGATGGAAGCCCAGTGGTCCATCAGCAGGCTAGAAATGCAGGCGGTGGTTTTGGCTCTCAAGGCATTCAAGCTTTATGTCCACCAGAGGGTTGTGCAGGTGCTGTCCAACAACGTCACCACAGTGGTCTACATCAACCATCAGGGCAGTATGAGCAGTCCTCTATTGGAGGAGAAGGCGGAGAGCCTGTTGCAGTAGGCCGAAGCCCATCTAATAGCCTTGTTGGCGAAACATGTAGTCGGGTAGAAAACATCACGGCGGATTACCTGAGCAGGTACAAAGTAGACCATGGTGAGTGGGAACTCTGCCAGGAAGTGTACGAACAGGTGGTAGGCCATTGGGGGGGCCCTGGTCATGGACCTCATGGCACGATGGGAGTCGGCCAAGGCGAGCCGGTTCTTCAGCCAGAGATAGGAAAGGCCTGGATGCTCTGGTTCAGAGAGAGCCCACGGAAGGGCTCCTGTATGTTTTTCTACCGTGGCTCTCATAGGAAGAGTTCTTCAGCAGGTGGAGGCCCACCGAGGGTTAGTGATTCTCATAGCCCCAGACTGGCCACGGCAGCCGTGGTATGCCGATCTCGTGAGGCTGCTGGCCGATCAGCCGTAGTGCCTTCCTTGCAGGGACGATCTCCTGTCTCAGGGACCTGTGCGAATGCCTCAGGTGGATCAGTTCTCGCTCACGGCTTGGCTATTGAGAGGGCAAGGCTCCGTAAGCGGGGATATTTGGGAGCTGTGATCACGACCTTGTTGAATGTTTGCAAGCACTCGACCTGTCTCTCTTACGTGAGGATCTGGAGAATATTTGAGGGCTGATGTACAGTCCAGGGGAAGAGACCTCTCGCGATTTTGGTGCCGGAGGTGTTAGAGTTTTTACAGGTAGGTTTCAACAAGAGTCTTGCGGCCAGTTCTTTGCGAGTGCAGTTGGTGGCCATTTCCTGTTACAGGGTCAAGGTTCATGAAAAGCTTTTAGGAGAACATGAGGACATAGGTAGGTTCCTGTGGTCGGTACGGCGCCTGTGGCCTCAGCAGAGGTCAGCGGTCCCTCCTTGGGATCTTAATTTGGTGCTGAATGCTTTGGCTGGGGAACCTTAGAGTCAGTGGGGAAAGCTACTTTGAAGGATTTAACTCTCAAGGCTGTTTTTCTAGTGGATATCTGTTCCGCTAGACATATTTCAGAGCTTCAGGCTCTGTCGTGTCATCCGCATTTCATTTCTTTCTTAAAGGAGAAGGTGGTCTTGCGAACGGTACCTTCCTTTTTGCCTAAGGTGGTTTCACCCTTTCACGTGAAATCAGTCTGTTTCTCTCCCTTCCTTTCCAAAAGGGGGGCTGGAAGCGGATGATGCGCATTTGCACCATCTGGATGTGCATAGGTTGCTGAAGCGCTACCTGTGTCGCATGGTGGTGTTTCGGAAGTCAGAATGGTTGTTTGTCTTCTTCGGTGGACTGCATAAAGGTGAAGTGGCGGCCAAGGCGTCCATCTCTAGGTGGATCAGGGAAGCCATTGTGTCGGCCTACATCCTGAAGGGAAAGCGGGTCCCGGAGGGGTTCCGAGCGCATTCGACTCAAGCCCAGGCGGCCTTGTGGGCGGAGTATAGTTTGGTTCCGCCACTGGACATTTGTAGAGCAGCTACATGGTCATCTTTGCATACTTTTGCCAAGTATTACTGGTTGGATATTCAGGCAGCATTGGATGCTGGGTTTGGTAGATTGGTGCTTCAGTCCGGTCTTGCAGACCCCCTCCCAGAATTGAACTGCTCTGTTACATCCCAGAGGAAAGAGACTGGGCTGGAGGGACGCTAAGGAAAAAGTAATTAGGTTTCACCTGCTCATTAGTGTTCCTGAAGGAACTCCAGTCCAGTCCCTGATCCCGCCGGGCTGTTTGTTTTAAGTTTCAGGATACACATCGCTGGCCCGAAGCTTTAGATAGGGGAGTGGAGAAGATGTCCGGAGGCTCCTCGCTGAGGGTTTCGGTGGCAAGCCGGAGTGGACCGGCAGGGTCCTGTTGGTTGGGTAGGCAGGAACAGGTGCGGTATCAGGTAAGCCGCCGCCTCCTCTTCTGGGGGGTGGGAAGTTCCTTGCGGGAGGCAGGAGGGCATATTCTAGAGTTTTGGAGTTAATTTTT
This sequence comes from Ichthyophis bannanicus, assembly GCA_033557465.1. NCBI lineage: Eukaryota > Metazoa > Chordata > Amphibia > Gymnophiona > Ichthyophiidae > Ichthyophis > Ichthyophis bannanicus. The sequence continues at coordinate 406,724,920 of CM066034.1, read as the reverse complement.
AAAGTTGGTGTTAATATTACTTAATTGTCTCTCAGTTAAGTCTGCTTTTTCAATAGAATACTGGAACTGGTGGGTGGTGCCAGTGATATTTATACTAGAGGGTCATCAAATCAATAATGAGCTCAGTCTCCAAGCTGCTGGAAGGGGAGCACAACCCAGAGGAAAGGGACTGGACTGGAGTTCCTTCAGGAACACTAATTAGCAGGTAAGGCCTAATTACTTTTTACCCCTGATTGTGAAATTTAACTAGATCCAGTCCATATCCTTTTTGTACTGCCTGCTGTGACTTAATTGTCAAAACATTTACTAGCTCAAAACAATTCCTTTGGTTTATTCAGAGATTTACTAATTTTATCTGAAACAATTTTGTTCTTTCATTATGAAGGGTTGTCCTATACCTCTTCCAGCATCTTATGAATTTATTTTTCACTGTAATTCCTGTGACTTTTCCCTAGTTAAGAATATTAAGCTTAGTCATTTCCTTAGTAAATCAAGGTACACATTTATACTTGGGTAGCCCTTTCATATAAGGAGTCTGGAAATTAGATATTACAGTCAAACCTCGGTTTTCATTTGCCCCGGTTTTCATACGCTTCGGTTTTCAACGTCTTTTCTGACTGAGATTTTGTCCCGGTTTTCATGCATTGCTTCGGTTTTCAACGTCTTTTGACTGAGATTTTGTCCCGGTAGCAGGGAAGAAAAGCTGTCAACGTAAGCAGGAGATGTTGCATGAATGTGGGAGGCAGTTCTTTCTCTTGCAGGGTACGTCTGAAGCTATATCATTAAGATTTTCTGCCATTCTGAAGCATTGAGCAGATAATGTAAAGGTATTTTAATGGACTGAATTCAATGTGATTCCGAAGAGAGCTGGGCACAGCAGCTTGTCAGGGGTGGCTAAGGCCAGATGTTAACATACTGTACTGTACAGTACTGTACTTAGCTTGCTTTCAGTGATGTTAAATGTTCATTTATCCATTTCATTAGTCATTTATATTTATTTCTCATTGTTTTCTTTATGTAAAAATATAGTTATTCTCTATAAAATGTATTTTTTGTGAATATTTTTGGGTGTCTGGAACGGATTAATTGGATTTACATTATTTCTTATGGGAAATATTGCTTCAGTTTTCATACGTTTCGGTTTTAGTCAGACTTTTTCGAACGGATTAATCATGAAAACCGAGGTTTGACTGTATTTTCCTCAGACTAGACATTCATCGTATCGCTTACATTTCCACTGTTCTAATCAGTCATGCATCTTAATATCCCATTCCTCCTTAACCTTTTTCCAAAGTCTACCATATAGTTGTTTGTTCCACCACCTTCTCTTCTTTGTCTTTATCTAATTAATGATATAATTCTCATAGACATTGAGTAGTCTTACCATTAGACAGGAGTAATCCTTGGATTACTCACCCTGCTTTTAAGAAATGCATATTTAAAATATGCTTTTTATGTGTAGCGAAGGTAACAAACTGAATGGAAGAGTAGCCTAGTGATTAGAGCAGCCGTTTTTCAAATTCCACTGACTCTTCATGTGGCCTTGGGTAAATCACTTAGTTCTCCATTGCCTAAGGTACAAACTTACAGGCCGATACAGAAATCCTGTGCTAGAGCCATGTGCTTAAAACTATAGTGCAAGGTTTAATAATGCAAGTTGAATGCTGACTTCCTATTCGTCTCTCCGGGCCAGTCCAGAACAGATGGGTAGTCAAATCTCCCTCCTCTAGCAGCTGAGGACTGAACACTGATTCTTGTTGCTAGGTTACCCAGTTCTCCCCTGGTGACAGAAGGCAGTCTTAATGTCCTCAGCAGCTGAGCTGGATGTGTGGAGATTTGGCTCCCCACGGGTGGCCTGTTACCTTTATTTCTCTTTATTATTTTCTGTTAGAGTTTGCACAGAAGGGTTGTGCTGTGCCCTAGCAGGGTATTGAAGCACTTCGCTGTTGATTATGCTGGCGGTATTTCTCATACAGCGCTGCTGTCAGTTAACCATCTGACCGACTCAGAGAATGGGACAGAGCCTGTCTCCTCTTCTCTGCTAGGGGTGAGCGTTGGAAACGGACCTGGGAGCCCCAGCTGCTGTCTTCCTACTCCTTACCTTTGCGACCTTGCCGAGCCGCTAGCGGCGGTTCCGTTTGCATTCAGGAGCGCTTCAGCTTTACTGGAGTTGGTTTTCAGGTATTCTTTTCAGTTATTTCCTCAGCGCGGGTGCCGCGGGTGCTCCCTCCCCTTCGGTCTGTCGGGGCTGCTCATTTCCTGCGCGGTAATTTATTCGCCGGTACTTGGTCGCTCACAGGCTCGCCGGTGTGTGTTCGCTCGGTCCCCGATATGCAGGATCACAAGGGGGATCCGCATGAGCTGTCAACGTTGCTGCCGCCTTCGGGGGAAAGCGCGGGAACGGCGGCCATCTTGGCGGGGTCCTCCATTTCGGCGGTTCCTACTCCTAAAGCAGGCAAACGCAAGGCGAAGTCTCGGCATAGCGCAGAGAGTCGGGAACAGCCCGTGGTGCCAGAGGTATCCGAGGTGCTCGATCCTTTTCTTTCAGCAGAGTTTATTCTAGCGTTCCACAGGGCTTATTTGCTTAAAAAAGCCCAGTCTCCGGTTCCACTTCTCTCAGATTCACTGCAGCGTTCTCAGACAGGGGTCTCTGGCCGGTCTGATTCTGGGGAAGGAGTTTCCTCTTTGGCTGCATTTAAAGATACTAAGTTGGACACTTGTTCTCTGTCAGCAGAGGCTTTGGGGCCTGAGGAAGGGGAACTCTTGTCAGACCCGGGTTTGGATTCCTGGCCCACAGACTTGGAGGAAGTGAGTTGGGCCCCGGGGATGATCCTAATATTTTTAGAGTTTTTCGGAAGGATGAATTGCCTGCTCTCATTGCACAGTCCCTAGCGGCTCTGGGTATCGTTCCTCCGGTGGTTCAGCAGGAACCTTTGGAAGATCCCTTGTTACAGGGTTTTAAAACCGAACAGAGATGTTTTCCGCTACACAGAGTAATCAAGCAGATGATAGACTCCGAATGGGAATGTCCTGAGGCTTCCTTGAGGGGGGCTAGAGCTATGGCTCGTTTGTATCCTGTGCCCCAGGAGGAAAGAGAGCTCCTTCGTATGCCTAAGGTTGATGCGCTAGTTTCGGCGGTCACCAAGAAGACTACCATTCTGGTGGAGGGGGCTACGGCCCTTAAGGATGTCCAAGATCGTCGGTTAGAAGGGCTGTTGAAGCAGGCCTTTGATGCCAGCGCACTGGCGCTTCAAGCGTCCGTCTGTGGGGCATATGTGTCCAGGGCTTCGATTCGGTGGAGTCAGCTGGCTTCTGGTTCGGAGAATGAGGGGTCTCTGGCTGGAGAAGGGGCAAAGCTGGAATCTGCGGCGGCGTATTTGGCGGATGCTTTTTATGATTTAATTCGCATTTCCGCAAAGGCTATGGCTTCCATGATCGCCGCTCGTCGGTTTCTCTGGTTGCGGAATTGGGCGGCGGATGCTTCCTCCAAGGCCCGTCTCAGTAAACTCCCCTACAAAGGTAAACTGCTTTTTGGGGAAGCGCTAGAGAAGATTGTTAAGGATTTAGGTGACTCCAAGGGAGGGCGTCTTCCTGAAGACCGTCCTAAAACCGGTAAGCAGGGGTCCTTCCTTAGGGGTCAGGGGCGTGACTTTCGCCGTTTTCGGGGAGCCCGCTTTGCTCCCTATCAGAGGGGTCGCTTTCCGTCCTGGGGACAATCCTTTCGGGGCGCTAGAGGTTCCGGTAGAGGCTACTTTGGGACCCCTCCAGCTGCCCTTAAAAAGCCACAATGAAGTGAGGCCGGTCCAGGCGGAGCTCCCAGTAGGGGGTCGGTTGCAGGAGTTTCTCTCCTCTTGGACCGCCATTACTACCAACAAGTGGGTACTGCAGATTATTCGCGAGGGCTATGCGCTCGAGTTCGGTTGTCATCTGACCGACGCATTCGTTTTCTCTCCGTGCGGTCCACTCGCCAAGCAGAGGGCGATCCACGACACCTTGCAGCGGTTGTTACAGCTCCGAGCCGTGGTTCCCGTTCCGTTAGGCCAGTGCGGTTTCGGTCGATACTCGATTTATTTTGTGGTGCCCAAAAAGGAGGGATCGTTCCGGCCCATTTTGGATTTAAAGCACGTGAACCAGTGTCTGCGCGTCTCTCACTTCTGGATGGAAACCTTACAATCGGTGATCCGCTCGGTGCGTCCGGGAGAGCTTCTCTCCTCCATCGATTTAACAGAAGCCTATCTGCACATTCCTATCAAGCCAGATCATCAACGGTTTCTTCGTTTTGCGGTTCCCATGGGTCATTTTCATTTTCGCGCTTTGCCGTTCGGTCTCGCGACTGCGCCCCGCACTTTCACCAAGGTAATGGTGGTGGTGGCGGCGGCTCTGCGCAGGGACGGCGTCCAGGTTCACCCTTATCTGGACGACTGGTTGATTCGAGCGGCGTCGCGAGAGGAGTCGGTCAGGGCGACCGCTCGGGTAGTTTCCTGTCTCGAGAGTCTCGGCTGGATTGTGAACCAGGCGAAAAGTCGTCTGGAGCCGGTGCAGCACCTGACTTATCTTGGGGCCTTGTTCGCCACGGACAGGGGTCTTGTTCTATTGCCTCCAGACCGGGTTCGAAAGCTTCTCTCCCACGTGTCGAGTTTTTTGCATGCTCGGGCGCCGACAGCTTGGAAGTACTTGCAGTTACTGGGGCTGATGGCGGCGGCCTTGGATCTGGTGCCTTGGGCCCGAGCGCACATGCGTCCGCTCCAACAGGCGCTGCTTTCGCGGTGGTCTCCGCAGCATCATCCTCTTTCTCGTCGCTTGGGCTGTCCCGATCACGTGCGGGTCAGTCTCCAGTGGTGGTTGGTGCCGGACAATCTTCAGGCGGGAGTCCCCCTAGCGCTTCCAGACTGGGTTTTGGTAACTACGGATGCCAGTCTGACCGGTTGGGGGGTGCCTTGTTTGACTCACATAGCGCAGGGCTCCTGGTCGGCGGAGGAGAGTCTGTGGTCCATCAATCGTCTCGAACTGCGAACGGTGCATCTAGCGCTGCTAGCGTTTGCCAGTCTCTTGGAGGGGAAGCCGGTTCGCATCTTCTCCGACAACTTAGTGACAGTCTCATACATAAATCGCCAAGGCGGAACGGGCAGTCGTCTTCTCCTAGAGGAGAGTCAGCAGTTGTTTCACTGGGCGGAATTGCACCTCGCGGCACTTTCGGCAGCTCATGTGGCAGGAAAGGACAATGTGCAAGCGGACTATCTCAGTCGACATGTGCTAGATCCCGGAGAGTGGGAGCTCAATGCAGAGGTGTTTCACGATCTCACTTTACGTTGGGGTCAACCGGTAGTAGACCTGATGGCTACGCAGGGCAATGCGAAGGCGGCTCGGTTTTACAGCAGACGCAGGGAGCATATGTCGGAGGGTCTCGACGGCCTGGTGCAACCCTGGCTGTTGGGGCAGCTCCTGTATGTGTTTCCCCCGTGGCCCTTGGTGGGTCGGGTCATTCAACGAGCCACGCGACACGACGCTCTGGTGATTCTTATTGCTCCAGATTGGCCTCGCCGACCTTGGTATGCCGATCTCATGCGGCTTCTCATGGAACCGCCGTGGAGGTTGCCCGCTCGGGCCGACTTGCTGCATCAGGGACCGGTGCAGATGCCCCAGGCAGATCAATTCTTGCTTACGGCATGGCTCTTGAGAGGCAACGGTTGCGTCGCAAAGGCTATTCAGCGGCGGTGATCTCCACCTTACTGCAGTCGCGGAGACGGTCCACTTCATTGGCGTACATTCGAGTCTGGCGCGTTTTTGAGGCGTGGTGCGCTGAACGTTCCTTGAGACCACGCCTGTCTTCCATTCCGGATATTCTGGCGTTTCTTCAATGCGGGCTTGAGAAAGGTCTTGCACTTAGTACCTTGAAGGTGCAGTTGGCAGCCCTTGCGGTTTTTCGGGGATCGGTTCGCGGGGTTCGTCTTTCCTCTCATCCGGATGTTCTCCGTTTTCTTAGAGCGGCCAAGCAACTTCGGCCTCCGTTTCGACCGGTTATTCCGCCTTGGGATTTGAATCTGGTGTTAGGGGTCTTGACAGAGCCTCCATTCGAGCCTTGTTCCTCCGGTTCTATACGAGAGTTATCCTGGAAGACGGCCTTTTTGGTGGCCTTGTGTTCTGCCAGACGCATTTCGGATTTGCAGGCGCTTTCGTGCCGACCGCCTTTTCTTCAGTTCTCTGCGGAAAAAGTGGTCTTGCGTCCGGTTCCCTTTTCTACCTAAAGTGGTCTCTGCATTTCATTTGAATCAATCAGTCTCGCTGCCCACCTTCGGGAGACGGTTCCTTCGATCGTTCTCTGCGGAAGTTGGATATGGCTCGGGTGCTCCGTCGGTATCTTCGGGAGACCGAATCCTTTCGTAAATCTGACCGGTTGTTTGTTTTATTTGGAGGGCCGTCCAAAGATCAAGCGGCTTCCAAGGCATCCATTGCGCGTTGGGTGAAGCATGCGATTCGGGTCGCGTATGAGGCTAGGGGTAAGCCCGTTCCCGTAGGTCTTCGGGCTCATTCTACCAGGGGTCAAGCTACCTTGTGGGCAGAATCCGCCTTGGTTCCGCCGGTGGATATTTGTCGAGCGGCGTCCTGGTCTTCTCTCCATGCTTTTTCACGTCATTATAGATTGGATGTGCTCGCACGGCCAGATGCATGTGTGGGGGCTTCGGCATTGATAGCGGGGCTCACAGGTCCCTCCCAGGGTTAGGTACTGCTTTGGTACTACCCATCTGTTCTGGACTGGCCCGGAGAGACGAATAGGAAGGAGAAATTAGACCTTACCTGCTAATTGTCTTTCCTTGAGTTCTCTCCGGGCCAGTCCAGAACCCGCCCTATCTGTTTTTCCTGTATTGCTATCGGTTGTTTTCTCGAATATTCATTCGTGAAGTGTCTTCCTATCAGTGTTTCCTACGTTGGAAGTCGTCTTCATGTTCTTGTGAGCCTTAATCAAAATCATTAAGAAAACTTTAAAAAAAAAAAAAAAAAAAAAAAGCACGTTGGGTGAGGAGCACACGCTTTTAGCTAGAGCGTTGGCCTTCCCGTTGGCTATTATTGCTGCCCACGTGTTTGGTGGTCGGTCACAGCGCACTGGTACGTATCTTCTGTGTAACTCTTCCACTATCTCTTCTTCTTTGTTGTTATTTTGGCTGCTTGCTACGTTGAGACTGCCTTCTGTCACCAGGGGAGAACTGGGTAACCTAGCAACAAGAATCAGTGTTCAGTCCTCAGCTGCTAGAGGAGGGAGATTTGACTACCCATCTGTTCTGGACTGGCCCGGAGAGAACTCAAGGAAAGACAATTAGCAGGTAAGATCTAATTTCTCCTTTTTGCATATTGATTAATTTGCATAGTGCATCGCAAAAAGTCAGCATTAAACTGGGAGAGCAAGCTAAACACATGTGCACAGAAGACGGCACAGGTTTGGCATCCTGTCCCTGAGAAACGGTCATCTGAGCTGATGTTTGACACAACCTTGGATGATACAAGCATCAGGGAAGCCTGTGTGCCCTTCCTCCCTGGACATGACACCCTTGAGGGGCAAAAAAAAATCTCTGGTGCCCCAGTGGTCTGATTTTTTCCCCTCCCCCACCCCCTCCCCCCCAAAAAACACAAACATCTGGTGGCCTAGCCCCCCCCCCCCCCGATTACTTTAAATGTTGTGGTGGAAGCATTGCTTATATGCTTCCGCTCACACACTGCCATCATGCAAAATATCAGCACCTTGTCCCTTGTGGTGCATCTTGGGATGAAGCAAGCAGGGTCAGACTGCCATATAAGGCAAAAAATACCATATATGGCAGACAAACCCCCCATGTTGCTTCCTGAGACAGCTGACCTCGCATTGTGTGTCCCAAGATGCAGTACAGGGAGGTGGGGTCAGAATACTTTTCCAAATTTGATACACAGATTCTGGATGTTTACTTTCATATTTTAGCACTTTTTGCATATTTGGATCCAATGATGCTGTTAGGTAGGCCTAGAGGCCTATGATAGTAGTTCTGTATGTAATCAATCTCTGGGGCCTAGTCCTACTTCAGCTCTAAGGATGTTCAGTCTCAGCATACACTAATTCTTGTAAATTACCTCATGGGCACCTGACAGGTACTTGTAACCTGGATTGGCTGCCAGTAGAAACAGGATACTGGGCTTGATAGACATTTGGTCTGCCCAGTATGGCATATGATAAAGAGGATGGAAGGATACCCCTGTGAGGAAGGGCTTTAAAAGTTAGGGCTCTTCAACTTGGAAAAAAGGTGGCTGAGGGGAGATATGATAGAGGCATATAAAATAATGAATGGAGTGGAACAGATTAACTTCTTAAAAAAGTAGAAAGACTAGAGGACACACAATGAAGCTACAATGTAGCCCATTTAAGACTAAGAGGAGAAAATATTTTTTTACTCAACACATAATCAAACTCTGGAATTCATTACTGGAGGATGTAATAAAAGCTGCTAGTATATCTTGTTAAAAAGAGTTTGGACAAGTTTCTGGAGGAAAAGTCCATAAACCATTATTACAAAGGACCATGCAAATCTATTGTTTACCCCAGGATTAGCAACATGCAATCTGTGTACCTTTTTGGGAACCTGATGGGTACCTTTGACCCGGATTGGCCACTCTTGGAAATGGGATACTGGGCTTGATGGACCTTAGTCTGACCCAATCTAGTATATCTTATGTTCTTAGTTCTTAGGTCAAAAAACACCTCTCTCCACCTTTTCTGTCGCCCCTGCTGAGGGCCAGGGATAACCAATATCTGCTCCTAACAGATCCTGCATATATCCTGGCCCTTGATTTCTCAGCTCTTAAATACGCTTCTCTGCTCAATGGGGAGCCATTGTAGCTGAACCAACACATCTGTAACTGACTCTCCCTTAATCTGCCCGAAAATGACATGCACAGCAGTTTCCTCACAAGGTACCTTGGCAGCTCTGCATACAAGATGTTGCAATACTTTGGCACTGAAATCACCAGTGCCTGGATCAGGAGGCGCATTACCCCATCATTCAGGAATGACTGCAGTTGATGGAATAGGCACAGTTTGCCATAAGTTGCTTGAACCACCTTTGACATCTGGATCTGCAAAGTTAACTCTGCACTCAACATCACCCCTAAATCGCAAATCTCCCTTTTTCATGCCAACACTCCCCCACCCCACCCCATGTCATTGGCCATTCTCTCAAACCATTGATATATCCACCTTCCCACAGATCAAAATCTCCAATTTCTGGATATTCCACATGAGCTGATTAACCCCAAGCAGCTCTGCTACCTCCTCCAAACATACATGATAGGAGGCTTTAGGTCCAATGGTTTTCTCCACTGACTGGTTTTAGGGTGAAGACATAAACTTCTAGATTATTTTCTCTGTCTCCACCTCTGCTGGTAGGGGTATACAACCCACTTGTCTGGACTGGTCTAGCAGGACTCAAGGAAAGGACATTATCTGGTAAGTAAAATGCCACCATAGCTGTTAAATTACCAACTACTGCAGCATTCTGCGAGACATGTTGAGCCTAACTGTGCTGCTGCTACCAGGGCTAGCCCAAGAGTTTCTGCTGCCCTAGGCAGAAACCCTGGCCGCCACCCCCACCCCCTCTATGCTGAGCTACGCTGTCGCACCCTTCTGTCACTGATTCTAGAAGTTGGGTCAGGCAGCAGTGGAAGGCCATGTGCTTTGGCACACATGGCCTGCCACTTCTGACCCCTTGGACACAACTTCAGGGGATCAGAAGTAGCGGGCCGTGTGTGCCGAAGCACATGGCCAGCTGCGGGCCGCCAAGCTGAACCCACTGCCAAAGTAAGCAGCAGCGGGGAGTGGCAGCATGGTGCGACTCAGCCCTGGTGAGGGGAGGGGGTGGCAGGCCATGTGTGCTGTGCCACCCATGGAGATATGCTGCCCTAGGCAGCCACCTAGCCCACCTAGTGGATGGGTCAGCCCTAACGGATATTTATGCACAATACCCGTTTGCTTTCTACTGCTTCACTTTGCCTATTTACAGACTTATTTATATGGCTCTACTCTTCAGATACAGGAAATATTTCCTTGTCCTTAGAGAGCTTAAAATCTAAGGGCCCAGCTCAGATGAGAAAGTCTGCCTAGAGATGATGTTATTTACTTGCATGACTTCACACAGAAAGAAAAAATAATCATCCTTGCCTGAAGGAAGGAAACAGTGGAGCAGAATTGACAGCATACTGGAATTTTCCAGGATCTGTCAGCTCCAACTCTGCGCAAACCGCACCGATTTCAAGAAGTGACAGGTTTTTTTGCAGCAAGAGAGCCTTAAATAAAAATGTAATTTCCATTTTCACTTCAAATGACCATCAATGATGAGTTTAAACAAGTGTGGTAAATTAAAAAAGCACGGATTGCTCTGACACTAGCTAGAATTTGTTTATTAAAACATTTTATATATCGCCCAACACCAGAGGCATCTGGGCGGTTCACAATCGATTAAAATAAAATAAAATTAAAGGCTGCAAGGAAACAGAAAAGGAACGCCAATTTAAATAAAAGCAACAGAGAAGGAGAAAGGATAGAAAAACAAAGTAACCAGAGATACATCAACAGGAGAGGGGGGAGGGAGACGAAGACGAGGGGGGGAGGTCATATGCCAGACTAAAAAGGTGAGTTTTGAGCTGTTTTTTAAAAGATGGGTAAGATTGCTCAGAGCGAAGAGAAGGGGGAAGCGAATTCCAAAGTCTAGGACCCAAAAAGTAAAAAGCTGAGGAACGAGTGGATTCAAGGTGAGCTTGTGAAGGGGAAGGAAGGGACATATGGTTAATGTGAATGGGACGGAGCAGATGGTGAGGGGTACGGAAATGAATCTGGTCTGCAAGGTAGAGAGGGGTGCCTGTGTGAATTACCCTGTGTGCGAATGTGAGGATCTTGTACTGTATGCAAAATGAGACCGGTAACCAATGTTGATGTAGAAGAAGGGGGGTGACATGGTCATAGCGGGAGGCGTGAGTCAATACTCGAACAGCAGCATTTTGAATGTGTTGTAGATGGGAGAGTTGGGATTGTGGCAGGCCAGCTAAGGAGACATTACAGTAGTCGAGACGGGACATTACAAAGGAGAGAATAAGTGTAGCTAAAGCAGAAGATGAGAGAAAAGGGCGTACAGCCCGAAGCTGTTTAAGAGAAAGAAAAGAACGCTGAACAATTGAAGAAATATGTTCCTTGAATGAAAGGGAAGAATCAAGAATGACGCCAAGATACCTGAGGGAGGAAACAAGAGGAATGGGCTGGGAGGAAAAAGAGGGAGCACAGGTGGGGGAAGGACTTCCAAGGGTGAACCAAATAGCGAAAGACTTGGCAAGGTTTACATGGAGAAAGTTAGAGGTGAACCAAGAGGCAACAGCAGTGAGGCAAAGATTAAGGGGAGAGATATCAGGCACGAGGGAATCAGTATGGTGCAAGAGAATTATATCGTCCGCGTGATAATACGCGGAGATACCGAACTGCTGGATTAAGAGAGCAAGAGGGGCTAGAAAGACATTAAAGAGGAGCGGAGCAAGAACAGACCCTTAAGGCACACCACAGGAAAGAGGGGTGGGAGCTGAAGAAGAAGACCCAACCACTACTGAGAAGGAGCGACAGGAGAGAAAAAGAATGAAACCAGTGAAGAACCACACCAGAAAGGCCAGCGTCCTGGAGATGAACGAGAAGAGTGTGATTGTCCACCAGATCGAAGGCTGCAGAAAGATCAAGAGAAACAGCAAGAGTGAAAAGACCACGATCGTGAGCAGCATGCAATTCGTTGAGGAGGGAAAGAAGGATTGATTCTGTGCTATGGCCGGGGCGAAAACCAGACTGCCGGGGGTGGAGAACAAGAGAGGCTTCAAGATGGGAGGAGAGCTGAAGGAAGACAAGCTTTTCAAGAAAATTGGAAAGGAAAGGGAGATAGGGCGCCAGTTGGAAAGAACAGCAGGGTCTAAGGAACGGGATTTCAGAATTGGACGAACAGTGGCGTGCTTCCAAGGAGTAGGGAAGATGCCAGAGGATAGACTAGAGTTAAAAAGAGAGAGGATATAAGGGGAGAGAGATAGAGAAGGTTCCAGGAGCCAACGGGAGGGAATAGGATCAGCAGGACAGGTTGTCTTGCGGATAGAAAGAAAAGTTTGTTGGAGGACAGCTGGGGAAACCATCTCAAAAGAGGACCAGGAATGAGATAAGGCAGGGGTGGGAAGGGGAGAGAGGAGTGGAGGGGGAAGACACAACTATAGGGGAGGGGGGCCAAGATGAGAAGGACTGACGCAAGGTTTGGACTTTGGAAACAAAAAAGGAGGCAAGAGAGGAAGGGTCAGGAGAGGTGGAGGAGGGAGGGGGTAAGGGGGGTAAAGGAGAATGGGACGCTGTGAGGGAGCGAAAAATGGAATACAATTGCCGGGAAGAGTTCGAGGAAGAAGAAATAAGCTTAGAGTAGTAGTCACGTTTCGCTGAATGGAGGAGGGTACGGTAATGACGATGGCAGGATTGGAAATTGAGAAGGGTAGATGAAGACGGACGCTTACGCCAGAGGCGTTCTGCACGGCGGAGATATTTCCAGTGTAGGAGAAGGCCAGGATGAAACCAAGGATGCCGGGGGCAGAGACGGGGGTTAAGCAGGAACGGAGAGGGGCAATATCATCAAGGGCAGAGGACAGAGAAGAATGCCAAAGATGGGCTTGAGCATCAACAGAGAGTTGGTTGATCTTATGTGGTCTGGGAGAGAGTTCCATATAGCGGGTGCTGCCAGGGAGAGTGCCCTCCTTGATGTGGCCAGCCTTGTTTTAGCAAATTCTTTTGGTGTTCTGATGTTTGATATGGTGCTTAATCCACTGAGTACTCTCTATACTTTGGGATATGGGTTTAGCCTTAATCCTAAAGAATTTAACTTAAAGGTAACATCACACTTATTCTTTGTAGATGACCTGGAGCTCTATGGTTCCAGTGACTAACAATTAGTGGAACAACTCCTCAATACTGGAACAACTCCCCAACACTGGAATAGACATCATCCCAAACCAACCCACAACAGACTAATAAACTTAAAGCTAAAAACAATCCCACACCCTGCCCCAACCTTGACATCATAGCAGACCAAAAACCTAACATGCTATCTAATCAACTCTAGGTCTTTAAAAACTAAAATATCAATTATCCAGGACATACTAACAGATAACGCCCCAGACATCATATGCATAATGGAGACTTGGCTATCGGATACTGACGCCGTCACAATTAATCAACTGAAAACCCCAGGGTACCAAATATTCCACACTCACAGAACATCAAGAAAAGGAGGAGGAGTCCTCATCATTATAAAAGAAGGCCTATAAGGTTCCACTAATCTCCTTTGATAATATATCAAACATTGATATACTGACAATAAAAATGAAACACCTATACATTTGCTTAACCTACAGACCCCCAGATTCAAAGGCTGATAACTTGGCTATCCTAACCGAAATACTCTGCACATCCACAGACAAAACCGCCCTAGTCTTGCTAGGTGACCTTAACTTATCCTCCCTCCCACCTAATCAAATGTTGACATTTCTAACCTCCGCTGAAGAGATGGACTACCAACAAATAATCACTACCCACACCCACACCAAAGGAAACATACTGGATCTAGTTTTCTTACCTGACCATTTATTTCATGCCTATGATCAAAAATCACTAGCAGTACAACCTATACTATGGTCAGATCACCATCTTAATAACATTCCACCTACCATACCACAACAACCCACAATTGAAATCACACATACACCCAGAACTAGAAGATTCAAGAAATTCAACAAAGATGAATTTCTGACTCAAACACTGCTACACCTAAATCCAACACCTACAAATCTTGATGAAACAGTGACCTTGTGGAATAAAACACTGTCAGAGGCTGTAATACTACAATCACCCCATACCCACCCCACAAGAAAACAAAATGCACCATGGTACCTACCCAAAATTAAACAGCTTAAAACAGACCTCCAAAAAACTGAACACAAATGGCGTCACTCGAAATCTAATATTCATCAGTCTCAATACCTATACACTCTCAAACTATATAGGGAAGCCATTAACGCCACTAAAAAAGACCATTACTCCACACTACTATCTAAATCACTAAACCACCCAAGAGATTTATTCGAGATAGTGAAATCCTTAACTATAAACTCAGCCAACAAAGAATCTACTGACCTTGTAATAACACCCCAGACTCTGGCCAATTACTACAAGGAAAAACTAAAACAGACACCATTCATAATCTAAGAGACATTAGATTACAACACACAAAACAACTCTTGGTCATACGTCTATCCTACAGACAAAGACACTATTAAAAGCATCATCTCCAAACTAAATACTACCACATCCTGCCTTGATCCCTGTCCAGTAGACTGGATAAAAGAAACTAAATTGGAACTCTCATCTTTTATCCTACCCATCATCAATCTGTCATTACGGAATGGCCAGTTACCAACCTTACTTAAACATTCACTCATCCGCCCAATCTTAAAAAACAAAACCTTAGAGAAAACCTCACCAACATCATACAGACCCATCTCAAGCCTCCCCTTCATGAACAAACTTATAGAAAAAGTAGTCCTAATTCAACTTCAAGATCACATAGTCATTTGCACCACTAGACGAACACCAATATGGCTTTAGGCTTTTCCATGGAGTTGAGGCCCTACTAACAGTACTATTTGACAGACTCACACGAGGCATAGACGACACAAAACAGGTCTTTCTCTTATTATTCCTGGACATTACCGCTGCCTTTGACAGCATAAGCCATCAGATTATGCTTAACAGGCTCCAGCAGATAGGGATCAAGGAAACGGTCCTAAACTGATTCACCTCATACTTAACTAATAGAACACAACAATTCTCGAACAACATACATCCGAATACTATAAACAGAAACAGGGACTCCCACAAGGCTCAGCATTATCTGTATTACTGTTTAACATTTACCTCCAGCCTATCTGCTCCATATGGAGCTCACTCTGAGGAGAAGGATGTTACCAGTGGTGTGCCCCAGGGATCTGTCCTTGGTCCGATTCTTTTTAACATCTTTGTTAGTGATATAGCGGAAGGGCTGTCGGGTAAGGTTTGCCTCTTTGCAGATGATACCAAAATCTGCAATAGAGTAGACACCCAGGAAGGTGTAGATAACATGAGGAGGGATCTAGTTAAGCTTGAAGAATGGTCTAGAATTTGGCAGCTGGGATTTAATGTTAAAAAATGTAAGGTCATGCATTTGGGCTGCAGCAATCCAAGGGAGCAATACAGTATAGGAGGTGAAGTACTTTTGTCCACTAAAGAAGAGCGGGACCTAGGCGTGGTTGTCTCTGATGATCTTAAAGTAGCTAAACAGGTAGAAAAGGCGACGACAAAAGCTAGAAGGATGCTTGGGTGCATACGGAGAGGAATGTCTAGCAGAAAAAAGGAGGTGATAATGCCTCTGTATAAGTCTTTGGTGCGACCTCATTTGGAGTATAGTGTGCAATTCTGGAGACCGCACCTTCAAAAGGATGTGAACAGGATGGAGTCAGTGCAGAGGTTGACGACTAAAATGATTAGTGGGCTTCATTATAAAGCATATGAGGACAGACTTAAGGATCTTAATATGTACACCTTAGAGGAAAGGTGGGATAGAGGTGATATGATTGAGATGTTTAAATACCTCCGTGGCATAAATGTTCAGGGAGAGAGCCTCTTTCAATTGAAAGCAAGTTCTGCTACGAGGGGACATGGGATGAGGGTGAAGGGAGATAGATTCAGGAGTGATATGCAGAAATATTTCTTTACGGAAAGAGTAGTGGATCCATGGAATAGTCTCCCAGTGGAGGTGGTAAAGATGAGGACAGTAACTGAATTCAAAAAAGCATGGGACCAACACAGAGGATCTCTAAAGGTAAAAAGTGGACTGTTGTAGTTGTTGATATGGAAGGACAGACTAGATAGGCCATGTGGTCTTTTTCTGTCGTCATGTTTCTATATTTAAAAAATTCCAAATAAGCTTTCATATTTATGCAGACGACATAATGTTATACCTCCCCATTAACACATCAAATCTTCCAAATCAACAACTTACTGACTGTTTTCTTGAAATAATCGAATGGCTAGAAAAACACAACCTAAAGATCAACTTTGCCAAAACCGAAGCTAAGTTTGTAACTAGAAATCAGAGCTTCTCTCCCACAACAACCATCAGATTACAAAATATATGCATAACAGTTAAAAATGAGATGAAAATACCTCGGCACAATCATTGACCACACCCTCAACATGGCATCACACATCAACCAACCAAAAAAATATATTATATGCTCAAAATACTAAAACAATTCCGCCCACTACTTCACCACAATGACTTCAAATCCATCATCCACTCAATCATAACCCCCCACTTTGACTACGCCAACACAATCCTCCAGGGTACCACAAAATAGGTCTTAAAACAACTTCAGCTTGCACAAAATGTTGCTGCATGGATCTCAATGCGAATCAACCAAACAGAACACTTTACCCCTATACTGTACAACCTACATTGGCTCCCCATCCAGAGCCGCATAAACTATAAAATAATCGTCACAACGTTTAAATTAATCAATGATATTGTCCCATCTTTCCTATCCACCCTTGTCACAAAAGAAGAGCACAGCCGATCACAACACAATCAAAACAAAAATAAACTCAAAATACCTAATGCTTTCAGAAAATCAAAAAAGGTGACCAACAACAAAGCATTTTCCCACATTGCCCCCATATTAGGGAACGCCCTCCCCGCCTACATACAAGAAATTAACGATCTCATCACTTTAAAAAAAAAAAAAACCTATCTATTCACCCTTCACTATGGCACCCTACCAGACTACAACAGCTCAAGCCCCTACCCTTCCCACCCAATAAAAACATTACTCCCCCCCCCTTACCTACGATGCCTTTATAATGTATATATTTCCATATTAATAAAACTCTGTTTCACCAATGTTAATGTATATAGTTAAAAACGTTCTATGTAATGGAATATCCAGATGTTCCTCTTGAAGATTTTGAGAAACTGGATGTATGAACAAGAAAACTCCTCCATGCCCATGAGATCATTTATAAGAGCCCAGTGTATGCCAAGACTATTCATTCCTAGAGCTGAAGAAGAACTGGGGCTCATAGAAATTGACTATACCTACAGAGCTACTATCATAGGCCTTCAAACTTATTTAACGGCATAGTCAGATCTTAATACGCAGAAAGTGTGACATATGAAAATAAACATCTGGAATCTGTCTCTATCATTGAACTTGGACAAGCCATTCCCAAAAGCAGAAGGGATGGATGAGAATCCACCAACACACATAGGGAAAGAAGCAACAGAATTTGTGAAATAAGATAAAAAAAAATCTTCAAAGAATCAGATTAGCAGACTGTGAAAAACAATTATCAAAAGCATAAATACAGTGGGAAATACTAAGTGTTAGTCCAGGAACCTTTGTTGATCAAGACCGGACACATGAATGGTTAAAGGAGAGGCAAACTGAAACCCAAAAATGAGAGAGAGAGATAGTTACAGCCCAGGATAGTAGATTATGGACAAGATGGTTCACAGTGAGCATAAAGAACTGGTAAAACGGACATATGAAGATTCTGTAAGAAAGAGCTGGAAACAGTTACTCATCTCGTAGCTGGTTGTGAAGTTCTGATGGCAGAGAACCTCTGTACAGAAAGGCACAACAAGATGGCATGCCTCATCCATTGGAAACTTTGTAAACACTTACATTGCTGTGCTAGAAAAGCACTGGGATCGTGACCCTGTTTATTTATTTATTTGGTTTTATATACCACGCTATTTCAAAATCAGTGCGGTTTACAGAGAACAAGTATCAACACTATTTACATGGAACAGGCTTTGCATAGAACGGGTGTAAAACAGAACAATAGCATCAGGTATACACTATAAACATTAAACCTTTTACGTTAAAACAGGGGTGTCAACTTGGATAGTAACTGGGCGAACTATCTGCAGGCTGGTTAGTGGACCATGAGAAGTCCTCGAATCAGTTTCCGGTACAGAGGTTCCGGCACCACAAGCTTTAGCTACCAGTTTTGATCTGTACCGAGTTCGTGTGGAGCAGGAACACCCTGCCCATCAATACTTTGAGTCTTCGGATTCAGATTCATCAGATGATGAATTGGCTGATACCTAGGACATGAGAACTATCCCGGAAGACCCATCTCCATCTCTACAACGTCGCATGTCCCCTCCAGAGGACATGTCTTTTCAAGACTTTATCTGCGATGTTGCTAGGGGTCTGTCCATAAGTGACATTAGAGAAAAAACCTAGGGCCAAAGAAGTCAAAATTCTTCAATACCCTACAGCCCCGAAGGAAGCTACTACACACTCTATCCATCTGATACTTCGTGACCTTATGCTTCATTTCTGGGAGACACCCCTTACCATTTTGCCCCATACCTGGTGACTCATTACCATGTACTGGGTACCGGAGTGTCCTGGTTTCCAAAAGACGCAATTGCCGCACCATTCCATGGTGGTGGAATCGGCAATGCATTGAATAAAAAGTGCTAAGACACATTACTCGAACCTTCCAGGTAAGGAATCGAGAACCCTCGATGCCTTTGGTCGACAGTGTTTTCAGGCCTCCATGTTATTGGCCAGCATCGGTTCCTACATACCCTATATGGGTATGTTCCTTAGAGAGGTAGCTAAGGATTTGGAGTTAATGGCTCCTCTTCTCCCCGATGACAAGAGAGCAGATTATCTCCAGGAACAAGCAGGAATGTAGTCATCACATATGGGTATCGTCGGTACCAACGGAGCCTGCTCGGGAATGCTCCCCAGCATCCAATTAGAAAGCTTTTGGGAGCATCCCACAGCGCCTGCGTGCTGCCTTCCCTCTTTTCCCAACTGCCTCTCTCCAGCTTGGAACCGCGTCAGAAAGTTCAACCGGTACCAGCACCGACTCCAACACCGGTATCGGTACCAGTACCGATAGCATCGGCATCGACTTCGGCGCCCGCATTGCCGGCACCCAGTCATGCGATACCTTCCAGTACCGTTACACCGGTACCAGTTCCCCTCGGTACCGACTTCGGTCGGTACGGGTATCGGGCTCTTAAAGAGCATTCCGACAGAAGATATTTCGAGTCCTCAGAGGAATCTGAGGATTCTGAGAGTTCTGTCGATGCGGGAATACTTCTCCCGGAGGATCCTTCCTCCCCTAAACGCAGGATGTCTCCTCCAGAGGACATTTCCTTTCAGGATTTCATCAGGGAGGTGGCTTGGGGTCTGTCCATTACTGTGGCCCCTGAAACAGAGCCCAGAGCCAAAGGAGTTGGAAATTTTACAATATCCTAAAACTCCTAAGGAAGCAGCTACCTTGCTCATTCATGAGATCTTGCACGATCTCATGTTAAGAATGTGGGAGACACCTCTTACCACCTCTCCTCATTCTCGTAGACTGGATACTCTGTATCGAGTCCCTCCTTGTCCTGGTTTCCAGAAAGCTTCCTCACCACTCTACTGTAGTGGAATCAGCTATGAGAAGGATCAAGAGTGCAAAGAGGCATGCCTCTAATCCTCCAGGACGTGAGTGCAGAACTTTGGATGCTTTTGGACGTTGTGTCTTCCAAGCTTCCATGCTTTCTGCCAGGATCAGTTCCTATAGTCTATATATGTGAATGTTCCTGAAGGAAGTCACAGGTGATTTAGAGGCTTTGAGTCCTCTTCTTCCTGAGGATAGAAGGCAGGATTTTCTCACATTGGTCAAACATGCCCAAGATGTTTCTAAATTTGTCAACCGTGCAGCTTTTGACTGTTTTGAGTGCATAAGCAGAACCTCTGCCATTGCCATAGGTGCACGTAGAATTGCTTGGCTCCAGGCATCTGATCTGGAGCTCTGGGGTACAAGACAAACTGGGAAATATCCCATGTACTGGTGAGAACCTGTTTGGTAAAGATTGGCAGGAAAAGGCCAATGAGTTGTATGCTGACAACTCCACCTTGGATAGATTATCCAAGTCCACAGCTGATCCTGCAAGAAAGAAACCTTTCAAGAAACGATTCTTTTCTAAAAATAAAAGATATTATCCTGCTTATTCTCAGCAGGGACGTTCTGCAGGTCAGCTTGTCAGGAAAGGTCAGCAACCACCCAAACAAAGAAAAGCAAAGACAGCTAAGCCTCAGCCGTCCCAGCAGTCTCAGCCTCCACAAGGTCTTTGACTTTCAGCTAGAGAACTTAGCCTTCCTGGCTCTCATTGGACAAGAGCCTTCCACCATTCCAGGAAGGTTGTGTCACTTTGCCCCCAGATGGGGGCAGATAACAGCAGAGCATTGGACACTCTCCATCATAAAAGAGGGGTACAAGCTTCATTTTTCGAGCATGCCCCCTCCCACAATGATAAGGCAGTTCAATTCTCTGACCTCTCTCATCAACCTGTTAGGTCAGGAGGTCACTATGCTTCTTGCCCAAGGGGCAATAGAAGAAGTACCCATCCATCAGCAGGGTACAGGGTTTTACTCCCCCTATTTCCTTATCCCAAAGAAAACAGGGGGATACAGACCTATCTTGTACCTCAGAGAATTGAACAAATTCCTTGTCAAAGAGAAATTCAAGATGATTTCTCTCGGAACTCTGCTGCCTTCAGAGTCAGGATTGGCTTTGTTCTCTAGATCTCAAGGATGCATACACCCATGTTCTCATCCATCCAACTCACAGAAGGTTCCTTCGGTTCCTTTTTCAAGGAAAGCACTACCAATACAGGGTCCTTCCTTTTGGCCTGGCCTCAGTACCAAGGGTGTTCACGAAATGCATGGCTGTGGTAGCAGCATTTCTCCGCACTCTAGGGATATTCGTCTTCCCCTACTTAGACGACTGGCTCATTCGAGCCCCAACAGAGTCAGAGGCCAGGACTTCTCTATCCTGCACAATGCGTATCCTTCAGTATTTGCGTCTGGTAATAAACATCCCAAAATCCAATCTAACTCCCACTCCGTCTTTAGAGTTCATAGGAGCTTTGCTGGATACCAGAAAGTCAAGGGCCTATCTCCTCCAGGCCCGTTGCCTTCGCATGGTGCAGTTAGCTTCTCAAGCAGTGCTAAAGCCTCATCTCACTGCCCGAGAAATGCTACAACTACTAGGCCACATGGCATCTACTGTGCATGCGGTTCCCTATGCTCGCCTCCATATGAGGGCAGCCCAGTGGACTTTATCCATTCAATGGACCCAGGCATCAAGATGCCTGTCAGACAAAATAGCAAACAGGACGCTCTTATGCTTTCAAGTGGAAAAGGTTTACCATATGGTGTTCTCAGAAGGGTCTTAACCCCATTGCCATACCTCTGGAATCATTACTGGAGTATCTCCTTCATTTATCCAATGCAGGACTTAAGACTAACTCAGTGAGGGTCCATTTGAGTGCTATTGCAGCTTCCTTCAAGCCCCTAAATGGACAACCTATTTCCTCCCATCCTCTTATAGCAAGATTTATGAGAGGCCTTCTGCTAACTAAGCCTCCCATTAAGCCACCTCCTGTGGCATGGGACTTAAATTTAGTTCTTGGTCAGCTCATTTTATTTATTTATTTATTTACATTCACTTATATACCACGCTATTCTGCATCAGTGCGGTTTACATTGAACAAACTGAAATTACATTGAACAGGGCATTATAACTTGGAGATAACTATTTTACAGGGAACATGGGCTATGGAGGGTTAAGTGGCTTGCCCAAGACCACAAGGAGCACCTGTGGGACTAGGAACCCCAGTCCTTCTGGCCCAAGGTTGCTGTCCTCTAGTAGGATTTGAACCCCCGACCTTCCGGCCTGAAGTACCTTGCCCCAACCACTAGGCCACTCCTCCACTCCACTCATGAAGCCCCCTTTCGAACCCTTAGCTACTACCTCCTTGAAATTCCTTTCTTGGAAGGTTATCTTTTTCATTGCAATCACATCAGCACGTCGCATCATTGAATTGCAAGCACTAGTAGCTAATCCACCTTATACAAGGTTCCATCATGACAAGGTAGTCCTTAGGACTCATCCACGCTTTATGCCAAAGGTGGTCTCGCCCTTTCATCTAAAGCAAGCGGTCTACCTACCTGTGGTCTTTCCAAGGCCTCATGCATCAAATGCGGAAAGGAACCTTCATACTTGGGACTGTAAAAGAGCTTTAGCCTTTTACTTACAAAGAACACAGCAACATAGAAAGTCCTCTCTACTCTTTGTTGCTTTTGATCCTTCTCATTTGGGACTTCCAGTCTCCAAGAGAACACTATCTAACTGGATTGCTCAGTGTATTTCATTTGCCTATCAGAGTAAGAATCTTCCTCTGGAGGGCCATGTCACAGCTCACAATGTGTGAGCCATGGCAGCTTCAATGGCTCATCTGCACTCTGTGTCTATTGACGACATCTGTCGAGCAGCCACCTGGGCCTCGGTTCATACCTTCACAGCCCATTACTGCTTGAACAAGGACTCCGCCGGGATGCCTTATTTGATCAAGCTGTTCTACAACACCTGTTCCTTACCTAGGTCAACTCCTACCCACCATCCCTGCTAGGATGCCAGAGATCCATTGGAGGAAGTGGAGCCCTTCTCAGGGACGCACAACTTCTGCGGTCTCTCCCTGGCATCTAAAGCTAGAAAGTCCCCATATGTGATGACTACATTCCTGCTTGTTCCTGGAGATAGCATAGTTACTCACCTGTAACAGGTAGTCTCCGGGAACAGCAGGAATTTAGTCCTCACAACTGTCACGTCACCACCACTCGACTCTAGGTTAGAGGGGCGTAGATTATTGAAGGAACTTTCTGCTGTATGCTTTTTCAGCTTTTTTTAAACTATTTCCCTGCAATGCCCTCTGGGAAATGTAGTCCTTATTCAGCTGTATGAATGCATCATGCAGAAAGCTGTAGTCAGTCTCAAGTAGGTAAGGCAAATGACAGAAATTTATTATTTTTATATACATAATGGTTCAATCATACCACACATAGGATTGTTGGTTCAGGATTCTTTGAAGCAAAAATTGTCCAAAACATATCCAACCACAAAATGCCATTTTAAAGGTTCTCTCTATTGCAGGATACACAGTCTTTACCAGCAAGCCTAATTGTATTCCCTTCTTAGCTTTGCTGGCTAAAGCACCAAACAAAAAAAACACATTTAAAATCTGTGGTAAACTTCCCCTTTATAAACACATGGGGCTCTCAGCCACCCTGCTTGTGGTATAAGGGTACCTTTTTCCTGGGAGACCTTCTTTCAGGACTGGCTTGCCTTGTCTACGTTCCCCAGGTTTATAGCTTGGCACAAGGAACAGTCCATGGGAGTGTCCTCCTCAATCAGCTTCACCTCAGGCTTTCCCAGCTGCATAGGCTCTGACTCCCCATCCTGCTCAGCCTGCTCAGCTAACAGCCTCCCAGGGGATTTTGGAGTCTCTCCTGTTCCTGGCTCCAAACTGTCCTGCAGCCGTGCTACATGCCAAATAGCACTCTTTCCAGCTAGAAGCTCCGTTCTTCTGCTCTGCTCAGCCTGGGTTCCTGCTTCTCCTCTTCTCCTCTCCACTAGATCATACTCTGCTCTGGGTTTATACTTCCAGGGTTCTAGCTCCAACCCCACCCTACTCAGGTGACAGCAATCAGCCTGACTCCGGACACCTGAGTGCTTGAAGCATTCACTGCCTAAAGGGTTCTGAGCCTTGTATCCTCTCCCCTTCATTCCACTAGGGGGAGCATGAAATGTGGTCCACGTGGAAGTTTTCTGATTCCTGGAGGTGTTTATGGCTTTCCTACCCTGACTCGAGTAAAGGGGGCCCTTTACTAGGGTGAATTCCCTGTCTCTTTGTCCTCCCCCAGACTCCGGATAGGCCTCCTTGCCACATACCCCCCTACTTAAGATATTACGGGCTGGCGGAGGTTGTTGAAGCTCCTCCGAACAGTCCGTAATCCTGGATAAGGCATCTACGTTGTGGTGTAGCTTCCCTGCCCGATGCTCTTCCTTAGATAAAACGGCCACCCCAGATCTTTCCTGCCAGGGTTTGAGCACGTTTATATGGTAAACTTGTCAACGGCTCTTACTACTTTCTACCTCATAGGATACTGGGCCTGCTTGTCTGACGACTTTCCACGGTCCCTTCCATTGGAACTCAATTTTTGGGGCGGCACCCGTCACCATTACTAGGACTTTCTCTCCCAAAACTAACTGGCGGGGTTTAGCATCCTGATTGTATCGCCCCTTCTGGCGAGTTTGACTAGCCCATAAATTCTCCTCAGCAACCTGGGAGGTCCTACCTAAGCGCCCTCTTAAATCACGGAGAAAGTGCGGGACTCCCATGGCCTCTTTCTCTGGCTCTATCCATTGCTCCCGTAATATATCCAGGACTCCCCGAGGGGCTCGACCATACATTAATTCATAAGGGGATACCGCTCTCTGCAGGCGTACAGAACAAAAGGAAGCAACCCATTCCACTCTGCCATGTTCCTGTCTAAGCCGCATCTTAGCATCTGTTTTATTGTCTGATTTAGCCTTTGTACCAGGCCATTAGACTGGGGGTGATAGGTGGCTGTTTTCACAGGATGCACTCCAAAAGCATCCCAGACCTGTGCCAGGTATTTGGACAAAAAATTGGACCCACGGTCCGTTAATACTTCCCGGGGAAAACCCACTTCGCAAAATAGTTTTACCACTTCTAACGCTATTGTTTTGGCGGAAATGTTGCGTAAAGGGACTGCCCATGGAAATCTGGTGGCTTGATCCACCATAACGAGAATATACTGGAACCCACAGGGTGTTTTTATCAGGGGCCCAACTATGTCCATGGCAATTCGTCTGATAGGGTCAGAAATTATGGGGGTTGGGATCATGGGTACTGCTGGAGGCCGAGTAGCCGGGACCCGCTGACACGAGGGGCAGGCAGCGCAAAACCGGGCAGTTTCTCTAAAGATCCCGGGCCAGTAAAAAGGTACAAGGATCTGGTCCAGGGTTCCCTGCACCCCTTTGTGGCCACCGACCGGATGGTCATGGGCCAGCCTTAGGACCAATCCCTTAAAAACTGCGGGCACCACCAACTGTTTCCTGACCGTCCCTGTCCGGGGCTTGCGACTCTCCATGTATAATACCCCTTTGTCCAAAAGAAATCTAGGAAGGGCATCTCGCTCCACCTGTGCGTACTCAAATGTCTGGGTAAGTGCCAGGTCTGCCTGTTGTTCCTTAGGGAAGGACGGGAACTTTTCAACCAACTCGGCAGATACCCAGGGTAACCCTTGGCCAGACACTATCTCAGCCCTTCCCCGAGCCCTAAACCACCTCTCGCGGCGTTTTACAGCCCTCTCCTTCTTGATTCTAGAAGATGGAGGGTTCTCCAGGTCATCAGGTGAGGGTAAAACACTCAGAGAATCCTCAGGAGACCCGTCCCTTCGGGCCTGGGTCTGAAACCGGGTGGACACAAACCCGACCTTCTGCTTTAGGCCTTTTTGTAACCCTTCCCTAAATTGGGGCCAATCCCTTCCCAATACTAAATCATAGGGTAGTTTTGGAACCACTGCCACGAGAACTTCTTTCTGCACCGCTAACCCTTTTATTTCCACTCTGTACACAGGGTAGAAAGAGGCAGCTCCATGTATGCACCTAATCTGCACCTGCCCTTCTGGCTTCCTCTGGCGAGACTCATCCTGGGCCTCAATTGCCTGCCAAAGCTTTTATGACACCATGCTTTGGTCGAGCAGAGCATGGGTAGTGACCCCCTGTATGTTAACACTTAAGAGAAATCCCTCTCCTAGATGTTTCACATTGGTACCAGTTAATCCCATGTGGGCTGTGCATCGCCTCTGCAGGTGTCCCATCTCCCCACAACGATAGCATTTTTTCTCAGCCCACTTACCCTCATGAGCAGACACACAAGTTTTAAGACATTTTACATTATTTCCCTGTTTCTTTTCTGATAAATCAAAACTGGCCTCTGCCCCTACTTTTGGAGGGCCCACCTTTGGGGGAAACGCCAATTCAACTTCCATGTAGCGCTCCGCCAAAAGGGTTGCCTCTCTTGTGCTCTGGCAGTTTTGTTGAATCAGAAAAGATTGTACCCTTTTTGTTACTGCAGCCATAAATTGCTCCAATATCACCATATCCACCACCGCATCCATAGTTTTCCCTTCCGGGGCTAGCCACTTTAAAGCTAAACCTCAAATTCTCTGGCTGAAGGCCCTAGGTGTCTCTCCGACCTTTAAGAGCGTGGCTCTAAACATACGGTGATTCAACATTTTTGTTAACCCTAATCGGTCTCTAATTGCATTTTTCATTGCATTATAGTCCATGGCCTGGGCAGCTGGCATAGCCCTATATGCGGCTAGTGCTTCTCCTGTTAAGGAGGTTGCCAATCTCACCACCCACTAGCTATCTGGCCAACCCACAGCTTGAGCCACCCTCTCAAATGACTCCAAGAAGTCATCTATGTCATCATCAGGAGAAAGTTTTCCAAAGTTAAATGCCCCGCTGGTGTGTGGGCCTTCTAGATTGTCCATTCGCGGCATCGCTGGTCCCTCCGGGGTTAGTGTTCCTCCACTTCCTTGCCTCTGGGAAGTAATAAGGGCTTCCACTAAGTCCAGGACAGGCTTTTGCTGCTCCCTCATAGCCGCCGCTGCCGCATTCTCCTGCGCTAACTGGGCCAACTCCTGCTGGCGTTGAAATTGAGTGGTCATCCATTGCAGCAGCTCTTTTGGATCCATCTCTGGCGATACCTTGCTCCTGTGTTGACTCTCGAAGGAAAAAAAAAACTTTGTCTTTTCCTCCAACCTTCTGTGCTATCACTTTTGTAAGTGTATATCCTGGATGGTAGAAAATCCTCACAACTACGCCACTGTCACGCCACCACCACTCGCCTCTAGGTTAGAGAGGCATGGATTATTGAAGGAACTTTCTGCTGTATGCTTTTTCAGCTTTTTTAAAACTATTTCTCTGCAATGCCCTCTGGGAAATGTAGTCCTTATTCAGCTGTATGAGTGCACCATGCAGAAAGCTGTAGTCAGGCTCAAGTAGGTAAGGCAAATGACAGAAATTTATTATTTTTATATACACAATGGTTCACTCATACCACACATAGGATTGTTGGTTCAGGATTCACAGGTGGCATCTTATCACATCAGAGCAGTGGGCATTGTCTATAGTACGTGAAGGGTACAGGCTTCATCTACGAAGTCTACTCACCCTGGACTTCTCCAAGAGAGTTCTGCTCTCAACCCCCTCTCACTGCTCTATTGCTTCAAGAAGTCACCTCCCTTCTTTTGCAGGGTGCAATAGAGGAGGTTCCACCATTCCAAAAGGGAATGGGCTTTTATTCTCCATACTTCCTCATTCCAAAGAAGACAGGAGGGTACAGGCCCATTCTGGACCTCAGAGAACTGAACAAGTACCTATTACAGGAAAAGTTCAAAATGATTTCCCTAGGGGGACCCTTCTCCCCTATCTCCAGTGTCCAGATTGGCTCTGTTCTCTAGATCTAAAGGAAGCATAAACTCACATACTTATTCATTCGCAACACAGAAAATTCCTGCGCGTCATTTTCCAAGGGAGACATTATCAATACAGAGTCATGCCTTTCAACCTCACCTCTGCCCCAAGAGTCTTCACAAAATGCATTGTGGTAGAAGCTGCATTCCTAAGGACTTTGGGGATATTTGAATTCCCTTACTTACGACTCGCTCATTCGAGCAACACCTCTCTAGAAGCCAGCCTATACCTCTCGCTTACCATCCAGGTCCTACAACACTTGGGATTTGTAATAAATCTTCCAAAGTCCCAACTCGTCCCCTCCCAAACTCTAGAGTTTATAGGGGATCTCCTAGACATTCAGCATTCAAAGGCATTTCTGCCCCAACTCCTCTGTGCTCGACTCAATCACTTAGCATCTTGGGCATACCTCAAAAACTCTCGAGAAATGCTACAGCTTCTGGGCCATATGGCATCATCAGTGCATGTTGTTCCATATGCTTGTCTACATGTGTGCACAGCTCAATGGACACTGACATCCCAGTGGTCTCAGGCATCAGGTTGCCTGGGAGACAAGATAGTGGTCTCTACCCTCCTAATCTTGTCTCTCCAGTGGTGGCAATCCCCAGAAAACCACCTTGTAGGGCCATCTTTTCAGATGCCAGCACATCAATGTACCCTGTTGACAGATGTGTCTAGATTGGGCCGGGGAGCTCATCTGGACCCTCTGTCCACTCATGAATTCTGGTTTCATCAGGCGTCACGGCTCCACATAAATCTGATGGAACTCAGAGCCATTCACAATGCTCTCAAAGTGTTCCAGGACCATTTTCAATGCTGCACAGTTCTAGTCCAGACAGACAATCAAGTAGCCATGTTCTACATGAACAAGTAGGGCAGAACAGGCTCTTGGACCCTCTGCAGAGAGGCTGTACGTCTCTGGTACTTTGCCATACATCATTGCATTTACATACATGCGGTGTATCTTCCAGGGAAACACAATGTCTTGGCAGGCAAACTGAGTCAAGTCCTCTCCCCCATGAGTGGTCTCTTCATGTAGACAAAGTCTCACATTTTTCAAATCTGGAGGACTCCAGAAATAGACCTGTTCGCAAGTCCTCAGAATGCCAAGCTCCCTCGCTTCTGCACCAGGACTCCTGCACCAGACAGCCAGCAAGTGGATTCTTTTCACCTCCATTGGAGTCGAGACTTCCTATATGCCTACCCTCCCATTCCCATAATTGCCAAGACTCTTTAAAAACTCCAGAGAGACAAGGGCTTCATGATACTTATAGCCCCACGCTGGCCACATCAACCGTGGTACCCTCTCCTTTTACGTCTGTCTCGAGCTCAAGCTATAAACCTGGGGTCCGCTACAGATCTCGTCTCAGGAGGAGGGGACACTGCTCCATCCCAATCTGCAGTCTCTCCATCTCACAGCATGGCTGCTGAAGGCATATCTTTCCAGGACATTAACCTTTCCCAGGAGGTTAAGGACATCCTCTTAGCTTCTAGGGAGTCATCCACCAGAGGGATCTTAACCTTCTGATCTCCAGTGGCGGCATTACTTGAGTATCTCGTCCACCTATCTTCTTCTGGGCGCAAAACCAATTCTGTAAGAGTACATCTAAGTGCAATTGCGGCCTCTCACATGCCCTTAGATGGCCATGCCATCTCTTCTCAGCCGCTTGTAGCACGCTTCATGAGGGGTCTTCTGTTAACTAAACCTCCCATTAAGCCACCTTCAATGACATGGGATCTTAATGTTGTTCTAGGACAGTTTCTCAAACCGCCCTTTGAACCTCTAGTCACTACTTCACTGAAGTTTCTCATGTGGAAGGCCATCTTCCTTATTGCCCTCACTTCAGCAAGGCGCATTGGTGAGCTCCAGGCTTTGGTGGCTGACCCTTCTTATACATGATTCCATCATGATAAGGTTGTCTTTAAGACTCATCCTTACTTTATGCTGAAAGTGATTTCACCCTTCCATTTAAACCAGTCAGTCTACCACCCTGTCTTTTTCCCTAGACCTCATTCCTCTAGGGCAGAAGAAACTTTTCACATTCTGGATTGCAAATGTGTCTTGGCTTTTTATCTCCAGAGAACTCGAACACCGAAAAGCTTCCCAGCTTTTCATCTCCTTTGACTCAAGTCACCTTGGTTTGCCAGTATCCAAATGAACTCTCTCCAAGTGGATAGCGGACTGCTTCACCTTTGCTTATAAAAAGGTAGGACTCTCTCTCGAGGGTCATGTCACTGCCCATAATGTTTGAGCCATGGCTGCCTCTATGGCAAATCTACGCTCAGTAGCTATTGACGAGATATGCAAAGCTGCAACTTGGTCTTCTGTCCACACTTTTGCTGCTCACTATTGCCTCGACAAGGACTCCCGCTGGGATGCCTTGTTTGGCCAAGGTGTTCTCCAGCATCTCTTTCAGACTTAGATGAACTGCCCTCTGTCCCTCGTTTCAATACCAGACATCTTTGGAGGATACATGACCTCTTTAGGCATATCTGTGATACCACAACCGACTCTGAGGTCATCTCTCTGGCATCTCCTAGCTAGGGAGTCCCATATGTGAAGACTACATTCCTGCTTGTTCCTGGAGATAGCGTATTTACTCACCTGGGAATTTAGTCTTCACAACCCACCCTCCTCCCATAGGAGTTGTAGGTTGTCGTCTTCTTCTCTCCTTTTATCTCAGCTTAAAAAACAAAACTGAGGAGGGAGAGCTGGAAAGGCAGGAAGGCAACTACACAGGTGCAGTGGAATGCTCCCAAAAGCTTTCCTATTGGACGTTGGGGAGCGTTCCCACGCGTGCTCCATCGATAGCAACGTCACCCATATGTGAAGACTAAATTCCTGCTGTTCCCGGAGATCACCTGTTACAGGTGAGTAACTACACTTTATTGCACCAGTGATGAGATTGCTGTAGTATTCATCTTTTTTGTTTTATTGTTTCGTCGTCGTGTCTTTTGAACTCTTCCATGTAGGTGGTTTTGAGGAGGGAGTTTGTTGAGGCTCTCCATTTACTTTCATCATTTTTTTTGCTTTTGGAGAGCGGAAGAGTACCATGGAGCTCTATTATGGTGCTTTGTTGAGATTTTTCTTGGCGGAGCGAGAGACACATTGGTTAAG
Source organism: Ichthyophis bannanicus (assembly GCA_033557465.1). NCBI lineage: Eukaryota > Metazoa > Chordata > Amphibia > Gymnophiona > Ichthyophiidae > Ichthyophis > Ichthyophis bannanicus. The sequence continues at coordinate 406,694,267 of CM066034.1, read as the reverse complement.
ATATCATTCCATCCTTCAGTTAGCTTATCAAAATCAACCTCTGTATCTTTGAGGTTTTCAAGTTGTGGGATGACTGTTTTGAGGAAGTGTTTGTTATTGAATTCTTGAAATCCTCTGGCTGATTGTGAGGTGGAGGTCTGTATCTCCAGGAACAAGCAGGAATAAGTCCTCACATATGGGTACGTCGGAACCGACGGAGCCTGCGCGGGAAAGCTCCCCAGCTTCCTAGAATGGAAGCTTTTGGGACCTCCCACTGCACATGCGCGCTGCCTTCCCGCCTTCCTGAACAGCTCTCCTCAGTTTCTCTTTTTCCGCGGAGCCAGCAGGTCGTGTATCCTGTCACCGCTGAAGAAATTGTAGTTTTTTGTTTTGTTTCTTTAGACCGCGTACCTGCCTTCCCATACCGATACCGGTATCGCCGGTCTTCCTTTTTCTTTCTTGAAAAATTATTTTCTTTTCTTTTATTATTTTTCAGCACTTGGTCACTTCAGTTAGGCCTTCAGGCCTACTTGAATTCTCCACATGGAGAAGCCAGCCCCTGGATTTAAGAAGTGTACCAAGTGTACTGCTGTAATATCAGTCACAGACACCCATGAATGGTGTCTTAAATGTTTGGGGCCTGACCACTCCATTCCGGACTGCCCTTCCTGCTCCCAAATGTCTAAACGTGGGCTGCAGAACCGGGCCAACAAATTCCATGTGCTGTTTGCTTCAGAGAATCCAACATCACAGTCATCCAGGTCATCATCTCCGGATGGATCTCAGGTAACCAAACCTTCTGTGGGCAAGTCCTCAAGGGGCAAATCTCCTTCAAAGCATCGAGAGGCTCTTAGTTTTGAGGACCCTGCCCCAGCCAAACAGCCCCGGCGGGAAGCTCTGCCTTCCAAAACGCCAATTCAGGGGCTACAGGTTGACATCGATGGCACGGCCTCGACAGATCACCTGTTGGACTGCTCTGGGGTACCGGCCCATACCGGTACCGACATCCAGGCAGCCGTGGCGTCTATGGGCAATACTGTCCAATCCATGCAGCAGGCCGTCATGGCTTTCATTAAAGCTGCAACGCCATCGGTACCGCTTCCAGCGGTTCCGGGCCCGGTTCCGGTATCGTCCGCCATGCCGGAACCCAGGCCTTCCTCTTCTAAACGCAAATCGGTACCGTATGGGCTTTCGCTCCATACCGCTTCCACACCCGGTACGCCCGATGTCGATACCGATCGGTATGCGTATCGTGCGTTGGAGGAAACTAGAGAATACACCGATTCCTCTGAGGATTTTGGCTCCTCTGATGATTCTGCAGAGCTCTCCCTTGACCTTCCTGAGGAACCTTCTTCTCCAAAAAGGAGAATGTCTCCTCCAGAGGATTTGTCCTTTCAGGACTTTATTTTAGAAATGGCTAAAGGCCTTTCTATCACTACCTCCTCTGAAAGGGAACCAAGGTCAAAAAGGTTGGATATTTTAGGATACTCTAAGTCTCCTAAAGAAGCAGTTACCCTGCCTATCCATGAAATCCTTCAGGAACAATTGATGGATTTCTGGGAGAACCCTTTAACTCTGTCTCCTTATTCCCGTAGGTTGGACACCATGTATCGGGTCCCTCCTTCTCCTGGTTTTCAGAAGACTCAATTGCCTCACCACTCCATTGTGGTAAAGTCTGCAATGAAAAAGATCAAGAGTACTAAAAGGCACTCTTCTACACCTCCAGGAAGGGAATGTAAGACACTGGACTCTTTTGGTAGGAAACTCTTCCAGGCTAGTATGCTTATAGCCAGGATTAATTCCTACAGCCTCTATATGGGCATGTTCCTAGGGGAACTTGCCAAGAAAGTGCGGCATTTTGCCCCCTTTATCCCTGAGGATAAACAGGAGGACTTCCTTTCTGTAGTGAAACAACTTTCAGATGTTTCTAAGTTCTCCAACAGAGCTGCCTTTGATTCCTTCGAGGGAGCCAGCAGAGCTTCTGGCATTGCTATTGCAGCCAGACGTCTGGCTTGGCTCCAGGCTTCTGATCTGGAACCCTGGGTTCTAGATGGCTTACGGAATCTGCCCTGTACAGGTGAGAACTTATTCGGTGCAGAGTGGCAAGTTAAGGCCACTCAAATGGACGCTGAAAATGCCACCTTAGAGAGACTTTCTAAGTCCACTTCTACTCCCACTAAGAAGAAGTCTTTCAAGAGGCCTTATTATAAGAAGGCCAGATATGCTTCCAATACTGGCCAGCAATCTTCTCAACCTCGTTTTGCGGCTAAACGTCAGCAAACGAAACAAGCAAGAACAAAGCCTGCAGCAGCTACTGCAGCTCAACAGGCTCCACCCCCTCAGGGGTTTTGACTTGCCCCTAGAGAACTTGCCATTCCTGGTTCTGGACCAACCAGAACCTCTCACCATACCTGGAAGGTTAGCTCACTTTGCTCCCAGATGGGAACAAATCACAACAGAGCAATGGACCCTCTCTATCATCCGAGAGGGTTACAAACTTCATTTCTCCAACCTTCCTCCCCATCGCATGGTGAGACCCTTCAATTCTCCATCTCCTCTCCTAGCCCTGTTGGATCGGGAGATCTCTTCTCTGCTTGCCCAAGGGGCCATAGAAGAGGTTCCTCTTCATCAACAAGGGTCAGGTTTCTACTCCCCCTATTTTCTCATTCCAAAGAAGACAGGGGGATTCAGACCAATCCTAGATCTGAGAGAATTGAACAAATTTCTGTACAAGGAGAAATTCAAAATGCTCTCTTTGGGCATTCTCCTTCCATACCTTCAGAGTCAGGACTGGCTTTGTTCTCTAGACCTGCAGGATGCGTATACACATCTACTCATCCATCCATCCCACAGAAAATATCTTCGCTTTCTGTTCAGGGGAAGTCATTACCAATACAGAGTACTTCCCTTCGGTCTCGCCTCTGCCCCAAGAGTCTTTACCAAATGCATGGCAGTCGTAGCCGCATTTCTCAGAAGCATGGGGATTTTCGTATTCCCATATCTGGACGACTGGCTCATTCGAGCTCCAACTCAGTCGCAGGCCCAGATTTCCCTAGACCGCACAAGGAGCCTTCTGCAGTATCTGGGACTGGTGGTAAACCTTCCCAAGTCTCAACTCAGCCCTACTCAGTCTCTAGAATTCATAGGGGCCCAGTTGGACACCACCACTGCAAGAGCCTACCTTCCACTGGTTCGGGGTCAGCGTCTGCTGAGCTTGGCCTCCCAAGCCCAGTCCAGTACTCACTTGACAGCCAGGGAAATGCTACGCCTCCTGGGCCATATGGCCTCCACAGTACATGTGGTGCCCTATGCTCGTCTTCATATGAGAGCAGCTCAATGGACCCTGGCCACCCAGTGGACTCAGGCGTCGGGAGCACTCTCAGACCAAATACAAACCTCAAACCGTCTGTCTTGGTCCCTCCATTGGTGGATATCCACCAAGAATCTGTTGTTGGGGGCTCCCTTTCAGCCCTTGCTACCCCAAGCAACCCTCACAACAGATGCCTCCCAATTGGGGTGGGGAGCCCATCTGCAAACTCTCTCCACTCAGGGCACTTGGTCTCCACAGGAGGCCACCCTTCATATCAACCTCCTGGAACTGCGAGCAATTTACCTTGCCCTCAAGGTCTTCTATACCCTCCTTGCCAACCTGACTGTCCTGGTTCAGACAGACAATCAGGTGGCCATGTTTTACATAAACAAACAAGGAGGGACGGGCTCTCTGTCGCTTTGCAACGAAGCTCTCAGATTATGGGCCTTCGCCAGAGAGCACCAAATTCATCTGCTAGCAGTGTATCTTCCAGGAGTTCAAAACTCTCGAGCAGACAGGCTCAGTCGAGTTCTGCTGCCACACGAGTGGTCCCTACACGTGGACCAGATAAGCAGAATCTTTCAGGAATGGGGGACCCCGGACATAGACCTCTTTGCAAGTCCGTGGAATGCCAAACTTCCCCGGTTCTGTTCCAGGACTCCGTGTCAGGAAGCTCAGGCCACGGACGCCTTTCTCCTCCATTGGGGTCAGGCGTTCCTATATGCCTTTCCACCCATTCCGCTGATTCCCAAGACTCTATTCAAACTCCAGAGAGATCACGGCTCTATGATCCTCATAGCTCCACGCTGGCCACGCCAAGTGTGGTTCCCTCTGCTTCTACAGCTCTCCCAGGGATCCTCCCTGGACTTAGGAGCTGCTCCAGACCTTCTGTCTCAGGAGGAGGGTACTTTGTGGCACCCAAACCCCAAATCCCTACATCTCCGAGCTTGGTTACTGAAGGCTTAAGTCTTCAAGACTTTAATCTTTCTCAACCTGTGAAAGATATCCTTCATGCCTCTAGGAAACCTTCCACGAGGCGGTCTTATGCTTTCAAATGGAAACGTTTTTCCATTTGGTGTGCTCAGCAGGGCCTTGACCCTCTGGCACTTCCTTTGAATTCCCTCTTAGACTATCTCCTGCATCTTTCCAATGCAGGCCTTAAGACGAATTCTGTAAGAGTCCATTTAAGTGCTATTTCAGCATCCCTGAAACCTATAAATGGACAACCTATCTCCTCTCATCCTCTTGTTGCAAGATTCATGAGAGGCCTGACTCTCACTAAACCTCCCATCAGACCCCCCCCGGTCGCATGGGATTTGAATCTAGTGCTTGGTCAGCTTATGAAGCCACCTTTTGAGCCGTTATTTTCTACCTCCTTGAAATTTCTTTCCTGGAAGGTACTATTCCTAATTGCAGTCACTTCCGCTCGCCGCATCAGCGAACTGCAGGCTCTAGTGGCTAATCCACCTTATACAAGATTTCATCATGACAAGGTGGTCCTTAGGACGAATCCCCACTTTATGCCCAAAGTGGTCTCGCCTTTTCATCTTAATCAGGAGGTATATCTACCTGTCTTTTTTCCGGCTCCTCATGCATCCAGTGCAGAGAGGAACCTTCATACTCTGGATTGTAAAAGAGCTCTAGCCTTTTACCTTAATAGGACTCAGCCACATCGAAAGTCTTCTCAACTTTTCGTGGCTTTTGATCCTTCACATTTGGGACTTCCAGTCTCCAAGCGTACACTTTCCAATTGGATTGCTCAGTGTATTTCCTTTGCTTACCAGAGTAAAAACATTTCTCTGGAAGGCCATGTCACAGCTCACAATGTGAGAGCCATGGCAACTTCTATGGCTCATCTGCACTCTGTTTCTATTGATCAGATCTGTCGAGCCGCTACCTGGGCCTCGGTTCATACCTTTACAGCCCATTACTGTTTGGACAAGGACTCCCGCCGGGATGCCTTGTTTGGCCAGGCTGTCCTCAAACACCTGTTCCATTCTTAGACAACTCCTGCCCACCTTCCCAGGATGGATGCCTGAGATCCATACGAAGATGGCGAACCCTTGGAGGGGGATCTCCCAGGCATCTCAGCTAGGGAGTCCCCATATGTGAGGACTTATTCCTGCTTGTTCCTGGAGATAGCACAGTTACTTACCTGTAACAGGTGATCTCTGGGAACAGCAGGAATTAGTCCTCACAACCCACCCACCTCCCCTAGGAGTTGTATCTTCTATCTATCTGTCTTCCTGTCCTCTCTCTATTGTCTCAGCTATAAACTCGAAACTGAGGAGAGCTGTTCAGGAAGGCGGGAAGGCAGCGCGCATGTGCAGTGGGAGGTCCCAAAAGCTTCCATTCTAGGAAGCTGGGGAGCTTTCCCGCGCAGGCTCCGTCGGTTCCGACGTACCCATATGTGAGGACTAATTCCTGCTGTTCCCAGAGATCACCTGTTACAGGTAAGTAACTGTGCTTTATTGTGTGGGGAGAGCTATGAGGAAAGGAACTGCTGCATGGTCAGTCCAGGGTACTGGAAGAAAGGTGTGAGGTGCTTGTTGGGAGTTAGGTAGGAGGTCTGCAGGCATGAAAATGACGTTGAGGGTATTTCCTTTCGTATGAGTTGGTTTGGAAAGGATCTGGGTATATCTTAGGGTTTCCATGGCATCAAGGAAAGCATTTGCTTGGGGTGTGGGCGCAGAGCCTAGATTAAGGTTGCAAAGTATTACTTGTGGCTGGTGTCTATTCGTGTTGGAGCAGGCTGTTTCTAAGAGGATCACAAGCTCAGAGGTGTTGCCATGAGGGGCCCTGTATGCTAAACTAAGTGAAATGGAATCATTTGCTATGTTCTCCAGGAACAAGCAAGAAGTCAGTCCTCACTTATGGGTGACGTCGGCACAGATGGAGCCTGCACGGAGCAATTCCCCAGCTTTCAAAGAAAGCCTTTGGGATTGCTGCCACGCATACGTGATCCTCTTCCCGCCCAAAGGTGCCATCTTGCTCAGTCTGCCTTTTTCCGCGGAGCCTTTCGGACGCACATCCTCGTCCCTTGGAAAAAGTGTTTCATTTTCGGCCACTGGGCCGTGGTTTTCTCCAGTTGCACCGGAAAATCTTCCATCCCACCTTGTTCACCCTTTTTTCCTCGAGCGAGGGGATACTCTTCTTAAAAGCTTTTTCTCTTTTTCAGGCTTCACATCCTTTTTTCTTCCAACCGCTGGCCACGAAGGTCTTCAACCTAGCGGGGGTCCTTTTTGCCCTTATGGCCACCGGTTTTAAAAAATGCGACAGATGCTCCAAGAACATGTCGTTCATGGACACCCATGACTGTTGTCTTCAGTGTTTTGGGGCCGACCATGACCCAGTGCTCTGCTGTCTTTGCAAGAAAATGTCCTCCAAGGCACTGCTGTTCTGTGAAAGCAAGTTCTGCTACGAGGGGACATGGAATGAGGGTGAAAGGGGATAGATTCAGGAGTGATATGCGGGAATATTTCTTTTCGAAAAGAGTGGTGGATCTGTGGAATAGTCTCCCAGTGGAGTTGGTAGAGATGAGGATAGTATCTGAATTCAAAAAAGCATGGGACAAACACAGAGGATCTCTAAAGGAAAAAAGGGGACTGTTGTAGTTGTTGATATGGAAGGACAGACTAGATAGGACATGTGGTCTTTTTCTGTCGTCATTTTTCTATGTTTCAATGCTCAACTGTAAGCAGAAGTCTGATGACATTTTCCAGAAGGTGGCCCTGGAATCCTTGGTGGCACCCTCGGTCGCCCTTCGGCTGGTGGGATCCTCCACTTCGGTTCCGCGTTCTCGGTGGCACTCCGACCACGGGTCCCCTGAAGTGGAGCGGCGTAAGAAGAAGAAGGCCTCGAAGTTGCTGTCAGGGGCTCTGGATAAGCATGGGCGCTCCCGCGCTTGGTCGCTCAGTCCTCCGTGGCGTTCCTGAGAGTCGGACAAGGAGTGGCCTCGAAAGGTACCTCATACAGATACAGAGGCCTCCAGCAATGGCACCCAGTCTTCTGAGGGTCATCCCGGTGAGGATCCCCTTTCCTCCTCCACGCCAGACCCGGTAACCCTGGTGTTGGTGTCACAGGGTTCCATGCCCATATGGGAGTCCCAAATGCTGGCACTAGAGCACAGCATTTCTGCCTTTTTAGCTGCCCAGCAGACATCCGTGCCCAGCACAGCTGGCCTGCGCCTCGAGACTGAGGTTCCCTCGAGAAGGACACCAAAATCTGCCCTGGAAACCCCCAAGAGCCACAGGCCTCATGAGGGTCCTCAGCATCTGTCTCGTTCGCCTTCCTGGTCCTCGGGAGCGAGATCTTCCAAGCGGATCTTAGCCTCTGGGCGGAGCGACCTGCCCGAGTCGGATTCCTCCTCGGACATCTTGGGCTGTGAGTCGGGCGGGGATACTTCCCCGGAGACCCATGCCCACAGGGGCCTCCCTTCGGAACCGTCCCTGCCTGCCTATCAGAGGTGTTCGCTGCCCGAGGACACATTGTTCCTAGCGTTTATGCCCACGGGCCCTCAGCCTGGCTATGAAGACTGAAGAGGAACCGCAAGCTGAGGAGCTCAATATTCTTCAGTACGAGTCCCCACCTCGGGAATCTCTTACTGTCCTGGTTCCCCACATATTGTCAAGACTGCTCCTCCGTATGTGGGAGATACCTGCTTCGGTCCCCATCGTCAGCAAGCGCCTCAACTTCATGTATAGGGTGCAGCGTGGCCTGGGGTTCTGGAGAACCCAGTTCCCGCACATCTCCATGGTTGTGAAGTCGGCAGTGTGGAAGCAAAAGAGCCCAAAGTCTCACTCTTCTGTCTCCCCAGGTAAGGAGTCGAAAGCTCTCGACACCCTGGGGCGTAAGGCCCACCAGGGTTCCATGCTCACTTGCCATATCCAGGCATACCAACTGTATATGGACATGTTCCTGCGGGACCTTGCCAAGGAGCTCGGTGGCTTTGCCGCAGGCCTTGGGGGCAAACCCCTCCTAAGGTTCCAGACCCTCCTCAAATCCGTCGTGGAATTTTCGAAGTACTTCTCCCGTGACACATATGATGGTTTTGAGTCCTCCGCCCGGGTGGCGGTGGCCAGCGTTGGAGCCCGGTGCCAGGCATGGCTCCAGTCTTCGGACCTGGAGCAGAGGGTACGTCCCTTGCCTTGGCGAGCAGCTGTATGGTAACCAATGGAGGATAAGGCCGGTGAGATAGATACGGAGTTCGTGACTCGAACACGTCTCTCGAGTAAAAGCTCCTTCCTCCCTCGGAAGAAGCATTAGCCTAAAAAGCCGTTATTCCAAAGGAAAGGGCTCCCTTAACCAGGGTTACCTGCCCTTCCAACCTACCTCTGCACCGACTCCCGGCACGCAGGGCAAGAGAGGTGCACATGGCCACGGCAAACCTAAAGGGCCTATGCAGGGGTTTTGATGCCGTCGGCATAGCCTCTCGCCCTTGGGCAGCTCTTCCACTGGTGGGGGGACGCCAAACAACAGGGTAGCCATGTTTTGCATCAACAAGAAGGGGGGAACAGGATCATGCCTTCTCTGCCAAGAGGCGATCCTCCTTTGCTCCTTCGCGTCTTGCTGGGGGATGACCCTGCGAGCGGTCTACCTCCCAGGCCAGGAGAATGTCCTCGCGGCAAACTGAGCAGGATGTTCCACCCACACGAGTGGCACTTGGATCCGGAGGTCACCGGCATCTTGTTCCATCGGTGAGGGACCTAATCCATGGACCTGTTTGCCAGTCCGGCAAACTCACAGCTTCCTCGTTTCTGCGGCCCGGTTCCGCACCTGAGCAGGGTGGCCCCAAATGCGTTCTTCTTGAGTTGGACCTCCAACCTTCTTTATGCATTCCCTCCTACTCCTCTCATCGCGAGGACCCTCCAAAAGGTACAGTGGGACCGAGCTTCGGTGGTCCTCGTAGCCCCCTCATGGCCTCGATAGCTTTGGTTTCCGCTTCTGCTCCGACTTGCGTCCGAGCCCCCAGCCCCCTGGGCTGTGCCCCGGAATGTTGACGCAGGAGGGTCAGGTGTTCCACCTGAACCTGGCCTCGCAGTCCCTTGCAGCTTGGCGGCTGAATGGGTTGCCTTAGCTCCGCTGTGCCTCTAGGAGGACATCGAGGAAGGACTCAGCTTGACGGGCGTATGCCTTTAAGTGGTGACATTTCTCACTTTGTTGCTCCGAGCTTCAGAACGACCTGTTCTCTTGCTCTTCCTGGTGGATCTTCCAGTACCTCCTCCACTTCTCGAAGGCAGGGCTGAAATCCAATTCGATCAGAGTGGGACCTCAATGTGGTGCTCATGCACCTCACACAAGGACCCTTCTAGCCGATAGCAATGTGCTTTCTTTGGCATCTCTCCTGGAAAGTGGTCTTCCTGATGGCTTTGACCTCGGCTAGCCGAGTCAGCGAACTTCAGGCCCTCATGGCTGAGGCTCCATACACCAGGTTCTATGGGAACAGGTGGTTCTCCGCACCCATCCCAAGTTCCTACCAAAGGTGGTCTCGGACTTTCATCTCAACCAGGAGAATAGTCCTATTGACCTTCTTCCCGAGGCCGCATGCCGACCAGGCATCGTCGGTGTTGCATACACTCAACTTCAAGAGGGCTCTTGCCTTCTACCTGCAGCGTACCCAGGTTCATCGCAAGTCCGACCGGCTCTTTGTCGCCTATGACCACAACTCGCCTGGGGTCACCAAGCGCAACGTCTCAGTCTGAGTGGCGGACTGCATTTCCTTCACCAAAGCAAAGGCAGGCACCCCAATGAATTGGCAGGTCACCGAGCCCAGCGTTCGAGCCAAGGCAGCCTCAGTGGCTTCGCTGTGCTCAATGCCTCTAACAGACATCTGCCGAGCTGCGACCTGGTCTTCAGCGAACACTTTCGCTGTACACTACTGCCTGGAGAGGGAGTCCCGCCAGGACAGCGCCTTCAGCCAGGCTGTACTCCATAATCTATTCGGGGTATAAGCAACTCTTGCCCTCCGACCATTTTTCGACGGCTACCAAGAGCTTCGTCCCAGGGCCCTGAAGACTCAAGCTCCTCCAGGCATCGACTTCTGCTCACAACTTCACGGAGGCATTTTGGGTTACAGGCTCGGTAGCCTGTAGCTAGGGAGACCCATATGTGAGGACTGACTTCCTGCTTGTTCCTAGAGAAAGAATAGTTACTCACCTCTAACAGGTGTAATCCAGGGACAGCAGGAATCGGTCCTCACTACCCTCCCACCTCCCCTGAAGAGTTGATATTTTTGTCCTTCCCTTGCCATCTGCTTAGTAGGGCTCTAGCTAGGGGACCAGACTGAGCAAGATGGCACCTTTGGGTGGGAAGAAGACCACGCATGCATGGCAGCAATCCCAAAGGCTTTCTTTGAAAGCTGGGGAATTGCTCCATGCAGGCTCCGTCAGTGCCGTGTCACCCATAAGTGAGGACTGATTCCTGCTGTCCCTGGAGAACACCTGTTACAGGTGAGTAACTACGCTTTTAAGGTGTTGATATCTGAATTAGAGCTTGAAGCTGTGACACTGAGCTTCAGATTTTTTTTGGAAATTAGACATATACCTCCATCTTTGCTGTTTTGTTTGTAGTAAATATTGTGTATGAGAGGGGACAAATTAGTTTCAAGATAACTGAGTCGGAGTCACTAAATCATGTTTCAGTGATGCATAGAATGTCTAGAGTATGTTCTTGTATAAAATCAGATATGGTCTGGAGCTTTTTCCTAGCAGAGTGTGAATTGATGAGTGTGCAAGTTAGTGGCGGTGTCTCCTTCCTTGGGGTTCTGTGGTTGTTGTCTCTGATAGGTGCTAGGGGGGTCTTTACTAGCAAGCAGTGCCTTTTCAGGTTTTTTAGGTATTGTGAATGCATCTGGTGCATTGGAGTTCCCTATAGTGGGTGTCTATTTATGGAAAATGGGAATGCTGTGGTAGAGATTTAGGCTGTCTGTCTCTGTAATTAGAGTAGCAAAAAATGGTAGTAGCAGAAGGCATAAGAGGTAGACAAATGTACCTTTTGTTTTTTCCCTTCCATGGTGTTCAGAATAGTGGAGTTCAGTCGTGGCTTATTTGCAAAGTGTTTTGGAATTCTACGGTGTGAGGGAATGGTGAATCTTGACTGCTCAGCATGCAGGTTCTAATGGGTACTCTAAGGGCCATGCCTGAGGACCCTTTGGCATGTCCCTTAGGCATTGGCCCGCTAGGCGCTGACACGCCTGAAGCGCGGTTATCTTTTATAAGGAAAGGGGATGCTGCTGATGATGTCATTTGGGGGTGGGGAAAGGAGCCGTCAGCAGCTGGCTGGAGCAGAGAGAGTCTCTTGTGCTGGAGAAGTCCCGATGATGTTGCAGCACTAGGGAGTCCCTTGCCTTGCTCCCCGGAGGATTGTGCGGCCAAGAGAGGAAGCTCTTGAAGTGAGCTCCTGAAGTGGTTGTCTTTTTATAGGGAGAGGGGATGCATGGGTTCATGCTTCCTCCTGGGCGGAATGTAGCTCGGTCACTCCCATAGGCATTTGTTGGGTGACAGAATGGTCATCACTTTTCTATTTTGTCGAGCATTACCACTTGGATGTCGACATTTGGGCAGATACAGCATTTGGTGCAGAGATCTTGAAGGCTGCTGTGCCGCCTTCCTGCCTAGCAGAGGCATAGTTTGTTACATCTCACTTGTCTGGACTGGCTTAGCAGGATAATATTAAAGGTGACATTTTACTTAGCAGATAATGTCCTTTTCCTTGTGTCTTGTTAGTCCAGTCCAGGACCTGCTCCTATGTCCTTTTGTGATCTGATATGATTGCCATTTTTCTGCAGTTTGGCCCTATGAGCTATATTCCTCTTGGCAAATCTTCTTTCTGAAGTGTATTCTTCATATGGTTATGTTCCTTGGACTGTTGTTCCTTGTTAAGCTCATTGAGGCTGTGTACTGTCATGGGTCTTGATCACGGCTTGGGTACAAATTCTGAGAAAGTACACCCCTAGTTGTCTCAGACATGGTTACCAAATGTACTTATAATAAACCTCTAGATTTTTTTTCTGTCTCCACCTCTGCTGGTAGAGGTTACACAACCCAATTATCTGGACTGGCCTAGCAGGACTCAAGTAAAGGACATAATGTGGTAAGTAAAATGTTACCTTCTGTTGCAACTCTGGATGAGCTAACATCTGGTGTATGTGCGATCACTGGCACTTGACATCAGTCAGAGCCTCAGGCTCATACTGGAACTTTTACTACACAGTGACAGCAAATTTGAGTCCCCTTTTTATAACCTGGTCCAGAATCCCCAATTACAGGCCAAGATCCAGTGGGACGTCCATACCATTCCTCTCTAGTTTTATGCAGTTATCCAGCGATTGGAAATATATAAATCATTGTCACTTCCTATAGAAACACAGAAGCTGTCGTAGAAGTTTTCCTGTTATGTTAACTGTATCAACTGCATCCCCTCTGATAAAGGATCATTATCTCAACGCAGACAAAGATAAGTATATGCACCTCTCAGCATGCACTTTGTAAAGGTTAAAAACAAAACAGGAGAATTGAAAACACCTTCCCTTATTCATTACTAACTAAAGAGTCTAAGGAGAGAGCACAATACTTAACTCAAATCTCAGCTATCATACATAATTGCATTGTTAGCATTCTCAACTTGTAGAGTGCCATGCCTGCTCTGCCAGAAGAATAGAATTTTTGGTTCCCATTCGAATTGATGATTTCACTCTTTGCCAAGCATGAATTAAGATGAAGTTAGACTCACTAGAAGAAGAAATATCTGCAGCCAAACTCCGACATGTCTGATGCAAGTCCTTTATTGTGGAGATTCATCTTCCTTCATATTTTTTATTTATTTACATTCTCTTATATACCGCGCTATTCTGCATCAGTGCGGTTTACATTGAACAAACTGAAATTACATTGAACAGGGCATTTTAACTTGGAGATAACTATTTTACAGGGAACATGGGCTATGGAGGGTTAAGTGGCTTGCCCAAGACCACAAGGAGCACCTGTGGGACTAGAAACCCCAGTCCTTCCGGCCCAAGGTTGCTGTCCTTTAGTGGGATTTGAACCCCCGACCTTCCGGCCTGAAGTACCTTGCCCCAACCACTAGGCCACTCCTCCACTCCATATATCTTCATATATCTTATTTATTTATTAGCTTTTATATACCGCACTATTTAGTATCAGAGTGGTTTACAGGAAACGTGAACAGTCAAGCAACTTTACATAGAACAGGCATAAAATATCAAAACAAGCAACTTTGCAACTTTACATAGAACAGGCATAAACAGCAAATCTAGGTAACATAGAGGCAGGTAAGTATTAACAAATGTGAGAACTAAATACATGTTATGTAGCCAGGATTCAAGGTATAGTCTGTGTAAGTGGAGAGGCCAGCATTATGAGAGTCCTTCATTATGTTATGTGGTCATAAGCCAGCTGGAAAAGGTGAGTCTTTAATGCCTTTCTGAACGTGGATAAGTCCATGATGACTCGGACTGAGGCAGAAAGGGCATTCCAGAAAGTTGGTGCGTATAAAGAGAAATTGCGGTTCCTGACAGCCTTAGTGCAAGTCCTTATGATTGTAGGAGTGACCAGGGTGTTTACCATGTTAGTTCTTCATGTTCTGTTGTCGGGGGTATGCTGACAGGAAGGATGCAGATGAGTTGTGGATAATCTTAAACATGAGAAGAAGAGCTTTATAGGTCAGACAGCTAGATATGGGGAGCCAGTGTAGTTGCATAAGGATGGGTGAGATATCCTCGTATCTAGAGACACTTTGGCATGATCGGGCAGCTGTGTTCATGGCCAGTTGGAGTGGTTGGAAGATGTATTTTGGGATGCCATGAAGAATAATAATTGCGTAGTCAAAGTGCGAGAGGATGAGAATTTGGAAGACTGATAGAAAATCTGAGGGGTTGAGGAGCGGACATATATGATGGAGGGTCCTTATCTTCTGATAGACTGCCTTGATAGTCTTATGTATGTATGCAATCATGGTCAATTCTTGGTCTAGGATTACTCCCAGATAGCGAACGTCTGGCTTAGTCATGAGTTCTACATCTCTCACCCGCAAGGAGGATGGTGGGGTAAAAGATTGATCTTTAGATTTAAATAAGACCTCAGTCTTCCTGCAGTTAATCTTCAGGTTATGTGTAGTGAGCCAATCAGAGACAGCATTGAAGCATTCTGAAATGACTGAAAAGTCAGGGCTGTCAGTGGAGAAAGGGGTATAGAGTAAAACATCATCTACATAGATGTGATATAGTATGTTGAAGGACTTGATTATTGTACAGATTGGCTGTATGTAGATGTTGAAAAGCAAGGCTGAGAGCAACGCGCCTTGTGGGACTCCTTGCATTTGCTAGAAGGTGCTTGAAGACTGTGTTCCCAAGCGGACCTGTTGCTGGCGACCCCTCAAGTATGATCTAAACCAATGGAAGGCAGAGTTCCGAATACCCTTTTGTTGTAGGCGGCCAAGGAGAAGGCTGTGGCTGATGGAATCGAAGGCAGAGGCGATGTCCAAAAAGATTAGGATGAATTCCTGCCTCCTCTTATCTATGCCGGTACAGAGCCTATCTAGGAGAGTTACAAAAAGGGTTTGCACTCAGTGCTGCTGGCGGAATCCATGCTGCTGTGGGTCAAGGGGGGTGTGGGGGGTCAATGTGGTCCTGGACCTGTTGCTGGACAATCTTTTCTAAGATCTTGGTCAGGAAGGGTAGGCTGGAGATTGGTCTATCTCCAGGAACAAGCAGGAATGTAGTCTTCACATATGGGTACGTCGGGAATGCTCCCCAGCGTCCAATTAGAAAGCTTTTGGGAGCATCCCACAGCACCTGCGTGCTGCCTTCCCGCCTTTCCCCAACTGCCTCTCTCCAGTTCTTCATTTTCCGTGGAGCCAGCAGGTCATGTTCTTGTCACCGCAGAAAATTTTCCTTCTTTTTTGTGGTCGCGTGTGCCTTCCTTGACGCTTTACCGGTACCGCCGGTTTTTCTTTCTTTCTTTCTTTCTTTTCTTAAAAAAAAAAAAAAAAAAACTTTTCCCATTTTTTCCAGGTGCACGCACCATTTTGGGCCTTAGGCCCAAGATCTTTTTTTTTTCCATAATGGAAAAACCCTCCTTGGGTTTTAAAAAGTGCACCAAGTGTGGCGGTACCATCTCCGTCACCGACACCCATGAGTGGTGCCTGAAATGTTTAGGCCCTGACCATTCCATCTCGGAGTGTATGGCCTGTGCCATGATGTCCAAGAGAGGTCGACAGAACCGAGCCGCCAAGCTCAGTACCCTGTTTCCCTCTGATGCAGCTTCGGTGGCATCGACGTCTTCCAGGGCTTCGTCTTCCTCCCGTGGATCTCAGGTAACTAAACATAAGTCTAGCCGGTCCTCAAAGGGTAGATCTCCTTCTAAGCATCGAGATGCCTCTGACGTTGCCCTTGAGGATTTTGCACCGGCAAAATTGCCCCGGCGGGAGGCTTCGGCTTCCAAAGCAGCATTGGGGCTCCAGGATGTTCTCGAGGCCTCAACCTTGGCAGAACTACTGGTGCCATGCTCTGGGGTACCAGCGGTCTTCTCCAGTACCGACATCCAGGCATCGGCAGTGTCGATAGACCAGAGGGTTCTGGCTATTGAACGCAGTCTGGCAGCTCTCCTTGCAGCATCAACACACTCGGAACCGCGTCAGACAGTTCAACCAGTACCGGTACCGACTCTGGCACCGGTACCAGTACCTACAGCATCGACATCAGCATCATGCGATACCTTCCGGTACCGTTACACCGGTACTGATTCCCCTCGGTACCGACTTCGGTCGGTACGGATATCGGGCTCTTCAAGAGCATCCTGACAGAAGGTACTTCGAGTCCTCAGAGGAATCTGAGGATTCTGACAGTTCTGTCAATGTGGGAATACTTCTCCCAGAGGAGCCTTCCTCCCCTAAACGCAGGATGTCTCCTCCAGAGGACATTTCCTTTCAGGATTTCATCAGGGAGGTGGCTCGAGGTCTGTCTATTACTGTGGCACCTGAAACAGAGCCCAGAGCAAAGGATTTGGAAATTTTACAATATCTTAAAACTCCTAAGGAGGCAGCTATCCTGCCCATCCATGAGATCTTGCATGATCTCATGTTAAGAATGTGGGAGACACCTCTTACCACCTCTCCTCATTCTCGTAGACTGGATACTCTGTATCGAGTCCCTCCTTGTCCTGGGTTCCAAAAAACTAAGCTTCCTCACCAATCTATTGTAGTGAAATCAGCTATGAGAAGGATCAAGAGTGCAAAGAGGCATGACTCTAATCCTCCAGGGCGTGAGTGCAGAACTTTGGATACTTTTGGACGTCGAGTCTTCCAAGCTTTCATGCTTTCTGCCAGGATCAGTTCCTATAGTCTATATATGGGAATGTTCCTGAAGGAAGTCACAGGTGATTTAGAGGCTTTGAGTCCTCCTCTTCCTGAGGATAGAAGACAGGATTTTCTCACATTGGTCAAACATGCCCAAGATGTTTCTAAATTTGTCAACTGTGCATCTTTTGACTGTTTTGAGTGCATAAGCAGAACCTCTGCCATTGCCATAGGTGCACGTAGAATTGCTTGGCTCCAGGCATCTGATCTGGAGCTCTGGGTACAAGACAAACTAGGAAATAATTCCTTGTACTGGTGAGAACCTGTTTGGTAAAAATTGGCAGGAAAAGGCCAATGAGTTGGATGCTGACAACTCCACCTTGGATAGATTGTCCAAGTCCAGAGCTGATCCTGCGAGGAAGAAATCTTTTAAGAAACCATTCTTTTCTAAAAAGAAAAAGTATTATCCTGCTTATTCTCAGCAGGGATGTTCTGCAGGTCAGCTTGTCAGGAAAGGTCAGCAACCACCCAAACAAAGAAAAGCAAAGGCTGCTAAGCCTCAGCCGTCCCGGTAGTCTCAGCCTCCACAAGGCCTTTGACTTTCAGCTAGAGAACTTAGCCTTCCTGACTCTCATTGGACCAGAGCCTTCTGCCATTCCAGGAAGGTTATATCACTTTGCCCCAAGATAGGGGCAGATAACAGCAGAGCATTGGACACTCTCCATCATAAGAGGGGGTACAAGCTTCAGTTTTCAAGCATGCCCCCTCCCACAATAATAAGGCAGTTCAATTCTCCAACCTCTCTTATCAACCTGTTAGGTCAGGAGGTCACTATGCTTCTTGCCCAAGGGGCAATAGAAGAAGTACCCATCCATCAGCAGGGTACAGGGTTTTACTCCCCCCCTATTTCATTATCCCAAAGAAAACGGGGGGATACAGATCTATCTTGGACCTCAGAGAATTTAACAAATTCCTGGTCAAAGAGAAATTCAAGATGATTTCTCTAGGAACTCTGCTGCCATACCTTCAGAGTCAGGATTGGCTTTGTTCTGCAGATCTCAAGGATGCGTACACCCATGTTCTCATCCATCCAAATTACAGAAGGTTCCTTCGGTTCCTTTTTCAAGGAAGGCACTACCAATACAGGGTGCTTCCTTTTGGCCTGGCCTCAACACCAAGAGTGTTCACGAAATGCATGGCTGTGGTAGCAGTATTTCTCCGCACTCTAGGGATATTCGTCTTCCCCTACTTAGACGACTGGCTCGTTCGAGCCCCAACAGAGTCAGAGTCCAGGACTTCTCTATCCTGCACAATGCGTATCCTTCAGTATTTGGGTCTGGTAATAAACATCCCAAAATCCAGTCTAACTCCCACTCAGTCTTTAGAGTTCATAGGAGCTTTGCTGGATACCAGAAAGGCAAGGACCTATCTCCCCCAGGCCCGTTGCCTTCGCATGGTGCAGTTAGCTTCTCAAGAAGTGCTAAAGCCTCATCTCACTGCCCGAGAAATGCTACAACTACTAGGCCACATGGCATCTACTGTGCATGTGGTTCCCTATGCCCGCCTCCATATGAGGGCAGCCCAGTGGACTTTATCCACTCAATGGACCCAGGTATCAGGATGCCTGTCTAACAAAATAGAAAACACAAGTCGCCTTATTTTGTCCCTCCAGTGGTGGAAGTCCACTCAAAACCTGTTGCTGGGGTCCCCTTTTCAACAACCCTTACCCCAAGCAACTCTCACAACAGATGCTTCTCCTATGGGTTGGGGAGCTCATCTGCAAGACCTCTCCACCCAAGGCACCTGGTCTCCACAGGAGACTCATCTACATATCAACCTCTTGGAGCTCAGAGCAATCTTCCTTGCTCTTCGAGTGTTCCACACCCTGCTCAGCTAGAAGACAGTCCTCATTCATATGGACAATCAAGTAGCCATGTTCTACATGAACAAGCAGGGGGGAACAGACTCTCTGTCGCTTTGCAACGAAGCTTTGCGACTATGGGCCCTCGCCAGAGAGCATCAGATTCATCTCCTGGCAGTATATCTTCCAGGCATACAAAACTCTTGGGCAGACAGACTCAGTCGAGTTCTGCTTCCACACGAGTGATCTCTGCATGCAGACCAGGTGGCCAAGATTTTTCAAATTTGGGGAACCCCGGACATAGACCTCTTTGCAAGTCCGTGGAATGCCAAACTTCCCCGGTTCTGTTCCAGAATTCCGGCTCAGGGGGCTCAGGCCAGGGATGCTTTCCTCCTTTGCTTGGGTCAAGACTTCCTGTATGCCTTTCCACCCATTCCCCTAATTCCCAAAACCCTGTTCAAGCTTCAGAGAGACAAAGGCCATATGATTCTCATAGCTCCACATTGGCCACGGCAGGTGTGCTTCCCACTGCTTCTACATCTCTCTCAAGCTCCCTCTCTGGAGTTAGGGTCTGCTCCAGATCTCCTATCCCAGGAGGACGGAATGTTATGGTATCCCAGTCCCCAGTCTCTGCATCTCAGGGCTTGGTTGCTGAAGGCCTAGATCTCCATGATCTTAATCTCCCTCAGCAAGTAAAAGATATTCTTTTTGCTTCCAGGAAACCTTCCACAAGATGCTTTTATGCTTTCAAGTGGAAAAGGTTTACCATATGGTGTTCGCAGAAGGGTCTTAACCCCCTTGCGATACCTCTGGAATCATTGATGGAGTATATCCTTCATTTATCCAATGCAGGACTTAAGACTAACTCAGTAAGAGTCCATTTGAGTGCTATTGCAGCTTCCTTTAAGCCTCTAAATGGACAGCCTATTTCCTCTCATCCGCTTAGATTTATGAGAGGCCTTCTTCTAACTAAGCCTCCCATTAGGCCACCACCGGTGGCATGGGTCTTAAACCTGGTTCTTGGGCAGCTCATGAAGCCACCTTTTGAACCTTTAGCTACTACCTCGAAATTCCTTTCTTGGAAAGTTATCTTTCTCATTGCAATCACATCAGCACGTCGCATCAGTGAGTTGCAAGCACTAGTAGCTGATCCACCTTATACAAGTTCCATCATGACAAGGTAGTCCTTAGGATTCATCCACACTTTATGTCAAAGGTGGTTTCGCTTTTTCATCTAAACCAAGCGGTCTACCTACCTGTGTTCTTTCCAAGGCCTCATGCATCAAATGCAGAAAGGAGCCTTCATACTTTGGACTGTAAAAAAGCTTTAGCTTTTTACTTACAAAGAACACAGCAACATAGAAAGTCCTCTCAACTCTTTATTGCTTTTGATCCTTCTCATTTGGGACTTCCAGTCTCCAAGAGAGCACTATCTAACTGGATTGCTCAGTGTATTTCGTTTGCCTATCAGAGTAAGAATCTTCCTCAGTGGAGGGCCATGTCACAGCTCACAATGTGAGAGCCATGGCAGCGTCAATGGCTCATCTGCACTCTGTGTCTATCGACGACATTTGCCGAGCAGCCACCTGGGCCTCGGTTCATACCTTTAGAGCCCATTACTGCTTGGACAAGGACTCCCGCCGGGATGCCTTGTTTGGTCAGGCTGTTCTTCAACACCTGTTCCATACCTAATCAACTTCTACCCGCCATCCCTGTTGGATGCCAGAGATCCATGGGGGGAAGTGGAGCCCTGGTTCAGGGACGCACCACTTCTGGGTTGTCTCCCTGGCATCTAAAGCTAGGGAGTCCCCATATGTGAAGACTACGTTCCTGCTTGTTCTCCAGGACCAAGCAGGAAGTCAGTCCTCACATATGGGTGACGTCGGCGCCGACGGAGCCCTCGCGGAGCAATTTTCCCCAGCTTTCAAAGAAAGCCTTTGGGAATTGCAGCGCGCATGCGCGGTCCTCTTCCCGCCCAAGGGTGCCATCTTGCTCATTCTTCTTTTTTCCGCGGAGCCCTACAGACGTCTGTGAATCCCCACCGAAAAGTTGATTTTTTCTCTTTATTTCTCTTTTTTCTTCGGTTCGACGCCGGTTCTTTTCCCGCCCGGACTCGCGACGCCGGTTGCGAGTCCGTTCTTTATTTTTCGGTTTTTTGTCCTTCGTGACAGATTTCGTGCCTTTTTACTTTTTCACTGGCAGCCCGGTCTTTCGACCTCGCAGGGGCCCTTTTTCCCCCGATGGCTGCCAGCGGCTTTAAAAGGTGTGACCTCTGTAAGAAACTTATGTCTCTTACAGACACGCACGACTTCTGCCTCCGCTGCCTCGGACCCGATCATGACCAGATGATCTCTGGTCCATGTGGCAAAATGTCCTCTAAAGCGTTGAGGAGTCGGCAGCATCAGCGGGAACGTATCTTCTCTGACTCCGGCCGGGCTCGGACCTCGTCAGAGGCTTCGACGTCTCGGGACTCTGGTCCTGAGCATCGTCGAAGTTCCTCTGAAAGGGGGTGTCCTACCCGGGAACATCATCGGAAGAAGAAACCCGCGAGGGCGGGATCGGTGGACGCTCCTGGTTCCTCGAGGGCCAGGTCGCATAGCCCCGATTCCCGTCCCGGGTCCTCGGAGGTGGAGAGGCCTTCAAAACATCCTCGACTCGAGTTGGACTTGCCCGCTCACGTGAGTACTGTTGTCCTCGTAGACTCGCCTCCAAAGGAGCCGACGTCGGGCCCGACGCCATCGGGGCCCGAGTCGGGGGCTGCTGGGTCTCCTGAGCTCGGACTCAGGTTGACGGCCTTGGAGAGCAGTCTGACTGCCTTCATGGACCAGCAGCGGGTATTGATCGCTGGCCTCGCCGGTGCTTCTGCACTGACCGCCGGGATGTCGACCTCCAAGTCGACCCCTGAGACCGAGCCGATACTCGAGTCCATGAGGGCTCGAGTCGATCCTCGGTCGCGGTCTCCTTCGGCCTCCCGTTCGGGACCGAGGTAGTCGATGCCGACTCCCTCGGCGTCGGGGCAGACGGCATCGATGCCCGCCTGACCGGAGCCGCTCGACGACTCCTCCGAGGAATCGGCCTGGGAATCCGAGGACGAAGAGTCACCTGGTTCCTTTCGGACTCGGTGTGTCCCATCGGACTCCCCCGAGTCCGAACCTCGGAGACAGTCCCCCCCGGAGGATACCCGGTTCTCGGACTTCGTGCGGGATATGGCCAAGGCCTTGGCCTTCCCCGCGGATCCCGAGGAGGAGCCTCGAGTCGAGGAACTCGATGCCCTCCAATATGACTCTCCCCCGAAGGAGGCCTTTATTGTACTGGTTCCTCCGATGCTGGAACGACTTCTCTTCCGCATGTGGTAGAGCCCGGCGGCGTCGCCGGTGTTAAGCAAGCGGGTCGATTCCATTTATCGAGTCCGCAAGAGCCCCGGGTTTCAAAAGGCACAACTGCCGCACCATTCCATGGTGGTGGAATCGGCCATGCATAGACTTAAGAGTCAAAAAATGCACTCCTCGGTGCCCCCCGGTAGGGAGGCCCGAAGCCTGGATGCCCTCGGTAGGAAGTGTTTCCAGGGCTCTATGCTTGCTTGTCGAGTCCAGACCTACCAGCTCTACATGGGCATGTATCTCCGAGACCTGGCTTAAGAAATTGCCGGGTTCTCTGCTGGTCTCTCCGACGAACCTTTGCAGAGGTTCCAAACCTTTTCAACTGGTATTCGAGAGTGCTCAAAGTTTATCTCTCGAGCAGCCTACGATGGTTTTGAGGCATCGGCTCGAGTAGCCGCAGCCGGCATCGGTGGACGCCGCCAGGCTTGGCTTCAGACATCCAACCTCGAGCCATGGGTGCAGGACAAGTTGGTCGATGTCCCCTGCAGAGGTGATAACCTCTTTGGCAAGCCCATGGATGAGAAGGCTGCACAGATCGAGACCGAGACTCTCACCAGGACTCGTCTCTCCAGGAAGACCTCTGCCCCTTCTCAAAAGCAGAAGGGCTCGGGGAAAAAGCCCTTTTACCCGAGGAAGGCGGCTGCCTATAAATACTACCCTCAGTATCAGGCTTCACCAGCTCCCCCACAGGGTAAGCAGGCCAAGGGACGGGGTAATGGGTCCCGTAGGCAGCAAGCCCCCAAGTCTGCACCACCGGCCCCTGCTCAGCAGGGTGGGGGTTTTTGACTTCATCAGCATAGCCTCTCCCCCTCAGCTGGTTTCTCTCAGCACAGGAGGCCGGCTGGTCCACTTTGCCCAAAGATGGTCCAACATCACCACAGATACCTGGGTACTTCACATAGTTCGAAAGGGCTATCTTCTTCACTTTCACCAGGTACCTCCCTCCTATTTTCCAGGGGAGCCTCCGAGACTCCCTCTGCACAGAGACTTACTCCTTCAGGAGTTAGCGAGTCTCCTTCAGGAACAGGCTGTGGAACCGGTGCCCCACCACCTGAAAGGTCAGGGGTTTTACTCCAGGTACTTTCTGATACCAAAAAGAACAGGAGGCCTCAGACCTATCCTGGACTTGCGAAACCTCAACAAGTTCCTTGCAAAGGAAAGGTTCAAGATGCTTACCCTTGGAATCCTGCTGCCCTACCTCCAGCAGGGAGACTGGCTATGCTCCTTGGATCTAAAGGATGCGTATTCTCATATCCTTATTCATCCAGACCACAGACAATATCTCAGGTTTGTGGTGGGGGAAATCATTACCAGTACAGAGTACTGCCCTTTGGCCTGTCCTCCGCCCCCAGGGTGTTTACCAAATGCCTGGCAGTGGTGGCGGCCTATCTAAGACTTCAAGGCATTTTTGTGTTTCCCTACCTGGACGACTGGCTCATCAGAGCCCAGTCTTCCCACGAAGCCATTCAAGCCACTCATCGCACTGTGACTCTACTCCAGCACTTGGGATTTGTCATAAACTTCGCAAAGTCCACTTTGCTCCCCTCTCAAGATCTCGAATTCATCGGCGCCAGGTTGGACACTCTTCAGGCGCGGGCCTTCCTGCCTCTGGACAGGGCCCAAAGGCTCATGGATCTCGCCAGCCACTTTCACAGCAATTCCCTGGTCTCGGCCAGGCAATTTCTGAGACTGCTCGGCCATATGGCTTCCACGGTCCATGTGACCCCCAATGCCCGCCTGAACATGCGACCTGCTCAATGGTGCCTTCGCACACAATGGCATCAGGGCACAGGGAGCCTAGCGGACTCCGTACAGATCTCCGACCGGCTGGTCTCTTCTCTGCAATGGTGGCTTCATCTGCCCAACCTAGTACTAGGAATGACTTTTCAGCCCCCTCCACATTCTCAGGTCCTGATGACCGATGCTTCTCTCCTGGGTTGGGGAGCACACTGCCAAGGGACATGTACTCAGGGTCTCTGGACTCCTTGGGAATCTGCTCAACAGATAAACTTCCTGGAGCTCAGAGCCATCCGCCTAGCGCTCAAAGCATTCTCTCAC
This sequence comes from Ichthyophis bannanicus, assembly GCA_033557465.1. Classification (NCBI taxonomy): domain Eukaryota; kingdom Metazoa; phylum Chordata; class Amphibia; order Gymnophiona; family Ichthyophiidae; genus Ichthyophis; species Ichthyophis bannanicus. Next base: position 406,670,368 of record CM066034.1, on the reverse strand, counting down.
CTGATTTCCCATCAGTCGGTGCTGATACAGACAGACAATCAGGTTGCAATGTTCTATGTGAACAAGCAAGGCGGGACAGGCTCCTTCCTTCTCTGTCAGGAGGCACAAAAACTATGCTCTTGGGCTGTCCACCACGGAATTATCCTCAAAGCTGTCTATCTCCCAGGTCAAGAAAATTACCTGGCCGACAAGCTGAGCAGGATTCTCCAGCCGCACGAGTGGAGGCTGGATCCGATGGTGGTTCAGCGGATCTTTCTCAAGTGGGGCCTCCCCACCATGGATCTGTTTGCCAGTCCTCTGAACAGGCAACTTCCCAGATTCTGCTCTCGACAACCGCATCCTCTCAGAGTAGCGGCGGATGCTTTTCTGATTCCATTGTCCACAGGCCTCTTATATGCCTTTCCTCCCATGCCGCTGGTGTCTCGGACACTCTTCATGGTTCTCAGAGACAAAGCCTCGATGATCCTAGTGGCTCCCCGGTGGCCGAGACAACCTTGGTTCCCGCTTCTAATGCAGCTGGCGGTGGACACCCTTCTTCCTCTGGGGTTTCAGCCCGACCTCCTGTCACAGGATTAGGGGACTCTCCTGCACCCCAACCTCCGGTCCCTTCATCTGATGGCCTGACTGCTGAAAGGGTAGTCCTTGCTCCCCTCTGCCTACCTCCAGAGGTGGAGGAGGTCGTCTTGGCCTCCAGGCGGCCCTCCACCCGGAAGTCCTACACTCTTAAGTGGCGTCGGTTCTCCGCCTGGTGTGCTCAGCAGTCTCAAGATCCCTTCTCCTGTTCAGCATCAGTGGTCTTGCAGTACTTGCTTTCCCTCTCCAATCTTGGACTTAAGTCCAACTCGGTCAAGGTCCACCTCAGTGCTCTTTCTGTGCATCACATGCCGGTGGATGGCAGACCTCTTTCTAGCCACCCTCTGGTGGCTCGTTTTCTCAGAGGCCTCCTTCTCCTTAAACCGCCTTTGCGCCCCCCAGCCCCGGACTGTGATCTCAATGTGGTTTTACAGCGGATTACCTGTCCGCCTTTCGAACCTATGGCTACCTGTCCTCTTCGTTTTCTTTCTTGGAAAACCTTGTTCTTGGTAGCCCTCACTTCTGCTAGACGCGTTAGTGAACTGCAGGCCCTGGTGTCTGATCCTCCGTACACTAGGTTCTACAAGAACCGGGTAGTCCTACGGACTCACCCTAAGTTTCTTCCCAAAGTGGTTTCCCCTTTTCACATCAACCAGGAGGTGGTGCTTCCGACCTATTTCCCAGGCCACACTCCAGCCGAGCTGAAATGGTCCTGCATACACTGGACTGTAGAAGGGCGTTAACCTTCTACCTTGACCGTACGCGGGAGCACAGAAGGGCTGTTCAGCTCTTCGTCTCTTATGACCCCAATAAGCTGGGGCTCCCTGTCTCCAAGCGTACCCTGTCCATCTGGATTGCTGACTGTATCGCTTGGGCTTACGAGGCAGCCGGCCTCTCGTTGGAAAGTCGAGTCACGGCCCATCGTGTCCGGGCGAAGGCTACGTCAGTGGCTTACCTCCGCTCTGTTCCATTGGCAGACATCTGCCGGGCCGCTACGTGGTCTTCAAGCCAGACTTTTGCGGCCCATTACTGCCTGGAGAGGGAGTCCCGCAGGGACAGTGCTTTCGGACAGGCAGTCCTCCGTAACCTCTTCGAGGTATAGGCAACTCCTACCCTCCATCCCGGATGTTGGGCTACCGGTTGGAGACGTATTCAGAGAAGATTCCTTCCTTCTGGGCTGTTGAGCTTGAGGGAGCTCATTTTTGCGCTTAGGGTCTCCGGTAGCCTTAAGCTTGGGAGTCCCATATGTGAGGACTGACTTCCTGCTTGGTCCTGGAGAAAGCGTAGTTACTCACCTGTAACAGGTGTTCTCCAGGAGCAGCAGGAATCAGTCCTCACAACCCTCTCTCCTCCCCTTGGAGTTGCAGTTCTATGCTTTCGTTTTTTTGCTAATTTTTTGCTGTCTTTTAGCTATGTCATCTGACTGAGCAAGATGGCACCCTTGGGCGGGAAGAGGACCGCGCATGCGCGCTGCAATTCCCAAAGGCTTTCTTTGAAAGCTGGGGAAAATTGCTCCGCGAGGGCTCCGTCGGCGTCGACGTCACCCATATGTGAGGACTGATTCCTGCTGCTCCTGGAGAACACCTGTTACAGGTGAGTAACTACGCTTTCCTGGAGATAGCATAGTTACTCACCTGTAACAGGTGATCTTTGGGAACAGCAGGAATTTAGTCGTCACAATCCACCCACCTCCCCTAGGAGTTGTATCTCTCTATCTCCTTCCCTTTCCCTCTCTCACTCTTTTTCTCAGCTTTAAAACTCAACTGGAGAGAGGCAGTTGGAAAAGGCAGGAAGGCAGAACGCAGGCGCTGTGGGATGCTCCCAAAAGCTTTCTAATTGGATGCTGGGGAGCCTTCCCGCTCAGGCTCCGTCAGTACCGACGTACCCATATGTGAAGACTAAATTCCTGCTGTTCCCGGAGATCACCTGTTACAGGTGAGTAACTATGCTGTATGAGCTGATGTCTGTTGGGTTAGATTTATTGCTTTTTAGCAGGGGTCTGATGGAGGCAGATTTAAGGGACGCTGGAAGAGAATCTGTGGACAAAGAAAGGCGTACTATTCTGGAGATAGCTGAACTTAGTTTGGATCTTGCCTTCTTAATCCAGAATGCAGGGCAAGGATTAGCTGGGGATGAAGAGGTGTTGATTTTGCCGATGTTTTCTATTTGTTCAGCTGAGTATGGGTAGAAAGAATCAAGAGTAGGTATGGGTGCATTGCCTGTTGGTGGTTTAGGAAAGGAATGTTCGTCATCAAGTTTCTCTGAGAGCAAGGTAATTGAATTCATCTTGCTCTTGAAGTGAGAGGCAAAATTGCCAGGCTAGGGGTAATTGCTGGTAGGTTCTTAGAGGCGTCACTTGTAAGGGATCTAACAATGCTGAAGAGCTTGCAGGGCTTGTTAAGCGAGTGCATAAGGGTGTTAGAATCGTATTCCCTTCTCTTGAGATTAACTGCTTTTCGGTGTTCTTGTAGTTTGGTCAGGTAGGCAACGTGGTCAATGTCATGCCTAGAATGCCGCCAGCATCGCTGAAGCTTTCTGAGGAGCAATAAGAATTCACGAAGATCAGAAGTGAATCATCTCGCTGTGTGCTTCCTCCTAGTGGGCTTACTAGTTACTCTTTTCTGTAACTAAAAGACAGGTGAGCTATTGATTTCTTATATGCTAAATATATCCCCCCACTTTTGACCTCAAATCATTAGGTCCTTATATCGACAGAGAAGTTCCAATAAAGACAAAAGTAACACAAATGCCAAGTACAGAACAGGCAGAGCTTAAAGATTCCAAATTACCCCTGCCTACTGATAGATTAATATGAATAAAATATGACCTCTAAAATGCTTGTATGCAAATGCTAGAAGTCTAAAAAATAAGAAGGGAGAGTTAGAATATATAGCACTAAATGAGAGGTTATATATGATTGGTATCTGAGACCTGGTGGAAGGAGGACAACCAGTGGGATACTGTGATACTTGGGTACAAATTATATCGCAATGATAGAGTAGATCAAATTACTGGAGGATTTGCGCTCTGTTAGAGAGGGCATTGAGTCACACATGATTAAAGTGTTGCAGGAAAAAAAATACACGGTAGAATCTCTCTGTACATCTCTTACCCCCAAGGAGGATGGTGGGGGTAAAAGATTTATCTTTGGATATAAATAAGACCTCAGTCTTCCTGCAGTTAACCTTCAGGTTATGTGTAGTGAACCAATCAGAGACAGCATTGAAGCATTCTGAAATGATGGAAAAGTCCAATTAAATTAATTCCAATTAAAAAGGGGAAAGTGATGGCATTTGGGGATTTACTACCAACCACCTGGCCAGAATGAACAAATGGATGATGAAATGCTCAAAGAAATCAGGGAAGCAAACAAAAGTTACAAAACAGTAATAATAATGGGGGATTTCAATTACCCCAGTATCAACTGGGTCAGTGTCTCGGCAGGACATGCTAGGGAGATGGTTTTTAAATGAAATAAATGACTGCTTCTTGGGGGGCAGCTGGTTCATGAACTGACAAGAGTGGAAGCCATTTTGGACCTAGTCCTTAGTGATACACCAGATCCTGGTGCAAGAGATAAGGGTGTTGGGGCCACTTGTCAATAGTGATGATCGTATGATCACATTTGATTTTATAAATGGAGGAAGGACGGCAAAGGAATCCTCAATTCTGCTTTTTAACTTTCAAAAGGGAAATTATGATAAAATGAGGTAAATAGTTAAGAAAAATCTAAAAGGAACAGCTGTAAAGGTTAAAGATTTACATCAAGCATGGGCGTTGTTTAAAAATACTTTCTCCAGGAACAAGCAATAAGTCAGTCCTCACATATGGGTGACGTCTGTGCCGACAGAGCCCGCACAGAGCATTCCCCCAGTTTTCACAGAAAGCCTTTGGGATGCTATCACTCATGTGTGGTCTGCTTCCTGCCCAAGGGTGCCATCTTGCTCACTCTCCTTTTTCCACGGTGCCCAATGGACACTTGATCTGTTTCTCCGAAAAAATCCTCTAAAAATTATCCTTAAAAGTTGTTTTATCCTGGTTTGCGTGACAGTTCGTCTTCCCACCTCAAGCCGGAGCCGGCACCGTTCCCAGCTCTTTACTTCTTTTTTTGATGAGGCTTGCATCGAGCGACGTTCGTGCTCTTTTTCACCCAGGGGTCTCCTACCATGTCTCCCAGTGGATTCAAAAAGTGACACTACTGCATCAAACCATGTCTATCACAGACACCCACGGCTGCTGCTTATGCTGCCTCTGCCCAGACCACGACAGTACCACCTGCAACCTGTGCCAGGCCAGGACGCTGAAAACTAACAAAAAAAGGTTGGAGTTGCAGCAGAGGATGTTCCTGTGACCCATCTCGGCCCCGGCGCTGAGCACCTCCTGAGCATCTTCGTAGTCTCGTGGCAGCTCCTCCGTAAAGGCCCCGGACCCTAGGAAGAAAAAGAAAAAATCCAATGGCAAAACCCAGTAAGGTCCCGTAGCAGACTCTGGTGACTCCGAGTAGTGCCCCCCTAAGTCTCAAGGAGTCCTAGCCTGTGGCAACCATGCGAGGCTCCTTGAGACAGTGGTCCTCATCAAGGACACACTCATGAAAGTGCCAGTGTTGGGCCTGAGGCACCGATGCAGACATATGTGGAGCCTTCTGGCATCGAATCCAGAATGGCAGCCATGGAGCAGAATATCTTTGCCATCTTGGCCTTGCTGCAGGCAATGATGTCTGGTTCGTCCACGTCATCTGCCCCAACAACCGTGCCCCCAACTGCGGGGGAGTCCCTGGGTGTCGAGCCAGGCCCTGAGTGCCACCAGCTTCAGGTGAGCCCTCGTCACAGATTGAGGTCCCGGTCCCGATCATAGAGTGTCCAGAACTCCCCTGCCAGTTTCGGGGAGTCTAACCCACCAGGAGACCCCGGTTCCTCGGGGCTGACCTTGAGGCGCAGGAGTCCTGAACCTCGGAGTTCTCGACACCCTCCGATTCTGACTGGGAGATCAACATCGAGGCCTCCCCCGATACCTCTCAACACTGAGATGTCCCTTCAGAGCCATCTCCCCTGGAGCCGCAGCGCCACTCTCCACCCGAGAACGTGATCTTCCACAACTTCGTCCGGGACATGGCCCAGTCCCTCTCGGTCCTGACTGAATCAGAGTGGAATCCGTGCACCGAAGTACTGGAGATCTCCAGTATGAGTCCCCACCAAAGAAGACTCTTAAGGTGCCGGTGCAGCTCATCCTCGAGCAGCTGCTCCTGCGGATATGGGAGACCCCCAGCCTCTATGCCGGTGGTCATCTGACACCTCGATGCCATCTACTGCATCAAGAAGGACACTGGCTTCCAAAAGTCCCAACTCCCACATAACTCCATGGCCGTGGAGTCTTCTATGCAAAAACTCAAAAGCCATAAGAATTACTCTTCTGTTCCCCCAGGCAGAGAGGCCCGAGCCCTTGATGCCCTCTGGTGCAAGTGCTTCTAGGGATCCATGCTGGGCTGTTGGATACAGGCCTATGAGTTGTACATAGACATGTACCTCAAGGGCCCCATGGAAGAACTGGCAAGCTTCTCCGCAGCCCTCCCTGGGGAACTCCTCCAGAGGTTCTAAGCCCTGACATCTGGGATCCTGGGACTGTTCAAAGTTCCTATCCCGTGCTGCCTATGATGGCTTTGAATCAGCAGTCCGGGTAGCAGCAGCAGGCATTGGAGCCCAGCACCAGGCCTGGTTGCAGACCTCCAACCTCAAGCAATGGGTGAAAGAGAAATTGCTCGACGTCTCCTGCACCAGGGAAAACTTGTTAAGCAAACCCATAGCCAACAAGGCGACCGAGATAGAGGCCATGGTCGTGACCAGGCTGAGGTTCTCAAGAAAGACCTCAACACTTCCCCAGAAGAAATCATCAGGAAAAAGACCATCTTTCCCAAGAAAAAAGGGATCCTTTCACCAGAGCCCTTACCAACCCTTCTCGAGGCAACAGCAGCAGGACCCCCCCCCCCCAGCCCAAGAACCTGGGCCATGGGCAGAGGAAGCCAAAGGCTCAGAAGCCTAGGCCACCAGCTCCCACCCAACCTTGGGGAGCTTTTGACTCCCAGGCAGGGCCTCCTCTCCCCCGGAAGACCCTCCACAGCACAAAGGGGGCTGCCTGACACTCTTTGCCCACAGGTGGGCTGGGGTCACCACAGATCAGTCGGTCCTACAAGTTGTAAAGGAGGGCTATCTCCTCAGGTTCCAGCAAACACCTCCAGGGTTCCTCCCAGGATAGCTGGTGAAGGCCTCTCCTTCACCAGACCTTGCTCCTTTCAGAGCTCGCAGGCTTGCTCAATGACAGGGCGGTAGAACCCTTACTCAGTCATTTGTGGGGAAAGGGTTTCTACTTCAGGTATTTCCTTGTCCCCAAAAGATCTGGGGGCCTCAGGCCCATACTAGACCTGTGAAACCTGAACAAGTTTCTGGTAAGGAAAAAGTTCAAGGTACTCTCCCTTGGAAATCTGCTGCCCTACCCCCACCAGGGAGATTGGCTGTGCTCCTTAGACTTAAAGGATGCGTATACCCATATCCTGATCCACCCCTCCCACAGACAGTATCTAAGGTTCGTGGTGGGGGGAGTGTACTACCAGTACAGAGTGCTTCCATTTGGCCTGGCATCCTCGTTAAGAGTCTTTACAAAGTGCCTTGCGGTCATGGCTGCCTACATGCACCTCCAAGGGCCTTCGTCTTCCCCTATTTGAACAATTGGCTCATCAGAGGCAGCACGGTCCCCGAGGCCAGTCAGGCAACAGGGCGAACAATTTGCCTCATGCAGTACCTAGGGTTTATCAACTACCCCAAATCCCACCTCTCTCCGGCCCAAATCCTGGAGTTCATAGGTACCAGCTCGTCACATTACAGGTCAAGGCCTTCCTCCCAATGGAAAGGGCTCATCGCCTCGTACATCTGACAGGAGAGGTACAGAGTCACTGGTCGGTACCGGCTCACCGCCTCCTTTGCCTACTGGGCCATATACTCAATGGTCCATGTCATGCTCCTAGCCCACTTGCACATGTAGGTAGCCCAGTGGTGTCTACGCTCCCAGAGGACTCAAACCACGGGCAGGTTGCAGGACAGGGTGAGGGTTACTCACCAGCTGGCAGACTCCCTCAACTGGTGGTAGTCTCTACGTCACCTCCAAGCAGGAATGCTATTTCAGGCACCTGCGCCACAGAGGGTCCTGACCACAGACTCCTCTCTCGTGGGTTGGGTGGCATGTTGCAAAGACCCCTGCATTCAAGGCAGCTGGTCGCAAGAGGAGTTGCTCTTGCAGATCATCTTCCTGGCCCTGCGAGCATTCCACCACTTCCTCTGCAACTGTCCTGTGCCAATCTAGACGGACAACCAGGTCACTATGTTTTATGTAAACAAGCAGGGGTCACGGGTTTGTTTTCCCTCTGCCAGAAGGCGGTGTCTCTCCTCTCCTTCGCAGTACGCCACAGAATGCTCCTATGGGTAGTATACCTTCCAGGTCAGGAAAACTGCTTAGCAGACAAACTCAGTAGAGTCATACACCCACACGAATGGCATCTGAACCCTAGGGTGGTGCAAAGGCTCTTCCGCCTCAGAGGCAGGCCCATGATGGACCTGTTCGCCTCCACGGACAACACACAGCTGCTCTGCTTCTGCTCATGCCAGCCGCACCCGCAGAGGGTTGCAGTGGGATGTCTTCCTGATCCCATGGTCCCGTGGGCCTCCTCTATGCCTTCCCCCGACCCCCCCCTCTAGTGGCCAGGACTCTCTTCAAGGTCCAGAGCGAGCGGGCATCAGTGATTCTGACGCCCCCAGTTGAGCCTGGCAACCCTGGTTCACTCTGCTGCTCTCCTTGTCGGTGGCACTCCCAGTACACCTGAGTTGGGTCTGGACCTCCTGTCCCAGGAGGAGGGCTCACTTGCACCCCAACCTAAGGTCGCTAACACTGACATCGAGGCTGCTGAAAGGGTAGCCTTGGCTCCTTTCATTCTCCTAGGGGAAGCTGAGGAGATCCTGCTGGCCTCCCGAAAACCCTCCACCAGACGAGCATACGCCTTCAAATGGTGAAGATTCTCTGTTTTTGGTGTGCAGAAAGAGAAGAGAACCCTTTCCCCTGTCACGTGCAACTAGTACTACCATACTTACTGCACCTCTCGCACGCAGGCTTGAAGTCTGATTCAGTGTGGGTACGCCTGTGCCACAGCTATTCACCATCACCCTATAGAGGGAAAATCCCTCTCAAGCCAACCCCTGGTCTGCAGATTCTTCGGGGGTCTCTTGCTGTCGAAGCCCCCTCTATGCCCTCCTGCAATGGAATGGGACCATAACGTGGTGTTCTCCCAACTCACCAGACCGCTGTTTGAGCCCCTGGCCCACCTGCCTTTTGCAATACCTATCCTGAAAAGTTTTTTTTCTGGTGGCTTGGTGAGTAAGTGAGCTGCAAACCTTAGTGGCAGATCTCCATATACAAAGTTATATAAGAAAAGGGTAGTGTTCTGCACACACCTCAATTCCTCCCCAAGGTGGTATCCCCTTCCACCTCAACCAGGAGGTGGTCCTTCCCACCTTTTTCCCACAGCCTCACGCTGGCAGGGAGGAACTCATATTGCATATGCTAGACTATAAGCAGGCCCTGTCCTTCTACCGACAGTAGACCCAGGCCCATCGCAAAGCTCCTCAGCTCTTTGTGTTCTGTGACCCCAGTAGACTGGGGCTCCCGGTAACAATGCAAACTCTGTCCAGTTGGGTGATGGATTGCATTGCCTTCGTCTAAGTGAACTGGCCTTCCCCTTGAGCACCAGATCACTGCACATCACGTGTGCGGGCTATGGCCACGTTTGTAGCCAACGTCCACTCAGTGCCTGTGACAGAAATCTGCAGGGCCGTCACATGATCTTCGATTCATTCGTTTGCAGCTCACTACTGCCTGGAGAGCAAGTCCTGCAGGGATATTGCCTTTGGGCAGGCAGTACTCTGTAATGTTTTTGGGGTGTAGGCAACTCTTGTCCTCCGACCCTTCTGTGTTCAGGCTACTGGAGTGATAGTCACTGGATGCTAGGGTCTTGCATTGTCTCTTTCTCCAGAACCAAGCAGGAAGTCAGTCCTCACATATGGGTGACGTCGGCACCGACGGAGCCCCCGTGCGGAGCATTTCCCCAGCTTTCAAAGAAAGCCTTTGGGAATGCAGCACGCATGCAAGGTCCCCTTCCCATCCAAGGGTGCCATCTTGCTCAGTCTTCTTTTTTCCGCCGGTTTCCCTTTCCTGCCTGGGCCCGATACATCGGTATCGAGCCCGGATTTCTTTTTTCGTTTTTTGTCCTTAGTGACTAGCGTACGCACCATTTTTCTATTTTTCACTGGCAGCCCTGTCTTTTGAACTCGCAGGGGCCCTTTTTCCACCGATGGCTGCCAGCGGGTTTAAAAAGTGTGATCGGAGTAAGAAACTTATGTCTCTCACCGACACACATGACTGCTGCCTCCGATGCCTCGGGCCCGATTATGACCCAATGATCTGTGGACCATGTGGAAAAATGTTCTCAAAGGCGTTGAGGAGTCGGCAGCACCAAAAGGAAAGAATCTTCTCTGACTCCACGTCCGGATGGGCCCGGACTTCGTCAGAGGCCTCGACATCTCGGGACTCCGTCCCCGAGCAGCGCCGAGGCTCCTCTGAGAGGGGGTCTCCCTCACGGGAGCATTGCAAGAAAAAAAAACCCGCGAGGGCGGCGTCAGTGGATGCATTTGGCTCCTCAAGGGCCAAGTCGCATAGCCCCGAGTGCCGTCCCGGGTGTAAGGAGTCGGAGAGGCCTGCCAAACAGCCTCGTGTGGAGATGGAGTACCCAGGTCACGTGAGTACTGTAGTCCTCGTGGACTCTCCTCCGGGGGAGCCGCCGTTAGGGCCCGAGTCGGGGGCTGCTGAGTCTCCTGAGCTCGAACTCAGGTTGACGGCCTTGGAGTGCAGCTTAGCTGCCTTCATGGAACAGCAGCGGGCACTGATCGCCGGTCTCACCGGTGCATCTGCCCCGACCACCGGGACCTCAACATCCAAGTCGACCCTGGAGGCCGAGCCAATCCTCGAGTCCATGCGCTCTCGAGTCGATCCTCAGCCAAGGTCTCCCTCGGTCTCCTGCTCGGGACCGATGTCGTCGACACCGGTACCCTTGGCATCGGGGTGTATGGCATCGGTGCCTGCCCAACTGGAGCCGCTTGATTCCTCCTCCGAGGGGTCGGGCTGGGAAATGGAGGATAAGGAGTCCCCGGACACCTTTCGGATTCGGTGTCTCCCATCGGACTCACTGGAGTCCGAGCCTCGGAGAAGGTCCCTCCTCCCGGATGATACCCGGTTCTCGGACTTCGTGCGGGTTATGACCAAGGCCTTGGCATTCCCCACGGATCCCGAGGAGGAGCCTCGAGCTGAGGAGCTCGAGGCACTGCAGTATGTCTCTCCCCCAAAGGAGGCCTTTACTGTACCGGTTCCTCCGATGCTGGAACGGTTGCTCTTCCACATGTGGGAGGCGCCGGCCTCGATGCCGATTTTGAGCAAGCGGGTCGATTCTATCTATCGAGTCCGCAAGAGCCCCGTGTTCCAAAAGGCACAGTTACCGCACCACTCCATGATTGTGGAATCGGCCATGCATCATCTGAAGAGTCAGAAGATGCACTCCTTGGTGCCTCCCGGCCGGGAGGCCCGGAACCAGGATGCCCTAGGTAAGAAGTGCTTCCAGGGCTCTATGCTTGCTTGCCGTGTCCAGACCTACCAGCTGTACATGGGCATTACAAGCACTATTTATTCATTTACACTTCAAGCTACCATACACACAATAGAACCGGCTCCCGTATTACTCAGAAAACTACTACACATAACAACAACCCAGAACAAAAGATCAAAATGTGAAAACACTGTATTCTTATCAAATATCAAATCTTGTTGTAACCTATTCAATATATATATAATTATGTATAATTATTTAGATAGTTATTCCCCAGTTCACACCCAGTTGATTTTCCCTGTTATCTGTAAACCTAGATCAGTCATGTATTGACAGGTATGTTGTTGTTCAATGTAAACCGCGCTGATGATGAATAGTGCGGTATATAAAAAATGTTAAATAAAAATAAATAAAAAAATGTACCTTCGAGACCTGGCAAAGGAGATTGACGAGTTCTCTGCTGGTCTCTCCGAGGAACCTTTGCAGAGGTTCAACGCCCTGTCATCGGGGATTCGAGAGTGCTCGAAGTTTATCTCTCGAGCAGCCTATGATGGCTTCGAAGCTTCGGTCCGAGTAGCCGCGGCCGGCATCGGTGCACGCCGTCAGGCCTGGCTACAGTCATCGGACCTCGAGCCATGGGTGCAGGACAAGTTGGTCGATGTCCCCTGCCGAGGTGAAAACCTCTTTGGCAAGCCCATGGCTGAAAAGGCTGTGAAACTCAAGACCGAGACTCTTACCCGGACAAGGCTGTCCAGGAAAACCTCTGCCCCTTCTCATAAAAAGAAGGGCTCAGGGAAAAAGACCTTTTACCCGAGGAAGTCATCTGCCTATAAACAATACCCTCATTTTCAGGCTTCTGCGGCTCCCCAACAGGGTCAGTAGGCCAAGGGGCAGGGACATGGGTCCCGTAGGCAGAAAGCCCCCAAGCCACCAGCTCCGGCTCCTGCACAGCATGGAGCGGGGTTTTGACTCCAGTGGCATAGTCTCTCTTCCTCAGCTGTCCCCTCTCGGCACTGGAGGCCGGCTGGCCCTGTGCGCCCACAGGTGGCCAGCCGTCACAAGGGATACATGGGTACTAAGTATAGTTCAGAAGGGCTATTTCCTCCACTTCCACCAGGTACCCCCCTCCTATTTTCCAGGGGAGCCTCCAAGACTTCCTCTGCACAGGGACTTACTCCTGCAGGAGTTAGCAAGCCTTGTAAAGGAACAGGCAGTGGAACCAGTGCCCCACCACCTGAGAGGTCAAGGCTTCTATTCCAGGTACTTTTTGGTACCAAAAAGAACAGGAGGCCTCAGACCCATCCTAGACTTGCGGAATCTCAACAAGTCCCTGGAGAGGGAAAAGTTCAAGATGCTTACCCTTGGAATCCTGCTTCCCTACTTCCAGCAAGGAGATTGGCTATGCTCCTTAGATTTAAAGGATGCGTATACTCACATCTTCATTCATCCAGACCACAGACAATATCTCAGATTTGTAGTGGGAGGGAATCATTACCAGTATAGGGTACTGCTTTTTGGCCTAACCTCCGCCCCCAGGGTATTCACCAAATGCCTAGCGGTGGTAGCGGCCTACCTCAGGGTTCAAGGCCTTTTCGTCTTTCTATACCTGGACGACTGGCTAATCTGGGGCCAATCCCCACAGGAGGCCAATCAAGCCACCCTCCGCACTGTCGCTCTGCTGCAGCATCTTGGGTTCGTTATAAACTTCGCAAAGTCCACTTTGCACCCCTCACAGAACATGGAGTTCATAGGAGCCAGACTGGACACCCTTCAGGGAAAGGCCTTTTTGCCTATAGACAGGGGGCACAGGTTGATGGATCTGGCCAGTCAGTTCCACAGCAATTCTCTGGTCTCCGCCAGACAGTTCCTGAGGCTCTTAGGCCACATGGCTTCCACGGTCCATGTGACTCCAAATGCCCGTCTGCACATGAGGCCGGCTCAGTGGGGCCTCAGAACTCAGTGGCACCAAGCCACGGGAAACCTCACGGACAGAGTGAGGGTGTCCACACTACTAGAGTCTTCTCTGCAGTGGTGGCTTCATCTTCCGAATCTGGTACAAGGGGTGCTTTTTCAGGCACCTCCACACTCCCAGGTGCTGACGACCGATGCTTCTCTTCAAGGTTGGGGTGCACATTGCCAGGGGGCATGTACTCGAGGACTGTGGTCTCCTTGGGAGGCCGCACAGCAGATCAATCTCTTAGAACTGAGAGCTATCCGCTTAGCCCTGAGAACTTTCTCTCATCTCATCTCTCACCAGTCTGTCTTCATTCAGACGGACAATCAAGTTGCTATGTTCTATGTGAACAAACAGGGGGGCACAGGGTCCCGCCTTCTATGTCAAGAAGCGCAGAAGCTGTGCTCCTGGGCAGTCAATCACGGCATTCTTCTCAAAGCGGTCTATCTCCCAGATCAGGAGAGTTACCTGGCGGACAGAATGAGCAGGATCCTGCAGCCGCACGAATGGCAGTTGAATCCTTTCGTGTTTCAACAGATCTTCCTGAGATGGGTTCTTCCAACCATAGATCTCTTTGCCAGTCTTCTGAACCGTCAACTACCCAGGTTCTGCTCTAGACTACCGCATCCTCTCAGAGTTGCAGCGGATGCGTTTCTCATTCCATGGTCTACAGGCCTCCTATATGCGTTTCCTCCCATGCCTCTAGTGTCCCGGACATTGTTCAAAGTGATCCGGGACAAGGCCTCAGTGATCCTGGTGGCCCCCAGGTGGCCAAGGCAACCCTGGTTCCCACTTCTTTTGCAACTAGCTGTTGACACTCCTCTTCCTCTGGGGATTCAACCCGATCTCCAGTCTCAGGAGCAGGGATCTCTCTTACATCCCAATCTCCAGTCCCTCAATTTGATGGCCTGGCTGCTGAAAGGATAGTTCTAGCGCCCTTACTACTGCCTAGGGAAGTGGAGGACGTGGTATTGGCCTCTAGGAGGCAATGCAACTGAAAGTCTGATACCCATAAGTGGCGCCGATTATCTACCTGGTGTACTCTACACGAGAATCCTTTCTCATGCCTGGTACCAGTGGTGCTGCAATATTTGCTTCACCTGTCCAACCTAGGCCTTAAATCCAATTCTGTTAGAGTTCATCTTAGTGCCCTTTCAGCACACCACTCACCGGTGGAGGGTCAGTCTCTATCCAGCCATCCTTTGGTGGCTTGCTTCCTCAGAGGCCTGCTCTTGTTTAAGCCTCCGGTGCGTCCACCTGCCCCTGAATGGGATTTAAATGTGGTCTTGCAACGGCTTACTTGCCCACCATTTGAACCTATAGCTACTTGCCCTTTGCGCTTTCTTTCCTGGAAAGTGTTGTTTCTGGTAGCTCTTACCTCAGCTATATGAGTGAGTGAGCTTCAGGCCCTAGTATCAGATGCTCCATATACTAGGTTCTATAGGAACAGAGTAGTCTTACGGACTTACCCTAAGTTCCTTCCAAAGGTTGTCTCCTCCTTCCACCTCAATCAGGAGATGGTTCTTCCAACTTTCTTTCCCAGGCCTCATGCTAGCCGGGCTGAGATGGTCTTGCATACCCTGGACTGTAGGAGGGCGTTGTCCTTCTACCTTGACCATACGCGGGGGCACCGGAGGGCTGTTCAGCCCTTCATCTCTTTTGACCCCAATAAGTTAGGGTTAGCTGTCTCTAAGCATACTTTGTCCATATGGGTAGCCAACTGTATCACCTGGGCTTACAGGGCAGCCGGCCTCTCCTTGCAGGGTCGAGTTACGGTTCACCGTGTCAGGGTGAAGGCTGCATCAGTGGCTCATCTTCGCTCTGTTCCATTGGCAGACATCTGCCGGGCCGCTACTTGGTCTTCAAGCCAGACTTTTGCGGCCCACTACTGCCTTGAGAGGGAGTCCCACAGGGACAGTGCTTTCGGGTAGGCAGTACTCCATAATCTCTTTGTGGTTTAGGCAACTCCTACCCTCCAGCCCTGGTGTTGGGCTACCGTTTGGGGGCGTTATCAGAGAAGATTCTTTTCTTGCATGCTGAGGCTCTAGAGGGAGCTCATTTTTTCAGCTTGGGTCTCCGGTAGCCTTAAGCTGGGGAGTCCCATATGTGAGGACTGACTTCCTGCTTGGTCCTGGAGAAAGAGTAGTTACTCATCTGTTACAGGTGTTCTCCAGGAGCAGCAGGAATCAATCCTCACAACCCTCCCTCCTCCCCTTGGAGTTGTGGTCATATGATTTATTTAGTTTTTTTGCTGTCTCTTAGCTATGTCATCAGACTGAGCAAGATGGCACCCTTGGGCGGGAAGGGGACCGCTCATGTGCGCTGCATTCCCAAAGGCTTTCTTTGAAAGCTGGGGAAATGCTCTTCACGGGGGCTCCGTCGGCACCGACGTCACCCATATGTGAGGACTGATTCCTGCTGCTCCTGGAGAACACCTGTTACAAGTGAGTAACTACTCTTTATTGGGACTCGCCTTCTGTAACTTAAGGCTATCCAATGCTGTTATGGTTCGGTCCTCAGCAGCCTATAGCTAGGGAGTCCCATATGTGAGGACTGACTTCCTTCTTGTTCCTGGAGAAAACGTTGTTATTCACCTGTAACAGGTGTTCTCCAGGGACAGCAGGAATTAGTCCTCACAACTCTCCCTCCTCCCCTTGAAGTTGCCTCCCTATAATTTTTTAAGTCCTTTTTGCTATGTCATCTGATTGAGCAAGATGGCACCCTTGGGTGGGAAGGGGACCACACATGCGTGTTAGCATTCCCAAAGGCTTTCTGTGAAAGCTGGGGAAATACTCTGAGTGGGCTCCATCAGCAGTGATGTCACCCATATGCTTATTTTATTTATTTAACTATTTTTCTATACCACCTTATCCTTCAGTCAAAGCGGTTTACATTATGTAATCACTACAAACAGATTCCTGCTGTCCCTGGCGAACACATGTTAAGGTGAGTAACTACGCTATCTTGGAAGTCCAGACCAACTGTATTCCACACTTTAAGAAAAGTGGAAGAAAGTCCAAAAAACTGCCAGCATGGTTTAAAGGTGAGCTCAAAGAGGCTGTTGTAACCAAAAAAGCACCTTTCAGGAAATGGAAAAAGGAGCCAAATGACGAAAACTGGAAACAACATAAGCACTGGCAGGTTAGATGCAAGGCATTGATAAGGCAGGAAAAGGGAATTTAAGAAGAAGCTTGCTGTGGAAGGAAAAATGAATAATAAAGTATTTTTCAAGTATATTTGTAGCAATAAACCTGTAAGAGAGTCATTTGGACCATTAGATGCGGAGAGACTGAATGAATTCTTTGCTTTGATCTTTACTGAAGAAGATTTAGGGAAGTTACCCATGACTGAAATGGTATTTTAAGATGATGCATCGGAAGAATTGAAAGAATTATTGATAAACCGTAAAGATATATTACAGCTATTTGATGAACTAAACAGTAGCAAATCACCTGGACTGGATAATACACCTGAGGGTGTTGAAGGAACTGAAATATGAGATTGCAGACCTACTGTTAGTAATCTGTGAATTATCATTAAAATCATCTGTAATACCTGAAGACTGGTGATTGGCCAGTGTAATACCAGTTTTTAAAAGAGTTTCAGGGGTGATCCAGGAAACTTAGAGGCCCATGAGCCTGACATCAGTACCAGGTAAAATGGTTTGAAACCATTATAAAGAACAAAATTACTTAACATGTAGATAATCATGGTTTAATGGAAGAAAGCCATCATGGCTTTAGCCAAGGAAGGTCTTGTCTTACTAATCTGTTACATTTTTTAAGGTGTGAAAAAACAGATACACTATTAATCAACCAGCTCACCTTTGTCTATCTGGATTTTCAGAAAGCCTTTGACAAGGTTGACAAGTTAAAAAGTCATGGGATAGGAGGCAGTATACTATTGTGGATCAGGAACTTGTTAAAAGATAGAAAGCAGAGAGTAGGGCTGAATGGTCAGTTTTCCCAATGGAGAAAGATGAATAGATGAGTCCCCCAAGGATCTGTGCTGGGTCCATTGCTTTTTAACATATTCATGAATGACCTGGAAGTGAGAATAACGAGTGAGGTTGTCAAATTTGCAGATGATACAAAATTATTTAAAGTTGTTAAAACCCAAGAGGATTGAAAAAATTGGAATTGGACCCTGATAAATTGGAAAACTGTATGTTCAAATGGTTTATGAAATATAATGTGGACAAGTGCAAAGTTATGCTTCTAGGAAAGAACAACCCAAACTATGGTTACTCGATGAAAGATTCCACATTAGGAAAAACATTTATGCGTCATGGTAGATAAAACGTTGAAACCCTCTACCCAGTGTGCAGCGGGGGCCAAGAAAGCAAATAGAATTCTAGGAATCAGAAGGAAAGGAATGGAGAATAAAACAAAGGATATTATAATGCCTCGGTATCGTTTCATGGTAAGATCACACCTTGAATATTGTGTTCAATTCTGGTCGTCCTATCTTAACCCTTTGAAGGCCTACTTTAAATTTTTAATCCACATTCTGCAGCCGGGTTAATTTTTGCATATTTCAGGAAAATTGCACCTGTCTTATTCAATATGTTCTAATAGTGATTTTCCTTCTGCTATGGTTATGTATTATATACCATTTGATAGGAAGATTTAGTCAGAATCTTGGATCCCGAGAGTTTTGGGCTCGGCCTGGAAAGGGTTAAAAAGGATATAGCGGAATTAGAAAAGGTACAGAGAACAGCCACCAAAATGGTAAAGGGGATGGAAGGGATATCCTTATGAGGAGAGGCTTAAAATCTTAGGGCTTTTCAACCTGGAAAAGAGACTTCTGAGGGGAGATAGGATAGAGGTCTATAAATTAATGAATGGAGTGGAACGGGTAAACGTAGATAAATTATTTATGCCATCAAAAAGTAGAAAGATAAGGGAACATGCAATGAAGCTACAGTGTAACCCATTTAAGACTAATGAGGGATTTTGTTTTCCACTCAACGCGTAATCAAACTCGGGTATTCATTACTGGAGAATGTAGTAAAAGCTGTTAGTGTAGCTGACTAAAAAAGGTTTAGACAAGTTCCTGGATGAAAAGTCCATAAACCATTATTAAAGAGGACCCAAGAAATCCACTGCTTGTCCCAATACAAGCATTATGGAACCTGTGTGTGTGTCTTTTTGGGAAACTGCTAGGTACTTGCGACCTGGATTGGCCACTGTTGGAAGCAGGATATTGGGCTTGATGGACCTTGGTCTGACCCAGTATGGCATTTCTCATGTTCTTATTTTCAATACTTTCAGCTGTTACAGTGATTCTCCAGGAACAAACAGGAAGTCAGCCCTCACTTATGGGTGACATCAGCACCGATGGAGCCCGCGCGGATCAATTCCCCAGTTTTCAAAGAAAGCCTTTGGGATTGCTGCCACACATGCGTGGTCCTCTTCTTGCCCAAAGGTGCCATCTTGCTCCCTTTTTCTGCAGAGCCCCTTGGACGCACATCCTCATCCCTCGGAAAATGTTTTCTTGTCTTCAGCTTTTTGGTCTTCTTTCCGTTAGCACCTGGTCCTCTTCCATTCTCCCCTTTGCCCCTACTCCAGCAGTGGGCTAGGGGATCCTCTTTTTTTTTCACTCTTTTAGTATCTTCTCTTTTGGGCTCTCTTCGCACTCTTTTTTCTCCAACCGCTGGCCTCTATGGTTTTCGACTAAGCAGGGGCCCTTTTTGCCCCCATGGCCACCGTATTCAAGAAATGTGACAGATGCTCCAAAAATATGTCACTCATGGACAGCCACGACTGTTGTCTGCGGTGTTTGGGGGCTGAACACAACCCGGAGCTCTGCTCTCTTTGTAAGAAAATATCTGCTAAGGCCTTGCTAAGCCACAAGCAGCAGTCCTATGACATTTTCCGCAAGGCAATCTCTTGGGTCTCCGGAGGCACCTCACCCTGCCGATCTACCACTTGAGGGGTCACCAGCATGGACCCCGTGCCCCAGGCATCACTCTGATCAGGGTTCACCCTAAGTGGAGCACTGAAAGAAGACGATGACTTTGAAGTCGCTGGGAGGCTCCAGACAAGCGCGAGTGATCTTGCGCTCGGTCTCTTAGCCCTCCCTGGCATTCCTGAGAGTCAGACAAGGAGCGGCCTCGAAAGGTACCTTGTACAGACACGGAGGTCTCCGGCAATGGCACCCAGTCTCCTCCACGCCAGACCCGGTAACACTGGCGTCGACATCGCAGGGACCCACTCCTGAGTAGGAGTCCTGTATGCTGGCATTGAAGCACGTTTCTGCCGTTCTAGTTGCCCAGCAGATGCTTTTGCCCAGCATGGCTGGCTCACATCTTAAGACAGAGAGTCCCCTGCCTGGGGTTGCCAAAAATTGCCTTGGAAACCCCCGAGAGCCGTGGGCCTTGTTGAGGGATCCTCGGCATCGGTCTCGCTCGCCATCCTGTTCCTCGAGGGCAAGGTCTTCCAGGGTCAGTGCCTCTGGCTCGAAGTGGGGATCAGCCCAACTTCGTCAGTCTCGGACTGGGAATCGGACGGGACACTTCCCAGGAAACCCGTGCCCATAGGGATCTCCCCTCTGACCCATCCCCGCCAGCCTCGCAAAGGCGGTCGCCTCCCGAGGACAACTTTTTTCTTGGCGTTTTTACAGGATAGGGCTCAGGCCTTCAATCTGCCGATGCAGACCAAGGAGGAGCCGAGGGCAGAGGAACTTGACATCTTGCAATATGAGTCTCCACCCAGGGAGTCTTACGGTTCTGGTACCATTCATCCTATCCTGGCTGCTGCTCCTCATGTGGTAAACTCCCAACCCGGTCCCTATTGTCAGTAAAAGACCCAATGCCATGTATAGGGTCCAGCACGGCCCAGGTTTTGGAAGACCCATCTTCCTCATACCTTCTTCATAGTTGAATCCACGATGCGGAAACAGAAGAGCCCGAAGTCGCACTCTTCAGTCCAGCCTGGTAGGGAGTCCTGTGCCCTCGACGCCTTCAAGTGCAAGGCTTACCAGGGATCCATTCTGGCGTGCCGTATCCAGGTGTACCAACTTTATATGGATATGTTTCTTCGTGACCTCGACAAAGAGCTCGGCGGGTTTTCTGCGGGCCTCGGTGGGGAGCATCTTTTCAGGTTCCAGACCCTCCTGAGTTCAGTCGCAGACTGCTCAAACTACCTTTCCTGCGCCGCATGAGACTGGTTCAAGTCTTCCGTCCAAGTGGCAGTGGCCATCATTGGAGCCTGATGCCAGGCATGGCCCAATCGTCGGACCTGGAACAGTGCATCCAGGAGAAGCTCCTGGATGTCCCCTGCCTCAGCAAACAGCTGTTCAGCAAGCCCATGGAGGACAAGGCAGTCGAGATAGAGGCGGAGTTCATGACTCGCACTCATCTCTCTCGCAAAACCTCCTCTCTTCCACAGAAGAAACAGCACAGCAAAAAAACCTTTCTCCAGAGGAAAGGGTTCCCCTAGCAGGGATATCCAACATACCCACCTACCCCTGCATCGGCGACCAGCACTCAGAGCAAAGGGTGAGCTCAGGGTCACCGGAAACCCAAGGGGCCCAAGATCCAACCACCGGTGCCACCCCATCCAGCCCCGGGGTTTGAAGCCGAAAGCATAGATTCTCGCCCCCCCTGGGGACGCTTCCGCCCGTGGGGGGACGCCTGTCTCGCTTCTCCCCAGAATGGATAGCTATTACATCGGACACCTGGGTCTTGCAGGCGATCTGGGACAGGTATCGTCTTCGTCTAGACTCCCTCCTCCCTTCTCCACAGTGGAGCCTACTTGGCTTCCCTCACACCAGGCTTGCTTGCAGCAAGAGCTGAACAACCTCTTTGGTCAATAGGCGGTCAAGAGAGTTCCGCCGCACCTCTGAGGTTGTGGGTTTACTCCCAGGACTTCCGAAGAGGACGGGTGGCCTGCGACCCATCCTCGATCTCAGGAATCTGAACAAGTTTCTGATGTGGGAGAAGTTCAGAATGCTATCGCTTGGTGTCCTGCTGCCCTACCTCCAGCAGGGCGATTACCTATGCTGCTTGGATCTCAGAGACGCTTACACCCACATCCCTGTCCACCCCAAGCACAGGAAGTACCTACATTTCAGGGTGCAGGGAGAGCACTTCCAGTACAGTGTGCTCCCCTTCAGGCTTGCGTCTGCCCCGCGAGTCTTCACCAAGTGCCTGTCAGCACTGCAGCCCACCTCTGGCTGCAGGGCATATCTGTCTACCCTTACCTAGACGAATGGCTCATCTCGGGCACATCGGTGGATGAGGCTCACCTCTCAGCGTTGCGCACAGTGGTCCTCTTCAAGCGCCTCAGTTTCCTGGTCAACTATTCCAAATCCCACCTCGAAACAGTACGGACCTTGAAGTTCATTGGTGCTCTTCTTGACACATAACGTGCGAAGCCTTTCTCCCTCGAACACGTGTGGATCGGCTCCCCGCTCTGACCGCTGAGGTCCAAGGCCGGCCCAGAGTCTCGGCACGGGTCATGCTGCACTTTTATGGGCACATGGCCTCGACCATCCACGTCGATGCACATGCGAGCGGCCCAGTGGTGCCTCAGAGCGCAATGGGCCCAAGCCTCGGGCTGCCTCCGGGACCCCGTCTGGGTGTCTCGCAGCCTAGTCGTGTGACAGAACCCCCAGAGCCTCCTTCGGGGCATGCCCTTACAGACTTGACAGCACGAGCTCTTCATGACAACGGATGCCTTGCTGTTGGGCTGGGGAGCCCACTGCGGTCACCTTTGCACCTAGGCGCAGTGGTCACCCGAGTAATCTCAGCAACAGATCAACCTGCTCGAACTTCGAGCGGTCCGGTTGGCCCTGAAGGTCTTTGAGTACCACCCGAAGGGCAAGTCAGTGCTCGTGCAGACTGACAACAGAGTCGCAGTGTTCTACATAAACAAGGAGGGGGGCAGTCCTCCTCTGCTCATTCGCCGTATGCAGGGGCATGACACAGAGTGGTTTACCTCCTGGGCCAGGACAACCTCCTCACGGACAGACCCAGCAATGCCCCTTCGCCCACACGAGTGGCACCTGAGTCCAGAGGTGGTTCTCCACCGGTTCCGCCGCTAGGGGACTCTGTCCATAGACCTCTTCTCCAGCCTGGCGAACGCACAGCTTCCCCGTTTCTGCAGGCCGATACCGCACCTGAGCAGGTCGGACCCAGATGCGGTCCTGCTGAACTGTTGCTCTGGGCTTCTGTATGCATTCCCTCCCACTCCTTTCCTTGAAGACCTTGAAGATCTTGAAGACCCTCCACAAGATCCAGCGTGACCAGGCATTGGTGATTCTCGTGGCTCCTTTGTGGCCCCGATAACCTTGGTTCCCACTTCTACTCCAGCTCTCGATGGAGTCTCCAGTCCTCCTAGGCAGTGCCCCAGGTTTGCTGACACAGTAGGAAGGACGGGTTCTTCACCTGAACCTGGTCTTAATATCCCTGACAGTCTGGCGGCTGAACGAGTCTCTTTAGTCACGCTGCATCTCCCAGTGGAGATCGAGGATGTCGTCCTCGCATTGAGGAAGTACTCGACGCGGTGGGCCTACACCCTGAAGTGGTGGTGGTTTTCGATCTGGTGCTCCAAGCTCCATTTCGACCCGTTCTCCTGCTCTACCCGTTGGGTTCTCCAGTACCTTCTGCACCTCTCGCAGGTAGGGCTGAAGTCCAACTCAGGGTTCACCTGAGCACCATCTCGGCCAACCACTTGCCCGTCGAGGGTAAACCCCTCTCAGGCCAGCCTCTGTTCTCCCACTTCATGTGGGGCCGCTTTGCTTTCATCTCAATCACTAGCCCATCCTGACAGTACACAAAATTCTGTGTTTTCCTTTCTCATGGAACTCTTCCAGCAAGTTTTACATCTTGAACCATATTTCCCTAAATTCAAAGCAACCCTCAAAAACTTATTTATCTAACAGTATTTTTATACCGCCTTATCTTACAATCAAAGCGGTTTACATAGAACGCAACATTTTACAGAGAACTCATAGTAACATTCAGGTAAGGGTAGCATGCGGGAGGTGCCCGGAGGCAGAACTTATGTACATAGCAACATGAACAGGGTTATCTGTGGACTGAGCATGAGAATAAGAGGGAAGGACTAGATATTGTCTTTGAAGTAGTCAGTGAAGAGAGAGGTTTTGAGAAGTTTTCTGAAGTCCTTAAGTCCTTCATCGTTCTGATTTTTTTCAGGCAGAGTGTTCAATATGGCAGGAGCAGCTAAGGAAGGGGCTCTCTTTGTGGTGGAGTTCTTCGCTTTGGTGTAAGCACTGGGGATCAGTATGGTGTCTCTTGTGTACTGCCTATTAAGTCTGCTGGTTGAGATTGTACTTATGAGTTCATGTAGAGCTCCTGCTGACAAGTCATTTCTTACCTTGAAGATCGTGAGAGCAGTTTTGCATTTAGCTCGTGAGGAGACTGGGAGTCAGTGTAGCTGATATAGTAGTGGAGTTAAGTAATCAAACTTGAGAGATTCTGAGCCAACTGCAACGGACGGATAGTTTGTGATGGTAGACCATGAAAAAGAGAGTTACAATAATCCATGACAGGGGTTATGAGCGTTTGACAGACTGTACAAAAATGGTCATGATTGAGGAGGGCATTTTGTCTTCGGATGATCGCTAGCTTTTGGAATGCAATCTTGGAAGTCCTATTGATATGGGCTTGTAAGTTTAGGAAGCAGTCAGTGGTAATGGGAAGAGTGGCCTAGTGGTTGGGGTAGTACCTAATGGTACCTCAGGCCAGAAGGTCAGGGGTTCAAATCCCACTAGAGGACAGCAACCTTGGGCCGGAAGGACTGGGGTTTCTAGTCCCACAGGTGCTCCTTGTGGTCTTGGGCAAGCCACTTAACCCTCCATTGTCCATGTTCCCTGTAAAAATAGTTACCTCCAAGTTATAATGCCCTGTTCAATGTAATTTCAGTTTGTTCAATGTAAATCACCTTGATATCATGAAAGGCGGTATATAAGAAATGTTAAATAAATAAATAAAATATCTAAGCAGCATACTTCTTCCTTAACTGTGATCAGGGTGTCCGCTATGGATATTGAAGAAGGGGGGGGGGGTAAAAGATGGGGGTCCCATGTTATGAATAGAGCTTCTGATTTCTTGAAGTTGACTTGGAGGTTGTTGGATGCAAACCAGTTCATGTCAAGTAGGCAATTGGTTATGGTAGAGTTTATCTGGCGAGTCGAGGTGGATAGGGGGAATAGACTATGATATCATCTGCATAAATTTTGTGTTGCTTGAAGATGTGACAGACAGGTTGGAAGTAGATGTTGAAGAGGAGGGCAGACGGGCAGGATCCTTGCAGGACACCCTGAGTTGACTGAAATGAAGCTGATTCATTCGGCCCGACTTTGACCCTTTGTTGCCTGTGACTGAGGTAGGAGTGGAACCAGCTGAATATTGTGCCATGAAGACCAATATTGGATAGCCACTTTAGGAGGGTGCTGTGAGATAGTGTTGAAGGCTGAGGAAATGTCAACGAAGACGAGAAGAAATCCAGTTTTTAGGTTGTCAATTCCTCTTATTATGATGTCAAAAAGATGAATGAGGAGCGTTTCAACACTGTGATTTGGATGAAATCCATGTTGGTGTGGATCCAATAGAGCATGCAGGTCAATGTGGTCTTGTAGCTGTGTCTGCACCATCTTTTCAATTATTTTGGATAGAAAGGGAAGGCTGGAAATAGGGCGGTAATTAGCAGGGTCTGAGCAGTCTGCAGAGGTGTTCTTATGAATGGGTCAGATGGTGGCTTGTTTTAGAACAGAAGGCATGTATCCTCTAGATACTGATGAACTTATGATGTTGCGTATGCAGTTGGCAAACTCATCCTTGACTGATTTGATCCACCATACAGGGCAGGAGTCAGTGGGGGATGTGCTAGAGTTTAAAGCAGTGATTGTGCGGAGCGTTTGTTCTGATTTAGGGATGGGAAATTCACACCATCCGTGAGAGATGTTGTTGACTGCCTCTGTGCTGGAAGGGGTGTCTGTGATGGCTTATATTTGTTGATGAGGAAATCTGCGAAAACTTGGGGGTGAATAGGGACATCTTTGTGGGATGGATCTTTCATCAGGGTGCGGACAATACTTATTTCAACAAGCATTCATTCTCCCATCTGAGACTACCTGGGATACAATAATCCCTGACCCCAGCTTGCACTCATCAGCACATCCTGGAACACCTGATACTTCTCGTTTCACTTCCCTCCTGTCCTCCCTCCTTTTGATTTACCTGATTTCTTTTTATTATTAATTTTTATTGGTGTTCTTTTCTTATTTCTGTTGTTTTTATTGTAAACCGCTTTAACACTACCAAAAGACAGTATATTAAATCTTTTAACAAACCATAGTGAAGAGTTCCATTAATCCTGTCCAGGTCATATTTTGTTTTGTTTTTCTTTTCTCAGAAATTATTACATCTAAGTTGCACAGATATATTTTTTTGTTGTATACCTTTGAACATACAATTAAAATATGATGACATGCAGTTGAAAGATTTCCAATTATTTCTCAAGATATTGCACACAACATACCTAAAATGCAAGGGTGCCAGTAATGTTTCTAATCCTATAGGCACTCCTTGTGGCCTTCGGCAAGCCACTTAACCCTCCGTTGCCTCAGGTACACAAAGATGGTGAGCCCTTTGGGGACAAGGGAATGTATCCAGTACCTATTTGTAGTGATTACATAATGTAAACCGCTTTGATTGAAGGATAAGGCGGTATGGAAAACTGGTTAAATAAATAAACTGTAGTGCTGTCTCCTAATTCAGTTTTTGGGTCACACAGTCAAAAAATTGATTACATTTTATTTGACATCATCTACTTCTACTAAAACTATACTGCCTTTGGTCCTGTAATCCATCGGATTTCAGGAACTTTTATCCTCTTTTTTTGAAATGGTTCTATTAATTTTCTCATTACAAAGATCAAACTGGCCTATAGCTGTCTCCTCCTACTTAAGTAACGTTCAGGTACTATGGTTATTTTCCTATTCCCTGAGAGCTTACAATCTTAAGTTTGTACTCGAGGAAATGGTGAGTCAAGTCATTTGCCCAAAATTACATGGAGCAGTAGTGGGATTCAAAATCAGCTTCCCTGGTTCTTAGCCAGCAGCTCTAACCATTAGGCTGCTTCTCCACTTTAAAACAATTTTGACAATGATGATGATAAGTGCAGTTGAGTCGGTGTCGACTCATGGCGATCCTCTGGATAGTTGTCCTAAATTGTGTTTGGTCTTCAGTCAGGCAGCTCATTGTTGACAGACTGATACCCGTAGCTGCTGTTATTGGATCGATCCATCTCATTGCTGGCCTTCCTCTTTTGCATTGACCTTCTATCTTGCCAAGCATGATGTCTTTCTCTAATGATCTCTCTCTTTGCATGATGTGTCCAAAGTATGAATGTCAAAGTCTTCTCATCTGAGCTTCTAAAGAAAGCTTAGGATTGATCTCCTCTAGTAGTGACTGATTTGTTCTTCTGGCAGTCCATGGTATACGCAGTATTCGCTGTCAGTACCATAATTCAAAGGCATCAATTTTCTTCCTGTCTATCTTTTTCACTGTCCAGCTTTCACATCCATATGATGTTGTTACTGGAAATACCATGGCTTGAACGAGTCGAATCTTTGTATGGAACGAGACATCTCTGCTCTTGAGAATCTTGTCTAGGTCTTTCATAGCCATTCTGCCAAGAGCAATGCGTCATCTGATTTCTTGACTGCTTGTTGCTTCTTTATTGGTAGTTGATCCAAGTAGGTTAAAGTTGTCCATGATTTCAATTTCTTCTCCTTCAACAATGAACTTATTGATTTTGCCAGCTGTCATGATCTTTGTCTTCTTTACATTAAGGTGCAGGCCCATTTTAAGACTGTTCCTTGATTGTGAGAAGCAGATGTTTCAGATCATCTTCATTTTCAGCCAGTAATGTGGTATCATCAGCATAGCGAAGGTTGTTGATGAGTCTTCCACCAATCTTCACACCTCTGTTGTCTTCATACAATCCTGCTTCTCTGATGATTTGTTCTGCATATAAATTAAACAGGTAGGGTGAAAGTATGCAGCCTTTTCGTACACCTTTGCTTATTTTAAACCATTATATTTCTCCTTGTTCCGTTCAAACTGTTGCTTCTTGATCAATGTACAGATTGTACAAGAGAACAATCAGGTGTTCTGGTATACCTATGTTTCTTAATGTGGCCCAGAGTTTCTCATGGTTTACACAGTCAAAAGCCTTGCTGTAGTCGATAAAGCACAAATAGATATCCTTTTGGTATTCTTTTGTCTTTTCAAGGATCCATCTCATATCCGCGATGATGTCTCTCCTTCCTCTCCCTTTCCTGAACCCTGCTTGCAGTTCTGGTAGTTCTTGTTCCAGGTATGGTTGTAGTCTCCGTTGAATAATCTTCAGTGGAATCTTGCTGGCATGTGGGATCAGAGCGATTGTGTGATAATTTCCACAGTCAGTTGGATCACCTTTCTTTAGTATTGGTATAAACACAGATCTTTTCCAGTCAGTTGGCCATGATGTTGTCTTCCAAATTTCTTGGCAGAGACTTGTAAGTATGGTAACAGCTGTATCAGATTGCTGTAAGACTTCTATGGGAATGCCAGCAATGCTTGGTTCTTTGTTCTTTGATAAGGCTTTCAGTGCTGCTTCAACTTCTTTCATTACCAGTGGTTCCGGATCATAAGGTACAGGTTGAAACGGCTGTTGGTTCACTTGATCTTTATCATATAAAACCTCTGTATATTCTTTCCACCTTTTCATGATCTTTTCAGCATCATTCAACATAGAACCTTGAGCATCTTGTAACATTCCAATTCGAGGCTGGAATTTTTTCTTTAACTCTCGTAGCTTTAAGATAGCCGATCTTGTTCTTCCTATAAAAAAATATTTAAAAAGTCAGGCAGTGGAACTTCCAGGACGTTACTCAGATTATTGTAAACCTCATCTAGGCAGGTAGGGCAATTGGTCTGGGCTGCTCTGTCTTCTCTGCACTGACACCAGTGACTGAGCTGCTTCTTAGGACCCAGACGCCTTCCTGCCTCGCGAGGTACAGCAATGACACCACTCCTCTTTGAGGTTACAATAGACACCCACAATAGGTTGCGCCAGAGGTGGGGGCCAGTGCTGGTGCTAAAGGGAAAATGGTTGCTTAAGCGTAAAGAACAAAAAATGAGACTGGAAGAACACCATACTTGGATGGAAAATATTAACCACATTTATTTGAATAAAAACCAATTTAAGGGAAAAGGAACAAAGATTTCTTATTTGATAAAGAAAAATAATTTAGCTTAGTATACACATGTGGCAGTGAAGAATGTATTGTGGCATTTTCAGTTAACATGGATATGATAAAATCAATATAAAGAAATATAAATACTTTTGTGTCTGCTTGCAGTGAAGCATCAAAACTCAGAACCAGGGAGGGGTGGCAAAAACGCCCCCCAAAACAGCTGCCTCACTCCGCCTTTAGAGTTTAAGAAAAAAAAAAGGTGGACTAGCTGCTGCTGCTGCTGCTTCTCTACAGTGACAGAATCAACCCCCTTCCAGCCCCCACCTTCCCACCCCTCGTGTCAGCTCCCTTCTTACCCCCCCCTCTCCCCACCTTCATGTCAGCTCCTTTTGTTTTCCCCTCCTTCCACTGGCAGCCGCTGCTTCTGCGTCATATAGAGTCGCAGTTGCAGTAGCGCAAGTAATTTAAAATAAAAGCAAAACTGGTGCAGAGCCTTCCGGCCTCTGCTATGCAAACCTCTGCTGTGTTCCGCTCCTTCTAGTGTAAGTAGGGCACAGCAGGAGGGTTGCATAACAGAGGCCATAAGGCTCCGCACCGGTTTTGCTTTTATTTTAAATTACTAGTGCTGTAGCAGCTGCGGCTCTGTAAGACACATGAGCTGTGGCTGCCAGGGGAAGGGGGCAAGAAGGGAGTTGACACAGGGAGGTGGTGGGGGCTGGAAGGGTGATGACACTTGGGGATAGGACTGGTAAGTGGCTGTGTAATGGGGAAGATGCTGGAAGGGAGCTGATACCTGCAATGGTATATGGACTAGAAGTGGCTTGACAGTTGGGAAGGAGGGGGAATGGAAGGGAATGGACACCAGTGGCTGTCTGGGAATGGAAGGGGGTTGATATTGGAAGGTACTGGGAGGGGAGGACTGGAAAAGGGGGCTGATACTCAGGAGGGTTACTGGGATTGGAAGTAAGCTTCTGGAAGGAACTGAAGAAAACAAAAGAAGAGAAAAAATAGCAGATGGACTATAGACCATAGAAAGAGAGCTAAGAGAAGACAGGAAAGCAGAAGCCTCCAATCGGGACCAGCATGATCAGAGAATAAAATGGTCAGACAAAGGTTGAAAATATAATTGCATTTTCAATTTAGCGATTGGACTTGGCGCTATCTTTATGTTTTACACAGTATGGGGAACTGCATCTCTTAAATCTTCAGGAACAAGCAGGAATGTAGTCTACACATATGGGTATCATCGGCACCGACATAACCTGCGCGGGAACACTCTCCAGCGTGCAATAGGAAAGCTTTTGGGAGCAACCCACTGCGCCTGCGCCGCTGTCTTCCCACCTTTCCAACTCTCCGTCTTCAGTTTTTCATTTTCCGCGGAGCCAACAGGCAGCAAACCCTGTCACCTCAGAAAATCTTCTTTTTTGTGGTCGCATCTGCCTTCCCGTTGACGCCTGTACCAGTACCACCAGTGCCTTCTTAATTTTCTTATTTCTTTTCTTCTTAAAAAGAATAACTTCTTTTTTGAGGGTCTCTCCCCTCATGGTGCCAGGTGCCATTTTGGGCACTAGGCTCTCTTTTCTTCCAAAATGGAGAAACCATCTAGTGGTTTCAAAAAATGTTCAAAATATAGCAGTACCATTTCTGCTACCGACACCCATGATTGCTGTCTTAAATGTTTAGGTCCTGACCATTGTCATCAGAGCGTCTACTTTGTAGAAAGATGACCAAGAGAGGCCTGCAGAACAGAGCTGCAAAACTTGGCACCCTCTTTGCCTCGGATGCAATGTCCATTGCATCAATGTCTTCCAGGGCTTCATCTTCCTCCCATGGATCTCAGGTAACTAAACCCAGGTCTTCCAAGACCAGCCAGCCCTCAAAGGGTAGATCTCCTTCTAAGCGTCAAGATGCTACTAGCATTGCCCTCGAGGAAAACACACCAGCCATACAGCCCCGGCGGGAGGCCCCTGCCTCCAAAGCATTAACGGGGCTCCAGGATGTTACCGAAGCTTCCACCTCCAGAGAACTCTTGGTGCCATGCTATGGTGTTGTAGCCTGCTCTGCTGGTACCGACACTCAGACATCGGCATTCTCTATGGATCAACGTATCCTGGCCAATGAGCACAGTCTTGTGGCACTCTTAGCAGCTTCGGTACCTCTAAGGCCGCTACAGTCGATGTCGCAGTCATCCGTACCGGTACCGATACCGAATGTACCTGTGAGAGATTCAGTTGGTCCATTAGATGATAGAGGGGTTAAAGGGGCACTAAGAGGCGACAAGGCGATAGCGGAGAGACTGAATGAATTCTTTGCTTCGGTCTTTACTGAGGAAGATGTAGGGATGTTACCCATGACTGAAGTGGTATTTAAAGGTGCGGAAGAATTGAAGGAAATATTGATACATCGGGAAGATGTATTACAACTATTAGATAAAGTGAAGAGTAGCAAATCACCTGGGCTGGATGGTATACATCCAAGGGTGTTGAAAGAACTGAAATATGAGATTGCAGACCTGCTATTAGTAATCTGTGAACTATCATTAAAATCATCTCTAATACCTGAAGATTGGAGGATCGCCAATGTAACACCAATTTTTAAAAAGGGTTCCAGGGGTGATCCGGGAAACTACAGACCGGTAGCCTGACGTCCGTACTGGGAAAAATGGTAGAAACCATCATAAAGAATAAAATTACTCAGCATGTAGATAGTCATGACCTAATGGGAGACAGCCAACATGGCTTTAGACAAGGAAGATCTTGTCTTACTAATCTGTTATGTTTTTTTGAAGGTGTGAATAGACAGGTAGACATAGGTGAGTCGGTTGATATAGTGTATCTGGACTTTCAGAAAGCCTTTGACAAGCTCCCTCATCAGAGACATTTGGCAAAACTAAAGAGTCATGGGATAGGAGGCACTGTACTACTGTGGATCAGGAACTGGTTAAAAGATAGAAAGCAGAGGATAGGGCTAAATGGCCAATTTTCCCAATGGAGAAAGGTGAATAGTGGTGTACCCCAGGGATCTGTGCTGGGTCCGCTGCTTTTTGACATATTCATAAATGACCTGGAAAATGGAATAACGAGTGAGGTTATCAAATTTGCAGATGACACAAAACTATTTAAAGTTGTTAAAACCCAAGAGGATTGTGAAAAATTGCAAGAGGATCTTGATAAATTGGAAGACTGGGCATCAAAATGGCAGATGAAATTTAATGTGGACAAATGTAAGGTTATGCACCTAGGGAAGAACAACCCAAACTATGGTTACACGATGCAAGGTTCCACATTAGGAACCACCACCCAGGAAAAAGATTTAGGCGTCATTGTGGATACCATGTTAAAACCCTCGGCCCAGTGTGCAGCGGCGGCCAAGAGAGCAAATAGAATGCTAGGTATGATAAGGAAAGGAATGGAAAATAAAACAAAAGATATTCTAATGCCTCTATATCGTTCCATGGTGAGACCTCACCTTGAATATTGTGTGCAATTCTGGTCGCCGTATCTTAAAAAGGATATAGCTATTTTAGAAAAGGTACAGAGAAGAGCCACCAAAATGGTAAAGGGGAAGGAAGGATACTCCTATGAAGAAAGGCTAAAAAGGTTAGGGCTCTTTAACCTGGAAAAGAGACGGCTGAGGGGAGATATGATAGAAGTTTATAGATTAATGAACGGAGTGGAACAGGTAAACGTAGATTGATTGTTTACGTTATCAGAATATAGAAAGACTAGGGGACATGCAATGAAGCTACAGGGTAAACTATTTAAGACTAATAAAAAAAAAAAAAAAAAAAAATTTTCACTCAACGTGTAATTAAACACTGGAATTTGTTACCGGAGGATCTAGTAAGGGTTGTTAGTGTAGCTGGGTTTAAAAAAGGTTTGGACAAGTTCCTGGAGTTAAGGTCCATAAACCATTATTAAGAAGGGACTCAGGATATCAATGCTTGACCCAGTACAAGCATTGTGGAACCTGTGTCTTTTGGGGAAACTGCTAGGTATATATGACCTAGATTGGCCACTGTTGGAAACAGGATACTGGGCTTCATGGACCTTAGTCTGACCCAGTATGGCATATCTTATGTTCTTATGTACCTGCTTCGACCGCTGCGCCTCTCTCCATGCTTCCTCCCATGCCAGCCCTTGAATCGGTATCCGGTATCGAGGAAGTCCGATGCCGACTTCGATCGGTACCGGCATCAAGCAAATCGAGAACATCCGGCCTGTAGATACTTTGAGTCCGCCGATTCTGAGGACTCTGATGGTACCGGAGTGGTTCTTCCAGAGGATCCCTCTCCTTCACCACAGCATTGAATGTCTCCTCCAGAGGACATGTTCTTTCAGGACTTCATACGTTATGTAGCACGGGGACTCTCGATCACCGTAACCCCTGAGAAGGAACCAAGAGCTGAAGAATTAGAAATTCTTCAGTATCCAGCAGCTCCTAAGGAGGCTGCTACCCTTCCCATTCACCGAATCTTGCATGACCTCATACTAAGGATGTGGGAAACGCCTTTAACGGTGTCTCCACACTTTCGGAGACTTGATACAATGTACCGAGTTCCACAATGTCCTGGTTTTCAGAAAACGCAATTACCACATCATTCTATGGTGGTGGAATTGGCAATGCGTAGAATCAAGAGTGCTGAGACTCATTCTTCCAACCCTCCAGGCCGTGAAGCGAGTACACGCGATGCCTTTGGGCGTCAATGCTTTCAATCCTCGATGCTATCTGCCAGAATAAGTTCTTACATTCTTTATATGGGACTGTTTCTTTGGGAGGTTACAAGAGATCTGGAACTCATGGCTCCACTTCTCCCCGATCACAAGAGGGCCGACTTCATCACTCTGGTCAAACATGCTCAGAATGTGTCTGTTTATGAACCATGCAACCTTTGATTGCTTTGAGTGCATTAGCAGAACTTTTGCTATCTCCATCAGTGCACATCACATTGCCTGGTTACAGGCATCTGATTTAGAACATTGGGTGCAAAATAAGCTGGGAAATATTCGTTGCACAGGAGATAACCTCTTTGGCAAGGATTGTCAGGACAAAGCTTCTTAGCTTGAGTCCAAAAACACCACCTTGAACGGACTTTCAAGGACCACAGCCAACCTAGCTAATAAAAAGACAACTAAGAAACCCTTTTTTTCAACAAGAAAAGAAAAGAAATTCTATCGATCTTACACCCCAGGCTATCCACTGCCCAGTTCATGCTCCCCAAAAGGGGCAGCAGCAACCCAAACAGAGGAAGGCCCAAGTCCCCAGAGCTCAACCAGCTCAGCAGACACAGCCTCCTCAGGGGCTTTGACTACTTCCTAGAGAACCTAGTCACCCTACCTCTAAAGTGTCCAGAGCCTCTCACCATTCCAGGCAGACTCTGTCATTTTGCCGAAAGGTGTCAACAAATAACATCAGAGCAGTGGACTCTCTCCATTGTAACAGAGGGGTACAAACTCCATTTCCACAGTATGCCACTTCCCACCACCTCACTACTTGCTCAAGAAGCAATAGAAGAGGTACCTCTGTCCCAACAGGGCACTGGATTCTACTCCCCCTACTTCCTCATTCCAAAGAAGACAGGGGGATACAGGCCCATTCGGGACCTCAGAGAGTTGAACAAATATCTGTTCCAAGAAAAATTCAAGATGATCGATCTCAGAACACTTCTTCCTCAAATTCAGAGTCAGGATTGGCTATGTTCTCTAGATCTAAAGGATGCATATACACATATCCTCATTCATACAGATCACAGGAGGTTTCTTCGATTCCTCTTTCAATGAAGACATTACCAGTACAGAGTTCTACCCTTTGGACTGGCTTCTGCCCCAAGAGTCTTCGCAAAATGCATTTCAGTAGTAGCAGCATTCCTGAGAACTCTGGGGATATTAGTCTTCCCCTACTTAGACAAATGGTTTATCCGAGCATCAACTGCTCCAGAAGCCAGGTCTGCTCTCTGCTGTACAATGCAAATCCTGCAGTACCTGGGACTTGTCATAAAACTCCCAAAATCTCATCTCACCCTCTCTCTGTCCTAAGAGTTCATAGGGGCTCTTCTAGACACAAGGCAGTCAAAGGCTTTATAGCCACAATCGCGTTGTGCTCGAATACTTCAGCTGGCCTCTCAAGCAGCTTTAAAACATTTTCTAACTGCTCGAGAAATGTTTCAGCTGCTGGGGCATATGTCATCCACTGTCCATGTGGTTCCCTAGGCTCGCCTACACACGCGAGCAGCCCAGTGGACCATAGCCTCTCAATGGACACAGGCCTCTGGTTGCCTGGGGGACAAAATCAGAAACTCGACACGTCTCATTTAGTCCCTACAGTGGTGGCAATCGCTGAAAAACCTTCTCGTAGGGTCCCCTTTTCAGCAGCCACTGCACCAAGCCACCTTGACGACAAATGCTTCCAAGATAGGTTGGGGTGCTCACTTGGACAATCTCTCCACTCAGGGTCTCTGGACTGAGCAAGAGGCTTGTCTTCACATGAACCTCCTGGAACTCAGAGCCATCTTCTATGCTCTTCACATATTTCAGGCCCGCCTGAGCTACAAGACTGTTCTTGTCCAGACCAACAATCAAGTAGCCATGTTCTATGTGAATAAGCAGGGTGGGGCGGGTTCTCAGGCACTGTGCAACGAAGCTCTACGCCTCTGGGCCTTCGCCAGAAATCTTCACATCCAACTACTAACGGTGTATCTTCCAGGCACACACAATCTCTTGGCAGAAACTCAGTTGAGTACTGCTGCCCCACAAGTGGACTCTTCATCCTGAGCAAATTGCTTGAATCTTTCAGATCTGGGGAACTCCAGATATAGACCTCTTTGCAAGTCCTCAGAATGCCAGACTTCTGTTCCAGAATTCCAGCTCAGAATTATCAGGCAAGGAATGCCTTCCACCTCCACTGGGGTCAGGACTTCCTCTATGCCTTCCCACCCATTCCCCTCATTCCCAAAACTCTGTTCAAGCTTCAGAGAGACAGGGGCCATATGATCCTCATAGACCCACGCTGGCCACGACAAACGTGGTATCCTCTGCTTCTACGTCTCTCTCAAGCCAGGCCTCTGGAGTTGGGATATGCTCCAGGTCTTCTTTTCCAGGAGAACGGGATGCTATTGCATCCGTATCCTGAGTCTGTATACCTCAGGGCGTGGCTGCTGAGAGCCTAGAATTCCAGGATATCAACCTTTCTTAACAGGTTAAGGATATCCTGTTGGCTTCAAAAAAAACCTTCCACAAGGCGGGCCTGCGTCTTTAAGTGGAGAAGGTTTTCTATATGGTGTTCGAAAAAGGAACTTAATCC
The DNA here is from genome assembly GCA_033557465.1 of Ichthyophis bannanicus. Lineage (NCBI taxonomy): Eukaryota > Metazoa > Chordata > Amphibia > Gymnophiona > Ichthyophiidae > Ichthyophis > Ichthyophis bannanicus. The sequence goes on along the minus strand of CM066034.1, from coordinate 406,634,636 downwards.
TTTTTCAGTTCCAGTGGAGGTGTTACTGGAGTATCTCCTCCATTTATCATCCTCTGGTCTCAAGACCAATTTGGTGAGGGTCCACCTTAGTGCCCTTGCGGCTTTCCAGAAGCCCTTGAATGGACAACCTATCTCCTCTCAACTGCTTGTAGCGTGGTTTAAGAGAGGTCTACTGTTAACTAAACCTCCCATTACACCACCCGTGGCATGGGATTTGAATCTTTTTCTTGGACAGCTTATGAAGCCGCCCTTCAAACCCTTAGCCCTACATCTCTAAAATTTCTTTCTTGCAAGCTAATCTTCCTAATTGCCCTCACCTCTGCAAGACGCATTAGTGAGTTTCAAGCTTTAGTGGCTGACCCTCCTTATACAAGGTTCCACCATGATAAAGTAGTTATTAGGACTCATCCTCACTTTATGCCAAAGATGGTTTCGCCTTTTCATTTAAACCACTTGGTTTATCTTCCTGTATTCTTCCTTAGGCCTCACGCCTCTAATGCAGAAAGGAATCTTCATACTGTGGATTGTAAAAGAGCTTTAGCTTTTTACCTTTAGAGAACTAAGCAACATAGAAAGGCTTCTCAGCTTTTTGTTGTCTTTGACTCCAGTCATCTTGGATTACCAGTTTCCAAGCAAACTCTAACTGGATTGCAGACTTCATATACTTTGCCTATGAGAGCAAGGGACGTTCTCTTGAAGGTCATGTCACAGCTCACATTGTGAGAGCAATGGCAGCCTCTATGGCTAACCTTCGCTCAGTGTTTAGTGACGACATTGCAGAGCAGCCACTTGGGCTTCGGTACACACCTTTGCAGCCCATTACTGCTTAGACAAGGATTCCCGTCGGGATGTCTCGTTTGTCCAAGCTGTTCTCCAGCATCTCTTTCAGACTTAGAACAACTCCTACCCGCCGTCCCGGGTTTCGATGCCAGAGATCCATGGGAGGAAGCATGACCCATCTCAACCTGGGTTTTCGCAGCTGGCTGGGGTCATCTCCACTGTTCCCTCTAAGCTGTGCGCGTGTGCGCGCGCACACACCTCGCTGAGCGAGCGCACATACTTTACAACAGAGCGCACAAAAATTACGGTTCTGATTCTGATAGAAAACAACACAGATGTCTTAAAATTTAAAAGTTGTTATGTATTTACGGTTTTCACAAGTTCTACAATGTTTTCTAGTGCAATCAATGTGATGTACATACTGTATTCTGATGTGTAGTCAAATGTTAAAGTATATAACTCCGAGTGTCATTATGTGGCACACAAAAATTTAACCTTCCTTCAAAAGCTGCACAGCTGATATTTTATGCGCACACAGCCTACAGAAAATTAGAGGGAACATTGGTCATCTCCCTGGCATCTCTCAGCTGGGGAGTCCCAATATGTGAAGACTACATTCCTGCTTGTTCCTCGAGATAGCGTAGTTACTCACCTGTAACAGGTGATCTCCGGGAACAGCTGGAATTGAGTCTTCACAACCCACCCACCTCCCCTAGGAGATGTATCTCTATCTCTCTCTCCTTCTTTCCTTTGTCTAGGCTATAAACTCAATGTGAAAAAATAATAGAACCCAATCGGAATTGTCAAGAAGCACCAAACCACCAAAAAATCCCAAATCTCTAGAAAATCCCCTAAGAACTTAAACCATCTTTTTGTCAGAGCATGTCTGCACACTGCTGAGAAAATTTTCCAAAGCACCACCGAGACCACTCCTTTTATTAAGTAATTTTATGTAAGTAAAATCGGTGACTTAGCTGTTGCCAAAGTACTGCCAAGACGCCAAAAAACAGACGACGCGGCTCACGTTTCGGGTTTTCCTCCAATTTTTTTACAAAAAACCCTGCTTCAGGTCCAAATGATCAGCAGTTGACACATCTTCAGCTTACAAACCAAAAGGGAATGTAATTTGCCTTATAGTCAACGGCGTCTGACATCATGCTGACTTGAAAGGCAGTCAAACCAATCACAATCAACCTACATTGAGGCCATAGGGGGATACCCACTGCACAGGAAATCCCCCAATGGAATCACAAGGTAGGAATGAGGATCCATCTTAGATAATTTATTTATTTTATTTTATTTATTTTTCTTATATACCGCGCTCTTAAATCAGTGCGGTTTACACATGAACAAATATAAACACAATTGTACAAACAGCATTGGTTTTTTACAATGAACAAGGTAAATAAACTTGGTAAAACATGGTAATTATATATAAATAACTATATACTATATAAATAACTATATACTATATAAATAACTATATAAATAACTATATAAATAACTATATAATAGTGTACCAGTCTATTTGGAGATTCAAACCCTTTGGGGCTACAGAGTTTAATAGGTGAATCCAACGCTGTTCATGCCATTGGAGCTTTTGCTCACGATCACCTCCTCTGGGGTCTGGCGGGATAAAATCCAACACTCTCCAGCGCATGGAATCAAAAGTGTGACCCATCATCAAACTGTGTTCGACCATAGGAGCCGAAAGAGATTTTGTTCTCAAACGGGAAGCATGTTCCGAAAGACAAATTTTTATCGCCCGTTTAGTATGGCCAATGTAATAAAGGGAACAAGGACATATGATCAGATATACAACATACACTGAGGAACAGTCCGTATGCCACCTGGTCACAAATCTACGGGACGTGTGTTCATCCACCCATTCAGGGCCCTCGAGAGCCAGTGAACAATAGGTGCAATTTCCACAAGCAAAATGGCCACTATCAACATGTGACTTTAAAGGGCGATCCTCAGACGAGGTAGTTGACATTAATAAATCTCTCAGATTTGCGGTACGTGAATACGCAACTTGCAGAGTTTGGTCACGAAAACAAGTATGTATCCCTAATATTGGCCAAAACCGATGAAGCAAATCAGTAACTTGCGTGATGTGCCTGGTATAAGGAAGAACACCAGTAATTACAGAGTCAGTAGATTTTGGTGCTGATGGAGCAAAAGCCACTCTTGATGTAGATGTCGCGCTCACTTGTATGCTTTAGAAACCACCGTAGAGGGATACCCCCTTTGAAGCAGGCGTTGTTTCAGTTCCCCAGCATGTAAATTAAAATCCTGTAGAGTAGATCAGTTACGTCTCAACCGTAAAAACTGCCCAAAAGGTAAACCCTGTTTCAAAGCCCGTGGATGGAAACTATTATAGCGAAGCAACGTATTACGTTGTACCGCCTTGCGGTATAGGGTTGTCACAAATCCTAGAGGGGTTAAAGAAATCTGAACATCCAAAAATTGCAGAGTTCTAGGAGCTATCTGTGCTGTGAATGTGTACCCAGATCAGGCTTTTCATTTGATTCCTTTTTGGAAGCGCTTTTTGGACGATATCTTTTTTTCTTTGGACTGGTACCTGCAATGATTTGGACAGTTTTGTGCGGCGGCTTAATACACATCTGCCTAGGATTCAATTCACAGCACAGATAGCTCTCGCAATTTACTAAGCCCCGTTTGAACCCCTAACTTACCTGTCACTTGAGGTACCTCTCCTGGAAGGTCATCTTCCTTGTGGCACTCACATCAGCTCGCAGAGTCATCAAGCTCCAGGTTCTGATGGCACATCCCCCCCCCCCCTTACACGATTTTTTACAAGAACAGGGTGGTGGTCATCACACACCCCAAGTTTCTGTCGAAGGTGGTACTACTACTACTACTGAGCATTTATATAGCGCTGCAAGTCATATGCAGCGCTGCACAGAGATGTAAGAGACCGTCCCTGCTCATCAAAGCTTACAACCTAGTCAAGACAAACACAGAAGGTGTAGGCAGGGATAAAGCAAGGGGAAAGAAAAGGAAGATCAGGTGGGTCAAGATCCAAAAGCAGCAGAAGGTGGTGTTACCATTCCACTTCATTCAGGAGGTGGTGCTCCCCACCTTCTTTCTGAGACCTCATGCCAGCAGGGCGGAGGACATCCTCCATACCTTGGATTGTAACAGAATCCTATCTTTCTAACTGCACTGGACTCAGGGCCACTGCAAAGCACCTCAGCGTTTTGTATTATATGACCCCCAAAGCGAACTTTGTGTGCATAGGTGGTGGACTGCATTACCCTCGCCTATGAGCAGGCAGGGACCTCACTGAACCAGAGGGTCACAGTGCACCATGTCAGGGCCATGGCTACTTCCGTGGAAAACCTGTGTTCCATACCAGTGACCAAAATCTGTCGGACCGCCACCTGGTCTTTGGTCCATACGTTCGCAGCTCACTACTGCCTGGAGAGGGAGTCCTAATGGGACAGTGCCTTTGGCCAGGCCATACTCCATAATCTATTTGGGGTGTAGGCAACTCCTGCCCTCTGATCCTTCTGTGTTCAGGCTACCGGAGTGCTGATTCCCTGCCAGACACTTGGGTCTTGAGTGTCTCTCAGTAGGGACACAACTGCTCTGCAGCTCAGGGCTCACTCTTTTCAGGTCACCGTGGCATTTTTTACAGGTTCTCTGTAGCCTGTAGCTAGAGAGTCCCATATGTGAGAAATGACTTCCTGCTTGTTCCTGGAGAAAGCGTAGATCTCCAGGAACAAGCAGGAATGTAGTCTTCACATATGGGTATCGTCTGTACCAACGGAGCCTGCGTGGGAACGCTCCCCAGCATCCAATTAGAAAGCTTTTGGGAGCATTCCACAGCACCTGCGTGCTGCCTTCCTGCCTTTCCCAACTGCCTCTCTCCAGTTCTTCATTTTCCATGGAGCCAGCAGGTCGTTGTTCCTGTCACCGCAGAAAAAATTTCTTATTCTCCTTCTTTTTTGTGGTCGCGTCTGCATTCCTCGACGCTATACCGGTACCGCCGGTTCTTCCTTCTTTCTTGTTAAAAAAAATATATATATATATATATATAAATATATTTTTTTTTTCCAAACTTTTCTTCCTCAGGTGCACGCGCCATTTTGGGCCTTAGGCCCAAAATTTCCTCCACTATGGAAAAACCCGCTTCGGGTTTCAAGAAGTGCACCAAGTGTGGCAGTACCATCTCCATCACCGACACCCATGAGTGGTGTCTTAAATGTTTAAGTCCTGACTACTCCATTTCGGAGTGTATGGCCTGTGCCATGATGTCCAAGAGGGGTCGACAAAACCGGGCTGCTAAGCTCAGCACCCTTTTTCCCTCCAATGCAGCCTCTGTGGCATCGACGTCTTCCAGGGCTTCATCTTCCTCCCATGGATCTCAGATAACTCAACATAAGTCTGGCCGGTCCTCAAAGGGTAGATCTCCTTCCAAGCATCGAGATGCCTCTGGCGTTGCCCTTGAGGATTCTGTACCGGCAAAATTGCCCCAGCGGGAGGCTTCGGCTTCCAAAGCATTATCGGGGTTCCAGGATGTTCTCAAGGCCTCAACCTCGGCAGAACTACTGGTGCCATGCTTTGGGGTACCAGCTGCTTTCTCTGGTACCGGTACCCAGGCATCGGCAGCATCGATAGACCAGAGGTTCCTGGTTATTGAACGCAGTCTGATGGCTCTCCTTGCGGCATCGACACCCTCGGAACCGCGTCAGACAGTCGTACCGGTACCGAAAGCATCAGCATCGACATCAGTGTCTGCATTGCCAGCACCCAGTCAAGCCATGCCTTCCGGTACCGATACACCGGTACCGATTCCCCCCGGTACCGACTTCGGTCGGTATGGGTATCGTGCTCTACAAGAGCATCCGCACAGAAGGTACTTTGAATCCTTGGAGGAGTCTGAGAATTCTGACAGCTCCGTCAGTACCAGAGTACTTCTCCCTGAGGAGCCTTCCTCTCCAAAATGTAGGATGTCTCCTACAGAAGATATCTTCTTTCAGGATTTTATCAGGGAGGTGGCTCGAGGTCTTCCCATTACTGTGGCTTCTGAAACAGAGCCCAGGGCAAAGGAATTAGAGATTCTACAATATCCCAAGGCTCCTAAGGAGGCAGCCACTTTGCCTATCCATGAGATCGTTCATGATCTCATGTTAAGAATGTAGGAAACACCCCTTACCACCTCTCCTCACTCTCGTAGACTGGATACCATGTATCGAGTACCTCCGTGTCCTGGCTTCCAGAAGACTCAGCTGCCTCACCACTCTATTGTAGTGGAGTCAGCTATGAGAAGGATCAGAAGTGCAAAGAGGCATGCCTCTAATCCTCCAGGACGTGAGTGTCGAACTTTGGATGCCTTTGGACATCGTACTTTCCAGGCTTCCATGCTTTCTGCCAGGATCAGTTCCTATATTTTATATATGGGAAGGTTCCTTAAGGAAGTCACAGGAGATTTAGAGGTTTTGAGCCCTCTTCTTCCTGAAGATAAGAGGCAGGATTTTCTCACACTGGTTAAATATGGCCAGGATGTTTCTAAATTTGTCAGTCGTGCAGCTTTCGACTGTTTTGAGTGCATAAGCAGAACCTCTGCCATTGCCATACTGTTTTGAGTGCATAAGCAGAACCTCTGCCATTGCCATAGGTGCACGTAGAATTGCCTGGCTCCAGGCATCCGATTTGGAGCTCTGGGTGCAGGACAAACTGGGCAATATCCCTTGTACAGGTGAGAATCTATTTGGCAAGAATTGGCAAGAGAAAGCCAATGAGTTAGATGCTGACAACTCCACTTTGGATAGATTATCCAAAGCCACAGCTGATCCTGCAAGAAAGAAATCTTTCAAGAAACCATTCTTCTCCAAAAAGAAGATCTTTTATCCCTCTTATTCTCAGCATGGACGTTCTGCAGGTCAGCCTGCCAGAAAGAGTCAGCAACCACCTAAACAAAGGAAAGCAAAGACTGCTAAGCCTCAACCGTCTCAGCCTCCACAAGGCCTTTGATTTCCGTCTAGAGAACGTAGCTTCCTGGCCCTCAATGGACCAGAACCTTCCACAATTCCAGGAAGGTTGTCTCACTTTGCCCCCAGATGGGGGCAAATAACAGCAGAACATTGGACTCTCTCCATTATAAAAGAGTGGTACATGCTTCACTTTCTCCGCATGCCCCCTCCCACAATGGTGGTGTTTATTTTATTTTTTATTATTTATTACAATTTTTTATATACCGCACTATTCGGCATCAGCGCGGTTTACATTACAACACAACGACCATAACAACAAGCTGTTAGGTTTTACATCGAACAGGGGTACAAACATGGATAACAGGGGTCAACTATATACAACTATATGCATACATGAAATAATTATATGGCAATAAGTAATGATATCATAATAGGAGTAAGGGTTATTTCATAACTGTGGCAATTCTTCAGAAGGGATGTCTAGGTGGCATTGGTGGTTGGGTAGCATTGGAGGAAGAGATGGAATTTGAGTGCCTTCCTGAACTGCACAAGGTCAGTGTTAGCCCTAATGTCAGGGGGTAGGGCATTCCAGCATTTAGGTACATAGAAACTGAACGCCCTGTTTGTGGTTGATATGCTGCACTTCGACGATGCCTTAGGTGTTACTAGTAGGTTTATGGCTATTGATCTTCTGGCTCTGTTGGGGGGCACTATGTGAACAAGGTCTGTGAGTGAGGCGGAGGAAATACCCTTGATCGCCTTGAAAGCAAGGAGTAGGGTTTTAAGTGCCGTCGAGTCTGAGTCGACTCATGGCGATCCTCTGGATAGTTGTCCTAAATTGTGTTTGGTCTTCAGTCAGGCGGCTCATTGTTGACAGACTGGTACCCATAGCTGCTGTTATTGTATCGATCCATCTCATTGCTGGCCTTCCTCTTTTGCGTTGACCTTCTATCTTGCCAAGCATGATGTCTTTCTCTAATGATCTCTCTCTTCGCATGATGTGTCCAAAGTATGAAAGTCGAAGTCTTGTCATCTGAGCTTCTAAAGAAAGCTTAGGTTTGATCTCCTCTAGTACCGACTGGTTTGTTCTTCAGGCAGTTCTTGGTATACACAGTATTCGCTGCCAGCACCATAATTCAAAGGCATCAATTTTCTTCCTGTCTGTCTTTTTCACTGTCCAGCTTTCACATCCATATGATGTTATTGAAAATACCATGGCTTAAACAAGTCGAATCTTTGTATGGAGAGAGACAGCTCTGCTCTTGAGAATCTTATCTAGGTCTTTCATAGCCATTCTGCCAAGAGCAATGCGTCATCTGATTTCTTGACTGCTTGTTGCTTCTTTATTGATAGTTGATCCAAGTAGGTTAAAGTTGTTCACGATTTCAATTTCTTCTCCTTCAACGATGAACCTGTTGATTATGCCAGTTGTCATGATCTTTGTCTTCTTTACATTAAGTTGCAGGCCCATTTTGAGACTATGTTCTTTGATTGTGAGAAGCAAATGTTTCAGATCATCTTCGCTTTCAGCCAGTAATGTGGTATTATCAGCATAGCGAAGGTTGTTGATGAGTCTTCCACCAATCTTCACACCTCTGTTATCGTCATACAATCCTGCTTCTCTGATGATTTGTTCTGCATATAAATTAAACAGGTAGGGGGAAAGTATACAGCCTGTGACGTAGGAGACTCTTATGAAGCAATGGAAACTGATAGTGATCCGGTGGAGAGAACCGGTACTGCAAGGGAATGCAGGATTTTCTCTTCTGAGAGGAAAAAACACAGAGCTAATCAGGAACCACACCTCACCTCAAGGCAGGAGAGAAGCCAAGTCCATGATTGGGCACGCCCAAGCAGGAGGCGGGCAGTGCAGTACTCAGGTAGCTTGTTAAGAATGCAGAAACAGAAGCAGTTAGATGAGCACGAGCACCAGGAGCAAGATGGAGAGGAGGAGTCAGGACATAAGCACCTGGACGAGGACAGGTCAGAGGAACAGGAACCGTTAGAGAGAGAACCACTAAGCAACTGTGATCCACGAAGGAGCAGACGGGAGCTGGGAGACTCAGGGGCAGAGAAAGACTTCTGTTACCAGAAGAATTCAAAGGCACTGAGAGACCCAAGGCTACAGCTCAGGAGTTTAAAGGACCAAACAGAACCTTGGAACAGGAGGCAGAGGGAGAAACAATTACCCTGGAAGAAGCCCCAGCACAAGGTATCTGGTGGGTTTGGAACGGCTAGCAAGCTTAACAGTGGGAAGCCAGAAAGAGTGGACTTTAATTGTGAAAGACAGAACAAAGTCAGAAAGTTTGATAGTATTTGGTTAAGCCAAGAGAAGCCTGACTGTTTTCCTTTTAACACTCTGAGAGACTCTCCAAACACAGCTGAAGCGTTTTACCCTGCACTTTCATTTGGAGATAGGTGGGGGAAGGGAAATGCTTACACGCTGAACTCTTGTCCAAGTAAAAGCACTGATAATTGCCAAGAGATAAGAACATTAAACAAGCATTTACCTGAAGGAGGATATTCTCAGCCTAGCTCAGAAAATACACAGGCTGAATTACTTCTCACTGAATTCAGGGAGTTCCTTAAAAGTAGAGCAGTTTCTCCTCATGACGTAGCAAAGCCTATGAGCAGCTGTGAGGAAGAAATGCCTCTAATTTCTCTGCCGTCTACAGAGCAGGAAGTCCCGATGGACTGCTCTACATGTGTGATTCAAAAGGACATTTAAGTGATATGCTTGCCAATGTTTTATGAAAGAATATAACAAAGTTACCTTACTGATTGCTATGCTAAAGAAGCTTATGTGAAGAGAATAAGTGAAAGCATATTCTGTGCAATTCAGGAGCATTGCTGTTACCAGAGTTTCCTGTTAAGTTACTGAAAGGAGGTCACATGACAACTGAATGTGATCAGTAATGGACATTTAGTCAAGCAGACAAAAGTCTTGTTTAGTTAAGTTTCTCAGCCTTGTTTTGTGCTACATTATTTCATTTACGTCTGCTGCATTTGAACTCCGGAGCGGGAGAAATAAACCTCACAAAAGAAATTTTCTTTGCCTTGCCTTATTACTTGAGCATCTACACAACTACAACCTTTACCCTCAAGGGCATTCAAGACCAGCCCCTCCCTTAACCCTCAAGGTCCAGGGAGTGGGTGGGTGGCAAGCCTTGTCTTACACCTTTGCTTATTTTAAACCATTCTGTTTCTCCTTGTTCCGTTCGAACTGTTGCTTCTTGATCAATGTACAGATTTTGCAAGAGAACGATCAGGTGTTCTGGTATACCCATGCTTCTTAATGTGGCCCAGAGTTTCTCATGGTTTACACAGTCAAAAGCCTTGCTATAGTCGATAAAGTACAAATAGATATCCTTTTGGTATTCTTTAGTCTTTTCAAGGATCCATCTCGCATCCGCAATGATGTCTCTCGTTCCTCGCCCTTTCCTAAACCCTGCTTGCACGTCAGGTAGTTCTTGTTCCAGGTATGGTTGTAGTCTCTTTTGAATAATCTTCAGTAGAATCTTGCTGGCATGTGGGATCAGAGCGATTGTGCGATAATTTCCACAGTCAGTTGGATCGCCTTTCTTTAGTATTGGTATAAACACAGATCTTTTCCAGTCAGTTGGCCATGATGTTGTCTTCCATATTTCTTGGCAGAGCCTTGTAAGTACGGTAACAGCTGCATCAGATTGCTGCAATACTTCTATGGGAATGCTATCAATGCCTGGTGCTTTGTTCTTTGATAAGGCTTTCAATGCTGCTTCAACTATTTCTTTCATCACCAATGGTTCCCGATCATAAGGTACAGGTTGAAACGGCTGTTGGTCCACTTGATCTTTATCATATAAAAACTCTGTATATTCCTTCCATCTTTTCTTGATCTCAGCATCATTCAACATAGAACCTTGCGCATCTTGTAACATGCCAATTCGAGGCTGGAACTTTTTCTTTAACTCTCGTAGCTTTAGGAAAGCCGATTTTGTTCTTCCTCTAATAGTTTCTGCTTCTATTTCCTTGCAAGTGTCATTGTAGTACTTTTCCTTGTCCTGTCTTGCTGCACGTTGGAAATCTCTGTTGAGTTCTGCGATTGTCTTTCTTTCTCCTCTGGCTTTAGCTTCTCTGCGTTTCTGGGCAATTTTCAGAGTTTCTTCTGTCATCCATTTTGGCTGTTTTTGCTTTTCACCTTTTGTAGAGACTTCTCGCTTTCTTCCAGCACAACCTTCTTGATGTCATTCCATAACTCTTCCGGAGCTCTGTTATTTGTATCTAAAGCAGCAAATCTATTTTGCAGGCAGTCTTTAAATTCCAGTGGTATATTCTCAAGGTCATATTTTGCTGCATTCATGAGTGGTTTGCTCTTTTTCAACTTTAGCTTGAGTTTGCATACTAGTAGTTGATGATCTGTACCACAGTCAGCTCCAGGTTTTGTCTTTGTTGATGTTACAGAGATTTTCCATCGTCGATTTCCACAGATGTAGTCAATTTGATTTTTATACAATCCATTGGGTGAGGTCCATGTGTACAGTCTGTGATAAGGAAGCTTATCATAGCTCAGGAAGGAGCTATAAAAAAGGTGAAGTGACTCTGAACAAGCAACCTGTCAGTTCTGGTAGAAATAAGAAAACAGAATTATTCTATAAAAGACTACCAGTCCCAGAATGCACCAGGTTTCCAACAGCCATTAGAGGAGCTGAAGTGGGGAAACGTGTGTTCAATCAAGAGGACTATGAGGTAATCCCTAAGCACTCATCTCAAAGGGCAGGGCCTGATTCAGCACAGCTGCGCTGTGCTAGGGTGGAGCACTCATCTAAGCAGAATAAAGGTAGAGTTTATTCTACAGAGAATTATCCTCAGTTTCCTCTGGGAGATCCTCAGAACCAGCTTGGAGATCCTCATCTTGGACAGCTTCATCATCTGGAGGATCATCAGAAGCAGAAGCCAGACCGGACGGACAGAGAGGGCAAGAAACCCTTTGGAAGAAAGAAGAGAAAAGCATTTGGGAGGTCTAGAGGAGTCCAGAGCAGTACGTATACTGGGGGACATTCAAAAGGCCAGCATACACCATTGGACTGGGGAAAGCCAGAGGAATGGTGCTGCAGAGCTAGGAATCTCCAGACGGTACCTGTGAGGGAGACGACTGCACGTGGAAGGGACCCTAGGACCCGTGCCAGAAGGTATGTGAAGAGAGATCCAGTGTCCAGGGATCTGGATTGGAAGGCTGGACATAAGAACTGGACTACATACTGGCCAGGCTATTTAGAGAGGAACTCTAACAGCAATGGAAGCTCAGGTATGAACACTGATCTATGCCCTATCTATAACCTTGAAAGATAGCAGGGAAACAAGTATTCTCCTGAGAGTGCTACATTGAGAAATTCCTCTGTGCCAATCCATGATATTGAACCCATGATTGTTGAAGAAGGGGGAGCGGTCTTAGATACAGGCTGTGAATATATGGATTGCTCTCTGTCTAAACTCCTTTGGTAATTTACTGTTACAAAGTACAAGAACCATCACAAAGAAATACAAACTTGTTCTTTAATCTACTCAGAAAAGCTCCTGAAGTAGAATTTGAGCCACGCAGTAGAAAGCAAGCCAGCTAAGGGGTTTCAGCTGGGTAACTGCTAGCAATTGAGCCTTACCTAATTGCTTGTGAGCTCTGAGGGAATCACTTCTGAATCTATGTGTGAAGATATAAGAAGTTAACCTGAAATAACAGTTTTTCCCTTCTTTGTGGGTTTTGCTTGTTGTTTGAAACACTGCTAAGAAAATATTAGCTAAAGCCTACAGAAAAGACCAGTTTGTTACCAACCAGGTCTTTATTCTTTTGCTTTGATTGCCTGACAAGTTCAGCTGTTGTTTTCCTGATTTTGTTTTTCTACGTTTAACACTGAAAGCAAGTATCCTGTTTTATGTGCTACCAAGCATATCTGTGTTGGGAGAAATAACCCCATAAATAAATATCTTATTGGCTTTACACTCAAGCACAACTAATTATTGTGAGTAGCTGTGTCTGGTGTGAATGGACTGCATTTCCCACAATCCCTTGCAAATCATATTGATATATGCACTTGCCAAGACTGTGAGCATTCTCACCCAGGCAGCCGTCTGACAAGTCGCCACTTGTGTTGCAGGAAGAAGGTGTTTGAGATGAATAGATCATTGGTCTTGCAGAATTCTATCAGTCTTTCTCCAGCTTCATTTCTGTTGCCAAGTCCATATTTTCCAACTACTTTGCCTTCTTCTTTGTTGCCAACTTTTGCATTCCAGTCACCCATGACTATCAGGATATCCTGTTTGCATGTTCTGTCAATATAAGCTTGTACGTGTTCATAGAACCCTTCAATTTCATTCTCTTCTGCAGCTGTTGTTGGGGCATACACTTGAATTATAGTTGTGTTGATAGGCAATCCTCGTAGACGAATAGAGATTAAGCGTTCGCTGACTGCATTGTATTTCATTACAGTTCTTGCAAGTTTCTTCTTTATTATAAATGCAACACCATTTCTTCTTTGTCTTTCATTTCCAGCATAGTAGACCAATGGTAAGACAGTTCAATTCTCAGACCTCTCATCAACCTGTTAGATCAAGAGGTCACTATGCTTCTTGCCCAAGGGGCAATAGAAGAGGTACCCATTCCTCAACAGGGTACAGGGTTTTACTCCCACTATTTCCTTATCCCAAAGAAAACAGGGGGACACAGACCTATTTTAGATCTCAGAGAATTGAACAAATTCCTGTTCAAGGAGAAATTCAAGATGACTTCTCTGGGAACCCTGCTGCCATGCCTTCAGAGTCAGGATTGGCTTCGTTCTCTAGATCTCAAGGATGCGTACACTCATGTTCTCATCCCTCCGACTCGCAGAAAGTTCCTTTGGTTCCTTTTTCAAGGAAAGCACTACCAATACAGGGTGCTTCCTTTTGGCCTGGCCTCAGCACCAAGGGTGTTTACGAAATGCATGGCTGTGGTAGCAGCATTTCTTCGCACTCTAGGAATATTTGTCTTCCCCCTACTTAGACGACTGGCTCATTCGAGCCCCGTCAGAGTCACAGGCCAGGATTTCTCTATCTTGCACAATGCGTATCCTTCAGTATTTGGGTCTGGTCATAAACATTCCAAAATCCAGCCTAACTCCCACTCAGTCTCTAGAGTTCATAGGAGCTTTGCTGGATAACAGGAAAGCAATGGCCTATCTTCTCCAGACCCGTTGCCTTTGCATGGTGCAATTAGCTTCTCAAGCAGTGCTAAAGCCTCATCTCACTGCTCGAGAAATGTTACAACTACTAGGCCACATGGCATCTACTGTGCATGTGGTTACTTATGCTCACCTCCATATGAGAGCAGCCCAATGGACTTTATCCACTCAATGGACCCAGGCATCAGGGTGCCTGTCAGACAAAATATCAAACACAAATCTCCTTATTTTGTCCCTCCAATGGTGGCAGTCCACTCAAAACCTGTTGCTGGGATCCCCATTTCAACAACCTTTACCCCAGGCAACTCTCACAACAGATGCTTCACCAATCGGCTGGGGAGCTCATCTGCAAGACCTCTCCACCCATGGTACTTGGACTCCACAGGAGACTCATCTACACATCAATCTTTTGGAGCTCAGAGCAATCTTCCTTGCCCTGCGAGTGTTCCACACCCTGCTCAGCTACAAGACAGTCCTCATTCATACGGACAATCAATTAGCCATGTTCTACGTGAACAAGCAGGGAGGAACAGGCTCTCTTTCACTTTTCAACGAAGGTTTGCGACTATGGGCCCTTGCCAGAGAGCATCAGATTCATCTCCTGGCAGCATATCTTCCAGGTATCCAAAATTCTTGGGCAGACAGACTTAGTCGAGTTCTGCTTCCACATGAATGGTCTCTACATGCAGACCAGGTGGCCAAGATTTTTCAAATTTGGGGAACCCCGGACATAGACCTCTTTGCAAGTCCGTTGAATGCCAAACTTCCCCGGTTCTGTTCCAGAATTCCGGCTCAGGGCTCTCAGGCCAGGGATGCTTTCCTCCTTCATTGGGGTCAAGACTTCCTTTATGCCTTAACACCCATTCCCCTGATTCCCAAAACCCTATTCAAGCTTCAGAGAGACAGAGGCCATATGATTCTCATAGCTCCACATTGGCCACGGCAAATGTGGTACCCTCTGCTTCTATATCTCTCTCAAGCTCCCTCTCTGGAGTTAGATTTTGCTCCAGATCTCCTGTCTCAGGAGGACGGAATGTTATGACATCCCAATCCCCAGTCTCTGCATCTCAGGGCTTGGTTGCTGAAGGCCTAGATCTTCAGGATCTAAACCTTCCTCAGCAAGTAAAGGATATCCTTTATGCTTCTAGAAAACCTTCCACAAGACGCTCTTATGCTTTCAAGTGGAAAAGGTTTACCATATGGTGCTCGCAGAAGGGCCTTAACCCCCTTGCGATACCTCTGGAATCATTGCTGGAGTATCTCCTTCATTTATCCAATGCAGGACTTAAAGCTAACTCAGTAAGAGTCCATTTAATGCTATTGCGGCTTCTTTCAAGCCTTTAGATGGACAACCTATTTCCTCCCATCATCTTATAGCAAGATTTATGAGAGGACTTCTTCTAACTAAGCATCCCATTAAGCCACCACCGGTGGCATGGGACTTGAATCTGGTTCTTGGCCAGCTCATTAAGCCACCTTTCGAACCCTTAGCTACTACCTCGTTGAAATTCCTTTCTTGGAAAGTTATCTTTCTCATTGCAATCACATCAGCACGTCGCATCAGTGAGTTAAAGGCACTAGTGGCTGATCCTCCTTATACAAGGTTCCATCATGACAAAGTACTCCTTAGGACTCATCCACACTTTATGCCAAAGGTGGTCTCGCCTTTTTATTTGAACCAAGCGATCTACCTGCCTATGTTTTTTCCAAGGCCTCATGCATCAAATGCAGAAAGGAATCTTCATACTTTCGACTGTAAAAGAGCTTTAGCTTTTTACTTACAGAGAACACAGCAACATAGAAAGTCCTCTCAGCTTTTTGTTGCTTTTGATCCTTCTCATCTGGGACTTCCAGTCTCCACTAGAACACTGTCCAACTGGATTGCACAGTGTATTTCCTTTGCCTATCAGAGTAAGAATCTTCCTTTGGAGGGCCATGTCACAGCTCACAATGTGAGAGCCATGGCAGCTTCAATGGCTCATCTGCACTCTGTGTCTATCGACGACATCTGTTGAGCAGCCACTTGGGCCTCGGTTCATAACTTCACGGCCCATTACTGCTTTGACAAGGACTCCCGCCGGGATGCCTTGTTTGGTCAGGCTGTTCTCCATCACCTGTTCCATACCTAATCAACTCCTACCCACCATCTCTGATAGGATGCCGGAGATCCATCTGGGGAAGTGGAGCACTTTCACAGGGGGACACAACTTCTGGGGTTTCTCCCTGGCATCTAAAGCTAGGGAGTCCCCATATGTGAAGACTACATTCCTGCTTGTTCCTGGAGATAGCATAGTTACTCACCTGTGACAGGTGATCTCCGGGAACAGCAGGAATTCAGTCTTCACAACCCACCCACCTAGGAGTTGTATCTCTCTATCTCTTTCTCTTTCCCTCTCTCTCTCTTTGTCTCAACTTTAAACTCAACTGGAGAGAGGCAGTTGGGAAAGGCGGGAAGGCAGCACACAGGCGCTGTGGGATGCTCCCAAAAGCTTTCTAATTGGACGCTGGGGAGCGTTCCTGCGCAGGCTCCGTCGGTACCGACGATACCCATATGTGAAGACTAAATTTCTGCTGTTCCCGGAGATCACCTGTTAAAGGTGAGTAACTATGCTTTACTCACCTGTAACAGATGATCTCCAGGAACAAACAGGAATGTAGTCTTCACATATGGGTATCGTCGGTACCGACGGAGCTTGCGTAGGAACGCTTCCCAGCGTCCAATAGGAAAGCTTTTGGGAGCATCCCACTGCACCTTTGTCGCTGCATTCCCGCCTTTCCACCTCTCTCTCTTCAGTTTTTCGTTTTCCGCGGAGTCGACAGACAGCAAACCCTGTCACCGCAGAAAATCTTCTTTTTGTGGTCGTGTCTGCCTTCACCATCGACCCCTATACCGGTACCACCGGTCTTTTCTTTATTTTCTTAACTTCTTTTCCATAAAAGAAATAATAATAATAATAATAATTTATTTTGGAGGGTCTGTCCCCTCTTGGTGCCAGGTGCCATTTTGGGCACTAGGCCCTCTTTTCTTCCAAAATGGAGAAACCATCTAGTGGTTTCAAAAAATGTTCAAAATGGAACGGTACCATTTCTGCTACTGACACCCATGACTGGTGTCTCAAATGTTTAGGTCCTGACCATTTACCATCGGAGAGACTTCTCTGTAGAAAGATGACCAAGAGAGGCCTGCAGAACAGAGCTAAAAAACATGGCACCCTCTTTGCCACAGATGTGATGTCCGTTGCATCAACTTCTTCCAGGGTTTCATCTTTCTCCCATGCATCTCAGGTAATTAAACCCAGGTTTTCCAAGACTGGCCGGTCCTCAAAGGGTAGATCTCCTTCGAAGCATCAAGATGCTAATAGCATTGCCCTTGAGAAAAACATACCGGCAAAGCAGCCCCGGCGGGAGGTCCCAGTCTCCAAAGCATTAACGGGGCTCCAGGATGTTCCCGAAGCTTCCACCCCCAGAAAACTCTTGGTGCCATGTTCTGGTGTCGTAGCCTGCTCTGCTAGTACCGACACCCAGACATTGGCATTGTGTTGAATATACAGTGTTGAAGCAACAGCAGAATATTACAGACTTTGTGAAAAAAGTATACTTTGGACTAAAAATTGGAGATCAAGATAAAGTCTGGGCGCCTCATAAAGTGTGCAAACGGTGTGTTGAGGACCTCCGAAACTGGTTCAAGGGTAAGAAAAAATCTTTCCGTTATGTGATTCCTATTGTATGGCGAGATCAAAAGAACCATAGTGACGACTGTTACTTTTGTTCATGCGATGTGAAAGGGTTTAATTCCAAATGGAAGCATTCCATTTCATACCCCAATTTTCACTCGGCAATTCGTCCCATCCCCCATGGCACAGATATGCCAGTACCCAAGCCCCCTGCTACCTTGGAAGAGATACCTAGCTCTGATGAAGGTGAAGTCATACCTGAACCATATGACGAATCAAGTTCTGACTTTGAAGATGATACATGACCAAAATTGTTTTCTTAGGAGGAGATGAATGATTTGGTAAGAGACTTGAATCTTCCCAAAGATGCCGCTGAGTTACTCGGATCAAGGCTGAAAAGCAGGAATTTATTGTTGCCAGGAGTGTCATCTTCATGGTTCAGACATCGTGAAAAGGCGTTTGTTCCTTACTTCGCCCAGGAAGACAAGTTGGTTTATTGCATCGATGTCGACGGTCTGATGGGTCAGTTTAAAATCCAATATGATTCAGAGCAATGGCGTCTTTTTATAGATTCTTCAAAAAGAAGTCTCAAAGCAGTTTTACTCCACAACGGTTTTTACGCTTCCATACCAGTAGGTCATTCCGTACACTTGAAGGAAACCTACGAGAACATGGAATTGGTTCTTCGTAAACTTAAATATGAAGACCATGGTTGGCAAGTGTGTGGGGACTTGAAGGTCTTGTGCATGCTGCTCGGGCAACAAGCTGGGTATACCAGATATCCTTGTTTTCTGTGTCTATGGGACAGTCGAGACCGACAAAATCACTGGACCAAGAAGAGTTGGCAGCCGAGGGTGCTAACAGTCAGTGAAAAAAATGTCCTCCGAGAAACTTTGGTACCTTCCCATAAAGTTCTTCTACCACCTCTGCACATAAAATTGGGATTGATGAAGCAATTCGTAAAATCACTTCCAAGAGATGGAGAAAGCTTCAAATACTTGGTCACCAGGTTTCCAGGCCTTTGGAGGCAAAATTGAAGGAAGGTGTGTTCGTCGGACCAGACATTAGAAGGCTTATAGTTGATCAAGAGTTTGTCAGTACCATGACAGATCCTCAAAAAGAAGGGTGGATTACATTTAAAGAAGTCATACAGAAATTTTTAGGCCGTAACAAAGATTCTCACTACAAAAAGATCGTCAGACGAATGCTGAAAGCATTTCAAGCTTTAGGTTGCCTGATGAGTTTGAAAGTGCATTTCCTCCAGTCCCACCTTGACTACTTTCCTGAAAATTTGGGAGCTGTGAGTGAGGAACAAGGTGAACGATTCCACCAAGACATTAAAGAGATAGAAAGGAGATACCAGGGAAAATTGAGCATTACAATGATGGCAGACTACTGTTGGATGCTTCAGAGAGACATTCCTGATGCTACTCACAAGCGTAAATGCACCAAGAGGAGCCTCACAAGGAAGAAGAATCAAGTTTAGTGTGTATAGGTGAGCTCATTTCAGTTCAAAAAAGGATTTTCATGAAAATATTGTAATAAAACTTTAATTTTATAAGTCTATTTCCATTTATTTTGGGGTATTGCCTTATTTAACATAGTTACCTAAATTGTCAGGAAACGTGATGTCCTATGACAAAATGGAGGTCATTTTCGGATTCAGTGCACCAAAAAACATAAAGATTACGTGGAATAACCAAAACAGCTCTTGAAAAAAATTTTTTTGCAGACCTGTGTTATTATTACTCAGTAAAGCCTTTGACACTGTTCCTCACAGGCGACTTATAAACAAACTGAGCACCCTAGGGATGGACCCTAAAGTTACTGCTTGGGTTAGAAATTGGTTGGGTGGGAGGCGACAAAGAGTACAAGTAAATGGAGCTCACCCTGAGGAGAAGGATGTTACCAGTGGTGTGCCCCAGGGATCTGTCCTTGGTCCGATTCTTTTTAACATCTTTGTTAGTTATATAGCGGAAGGGCTGTCGGGTAAGGTTTGCCTCTTTGCAGATGATACCAAAATCTGCAATAGAGTAGACACCCAGGAAGGTGTAGATAACATGAGGAGGGATATAGCTAAGCTTGAAGAATGGTCTAGAATTTGGCAGCTGGGATTTAATGTTAAAAAATGTAAGGTCATGCATTTGGGCTGCAGCAATCCAAGGGAGCAATACAGTATAGGAGGTGAAGTACTTTTGTCCACTAAAGAAGAGCGGGACCTAGGCGTGGTTGTGTCTGATGATCTTAAAGTAGCTAAACAGGTAGAAAAGGCGACGGCAAAAGCTAGAAGGATGCTTGGGTGCATACGGAGAGGAATGGTTAGCAGAAAAAAGGAGGTGATAATGCCTCTGTATAAGTCTTTGGTGCGACCTCATTTGGAGTATGGTGTGCAATTCTGGAGACCGCACCTTCAAAAGGATGTGAACAGGATGGAGTCGGTGCAGAGGGTTGCTACTAAAATGATTAATGGGCTTCATTATAAAGCATATGAGGACAGACTTAAGGATCTTAATATGTACACCTTAGAGGAAAGGCGGGATAGAGGTGATATGATTGAGATGTTTAAATACCTCCGTGGCATAAATGTTCAGGGAGAGAGCCTCTTTCAATTGAAAGCAAGTTCTGCTACGAGGGGACATGGGATGAGGGTGAAGGGAGATAGATTCAGGAGTGATATGCGGAAATATTTCTTTACAGAAAGAGTAGTGGATCCATGGAATAGTCTCCCAGTGGAGGTGGTAGAGATGAGGACAGTAACTGAATTCAAAAAAGCATGGGACCAACACAGAGGATCTCTAAAGGTAAAAAGTGGACTGTTGTAGTTGTTGTTATGGAAGGACAGACTAGATAGGCCATGTGGTCTTTTTCTGTCATCATGTTTCTATGTTTCTATTACTGCGCTGTAACTTTTGTTAGCTGCTTTGATTTCTTTGAGCATTTCATCATCCATTTGTTCATTCTGGCCAGCAGGTCGATAGTACACTGCCATCGCCTTCCCCTTTTTACATGGAATTTCAATCCATAGAGATTCTACAGCAAATTTTGTTTCCTGCAAAACTTTAATCCTTTCTGACTCAATGCCCTCTCTAACATAGCATTTTAGCCCTAAATGCATTTGGCCCTAAATGGCCCGGAACCCTCCACCATCCTAGGAAGGTTATGTCATTTTGCCCCCAGATGGGGTCAGATAACAGCAGAAAATTGGACTCTTATTGTAAGAGAGGGGTACAAGCTTCATTTCCTCAGCATGACCTCTCTCAATCTCCGGTTAGGTCAAGAAGTCACTATGCTCCTTGCTCAAGGGGCAATAGAAGAGGTGCCAATTCCCCAACAGGGTACAGGGTTTTACTCCCCCTATTTCCTTATTCCAAAGAAAACAGGAGGACACAGACCCATTCTAGACCTCAGAGAATTGAACAAATTCCTGTTCAGAGAGAAGTTTAAAATGATGTCTCTAGGAACTCTGCTGCCATACCTTCTGAGTCAGTTTTGGCTTTGTTCTCTAGATCTCAAGGATGCGTACACTCATGTTCTCATCCATCCAACTCACCGAAAGTTCCTTCAATTCCTGTTTCAAGGGAAGCACTACCAATACAGGGTTCTTCCTTTTGGCCTGGTTTCTGCACCAAGGGTGTTCACAAAATGCATGGCTGTGGTAGCAGCATTTCTCCGCACCCTGGGAATATTTGTTTTCCCTTACTTAACAACTGGCTCATTCAAGCCCCTTCAGAGCCAGAGGCCAGGATTGCTCTGTCTCGCACAATGTGCATCCTTCAGTATTTGGGACTTGTCATAAACTTCCCAAAGTCCAACCTTGCTCCCACTCAATCCCTAGAGTTTATAGGAGCTGTTCTGGATACCAGACAGACAAGGGCCTTCCTTCCACAGCCCCGCTGCCTTTACATTGTGCATTTAGTTTCCCAAGCAGTGCTAAAACCTCACCTCACTGCTCGGGAAATGTTACAGTTGCTAGGCCACATGGCATCCACTGTGCATGTGGTTCCTTATACTCACCTCCATATGAGGGCAGCCCAGTGGACTGGACTCAGGCGTCTGGTTGCCTTTCAGATAAAATAGGAAACTCAGATCGCCTTATTTTGTCCCTCCAATGGTGGCAGTCACCCAAAAACCTTCTGGTGCGGTCTCCTTTTCAGCAACCCCCGCCCCAAGCCACTCTAACAACAGATGCTTCACAGGTGTGTTGGGGAGCCTCTCCACCCAGGGTACGTGGACTCCACAGGAGGCCTATCTCCATATCAACCTCCTGGAGCTCAGAGCAATCTTCCTTGCTCTTCGAGTATTTCACACCCAGCTCAGCTACAAGACAGGCTTATTTCAAACGGACAATCAGTTAGCCATGTTCTATGTGAACAAGCAGGGCAGAACAGGCTCTCTGTTGCTGTGCAATGAAGCTTTGCGACTATGGGCCCTCGCCAGAGAGCATCAGAGTCATTTCCTTGCGGTGTATCTTCCAGGCATTCAAAACTCTTGGGCACACAAACTCAGTTGAGTTCTGCTTCCACACGAATGGTCTCTCCATGCAGCCATAGACCTCTTTGCAAGTCTGCTGAATGCCAAACTTACCTGGTTCTGTTCCAGAATTCCGGCTCGAGGTTGTCAGGCCAGGGATGCTTTCCACCTTCATTGGTGTCAGGACTTCCTGTATGCCTTTCCACCCATTCCCCTAATTCCCCAATCCCTATTCAAGCTTCAGAGAGACAGAGGTCATATGATCCTCATAGCTCCATGTTGGCCATGGCAACCTGGTGCCCTCTGCTTCTACATCTCTCTCAAGCTCCGCCTCTGGAGTTAGGATCTGCTCCAGATCTTCTTTCTCAAGAGGACGGGATGCTGTGGCATCCCAATCCCCAGTCTCAGCATCTCAGGGCCTGATTGCTGAAAGCCTAGAACGCTTAACCTTTCCCAGCAGGTAAAGGATATCCTTCATGCTTCTAGGAAGCCTTCCACAAGACCTTCTTATGTATTTAAGTGGAAAGGTTTTACCATATGGTGCTCGCTGAAGAGTGTTAACCCTCTTGTGATACCTCTGGAATCATTACTGGAGTACCTCCTTCATTTGTCGAATGCAGGGCTTAAGACCAATTCAGTGAGAGTCCATTTGAGTGCTATTGCAGCTTCTTTCAAGCCTCTAAATGGACAACCTATTTCCTCTCATGCTCTCATAGCGAGATTTGAGAGGCCTTCTTTTAATGAATCCTCCCATTAAGCCACCACCGGTGACATGGGACTTAAATCTGGTACTTGGGCAGCTCATGAAACCACCCTTTGAACCATTAGCCACTACCTCT
The DNA here is from genome assembly GCA_033557465.1 of Ichthyophis bannanicus. Classification (NCBI taxonomy): domain Eukaryota; kingdom Metazoa; phylum Chordata; class Amphibia; order Gymnophiona; family Ichthyophiidae; genus Ichthyophis; species Ichthyophis bannanicus. The sequence goes on along the minus strand of CM066034.1, from coordinate 406,611,717 downwards.
TTGAAATTCCTTTCTTGGAAGGTTATCTTTCTCATTGCAATCACATCAGCACGTCGCATCAGTGAATTGCAAGCGTTGGTGGCTGATCCTCCTTATACAAGTTTCCATCATGATAAGTAGTCCTTAGGACACATCCACACTTTATGCCAAAGGTGGTTTCGCCTTTTCATTTAAACCAAGCGGTTTACCTTCCTGTATTCTTTCCAAGGCTTCACGCCTCAAATGCAGAAAAGAGCCTTCATACTTTGGACTGTAAAAGAGCTCTGGCCTTTTACTTACAAAGGACACAGCAACATAGAAAATCCTCTCAACTCTTTGTTGCTTTTGATCCTGGTCATTTGGGACTTCCAGTCTCCAAAAGGACACTGTCCAGCTGGATTGCACAGTGTATATCTTTTGCCTATGAGAGTAAGAACCTTCCTCTTGAAGGCCATGTGACAGCTCACAATGTGAGAGCCGTGGCAGCTTCTATGGCTCATCTTCACTCTGTCTATTGACGACATCTGTTGAGCAGCTATTTGGGCTTTGGTTCATACCTTCACAGCCCATTACTGCTTAGACAAGGACTCCCACCGGCATGCCTTGTTTGGTCAGGCTGTTCTTCAACACCTGTTCCAGACTTAATCAACTCCTACCCACCATCCCTGGTAGGGTGCCAGAGATCCCTGGGGGACGAGCCCTTTCATAAGGGCACACAACTTTATGGGGCCATCTCCCTGGCATCTGCAGCTAGGGAGTCCCCCATATGTGAAGACTACATTCCTGCTTGTTCTTGGAGATAGCATAGTTACTCACCTGTAACAGGTGATCTCCGGGAACAGCAGCAATTTAGTCTTCGCAACCCACCCACCTTTCCTAGGAGTTGTATCTTTCTATCTCTGTCTCTCTTTTTCTCTTTCCCTCTCTCTTTTGTCTCAGCTTTTAACTCAACTGGAGAGGGACGGTTTGGAAAGACGGGAAGGCAGCATGCAGGCGCTGTGGGATGCTCCCAAAAGCTTTCCTATTGGATGCTGGGGAGCGTTCCCGCGCAGGCTCCGTCGGTACCGATGATACCCATATGTGAAGACTAAATTCCTGCTGTTTCCGGAGATCACTTGTTATAGGTGAGTAACTATGCTTTAGTGCAACTAATTTCACTCGCTGAAGTGGCATTAGCTGCACTCACTCTACTTGAGCTGAACCATTGGATTTATTTCTGCCGACAATGCAGATGCCTCTGTGTGAGATTTCTTTCTTTCACCTCACTCGGCAGTAAAGTATAATTTTTGAAAAGAAATCCTGTAAACCTAACAGTAATGTGTAAAAGCATTTTTGACTACATAGATCTGTTTTTATTTTGTACTGATATAGTCCCTACTTGGTGAAGATCTATCTCTATTCTGCATATGTATGACTGAGTCTACATGTTCTGTTAGCATGGAGTTTCTAGTAGTAATCTGGCTTCTTCAGTTTTCTGAATTGGAATATGGATATTCTAGGGCCCACAGCAATATTTATGGTGCTGCCCTTTTCTGGGTATACTCCATGTTATGTGAGTTTTGGAAGTTAGTGCTGTTATGGAATAGTATATTTTCTCTATGTGTCTTGGTCTCTGAGTTTGTGGCAGCACTGTAGTGCACTTTGTACAGTCGCTGTATAGAGAAGTAAATGGTCATGGGTTCGTGTCCTAGCAGTAGACCTGTTTTTGCATTGTGGAACTTGTGTCTTTTGGGGAAACTGCTAGGTACTTATAACCTAGATAGGCCACTGTTGGAAACAGGATACTGGGCTTGATGGACCTTGGTCCTACCCAGTATGGCATATCTTATTTCTTAGTTCTTGGTGAGGTCAACTGTAAGGTGTTTGTTGGGGGGGGGGGGGGTACTGTAATAAGTATTGTTTTTGAGATTTGTAGTTTTGCTTTTTTTATGCTGCCAGACTGAAATTTAAAATATTTTGTCAGTTCAGATTCAAGGAAATTTCAAATTTACAGGGAACAGCTGTTTCATTTTGTTTAGTAGTCTGATAGCTTCACTGCTGCTGTTTTCCAGACTTTTCCAGCTCTAGCACAGTCCAATCCAGCATTTGAATTCATGGCTACCAGAATTAGTTTCTCATTTTATATCTTACCTCCTCATCAATAATCTGGCTCTAGCAAAATAAATCTGATGGAGCAGATACTTATAATGGTTTGATTGGGGGAGGGGGATTGTGTAAGTGGCTTTTCATTAATCAAATGTTATGTTTTATTATAACACATATTTTACTAAATTAAATGTTTATTTTTTACATAGAAACAGAAAAAATTACGACAGAAAAATACCACATGGCCCTATCTAGTCCGTCCTTCCATATCAACAACTACAACAGTCCCCTTTTTTCCTTTAGAGATCCTCTGTGTTTGTCCCATGCTTTTTTGAGTTCAGATACTGTCCTCATCTCTACCACCTCCACTGGGAGACTATTCCATGGATCCACCACTCTTTCCGTAAAGAAATATTTCTGCATATCACTCCTGAATCTATCCCCTTTCACCCTCATCCCATGTCCCCTTATAGCAGGACTTGCTTTCAATCGAAAGAGGCTCTCCCCCTGTGCATTAGAAGCCACCTAGGATTTTAGATGGATGGCATATATATTTTAAAATAAAGTATACTAAATTTATGCAAGTGATGTCGCAGTGAGTCTCTGCAGATGGCCCTGCATCACCCTCATGCCGTCCCTGGGGGAAAGTAAACAGGAGGGTGCACTGAGAAATAGAGGAAAGCAGAAACCTCAGATTAGGACCTGCATGATGAGAGAATAAAATGGTTCAACAACTATGTTTGAAAAGAATTTTATTTTCAATTTAATGTTCGGATTTGGTGCTATCTTTATATTTTATACAGTACATGGAAATGCATCTCTTCCTAATCGTCTCTCCGGGCCAGTCCAGGACATCTTGGGTGGTCAATCCGCTCCAGCAGCTGAGGACTGGAATCTGAAAGGTTTTCCTGACAGCCTATCCAGCTCCCCTAGGTGTCAGCTAACCAGTCTTACAGTCCTCAGCAGCTGAGCTGGACGTTGTTGGAACAGCTCCCCAGGAATTCGATTAGGAAAGGGTCTGATTTGGCTACAGTTTTCTTCTCTGTTAGAGGGGTCAGCTTTTACTTTCAGGATGTGGTTTTTAGATACCGGGCTGTGTGTAAAAAAAAAAAAAAAGAAACGGGATCCTTTCAAACGGATTTGGTTCCCATATGCCCAGAATCAGAATCGCTTACTAGAGCAGAACAGAGACAGCCTACTCTGAAGGGGCTCTGCCCTAGTGATAACGCGAGTGGTCGGGGAAGCTCCTCTTGACCCTCGGTGCCTGGTCTTAACGAGGTAGAGCCTGCCTCTTTCAGATCATAGCGATTCGGCAGCGGCGAAGCAGGCCTTTGAGCCCCAGTGTCCTCTCCCTGCATTTCACAGCATCCTCGCCTCTGCTTCCCGTTAGCTACGGCGCAGCACTGCTGGGAGGATTGCTGGAGCTCCGATCCTTCTACATGTGGTAAGTCTCCTTGGGGTACTTTTGTTTGGTGTTTAAGCTATTCTGGTACCTGACCGCAGGGTTTTAGTTTCGCGGCGGGTCTTTTCCTACACACGCGGTTTTTGTGCTGTATTTGGGGATTTCGTTTTGTGGCGGTTCAAAGGGGATCTTTGCGATCGGCCTTGTTGCTTTCGAGAGTGTGTGTTATTGCGGTACTTACATGGAGAATATTGCCTCAGGGTCTGATCTCCATTTGCCTCCCGGTGCAGGGGAAAGCGTGGGAACGGCGGCCATTTTGTTGGATTCGGCCGGTGCTCCCGCATCCCTTCCTAAGCCGCACAAATGAAAATCGAAGTCTTTGAAGCAGTCTGTACTCCCAGAGCAGAAGCAACAGCCTAGTCCTGCAGTGCAGGACTCTCCAAGTACTTATTTTTCTCCGGAGTTTATTCTGTCTATGCATCAGGCTTATCTCCTGAGGCAGACTCGGGGCTCTCTTCCTCCTAACCCTGACAACATTTTTGGTTCAATGGCAGCGGCTTCCTCAGAGGTGCACTTGGGGGAATCTAGCTCTGCGGTGCTGCCAGGTAAAGACTAAACTACGGAACATACTGAGGTTCCTAGTGTGTCCTCCCCAGATGTGGAAGAAGGGGATTTTCTCTCTTTTCCAGGCTTAGATCCTTGGTCCGGGGATTTGGAGGAAGGCGAGCTAGCTCCTGGGGAGGATCCCAATGTATTTCGCATGTTCCGTAAGGAGGAGCTGGGTGCTTTAATCTCTCAATCACTTTCGGCTCTGAATTTAGTTCTGCCAGCTGTTCAGCAGGAGTCCTTGGAAGATCCTTTTCTACAAGGGTTCAGAGGTGAAAACAAGTGTTTCCCTGTACATCGGGTTATCAAACAGATGATAGAAGCTGAATGGGAGTTCCCGGAGGCGTCCCTCCGGGGCGGTCGCTCGATGGCTCGGCTTTATCCGATGCCTCAGGAAGAGAAAGACTTGTTGCGTATGCCAAAGGTGGACGCTCTCGTGTCGGCTGTCACTCGAAAGACCACCATTCCTGTAGAGGGAGGTACGGCTCTCAAGGATTTGCAGGATCGCCGTTTGGAGGCGCTTTTGAAGCAGGCCTTTGATTCTAGTGCCTTAGCCCTTCAAGCGTCTATTTGTGGTGCTTATGTGTCTAGAGCCTCCATCCGCTGGCTGCAGGGGGAGCAGACTTCGGAGAGCGTGGAGGACTCCTTTGCGGCCGTGGCAAAGCTGGAATCGGCGGCTGCCTATCAAGCTGATGCGTTTTATGACTTGATTCGCATCTCTGCTAAGGCTATGGCATCTGTCTTCGCGGCGAGACGTTTCCTTTGGCTTCGAAATTGGGCGGCAGATGCGTCGTCCAAGGCACGCCTAAGTAAGTTGCCGTACAAGGGCAAGTTGTTGTTTGGGGAGGCTTTAGACAAGATTGTTAAAGATTTGGGTGACTCCAAAGGGGGGCGGCTGCCGGAAGACCGCCCGCGAGCTTCTAGGCCGGGGTCCTTGCAGCGGGGACAAGGTCGAGACTTTCGCAGGTTCCGTGGCGCCCATTTCACGCCATATCAGCGGGGTTGGTTTGTTTCCAGAGGTCATTCCTTTCGGGGATCCCGAGGTTTTGGTAGGGGCTACTTTGGTACCCAGCAGGCCGCGACCAAAAAGTCCCAATGAAGTGAGGCCGGTCCAGGTGGGAGTTCCTGTGGGAGGTCGGTTGCAGCTGTTCCTTTCCGCCTGGGCCAGTATAACCACGGACCAATGGGTTCTAGAGATTATCAGAGACGGCTATTTATTTATTTATTTAGACAGTTTTGTATGCCTTGGAATTCGCGCAAAGGGTTCCCGACTTGTTTCTCCAGTCTCCGTGTGGTCCGCAGGCAAAGAGGAGGGCGGTTGCGGAGACACTCCGCCAACTATTGTCGCTTCAAGCAGTGGTCCCGGTGCCTGCGGACCAGTGCGGATTCGGTCGATACTCGATTTATTTTGTGGTTCCAAAGAAAGAAGGTTCTTTTTGTCCTATTCTGGACCTCAAACACGTGAATCGGTGTTTGCAAGTGCCTCATTTTCGGATGGAGACCTTACGATCGGTAATTCGATCAGTTCGGCCAGGCGAGTTTCTGGCTTCCATAGACCTTACCGAGGCCTACCTGCACATTCCTATCCGGACCGAGCATCAGCGGTATCTCCGTTTCGTGGTGCCCATGGGTCATTTTCAGTTTCGAGCTTTGCCGTTTGGACTTGCCACGGCTCCTCACACCTTCACCAAGGTGATGGTGGTCCGAAAGGAAGGGATTCAGGTTCATCCCTACTTGGACGATTGGTTGATAAGGGCGCGATCGCGAACGGACTCTCTGTCAGCCACGGCGCGCGTGGTGCAGGTTTTGGAGCAGCTTGGTTGGGTCATCAACCATGCAAAGAGCCATTTGGCACCCATGCAGCAGTTGACGTATCTTGGGGGCTCTCTTCGACACGGCAGTGGCGTCGGTGTTTCTGCCAGAAGACACGGTGCAGAAGATCTTACGGCAGTTGACATCCTTTCTGCGGATCAAGGCTCCGACAGCTTGGCGATACCTACAGCTGCTGGGGTCCATGGCGGCGGCTTTAGATTTGGTGCCGTGGGCTCGAGCTCACATGCGGCCACTGCAAAGCGCATTGTTGTCCCGCTGGTCCCCTCAGCACCATCCTCTCTTGTGCAGGATAGTCTGTCCAGAGGCCGTGCGTCTCAGCTTGCAATGGTGGGCGATTCCAGCCCATCTTCGAGCGGGAGTTCCTCTGGAGGTGTCGCACTGAGTGTTACTCATGACGGACGCCAGCCTCTCCGGGTGGGGAGCGCATTGTCTGGGTCAGGTGACTCAGGGTGTGTGGTCACCAGAGGAGCAGTCCTGGTCGATCAATCATCTGGAACTCAGAGCGGTTCGTCTCACACTGTTGGCCTTTGTGGAAGTGCTGGTCGGGCAGGCAGTGCGGGTTTTCTCAGACAATCAGGTAACGGTTTCTTACATCAACAGGCAGGGGGGCACGGGCAGTGCTCTGCTGCTGGAAGAGTGCCTGCTCTTGTTTCAGTGGGCGGAATCTCATCTCGTGGCGATATTGGCGGCTCACGTGGCCGGCAAGGACAATGTGCAGGCGGATTTTCTCAGTCGTCATCGTCTAGATCCCGGGGAATGGGAGCTGGACGAGGAAGTTTATCGAATGATTGCTCGGCGATGGGGGCAGCCTGTTCTCGACCTGATGGCTACCCAGGCCAATGCCAAGGCCGTGCAGTTTTACAGCCGCCGCAGGGAACACATGTCGGAAGGTCTAGACGGTCTGGTACAGCCCTGGCCTCAGCATCAGCTCCTGTATGTGTTTCCGCCATGGCCGCTTTTGGGAAGAGTAATCCAACGGGCGGCTGCTCACAGGGGTCCAGTGATTCTGGTAGCTCCGGATTGGCCTCGGTGACCGTGGTATGCCGACCTAATGCGGCTGCTCATAGCGCCTCCCTGCAGGCTCCCCGCACGCAGCGATCTCTTGAGACAAGGTCCGGTATTCATGCCAGAAGTGGAACAATTCTGTCTTACGGCTTGGCTCTTGAACGGCGCAGATTGCAACGCAAGGGCTACTCAACCACAGTGATAGCGACTCTGTTGCAGTCCAAACGGCGTTCTACGTCGTTGGCTTACATTAGAGTTTGGCGTTTGTTTGAAGCTTGGTGCGTTGAGCGTAACGCTTTGCCGGATCGAGCGTTGATACCAGATATTTTGGGTTTCCTTCAAGGAGGTTTGGAGAAAGGTTTGGCACTTAGTACCTTGCGCGTTCAGGTGGCGGCACTGGCTTGTTACAGAGGAAAAGTACAGGGCAGGCCGCTTGCTTCTCATCCGGATGTGCTCCGTTTCCTTCGGGCTGCTAAAAACATTTGGCCTCCGAGGCGCCCGGTTGTTCCTCCGTGGTATTTGAACCTTGTGTTACAGGCGTTGTCGGATCCGGCGTTTGTCGGTCATAGATCGGGGCACCTAAGGGAGTTGTCCTGGAAGACAGCTTTCCTGGTGGCTTTGTGTTCGGCGAGGAGGATTTCTGATCTTCAGGCGCTGTCCTGCAAGGAACTGTTCCTTCATTTTATGGCGGAAAGAGTGGTGCTGAGACCGGTACCTTCTTTTCTGCCAAAGGTGGTTTCGCCGTTTCACATCAACCAGGTGGTTTCTCTTCCTACCTTCGGAGACTTGGGAACCGGTGTCTTGGATCGGGCTCTTAGGCGGTTGGACTTGGGCCGTGTGTTGCGCAAGTATATCAAGGTGACAGCGTCTTTTCATCAGTCCGACAGGTTGTTTGTTCTTTACGGTGGCGCAGCGAAGGGTAAGGCGGCCACCAAAGCATCGATCGCTCGCTGGGTAAAACATGCGATCCGCGTGGCGTACGAGGCGAGCGGTACGCCGCTTCCTCAGGGTCTGCGGGCTCATTCAACCAGAGGTCAGGCTACCTCTTGGGAGGAGTATGCGTTAGTTCCGCCGGTGGACATTTGTCGAGCGGCTACGTGGTCCTCTCTGCACACGTTTGCGAAGCACTATCGGTTGGATGTTCAAGCGCAGGATGACCCCAGATTGGGCGCGGCGGCGCTCGTAGCAGGTCTCGCAGGTCCCTCCCGGATTTAAGTACTGCTTTGGTACTTCCCAAGATGTCCTGGACTGGCCCGGAGAGACGATTAGGAAGAAGAAATTAGGCCTTACCTGCTAATTGTCTTTCCTTGAGTTCTCTCCGGGCCAGTCCAGGACCCTGCCTTAGTGTATCTGCGAGTTTTGCTGGCGTATGCTGTATGTGTTCAAGAGTTTTCGTTCGGTCAAGGAGCTGTGCAATGCAGTGCTTTAGGATGCTGAGGTTCCCTTGGGAAGGGGGGCCGTCAGAAATAAGCAAGATCAGGAATAATACAAACACAATCTAAAAAAAAAAAAAAAAAAAAAGAGTATGCAATTACAGCAGAACAGTTTTTTTGCCCGTGACACTGCTTCGCGGAAGGGGCTGTCTGTCTGTGTAAGTCCTCGTGCCGAGAGGGATTGGGTGAGGACAACTTTGTCTACATTTGTAACTTTCGAAGGGGCACGCCGTTTTCGCCTAGTTTTGTTTCTGGTTTTACTTAGGTTATAGGTGTTCTTAGCGTTAGCTTATCTGCTTTGTTACCGGGAGACTGGTTAGCTGACACCTAGGGGAGCTGGATAGGCTGTCAGGAAAACCTTTCAGATTCCAGTCCTCAGCTGCTGGGGCGGATTGACCACCCAAGATGTCCTGGACTGGCCTGGTGAGAACTCACGGAAAGACAATTAGCAGGTAAGGCCTAATTTCTTCTTTCTATTACTGTGGAATTGCACTGTATGCAGAATCTGACTTCTTGGGTTGCAGTTTAATTTTTATCTACATATGTTTATTTTTAGGTTATGGTCACTTATTTTGTACTTGGTGAGGGTCTGTGCCAATCTCCAGGAACAAGCAGGAATGAGTCTTATTTATTTATTTATTTATTTACATTCTCTTATATACCACGCTATTCTGCATCAGTGCGGTTTACATTGAACAAACTGAAATTCCATTGAACAGGGCATTATAACTTGGAGATAACTATTTTACAGGGAACATGGGCTATGGAGTGTTAAGTGGCTTGCCCAAGACCACAAGGAGCACCTGTGGGACTAGAAACCCCAGTTCTTCCGGCCCAAAGTTGCTGTCCTCTAGTGGGATTTGAACCCCCGACCTTCCGGCCTGAAGTACCTTGCCCCAACCACTAGGCCACTCCTCCACATATGGGTACGTCGGTACAGGCGAAGCCTGCGCAGGAACGCTCCCCAGCGTCCAAAAAGAAAGCCTTTGGGAGCATCCCACACGCATGCGCGCTGCCTTCCCGCCCATTCACTTCCCTCTCATCAGTTTTCCGCAGAGCCGGCAGGACGTACTCCTGTCACCGCAGAAAATTATCCTTTTTATTCTTGCTTTTTTGTGGTCGTGTCTGTCTTTCCTCGACACCACCGGTACCGCCGGTGCTTTTCTTTCTTTTTACTAAAAAATGTCGTCTTTTCTCTAGGAATTTTTTCCCTGTTTAGTGCCTGACGGTTTCTAGGCCACTAGGCCTCTATCCTTCCATTATGGAAAAGCCAGCCACTATCCTTAAGAAATGCTCAAAGTGTGGCGGTACAAATATATTTTTAGACACTCATACTTGGTGTCTAAAATGTTTAGGTCCTGACCATTGCCCACTGGAGTGTCTCTCCTGCTGGAGCTCAAACAGAAGACATCTTCAGGATCGAGCACAACTCGATACCCGGTTCACATCGGACTCGATGTCACCAGCCAGAATATCTTCTTTTTCACAGGATCAGGTAACCAAACAAAAGTCTGTTAAGACTAGCCAGTCCTCGAGTGGTAGATCTCCTTCTAAGCATCGAGATGCCTCTGGCGTTGCCCTCGAGGACATTTTGGCAATAAAGCCCCGGCGGGAGTCTTCGGGCTCCAAAGCATTAACGGGGCTTCAGGTTGTTCCCGAGGTTCTTACCTCCATGGACATACCTGGGCCATGCTCGGTGGTTGTGGCCGCTTCGAGCGGTACCAACACCCCGGCATCGGCTATGGTGATGGATGAAACATTCCTCACCGATGAACGTAGTCTAGCGCTCTCAGCTACTTCGGTACTGCTAGAGTTGCTGCAGACCGTTCCTCGAATATCGGTACCGGTATCGACATCGGCACCGGTGTCGGTATTGATGCTTGCTTCGACAGACTCACTTCCTTCGATGCCGAGCCTGGAATCGCTCTCTAGCATGGAGGATTCGGTACCAACTGATCTCGGTACCGACCTCGGGCGGTACCGAGGACATCGCTTTAAAGAAAATCCGATGCTTCATCCTTTCAAGTCTTCCGATCCCGATGACTGGGATGAATCCATCGGTACCAAGGCTGAATTTTCAACAATTCTAGCCTTTACCCCTCATTTCAGGGGATCCTCCTCAGGAGAGATTTTTTTTCAAGCTTTTCTGCTTGATATGGCAAAGTTACTTGCCATTTCTATACCTGGTGAAGAATCTATACCAGGGGATTCAGAAACTCTGCAATTCCCCTGGATTCCACATGATGTGATCATGCTTCCAGTGCATCAGATCTTTCAGGATCTACTATTAAAAATGTGGGAAACTCCTTTATCGTTATCCCCAACTTCAAAAACACTTGACTCTGTGTGCAAGGTGCCACCTTCGCCAGGTTTTCAAAAGACTCATCTTCCTCATCTTTCTATTGTTGTAGAATCAGCAATGAGGCGTATTAAGAGTGCAAAGAAGCACTCCTCTTATCCGCCAGGTCGTGAGTCTAGGATTTTAGATGCCTTTGGACGTCGATGCTTCCAGGCATCTATGCTTTCAGCAAGAATTATCTCATATATTTTCTATATGGGATTATTTCTTGAAGAGGTCACAAAGAATTTAAAACTTTTCAACCCTTTTCTTCAAGAACATAAAAGAGCAGACTATTTCTTATTAGTCAGTCATGCTCAAAATGTCTTTAAGTTCCTTAATTGTGCTTCCCTGGACTGTTTTGAGTCTATTAGCAGAACGTCTGCTATAGCCATAGGGGCACGACGTATGGCCTGGCTCCAAGCATCAGACTTGGACAAATGGGTACAAGAAAGGCTGGGAAATACTCCTTGTACTGGTGAAAATCTCTTTAACAAGGATGCTTTATTCCAAGCTAATCAGTTAAACACTGATATTGTTGCTTTCAGAGGATTGTCAAAACTTTCCTCTATTCCAGCTAATAAAAAATCTCCTAAAAAACTTTATCCCCCTGGGGGAAAAAAGTTTTATCCATCTTCTACCCATCATGCAGATGTTTCCAAAGAAGGGCAACATCAAACCAGGCTAAGAAAATCAAAACCTCAACAGGCTCAGCAAACCCAGCAGTCGCAGGGTTTCTGATATTTTATTCATTAAATCTCTTTTTCCTGTTTGAGGTTTAGAACCGCTAACCTACTTCTTATCAACAGAAGCATCTACAGTTCATCTTATCCTTACTGAGAGATCAGTGATACACTGACTCAATCCTCGACTCTAGGCATGAATCTCTTGCCACAAGAGAAATCCATTCTTTTAGCTCCTAGAGCTATTGAGGATAATCATGCCCTAAAGGTAACAGATTTCTCCTCTCCTTTTTGAAGGAAAAAGAGGAGTAACAACTAATAAGGTAGGCTATGCCCTTCACCTTGACAGTTTTCCTGTACGAGGATATCTCATAGTTTTGACTGCAAGGGGACTTTACCTTTTTTTCAGGGACTTACCAAATTGTAAGTCTTTTCAGCTCTCTATTACTTTATATCCCTCTTAGTCGAGACATTCAGTCTAAGAGTGATACTATTTAACTGGAGGGCTTACTTTTTAAGCCCATAGGATTTTCTTCAATACCTACTCCAGTAAGTGGTTCCCATACAGAGCTTTCTTCCCCTTTGCAATCTTCTCAAATATTTCTTTTAAGACAGCTTATCAGACGATAATTGAGTTTTACGACTCCTAATTATGTCTGTCGGTCCTTTTCCAATCTATAGGACCTAACTTTTTCTGCTGCCTTAATAACAAATAATTCCAAGAGAGGTTCCAAAACCCACTTGGACAATATATCATTGCAGGTAACCTGCCTGTCTGCTATTCTTAGCCATCTTCAATTCTTTTTGGGCTCCAACAGAATAGATTAGGTTGCACACTGGCAATTAAACAGCCAGGTCTCACCTAAGCAACCTACAACATGCTCTCTGCAATTATACAAAAAGCTCTGCAACTATGGGCCTTTGACAGAGAGCATCAGAGCTATTCCTAGTAGGTAACTTCCAGATGGTTAAAAAGGCTTTGCCCAGTCATGCTCCTACATGACTGGTTTTTCCTACTCTTGCCATCTTCCTTAAATTTCCTTATAAGGAAAAGGAACCAGGGCTTAGACCACGTGAAAGCATAAAGAATTGATCAATTCCCTGGGTTGTTCCACATCTCCAGTGGAACTCTTACAACAGGGATGCATTTCTTTTTCACTGCAGTCGGTCCTTGTCTAGTGCGTTTCTTCTAATTCCCAATACTTAATTGAAGCTTATGCTGAACAAAGAACGCATGATACTCATATTGCCCTCATAGACGGGCAAACATGGTATCCCCTTATATTGCGTCGTCTTCTCCACACTGAAGTTATAGAAGGATCCACACTTGTTCTCTTAAGACTACAGATCTCCTTTGCACCCCTTCACGTAGGTCTCCATTTCTGGTTATTCAAAGGCTAGAATTTTTAAAGAAATCTAGACCTCTCCTTCTAAGTAAGAACATTCCACTGGTTTCCATGTAACCTTCTCCATGGTTCTTCCACTTGTAACCAGAAAGAGATTCTCTATCTATATTCTCAAGCAGGTCTTACCCCTTCTTGTTAAGTGAATCTCTCTCTATACATACATACATACATATATATATAGATAGATATATATAGATATAGATTCTGACCCTGAAAGATTTGTTACTGTCCATATTAATGCTGTTCCAGCATACCATAGCGTTTTCGATGGACAGCCAATTTCTATGATAATTAGAAACTACCTTCTTTTACCGTAACCTTTCCGGTTACGTTACATCTGAAGCTCTCCATGCACAGTCATTATCCTAAGTGACATCACTTAGGGAAGACATTACTGATCTTCAAGAAATTGGAGGCTACACCGCCTACTACAAATGTTTCTTTCATTTAGATAGAGGGGTCTTAAAGACCCATCCTTTTTCTGCAAACCAGTCAGATTTATCTCCTCTCTTTCCTAGAGCCTTATTCTGCTCCAAGGACAAAGAGCTTCAAACTTTGGCCTACAGAAGCTTTAGCTTCTCCTCCAAAGTCCAACCTCATTAAACTCCCCCAGTTTTTTCTTCTGGGATTAGTTCTAGCCATTAAGGCTTCTGACCTCTGCCTGTATTGCAAATTTATTTTCCTCTACTTCACAGTGAGGTATTTTATTTGAGGATAATGTACTGGCTCTTAGCACCAGACCCACATTCCTGTGCGGATATCCAGTTTAGTCCTCCACAATCGGGTAATGCCCCTCCTACTGCAGCCTGGAGACTGGACCAATCAAATCTTCTGTAGTACATATCCAGCAGGAGCTCCCAGAAGCCCCCCAGTGTGTCCAGTCTCTAGCAGCTTGAAGACGTATAAGTGTGTCCTCCTGGGCACACTGAGTGACTATTGCAGGAGCAACACTTGTTAGTTAGTTGTTTTAGGGTTTGTTTTGGGGCATTTCCTTGCTATTTCTTTGATAGCTAGCTGTATCTTTAAAAGGAAGAAAGAAGAAGTCTGTCTCTCTGGAGCACTGCCACAGGAGACTAGGGGGAAGACAGACCTGTTGGCTCCTGTGTTCCTGCCTAGCAAATTTTCACAGCCCTGGGTGAGCTTCCCCTGGACAGTACGGGGTAAAGCCATACCTGATACAGTAGTGGCTGGCACTGGGAGATGTTGGCTGAATCCTGGTGGTTCCTGAGCTGGTAGGAGATTTTCATTTCATTTCTTCTTGTGTGCAGTGCTCTGTTAGAGCTGCCAGCATTTCTGTAGGCTCTCCTGAGCCCATTTGGCAATTTTTCTTAAATTTGGTCGTTTGCCCTGTCTCACAGGGTCGTTTTAGTTCTTTTCCATTTTATTTGGTGGCTTTTGTATTTTCGTGCCGTTTTTACCGCGGGTGAAAAAGTCCGGCGGCCATTTTGAATTTTAAAAGTGTGCTTTAGAGGCACTTTTGAGCACTTGGGCACAGGTTCCCCTGGCGTTTTTGGGGTTCCTCTTGCTGGCGATTTTGCTCAGGGCACCCCAGGGAGTCTGGGGCATATTTTGTTTCTTGTAAAAAAAAAAAAAAAAACGTTTTAATTCCAAATCGGGGCTGATTTGCATAGGATTGCCCCTGTGGTGTGGGCTTCCCTGTGACTGTTGTATTCTATCCCGCTGGGCAGAGGTGGCCTTGGGATGGCTTCCCAGCCCCAGTGCGTGATTTGTGGGTCCCGCAGAGCAGTAGGGACTGACTCTGGCATCTGCAGGAGCTGTGCTGCAGTGCCTGCAGAGTTAGAGCAATCTGTGAGTCTCCCGGATCAGCCTACCCCTGGGGATGCTTCTAATTCAGGGGTTAGTGTTCCATCCCCAAGCCTCCCTCAGTCTGGGTCGGTTCCACCGGCCAGCGGGTCGGTGGCTGCGCTCCAGCAGGCGGCTATAGCTGCACCGCCTATGGATTTCTCCCCGGATTTTGTGCTCCTCATGCATCAGGCGTTTCGCTTGAGCAGGTCCGGTCAGTTGCCGGCAGTTTGGCCCCCCTCTCTCCCCCCGGGGTCCTCTGGGGCGGCTCAATGCACCTCGCAACCCGGGGGCAAGCGTCTTCGGTTGGGGGAGCAGGAGCAGGACGCCCTAGGTCTCCTGGATTCCGAGGCAGAGGGCGATCCTGAGACTGAAGCGGAGGAGTTGGAGGATGGGGAGATCCTTGAGCCGGAGGACCAGGCTCGGATCATTCGCGTGTTCCGTAGGGACGAGCTGGTTCCTCTGGTCACGGAGTCCCTGCAGGCGCTTAGCCTTTCGGCGGTGCGGCCCCTGGAGGAGGAGGGTCTTGAGGATCCTCTAATTCAGGCAGTCAGGGATTCCCAGGTGGTTTTTCCCGTTCACCGCGTGGTGGATCATATGATCCAGGCGGAGTGGGAGCATCCGGAATCCGGCTTAAAGGGGATTCGGACCATGAATCGGCTTTATCCCCTTGCCAACAAGGACAGGGACTTGTTCAGGTCCCCCCGGGTGGACGCTGCGGTTTCCGCAGTGACCAAGAAAACCACCATCCCGGTTGAGGGGGCGGCTGCCCTCAAGGACGGTCAGGACAAGAAGATTGATAATTTGCTCAAGCAAACCTTCGATACTGATGCCGTGTCATTGCAGGCCTCTATCTGTGGGGCTTGGGTGGCTCGGTCGTGTCTGCGATGGTCGCAGCATTTGCGCTCGAGCCCCGGGCTAGACCAGCGGGGTCTGTTGGAGGTTACCCGGCTGGAGTCCGGCTCGGCCTATCTGGCGGATCTGTTTTATGATTTAATCCGCGCATTGGCTAACAGTATGGCATCCGCGGTTGCGGCGCGCCGGTCCCTCTGGTTGCGCAACTGGGCGGCGGACGGTTCTTCCAAGTCCCGCCTCAGTAAGCTGCCCTTCAAGGGCAGATTGTTATTTGGGGAGGCTCTCGAGAAGTTGGTAAAGGATCTCGGTGAGTCCAAGGGGGGCCGGCTCCCGGAGGATAGGCCAAGGTCCAACAGGTCCTCCCCCTCGGCGAGGGGGTCCTTTCGGGATCAGCGCAGGTTTCGTTCCTCCCGCCTGTGGGCTTCGCAGCGGGGCAGGTTTGGAGCCCGTAATCAAGGGTTTCGTACCTTCAGGGGAGCCGGCAGAGGCTTCTCCGGAGCCGCCTCTTCCTCGGGCTCTTCTTTTGGGCGCAAGCCACAATGACGCGAGGCAGGCTCTGGAGGGAGGTCCGATTATCGGGGGTCGCTTGCGCGACTTTCTTTCCTCTTGGGCCCAAATCACGTCGGATCGCTGGGTGCTACAAATTATAGGAGAGGGTTACGCTCTGGAATTTGCGTTCCCACTTCCAGATTCATTTGTTCTGTCTCCCAGCAGGGGAGAGCAAAAAACGCGGGACATTCGCGTGACCCTGGATCGGTTGTTAGCGCTGGGAGCGGTGATCCCGGTTCCTCCTTTGGAAAGAGGCGCCGGGCGATACTCCATCTATTTTGTGGTTCCCAAAAAGGGCAATTCCCTGCGTCCGATTTTGGACCTCAAGGGCGTGAATCGCGCGCTCCGGGTGCCGCATTTCCGTATGGAAACCTTGCGGTCAGTCATTGTAGCGGTGCGACAGGGGAAGTTTTTGACGTCCCTCGATCTCACCGAGGCCTATTTGCACATCCCGATACATCCATCTCATCAGCGGTTTTTCTCCGCTTTGCGTTTCCGTGGGGCCACTTCCAGTTCAGGGCCATGCCGTTCGGCTTGGCTACGGCTCCGCGCACGTTCACAAAGGTGATGGTGGTCGTTGCGGCGGCCTTGCGCAAGGAGGGCATTTTGGTCCATCCATATCTCGACGACTGGTTGATACGGGCAAAATCCAGTCGGGAGTGCCTGCGAGTCACGAGCAGGGTGGTGGCTCTGCTGCGATCTCTAGGCTGGGTGGTGAACGAAAGAAAGAGTTGTCTGCGTCCCTCGCAGGACCTGGAGTATCTGGGAGTGCGCTTCGACACCGCTCGGGGACTGGTGTGTCTCCCCGAGCGCCGCGTCCTGGCGTTGCGGGCTCTTGTCCGACTCTTTCGGGGGATGCCCGCTCCGTCGGCGTGGTGGTACCTACGGCTTCTCGGAACGATGGCGGCGACATTGGAGGTGGTGCCATGGGCACGGTTCCACATGCGCCCGCTCCAGAGGGCGCTCCTTCGCCGCTGGTCCAACCAGTGCGATCCCTTGCACAGGAGGCTGCCCTGTCCGAAGGCAGTGCGGCGGTCGCTTCGATGGTGGCTTTCCTCCGAGAACCTGACGCGGGGGATTCCCTTGGAGCCTCCCCTGTGGGTTCCCCTCACTACGGATGCGAGCCTAGCCGGCTGGGGAGCTCACTGCAAGGCCCGCTTCACGCAGGGGGTGTGGTCCTCTCGGGAAGCTGCGTGGTCGATCAACCGTCTCGAGCTTCGGGCGGTCAGGCTAGCCCTGTTGGCCCTGGAGCCTCTGGTCCGGGGTCGGGCGGTCCGCGTCTGGTCGGACAATGCGACCACGGTGGCGTACATCAATCGCCAAGGGGGCACAGGGAGTGTGGCCCTGGAGACGGAGGCGACGGCCTTATTCAGTTGGGTGCAGACTCGCCTGCCGGCGATCTCGGCGGCGCACATAGCGGGCGCAGAAAATGTCCAGGCCGACTTCCTCAGCAGAGTGCGGGTGGACCCCGGAGAGTGGGAGTTAAATCCACAGGTGTATGCGCAAATAGTTCGGCGGTGGGGTCCGCCCATCATGGATCTCATGGCGACCTACCAATCGGCCAAGACGAGTCGCTTCTTCAGCAGACGGCGGGAGCGAATGTCCGAAGGACTCGACGCTCTCATTCAGCCGTGGCCGACGTCCGGGCTACTGTATGTCTTCCCTCCTTGGGCGCTGATCGGCCGGGTCGTACAGCGCATCGAGTGCCATCGGGGCCGAGTGCTGCTGGTGGCTCCGGATTGGCCCCGGAGGCCCTGGTATGCCGACCTCGTCCGGCTTCAAGACGGCGTGCCGTGGCGCCTCCCGGCGTTGCCGGACCTTCTCCTTCAGGGCCCTTGCGGATGCCCCAGGTGGCTCGATTCTCGCTTACGGTTTGGCCATTGAGAGGGCTCGGCTGAAAAAGAAGGGTTATTCGCCCGCGGTGATTTCCACCTTACTGCGGGCGAGAAAGTCCTCCACTTCTCTCACTTATGTTCGGATTTGGAGGATTTTTGAGGACTGGTGCTCCCGGCGGGGAGTCCGGGCGGCGACGGTCTCTGTGCCCGTTGTGTTAAGCTTCCTTCAGGATGGGTTCGAGAAAGGTCTCGCGGCCAGTTCCCTGAAGGTCCAGCTGGCGGCGATTTCGTGTTATAGAGGCAAGGTCTTTGGCCGCCTTCTTGGTGCTCATGCGGATGTGCGGCGTTTCTTGACCGCCGTTTTTCATTTACGGCCTTCCCGCAGAGCGGTGATCCCTTCGTGGGACTTGAATTTAGTTCTGCGGGCTATGGTTCGGGAACCATTTGAGCCCTTGCGGAGGGCGTCCTTGAAGGATCTCACATTGAAGACGGTGTTCCTGGTTGCCATCTGCTCGGCACGGCGTATTTCGGATCTGCAGGCCCTGTCCTGCCGAGAGCCTTTCTTGTCTTTCTCTTCGGAGCGGATTGTGCTCCGTCCGGTTCCTTCCTTTCTACCAAAGGTGGTGTCTCCCTTTCACTTAAATCAGGCGGTATTTTTGCCAGTGGTTTCGGCATGCTCGGTCGAGTCGGTGGACAAGAGTCTTCTCCGGCTTGATGTGGGCCGCGCGCTGCGACGGTATTTGCAGTCTACCGAGTCCTTTCGAAAGACTGATCGGCTTTTTGTGCTCTTTGGGGGTACAAAAAAAGGGGAGGCGGCGGCTAAGGCCTCCATTGCTCGATGGCTCAAGGAAGCGATCGCGTCCGCGTATCTGTTGCAGCGGCGGCCGGTCCCGGAGGGGCTCCGGGCTCATTCTACTCGGGCTCAGGCGGCCTCTTGGGCGGAGCATAGCCTGGTTCCACCAGCAGAGATTTGTAGGGCGGCCACCTGGTCGTCTCTGCATGCTTTCAGCAGGCACTATCGCTTGGATGTGTCAGCGGCTCGGGATTCTTGTTTTGGTTCGGCGGTTTTGCGCGCCGGCCTGCAAGGTCCCGCCCGGTCTTAACTGCTCTGTTACATCCCGATTGTGGAGGACTAAACTGGATATCCGCACAGGAAATGGAAATTACACTAACCTGGTAATTGTAGTTCCTGTAGGATCCAGTTTAGTCCTCCTTCCCTCCCGACTATCTGTATGATTTGCGGCGCGCTGTCCCGAGCGGGTGCCTGTAGGATGGTTTTCGCCCCGTTCGGACTCTGTCGGCAGTCGTGCTTATCGCTATGGCTCTTCCCTTTATTTTGGAGTTCAGTTAGCTCCTTAGTTTCTGGGGGAAGCTCGGTGTAAATTTAAAGGTGTCGATACCGGCGCCATGCAGTGTCCTGACTTCCTCGTTTGGGGAGGGAGTTGGTTATTCCAGGGGGGGAAGTACATAGTTTATTGATAGCCTAATAATAATCTGATGTGTTGCTTCGTTAAGTTTGCTTTGTTACTAGTACACTGGGGGGCTTCTGGGAGCTCCTGCTGGATATGTACTACAGAAGATTTGATTGGTCCAGTCTCCAGGCTGCAGTAGGAGGGGCATTACCCGATTGTGGAGGACTAAACTGGATCCTACAGGAACTACAATTACCAGGTTAGTGTAATTTCCATTTAACCTCAACAAATACTTTTGCAATATTTTTGATTAAGGTCCACATTAGCAAATTGGAATTCAATTTTTACTAACATTTATGATCTACACAAGGACTCCCCTCTAGGCGCCTTGTTTAGTCAAGCTGTTCCACAGCACCCCTTTTAATTCAACTCCTACCCTCCATCCCTTGGATGCCTGAGGTTCTGGGAAATAGCATGGCCCATCTATTAGATTTGCAACATGCTGGGACCTCATCTAGACATCTCTAGCTTGGGAGTCCCCATATGTGAAGACTCATTCCTGCTTGTTCCTGGAGATAGCACAGTTACTTACTTGTAACAGGTGATCTCTGGGAACAGCAGGAATAAGTCTTCACAACCCACCCACCTCCCCTAGGAGTTGTTCTCTCTCTCTCTGTCTCTCTCTACTTTGTCTACTTCCCTCCTTCGGTCTCAGCTACAAACCCAACTGATGAGAGGGAAGTGAATGGGCGGGAAGGCAGCACGCATGCGTGTGGGATGCTCCCTAAGGCTTTCTTTTTGGACGCTGGGGAGCGTTCCCGCGCAGGCTCCGTCGGTACCGACGTACCCATATGTAAAGACTTATTTCTGCTGTTCCCAGAGATCACCTGTTACAGGTAAGTAACTGTGCTAGACCCGGTGTGTTAATATGGAGTTTGTATGTTGGATGTTCCAGGGCCCACTGTAGTATTTACAGTGCTTTTTTTTGTATGGACTCCTTATGTGAGTTTTGAAAGTTGGTGCTGGTATGGTATGGTAAATTTGTTCTATAGATATTCAATGACTCTGTAGGGTTTTGTATTAGTTCACAATAAGCCTGGTACTGGAGAATGTTTGTTTAAATGATCAGAATCAGATTTTCTTTTAAGATATTGAGTTCTGTGGGTGAATGTCCTGGTTCTGCCCTGCACCCACTGTTGAGGAAAGGGGTTTCTTGGATGCAAAATACATGTTCAAAAAGAATAAGCAAGAATGATAATGCAGTTTATAACAAAATAAAAATTAATTATAATTTAGTTTTATAAACTGTACTGTGGTTCTCCCTCTTTTAGTACCTTGGAGTTCAAACATCTTACATTTCCTCCATATAATCAAATCAGCTTTTTGGTTTGGTTCATTCCCTGACTGGAGTGTTGACAAAGCCCCCTCATCCCTTGCCTCAGGCATCAGATTGCCTTGAGCCGCTCCTGTTCAGAGCTACCATTATTACGTGTTTAACATCAGTGCACCACCCATTGGAAATATGCTTGCACTAGTCTGTTCCTGCAAGTCTTGCCCAGCTGTGTAACAGCCTTCTACCACACTGGCACCGAAGTGCGCTGTATTTCGAGCTTGGAGATCGAGACAATAGTGACAAATGAAGGTGGACCAGGAAGACCAGGTAGATGCCCGACAAATGTTGAGGGGGGCAATATGCGACCCCTTCGGCCCACGAGGTAGTCTGAGACAGAGTGTAATTCTCCTGAAGTCCTGGGAGCACCGACTTGCTCTGCAGGATATAGGCCGATTCAGTGTCTGACAGAACCAGAACCAGAGCCAGTGAGCAGTGGTGGCCTTAGAAGCCGCAAAGTCCTTTTGAATGCCAGCAAACCAGGTGCAAGACATTTGTGACCTTCAGATAGCGTTGTAGTACTCTGTGGAGATCGACGGCGTGGACGCCCTTGTCGGGCCCAGAGCATTGCTCCTTTGCAAAATCCTGGAGTGAGATAGTCTGGTTCATGTGAAAAGGCATAAGAACCTTCTGTAAAAAGGAAGGAACGACCTGAAAGGATACCCCTTCCTTAGAGATGGAAAGAAGAGGGTCCTGACAAGAGAGAGATTGCAGTTCGCAGACTCTCTTAGCCGAGGTGATGGTCATAAGGAATGCCGTCTCGAAGGACAAGTACCGAAAGATGACCTGCTTGAGCGACTTGAATGGTGGCATCATGAGACTTTTGAACACTAATGAGAGGTCCCAGGGAGGGTGAAGCACACGTACATCTCAGAGAAACCTGCCGACAGAGTGGGATGCAGTGGAGCAGCCTGCGATGGGTCAATGGAAACATGCGAGTGCAGAGACCTGTACCTAGAGAGCAGAGGGCCAGACCCTTATCAAAACCCTCCTAAAGGAAGGCCAGGATATGGGGGATCTGTACCCACCAAGGCGAGAGGCCCTTTCGAAAACAACAGATTTCAAAAAGGCGTCAGACCCTCATGTGCACCAAGGAGGTGGCGGGTTGCCTCCCCTTTCAAAGGGTAGCCACCACTTGTCACAAGTAACCCTTGTAACTCAGCGGCACCTCTCAAGAGCCAAGCTGTAAGCGAGTACTGAGCAGGATTGTCCATCGCGATCGATCTCTGCCGCAGGAGGGACCTGAGAGCCAGAGGAGATGTCCGAAGTAAGCGGACTAGTTTGACATACTACAGCCACTGAGGCCAGTCGGGCACTACAAGGATGAACGCACCTGGGTGTGAGACTGTATGTGCCGTAGAATTCTCCCAATCATTGCCCAGGGAGGGAAGAAATACAACAGAGTCGTGGGAGGCCATGGTTGAATTAATGCATCCAGGCCCTGGGACCCATGCTTCTTCCTCCGACTGATGAATGCGGTTGTCTTTGCATTTAGAAAGATAGAAACATAGAAAAATGATGACAGAAAAAGACCACATGGCCTATCTAGTCTGTCCTTCCATTTCAACCACTACAACAGTTCCTTTTTCCTTTAGAGATCCTCTGTGTTTGTCCCATACTTTTTTGAATTCAGATACTGTCCTCATCTCTACCACCTCCACTGAGAGACTATTCCACGAATCCACCACTCTTGCCATAAAGAAATATTTCCACATATCACTCCTGAATCTATCCCCTTTCACCCTCATCCCATGTCCCCTCCTAGCAGAACTTGCTTTCAATCGAAACAGGCTCTCCCCCTGTGCATTTATGCCACGGAGGTATTTAAACGTCTCGATCATATCACCTCTATCACGCCTTTCCTCTAAGGTGTACATAACCACTAACCATTTTAGTAGCTACCCTCTGTACTGATTCCATCCTGTTTATATCCTTTTGAAAGTGCAGTCTCCAGAATTGCACACACTACTCCAAATGAGGTCGCACCAAAAGACTTACACAGAGGCACTATCACCTCCTTTTTTCTGCTAGCCGTTCCTCTCCGTATGCACCCAATCATCCTTCTAGCTTTTGCTGTCGCCTTTTCTACCTGTTTAGCTACTTTAAGATCATTAGACACAACCATGCCTAGGTCCCGCTCTTCTTTAGTGGACAGAAGTACTTCACCCCCTATACCAGTGATGGCTAACCTTTTTGAGCCCGAGTGCCCAAACTGCCGCACAAAACCAAAGAATTTCCTCAAAGTGCCAGCACGTCAATTTGCATAAATATTTGCATAATGCTAACATACACTAACTTTTAGTAAACATGTCTCTTAATGAGTGTATGGATAAAGACAGACTAAAAGATTTCTACATTACTATAATCCAGTGCCAACCGCCAGGCACATTAGGAACTACTACAAACACTGCCCATTTAGAACCAATAGCAAACCCGCCGTATCCTAACAGCACTACCAGGACTCACAAAGCACCATACCATACCTATCAAAAGGCAACACTGCAAATATTAAACCAATACATTTCAGAGAATAACAATACATGACCTACTGGGGAAAGAGAACAAGTGGCAATGTCAAAAAGGAATTACATAAACAGAATACCTCAGCTCAGTTACACAGTTGCAATTGCTCCAGCCACTTTCTTCTGGTTTCTTCATGTTTTCTGCTAACTCTCCATCATCTGCTGTCCATTTGTCCTTTCTTCTCTCTTCTAGTTTTTTTTTTCATTCTCTCTCTCTACATCCGCTTTAACATACTAATCTTTCTCCTTTTGCTCTTTCCTCATTCCTATTTCATCCACTCAAATTTTACCCCTCCATCCTCAATCCCCTCTTACTCTCCCAATACCCGGCCAATTGTAGATTTTTTATCCCTCCCACACAAAATATTTTTCCCCTCTCCATTTTACTCTCCCAGCCCCATCCCATTCTAATCCTCCCCCAACATCAGCTCCCTTCTAGTTCCAGCCTCACCAGCATCCATTCCCTTCTAGTCCCTGCATCAGCCCATTTCCAGTCCTAGCCCCCCATCAGCCCATTTCCAGTCCTAGCAACCCCCCAACCCAATACCAGTCCTAGCCCCCCCCATCAACCCACTTCCAGTCCTAAACCCCCATCACCCCATTTTCAGTTTAAGCCCCCCCTATAACCCATTACCAGTCCTAACCCCCATCACCCCATTTCCAGACAGCCCCCCATCAGCCCAAAGCCCATTACGTCCTAACCCCCCCAGAGCCCATTACCAGTCCTAACCCCCCCATCGCCCATTACCAGTCCTAACCCCTCATCACCCCATTTCCAGACAGCCCCCATCAGCCCCCTGCCCTTTACCCGGCCTAACCCCCCTAGCCCATTAGCAGTCCTAACCCCCCCTAGCCCTTTAGCAGTCCTAACCCCCCCATAGCCCATTAGCAGTCCTAACCCCCCCATAGCCCATTACCAGTCCTAACCCCCCATCACCCCATTTCCAGACAGCCCCCATCAGCCCACAGCCCATTAGCAGTCCTAACCTCCCCCCCCAGCCCATTAGCATTCCTAACCTCCCCCCCAGCCCATTAGCAGTCCTAACCCCCCCTAGCCCATTAGCAGTCCTAACCCCCCCTAGCCCTTTAGCAGTCCTTACCCCCCCCATAGCCCATTAGCAGTCCTAACCCCCCCATAGCCCATTACCAGTCCTAACCCCCCATCACCCATTTCCAGACAGCCCCCATCAGCCCACAGCCCATTAGCAGTCCTAACCTCCCCCCCCCATTAGCAGTCCTAACCCCCCCCAGCCCATTAGCAGTCCTAACCCCCCCAGCCCAGCCCAGCAGCAGTCCTAACCCCCCCCAGCCCAGCCCAGCCCATTAGCAGTCCTAACCCCCCCCAGCCCAGCCCAGCCCATTAGCAGTCCTAACCCCCCCCAGCCCACCCAGCCCAGCCCATTAGCAGTCCTAACCCCCCAGCCCAGCCCAGCCCAGCCCATTAGCAGTCCTAACCCCCCCCAGCCCAGCCCATTAGCAGTCCTAACCCCCCCCCCAGCCCAGCCCAGCCCAGCCCATTAGCAGTCCTAACCCCCCCCCAGCCCAGCCAGCCCAGCCCATTAGCAGTCCTAACCCCCCCCAGCCCAGCCCAGCCCAGCCCATTAGCAGTCCTAACCCCCCCCCCCCCCCGGCAAATTTAAAAAAAAAAAAAAAAAAGCTGGCTCTGGCTGCTGCCGCTGCCGTGGCAGAATGCAATGTCCCGCGGGGCCCCCTCCGCCCGCTAAGCCCCTCTGCAAGGGCTTTCAGATTCGCGTGGGAGAGCGTCTCCCTCGCGTCTCTGTTAAGCCCGCAGGGGCTAATGGGAAATTTCCCATCAGTCCCTCGCGTCTAAAGGGGCTGATGGGAAATTTCCCATTAGCCCCTGCGGGCTTAACAGAGACGCGAGGGAGACGCTCTCCCTCGCGAATCTGAAAGCCCTTGCAGAGGGGCTTAGCGGGCGGAGGGGGCCCCGCGGGACACTGCATTCTGCCCTTGCCGCGTCCGCGGCAGCAGTCAGAGCCAGCTTTTTCTTTTTTGCGGACCTTCCCGCGTGCCAGCTGCAAGGCCTTCGCGTGCCACAGCTGGCACGCGTGCCATAGGTTCGCCATCGCTGCCCTATACTATATTGCTCCTTTGGATTGCTGCAGCTCAAATGCATGACCTTGCATTTTTTAACATTAAATCCCAGCTTCCAAATTCTAGACCATTCTTCAAGCTTAGCTAGATCCCTCATGTCATCTACACCTTCCTGGGTGTCTACTCTATTGCAGATTTTGGTATCATCCGCAAAGAGGCAAACCTTACCCGACAGCCCTTCCGCTATATCACTGACAAAGATGTTAAAAAGAATCGGACCAAGGACAGATACCTGGGACACACCACTGGTAACTTCCTTCTCCTCAGAGTGAGCTCCATTTACCTGGACTCTTTGTCACCTCCCACCCAACCAATTTCTAACCCAAGCAGTAACTTTAGGGTCCATCCCTAGGGTGCTCAGTTTGTTTATAAGTTGCTTTTGAGGAACGGTGTCAAAGGCTTTACTGAAATCTAAATACACCACATCTAGGGCTTTCCCACGGTCCAACTCCCTGGTCACCCAGTCAAAGAAATCAATCAGATTTGTCTGACAAGACCTGCCTCTGGTGAATCCATGCTGCCTTGGATCCTGTAATCCACTGGACGCCAGAAACCTCACTATTTTCTCTCTCAGTAGCGTTTCCAATAATTTACTCACCACCGAAGTTAAAGTAACCGGACTGAGGTTTACAACCACATCCTTACTTCAGCTTTTGTGTAAAGGGACCACATGAGCCTCTATCCAGTCCTTTGGCACCACTCCTGACTCCAACGAGGCATTGAAAAGTTCAGTCAGTGGAGCTGCTAGAACGTCCCCAAGTTCCCTCAGTATTCTAGGGTGTATCCCATCCTGTCCCATCGCTTTGTCTACTTTAAGTTTAGCTAGTTTCTCACGAACACAGTCTTCTGAAAATTATTCAAGAGCCCCTCACTTCTCTTCCTGTTTATGGGTGTTTTCTGAGGTTCTGTTCCTGGTTCTTCATCTATGAACACAGAACAGAAATATTTGTTAAGCAATTCCGCTTTATCCTCATCAGTATCTACATATTCTTTCCCTTCAACCTTGAGTCTGACAATACTACTTTTCCCCATCCTCTTTTCACTAACATATCTGAAATATGTCTCATCCCCCCCCATTTTATTTCATTGGTTATTTCCTTCTCTTTTTGAATCTTTGCTTTCCTTACTACTTTGCTAGCTTCTCTAAGTTTTTCCAAATATAGATGCCTGTCTTCCTCTGTGATCTCTTGTATTTCATGAAGGCCTCCCTCTTTTTCCTCATCTTTTCAGCTACTTCTTTCAAAAGCCATTGCGGTCTCCTTTTCCTTTTATCTTTATTTACCATTTTAACAAAAAGCTTGGTTGCCCTTAAAATATCCCCTTTCAGTTTTGCCCACTATTTTTCTACATCCCCCAGCTGTTCCCATCCTGCTAATGACTCCCTGAGGTATTGGCCCATCTTTGCAAAGTTAGTTTTCCTAAAGTCTAAGACCCTCGCTTTTGAATGGATTCTAACAGTCCTAGTCCTAATACTGAACCACACCATCTGATGATGCAAAATGATCTCCCACTATAACATCAGAAACACTTTGGTAAGCACCAAGTCCAGTATGGCTCCTTCACGTGTGGGGTCTGTTACCAATTGCCTGAATAGTTCTCCTTGTAGAGAATCCATGATCTCCTTACTTTTAGATGATACTGCAGCAGGAATGTGCCAATCAACATCTGGCATATTGAAATCCCCTATCAGTAGCACTTCCCCATTCCTAGCAATGCTGCGTATGTCTTCAATTGACTCTGTCCACCTCTTCCTCTTGTGAGTGAGGGTCTGTATATCACGCCAATGCAAATAGATTTCTCTTTCTCTCTTTCTAGTTTAACCCACATTGTTTTCTCTCTCCCTTTTAAGCTCTGTAATTCCAAAGCTTTAATATTATTTTTTACATATAGTGCCACTTTTCCTCCCCTTCTTCCTACCCTGTCCTTTCTGAATAAAGTACAGCCTGGTATAGTTAAATACCAGTCATGGTTTTCTGTGAACCATGTTTCTGTAACTGCCACTAAATCCAAGTCAGCCACTCCCACCAAAGCTTCAACATCAGGGATCTTATTTCCCATGCTACGGGTATTTATACACACTGCTTTCTATATTTTACCCCTTTTACCCATTTCCATAGAGGTATTTAATGTTTCACTTATTTGGGGGCTTTCTTCACCCATCCCCAACAAATCTAGTTTAAAGCCCTCTTCAGTAGATTAGCCAGTCTACTACTGAAGATGCATCAACCTTTCTTGTACAGATGGATGCCATCTCTGCTCTGCAACCCTTGGAACAGCATCCCATGGTCCAGGAAACCAAAATGCTCTCGATGACATCATCCACGCAGCCATGCATTCATCTCCAGGATGTGAGCCTCTCTGCCTTGGTCTTTACCCTCAACAGGGAGGATTGAAGAGAACACCACCTGTGCACCTAACTGCTTCACCCTCTGTCCCAGAGCCATGAAGTCACTTTTGATACGCTCAGAGGAATACCTGGCAGTATCATTTGTTCCGACATGGATTAGCAACATCGAGTAATAGTCAGTGGGCTTGATGAGTCTCGGCAAACTCTCCATAACATCTCGGATTTTTGCACCTGGCAGACAGCATCTCTCTCTGGACATCAAGTCTGGTCGGCAGATGGACGCCTCAGTACCCTTCACTTCCTTGTGGTCACTGATTCTGCAAGTTTGGGGTACTTGAGCTCTGGTTCTTCCTTTTCCAGGGATGCTTTCACCTCCTCCACTTCCAGGGCTGCATAATTGGTTCTTCAATTCAGGGACTGGAGAAGTTGGATTGGTGATTCTGCAGGCCCTGGTGACTTGTGTCCAGCCTTCGCCATTCGCCATTCTGTAGGCACCCATCTTCTCCTCTGCTGGAGAGCTTGGTTGTTGCAAGAAGCATCTCATCAATGTACTTCTCACTGTCTTGAATGCTCCTCAGCCTTGCCACCTCCTCTCTGAGTTCCTCCACTTGTTTCCTGAGAGCTTCAGCATGCAGGCACCCTGCACATGGAACCGGTCCTTCAACCAGCATTGGGACCTCTGGACAGAGACAGAAGCTGTAATGGGGGCAACAGCTTTAGTGATACGATTTTTCCCAGCCATTGTTCTGTTTGTGGAGCTTAGGTATCTGTTAAAGTAAAAGAGAGAGAGATCTACCAAAGTACCAGCCGGTTTCTCAGCTGTTCTTTCAGAGAAAAAACAGTTAAATCTCTTTATTTATATTCATAATGTACTGTTCCAAGTCCCTGTGTTTTGTTAATTGGGGAGGTGCCCTATAAAGCAAGATTGCTCCATGGGGTGGGTGGGAATTAGGGGGGGGAGTTAGGGAGGGAACTAACTCCTGTTTAGGTGTCAGTAGCTCTAAAGAGCTGAGAAAGTTACTAAAGCAGAGAAAATAGTTCTCCTTTTAAACTAATGCACCAAAAAGAATGTAACTTTGTTTTAAAAATGTACCAAACCACTTTTAAGAGCTCCCAGTAAGAGAGCTAGCAATTTAAACAACCACAAATTCTTATGTATGTTTGAAATATATAGCCCCTGATGCCATCAGATCCAAACTGGGTTGTCACCAGGTTTGAACTTTCTGCTGAAAGGCCCAAGAGACGAGCTGCCATTTGCTGGGATCCAGAGTGTGATGTCTGAGGAAGACTACCTGAATGTTGTTGACCCCTGCGATGTGCTGGGCCGACAGAGCCTGTAGATGGTGTTCTGCCCAGGGGAAGAGCAATGCCATTTCCTTGGCCACTCCCAGACACCGTGTTCCACCTTGTCCGTTCAGATAAGCCACCGTCATAGCATTGTCAGAAAGGACCCTAAAGGATAGCTGCAGCGGCAGCCAAGAGAGCAAATAGAATGCTAGGTATCATAAGGAAAGGAATGGAAAATAAAACAAAGGATATTATAATGCCTCTATATCGTTCCATGGTGAGACCGCACCTTGAATATTGTGTACAATTCTGGTCGCCGTATCTTAAAAAGGATATAGAGTTATTAGAAAAGGTTCAGAGAAGAGCCACCCAAATGGTAAAGGGGATGGAAGGGTACTCCTATGAAGAAAGGCTAAAAAGGTTAGGGCTCTTTAACCTGGAAAAGAGACGGCTGAGGGGAGATATGATAGAAGTCTATAAATTAATGAATGGAGTGGAACGGGTAAACGTAGATCGATTGTTTACATTATCAGAATATAGAAAGACTAGGGGACATGCAATGAAGCTACAGGGTAAACTATTTAAGACTAATAAAAGAAAATATTTTTTCACTCAACGTGTTATCAAACTCTGGAATTTGTTACCGGAGGATGTAGTAAAGTCTGTTAGTGTAGCTGGGTTTAAAAAAGGTTTGGACACGTTCCTGGAGGAAAGGTGCATAAACCATTATTAAGAAGGGACCCAGGATATCAATGCTTGACCCAGTACAAGCATTGCGGAACCTGTGTCTTTTGTGGAAACTGCTAGGTACGTATGACCTAGATTGGCCACTGTTGGCAACAGGATACTGGGCTTGATGGACCTTGGTCTGACCCAGTATGGCATATCTTATGTTGTTATGCACTTCTGTGGGAATGGTGGTATGCAAGCTGTCTGTGACCAAGCGTAAATGCAACCCAATCACTGGGTCTTTTTGAGGGCTGCATCAGGAGAAGCTCTGGTGGAAAAGGAAAGGCTCTGGAAGGCCCCGTGATACTAGGATCAGAAGTGGAGGGAGTTGAGCCGGTCCAAAGAACTCCGGAATGTGCATTTCAGTGGCAATCTAGACAATCAAGAAGGGGGGTTCTCATCTCGGCAACAGAGACAAACACACAAAAGTTGCTATGGTCCTCCCCCTAAAAGAGTTCCCCCTCCTCCGCGTTAGAGGCAGTTGAACTGGTGTCATCGTGGAAAACGCTGTTAGGGTACTCATCACCGTAAAATTCAGCCTCGCTTCAATAAGGGACTTTGGAGGGTGCCGCAGACTCCCCCTGACAGAGTCCTGCCCTCCCAATAATTTGTGGTAACCTCCCGTAAGGACTTTTGGAGGAGCAGCGGAAGATGGGCCCGGCCGAGAGGGAAAAGGCCTTGACCACCCCCCCTTCCATGGCCCCCAAGCATGTTGAAAGTTGGGCGAAAAATCTGCTGCTGTGGGTTCTGACAGCCACTGTGTCTGAAACACTTGTGACTTCTGTGGCTGGGAGCACTGCGACTGTGGAAACATGGGGAGAGAAAGACTCCCTGTTGGCCACAGGAGCCGATCCCATGGTGAAATTCAGCTTTGCGGGAATAGCAGGTCCACCTGGAGAAGAACAGTATTAATCCCTGATATGGAAGGCAGCAATGAAGCCTCAACTGCATCAGGAGCTGAAACCTCTAGCAAGGAACTGAATTGGCAGATGTCTCCCCTGGATTGGCTGTGCAAGCGGCGCAGAGGCCATCAACAATGGAACCATAGCCACTTAACTGCAGCCAAGACATCAGGGCAATGAGGTATTTTTCCTAATGCACCACCAAGTTACACTGGCTCTCGTAGCCAGGAGCTCGCCCCAGGAGGAAGAGAGGGTCTCGGCTAGCCAAGCTTCACTGAAACCAGCCCAAACTGGCCAGGAGCAGCAGGCCTTAAGGAAGGAAAATTGGTGTGCAGCCTGCATGGGCCGGGGACATCAGACGGGAAAGGCAGGATCACAGCAAACACTCATGGTTAGGTGCAGCAACCCCTTTTTGCCTTTGGTGCGCAGACTGCACAGGCTGGGGATGTCAGGTGGGAAAGGCAGGATTGCAGTAAACACTCACGGCTAGGTGCAACGACTCCTTTTTGCCACTGATGCACTGCCTGCATAAGCCAGTGATGTCTGGCAAGATTGCAACAAACACTCACGACTAGGTGCAGTGGCCTATTTGCTGCTGGTGCGCGGCCTGCACAAGCCAGGGATGTTAGTCGGGAAAGGCAGAATCACAGCAAACATGCATGGTTAGGTGCAGCAGCCCCCTTTTGCTTCTGGCCTT